>JAPYXD010000751.1:0-1200000 GCA_030998225.1 Diplolepis rosae | reverse complement strand
AAAAAGATCAAGACAATATTAAATACCCATACATATTTTTTATTTCTCATTTGCCATAATATTTATTTCATTAGAACCAATTAAAAGCATCAGTTTTGTAACTTACAAGATCACTAGTGACTGAGTATATTTTAGGCACCTTAGCACCTACTTTTGGGGCTTGTTAAAATCTTACATAGCAATCGAATAATAGCCAATCACGCATGACACGAGGAATATCAAATTCCTGAAGCCCAGAAGAAAGTGCAAGCGAAATCCTCTTATATTTAATTTGTTCAATTAGTAAATCCCAGTTAAATAGAATTCAAACTTAAGAAATGTTAAACCCCAAATCGATATTTTTACATTCTTTTCTAACACTTTTTTTTCAAATTGTCGTTTTGTTTAATTCAACGAAAACAATACCTTGTTTTGCTATTTTTATGTACATCATTAAATAACTAGATACACATTAATAAAACTTCTGCTTAAAGAAATGAAACATTTTTACATTTTTTGAGTGAATATTACAGTTACTCACAATACAATAGGAAATAATTGTTTTACGTCATTTTTTCTCTTCGAATTAAGCTATTTAATACCGAATCGTTCTTTTATAAGAGAACAGAATACTTTAAAAAGGCTTACTATAAATGTATAGTACAGATTGTACGATACAGCGAAACTTGTGATTTTCCGTTCATCATCATTTCCAATTAATTTTTTTTATCAAGTATAAACAAAACCAAATATTTGCTTTGTACAATTCAATTATTTCAATTTCTGTGCCCAAAGGAGTTTTCGCTAAACCCCAAAAATTTTAAGATAGAGAAAATTCTTTGCCTGTTAGAATAATTAACAGGCTCCAAAGTTTACAAAAAAGCTGGAAAAATCCCAAGCCGGATTTCATTCTTTGGTTTTAAAATAACAATCTATTTTATAAATTTCAAAATTGATTCCTGACTATTTTACTCAATCCGGCTAGAAAAAGAACTTTTCTATAAAACGAAGAATAATTAACAAATTACGAAGAATTGATAAAAGAGCTGAAAAGTAGAATCTAATAAGCTTTCGGCCATGGATCAATCGGACCATGTGACTAAATTATACATTGCTCTTTCCTATAAGATATATTTTTAAATAATTTTTTCTAAATCATTTCAGTCGATTATGTCAATCATCAGAAGAGTTTATCACTCATAGAATATCTTTTTGAAAATTTGGGAAACATAACAAAAGATAATAAAGCACGTCTGTAAACTTCCTTTTAGTAAAAATTTATAAAAAAATAGAAAACTCATCAACAATTGCAGTAACCTGTAAAAATTTTTGCAAAATTTCTAATCAAACAAAGTTCACAAACGTTTTTTACCGTTTTTTCTTGTATTTCTAAAATTTCCAGCAAGATATTTTGTAAAATAAAAAAGTTATCTCACATCAACTTTTACAGGAATTTAGTCACATGATCTGGTTCATCCATGGCATCAAGGGAAAGGCACGGATGGTTCCCTTAAGGATCCAGAAGCATGGTACAGATTTCAAGATTTTTTATACTAAGCATTATTCACTATTTTCATTCCATTGCACCAATAAGGAATCAAATTCTGATTTCTGGAAATGTCAATTACGACTTTAGAAGTTTACATACACTATTCATACAATTATTCACTGCTACAGCTGGAACATCTCGTCCTGCTGTTGCTGAAGTCTCTGTAAAGATGTCTTCACTCTTCTCCCTTGTGACATTACAACGGTGGATGGAAGACTGTGAACGTCACCCGATGAGAATGTATTTACTATTTCAGATGTCGGCACTGACGTGTAAGAATTTGAGGAGTTAACAGGGTGAGAGTTACGTAACCTAGTTACAGCTTTTCGTTTCTGTACGTAGGAATGACTGTCATCGTCACAAAACCTGAAAAATTACATTCTTTTTCTTCTCATAACATTTTTAATAAATGCTACACGGAGAGAAAAATCGGCGTTTGACACGACAAAAAAGCATCGTAGTTCAAAACGACGACTTCATCGTCGTCTACGGATCGCTCCGTAGTTCGAAGCTACGATCATCGTCGTTTGAAACTACGATACTCTTGCATTCCTGAATTGGGCCACGCCTCTAGTTTAGAAGCGCGTACGAGCATAAACGTAGGTCATTCTAACCAGCGATTAATATCTATATATACTTCAATAACTCCTTTTAAATTGTTTAAAAAATTAAGATCCATTAAGAGTAATAAACAATTATTATAATAGTATATTATGTGCCTAGGCGCATAATGAGGGTTATTACGCGACGAGCGACAATGCTTGCAGGAGATCGAAGCCGAGACAAAGCCGAGATGAAGCCGAGGCGCGATCAGTCCTGCGAGCATTTTAAGCTAGTCTCGTAATTACCCGAATTGTGTGCATTGGCACATATTCTATTTTATGTAACTTCGGTGCGTATACGAGTTTTTATGCGTACACTCGAATCTAATCTAGTATTCATCATGATTCTCGTCCATTGCACTTGATATTTCGCGACTAGTTCCGGCCATTTTTATTTTCTCGATCTTATGTAGTAGTAGCGTATTGTAATAGAGCATGCACAGTTCAAATGTACATTACATTCCTCTGTATCGTAATACCCAACATTACGGTACTCTCAGCTGTAGCGTCAAAAAGAGTTTACGCGCTGGAGGCACATAAATACAATTATTTAATTTTTACAATCGACGGTTCTCGTCGTTTTGAACTACGATCAAGAATCGTAGTTTCCATCGATAATATAAGCATCGTTTCAAACGCTTATTTTTCTCTCCGTGTAACATTATTTTTATAAAAGTTTAAAGAATAAAATAATTTTTAAATAAATTTTAAATAGCGAAGATTATAATGAATTTTTATAAAAATGCCAACAACGGTTTTAAATATCATGGGACACCCTTTTTGAGGGTTGCAAGACCTTATCACCCCTTGTTCTCAGAAAAGGAGGTGATGTCCCGACCTTCTAAAAGGCGTTCGACCGGGCGATCGAAGAAATGGCTGAAGTGGAGGCCCTGATCCCTATAAGGTCCCTTGAGATTAAGGGCCTTGACGTGACGGTAGCCAAAGAGGAGGTCATCGTTGCACCGTGCAGAGCACTAAGCAGGTCTGACTTTGGGGAGCCCTGCAGGCTTTACGACTGCTTCGGCTGGGTGAGAGCTGCAGTGATCCAACTGACTGAGGCAGACGCACAGCATCTCCTTCGGCTGGGAAAGTTAAGGATCAGGTAGGTAAACGGCCGCATTTGGGAGCATGAAAAGGTCGCCCGATATTTCCGGTGTCTCGGGTATGGCCATGTGTCTCCTGGCTGCGGCGATACCAGCAGGATAATACGTTTTTTGGAGATGCGGTTACATGACACACCAGTCCAAAGAATTTAAGGGCAACCCGAGGTGCCTAATATGCCTTAACAGGGGCGAAAGAGATTGTCGCCAATGCTGCCGGAAGCTGTACTTGTCGGGTGCTCCGGGAGGGGCAGGGACACCCAGACCTTTTTAGTTTAAACAAGCAGGGAGAGCAGGACTGATATGCTGCTTATTTAGCGAGTAGTGAATAAATATTTAAAGAATTTGAAAATCTTTCTGTGGAAAAAGACGATTTCGACTGCGCTGGAATTCGAGCCTAGGTCTTGTTTGAAATTATCTACGAGGACACCTGTCAACAACGTATCCTATCTAATACGCGACTAGTGATCCTCCGATAATGTAGGCAGGGACAAAAATTTCAAACTCAACTAATCAATTTGCAATCATTTAGTAGTAAATAATGTCTGAAGATTCTGTCTAGAATCAGGATGCATCACGAAAGGATGGGTTCCACGTGTACAACCCAGACTTCAGCATCGGGGATTTCCTGGAGACCGACAGAGGATTTGTTTGGGTAGAGGTGTCAGATGCGTATTTACAGCTGCTACTTCTCCTCGTTCGAACCCTTTAAAATCTTTGAATCTGAGATTCTAGCTCTTAAGGTGAATCTCAGTGAGTTTCGTTTGGCAGGTCCTCATTGTAGGCGACTTCAATAGTAAGTGACCTTCACACAAGAGGACGCAGAGTCGATTATCAACATCATGATTTCCAGGCCCCAGCTTTTATCGAAGATGAGCGACTGGCAGGTTCTCGAAGACCTGATCGGTGAGGTTGGAAAGGACTTATGGGGTCTAGCCTATGAAATAGTCACCAAGAAATTGCTGACAAGAAGGACCCCGGCCTGAAGAATCCCAATCGTGTCGGTCCCATCGTATGGAGCCTGATCTTGCGTGTGGAATCATTCCAGCGAGAAAACCGCAGTTCCTGTAAAGTATGGTATGGGGAGTTCTTCACTATCGATGAACTAGAGAGAGGAGGTTAAAGGCTTACAGCCAATTCAGCACCGGGGATCGACAGTGTACCAAATTACATGCATTAAGAGGTGATCATAATTTATCTAGAGATCCTTCGACGAGCTTCTACCTCATGTTTTTGAGAGGATAGATTCTTCGGGGACTGAAAGAAGCTGAAGCTGGCTTCTCACAAAGAGAAAATTGCTGGTTATGGCGAGCGTGCCGCAACAAGGAGGCTAGAGGCAGGCGAGAAAGCGTGGTAACTTGACAGGGAGATGAACATACTCACTAATTCTGAAGCTCCCCACCTGTCTAGAAAGAAAGCACGGTGAAGTTGGATTCTACCTGGCACAGGCGCTGACAGGTTATGGTTGTTTTAACACATACCTGAAGAGCTTCAAGAAGAAGAAAAGAGGCGTGCGGCTACTGTGTTTCCCCTGTGAACGAACGATGCAGAGCGAACACTCTTTGTCTGCTTTAGGTGGAACGTGGCAAAAGTGGCCGAATGTCGGACGGTGAGTGCTAAATTCACCTCTAATACGCTGGTTTCTCTAATGCTTTAGTCTAAGAAGTCCTGGGTAAACATCGAGTCCTTTATCACACATGTCTCGAGTTGATAGTATAAGCAGTTTCGAAAATGTCTCATATAAATAAAAAAAATTGTGTCGTCGATGAGTGTGCAACAGTCTAAGTGAGGGGGAGGTATTACAAGACTCCTGTACGTCTTTAAAAGATTTTGTCACTTTTCCTTTTAACAAAAAAAAAGATATGAGAAAAACAAAAAAAATTGCCAATATTCATAAGAAATTCAAATTTGTAGAATGCAACAATGTAGCACACCAAATTTAAATGATGCCTACTGGAATTTAACACTTTTGAAATTAGAAATTTCCAATGTACTCAATTATTGGAATATGCATTCTATTGAGTGAGAATTAATCTGTATAGCTGACTTGAAACGTAAACTGATATTCGATTATAAATATTTTAATAATTTATTGACTCCATTTTAAGATACGTAGAAATATTTTACACTCAATTGTTACTAACTCATTATTATTATTATTATTTCAAATTAATTAGTTATTATTATTGTCCTAAAGTAAATTATGATGTACTTGGGGTTTGCTTCTAGATAAAGACCAGATTTTCCTCCTTCGCTTACTTAAAGAATGGGTCCTCGGTACCATTCATTTTTCAAATTCAAGTATATATATAATTTACTGAAAAAAATTTTGCGATCTTTATCAATAGATTTTTGATTAAGGCCACGCGACTAAATACATAGCTTAATATTGGATCTATAACTTAATTCGTGCGGTTTTTTTCAAAGTTTGAACGTTTATTTAAGAAAAACATGTACAGTAGTATTATTCAAAGTATTGCCCATCTGAAGCTATGACTTTTTCCCATCTTTCTGGCAATTTGTGGATTCCATCCCAAAAGAACTGCGCCGGCTTGGCGGCCAAGAATGAATCAATTAATAATTAATTTTCGGTGTTGCCGGTATTATAATTTTGATCCCGGAAGAAAGGAATGTGATTTAGAAATTTGTTCATAAAAAAATTAATAATGAGTGTACGCAATGATAATGGTACTTTTGTTAATTTCTTGTTATTTTGGCATAGGGTCAGTTTCATCTTTTTTTATTCGATTAAAAATATCACTATTAGATGTGAAAATGCGCAAAAAGAAAGAAAGGCAAACGTTTCGGCCACATATGGGGGCCCTCTTCAGTGCCATAAATTCAAAGATTAATTCAAAATTTCTGTAGAACATTAGAATATAGGAAATAATTAAATTAAGAATTATCACGGAATTCAAAAACTTATCTCATAGCTTGCAATTCAAAATGAAGTAATCCAGTATGCAGCATCATGAATTGAAAAAATATCTAGAGTTCACTGTGAATAAAAAACCGGATAACTGAAAAAACATAAAAAAATTTGCACAGGAACCGACCGGAATTTTTTAGAAAATTTTATTATTAAGCCAAATTGGTTATCAATGGCAAAACGCGAACATATTTTACATTTTTGAAAACTTTGCGGTGAAGACTTTGTTACCGGAGTCTCTCACAGAATGATCTGAACTGTTTTCAAAACCGACTCGAGACACATGTCTCGAAAAGTCAGCTTTGCTGACCGAAAAATTTTTTATATAAGCAATCTTGAGAGGTTCTTTTCCTCCTTGAAGAAGACTATTGTCCTATACCTAGTAAAGAATTTCGAGACGTTTATGTTGATTTTCACGAGTGGATGCAGGCGTGTATTTTTCAAGAAAATGATTTTATATATCAGCTTCACGGACAATCCATTTAACACTGAATTCAACATTGCTTTTATAAAAAATTTTTCGGTCAGCAAAGCCACATGTCTCGAGTCGGTTTTGAAAACAGTTCAGATCATTCTGTAAGAGACTCCGGTAACAAAGTCTTCACCGCAAAGTTTTCAAAAATGTAAAATATGTTCGCGTTTTGCCATTGATAACCAATTTGGCTTAATAATTTAATTTTCTAAAAAATTCCGGTCGGTTCGTGTGCAAATTTTTTTATATTTTTTCATTTATCCGGATGTTTATTCACAGTGAACTCTAGATATTTTTTCAATTCATGATGCTGCATACTGGACTACTTCATTTTGAATTGCAAGCTATGAGATAAGTTTTTGAATTCCGTGATAATTCTTAATTTAATTATTTCCTATATTCTAATGTTCTACAGAAATTTTGAATTAATCTTTGAATTTATGGCACTGAAGAGGGCCCCTATATGTGGCCGAAACGTTTGCCTTTCTTTCTTTTTGCGCATTTTCACATCTAATAGTGATATTTTTAATCGAATAAAAAAAGATGAAACTGACCCTATGCCAAAATAACAAGAAATTAATAAAAATTCTATAAATTAGGGTCAATATAATACTTGACATGTTATCAAGCATGTCACTTTAATAGATAATGGTACTGTTTCAATGACTTATGTTAGGTCTGTCGTTTGCGAGCGTATCACTTTATTTCGCCGCAATAACACTTTTTACTAAGATTCACCTAGCAGTCACGGTAAAAAATGATTAAGAAATTTTGCTATGGAAAATACTGAAAACTAAATGATGATGAAAAGAATTGTATAACTTTTATCCGCTGTTGTGGGGCCAGAATAATAGTGCGTGTAACATGCACATTGACCATTCAGTGTAAAGAAAGTTACTAGGGCCTCAATGATGACATAAGATCTTAGAGTTATAAAGATGAATAGATATATTTATGAAATTATAAATAATTTGCCCGTAAACAATGTTAAATAAATAAGTAAATTACGAAATGTGAAAAAAAAATTCATTATTCGAAATATTTGAAATTTTTTTTTGAAAAAACTAGCGTACGAAAAAATCCGAAAAAAATATATATCATAAAACTAAGTGTGTAGAATACGTCAAAAAATCAGCAGAGGCTTACCTTTGCAGGTTACGGAAAACCCGAATTTTTCTGAAAAAACGTGTTTTTTCGAGTTACTTTTTTATAATAAACAAATATATAAATAAAATAATGCAATTTTTCACCAGATTATAATAACTCAGACTTCTAAGAGTCTAATAAGTATATATTTGCATAGATAAAGTGCCAAAATCTATCGGAAATATAAAAAAACTAAGACAAAAAAAGGTGGTACATAATCGTCCCACCGCCCCTGAAAGGGTTAAAAGATAATGAAGAAGAACTCCCCGCAAAAACACTTTTTTAGGCACAAAGTTCGACATATTTGAGTGAAAAATAATTATTGTTGTTTACGCTTTAAATGAATGACATATACTGAAAAAGATGCACAATGACAGTAGCTTTCCAACGCATGTTCGGAATATTGGAACGATGGAATAATAATCAAGTTACGCCATCTCTTAGCAAACTGCACGAATTAAGTTATAGATCCAATATATTCTTGTAAGATAACTTTTTTGTGGACAAAATGTACACAAAATGTACCAGAAAGACGTTATTTATCATATTGTGTTATATCTTCCAAATTTTCAGGAAGATGTTTTGTGTACGAAAAGTTATCTCACATACATTTAAACTCTAAGCTACGCGGTCAGGTTGCTTCATGACCTTAATTGAAGCATCACAAGCTTTGAAGACAATTTTCCTCAAAATACGTAAATAAATAGTGCTTTGATACAATGTCAATTGAAAATAACAAGTTGAAAACAAATTTTTATAGTATGTGAAAACTCCATAACTTACTCACTGTTTCCTTGAGCACGGTTGATTTCCTTTCTTACACTGGCTATGGACGAATCCATTCTTGCCAAAAAATCATCTACCGAACTTTCTTGGTCTATGGACGATGACATCGAAGATGACCTAGAAGTCTGTAAAAATTAGAAGATATTTTTTTAGTTTTAACCTATAGACTAGATTCTGTTTCGGAAAAATTTTATGTGGAGATTCATTTTCATAAATTTTGTAATAGTCCGACGTCTTGTCAGTTTTGTTTTGAGTTGCTGTAACCGATTAGGTAAAGGTTGGTAACATTAATTAGTTGAGTTTGAAATTTTTGTCAGTGCCAACATTATCGGAGGAGCAATCGAAAGACCTGGGCTCGAATCCTAGCGCAGTCGAAAGCGTCTTTTTTCCACAGGGAGATTTTCAAATTCTTCAATATTTGAATTCATTGGCATTATTTGAGATATAAGAGTTTGAAATTGTCTACGAGGACACCTGTCGAGAATATATCTTTTTATGAAGAAGCTTAGAACTTCATCGAAAAAAAGAAATGATGTCCTAGATTAATTCAAGCACAGTCAAAGAACGAAATTCTTTCAAATTCTATTGTATAGTTTTTGAAAAAATTATAGAAAGGGAAATATTTCTTCTAAAAAGTGCTTCAGGTTTTAAAAGAGTTTGGATAGAATAATTTGATTAGAAAGAGACGAATACCTGCTATACAAGTCAAAGAGAAATGCTTAGACTGCGCTTGAAAGTCTTGTGGAATTTTTACTGGCAAGATGCGCAGTTGTCAGTGTCAGTTTTTTAGACACGCACAATTTTTATTAATTATTACTTTGTAAATTGACATAAACTTAAGAAATGATGAAATTCTTATATTTAAGAGTTTAGAATTCAGTAATTAATTTATTAAAAATCTCATCATTTAAAAATGTAGAAACATAATAATTCTTTAAACTTTTTTATTATATAAAATTGTTGGCGAAACAAGGCGCAGCAATTTCTTACACGGCCCTGCATTTTCTAAGGATAAAATGCACGTTATACATGTAGGTTAGGTAAAAGTTAAGATTCGAATCCTGTCAGCGTAAGATTAATTTCAACGGCGGTAATATATTATGTTCAGCGATTTGTAGAGATAGTATTATACATACTATTATACGATACTATTATACCCTAGTACAATAGTATAATTTTTAATAAAATTCAATAAAAAAGTATATAGAAAAAAGACAGCTTGCGAAAATAATTTTTTTTTCTTATTGCCTTTGATAGTCCATGAAAATATTGAATAAATATTAAATCTTAGAAATATCCAATCTTGGAACTTCATTTTCTCAAATGATTCATAGAAATTATACATTTTGTGTACTCAGAATTTTCACGGACTTTCTACTGAAAACTTTTAGAAAGTCCTATACTTTTTCCAGGATTATTGATCTAATTGTTCAAAAACGGTACTTCTAGTTTTAATTAAGTTTTGAACGTATCTGAAAGTCGAGCACCCTCTCATGTAAATTTCCCAGTAGTTATTTTTTCCATGTATTCAATAAGGTTTGCCATTTGATCATAAATCTTTCAATACTTGAACAACGCTTCCAAACTGTGGAAATGTATTTTCAAAATCGAACTCTCATTCGCAAAACTCATAGAGCTCTGCGTCCATTTTATGATCGACACATTCCACCTTCTGAGCAGGCTATTCGTTCTGTGATGGATATCGACATATGCTCAATACATTTTTGTTTTCAAAAATGCAGGAATTTAAAATCAAGAAATGATCCTGTAAATTGACCTCCAAGATTGTGTAAGTTGACGCCTCCAAATTATTTTCTTTTGGGGTATGTTAAATCCATGGTTTATGCTGACAAACCAACAACGCTGGAATCATTGGAGGTCAATATCAACCAAGCCATGTGCTTTGTAACGTTTAGTCGTGGTCAACCTCCCCTTGGACTGGGATCTTGACGAAGTCCTTCTCTTGGCTTTGCCAAAAAAGGACGGGTGGGGAGGCTTAGCAGGCGGCCCTTGAACCATAGAGGTTGCAGTGTCACGATGAATCGGTGAAAAAATGCGGGGGGCTCTATAAACGGGCATCTTCCCAGTTGCCTGTATGGCGCCCTACTGGGTGATGTGAGCCTGGCTCTGCCGAGGTGGTGCGCCGTGCGGAATCAGCAGCCAGCCCCTTCGGGACCTTGAACAGGTAGTGCGTATTGAACACATACGTCGGAGTCTGTGTTGCCCTGAGTGAGTGGTCCGTCCGTGTTTTCCGGGACCGGCTAAGCGGAGGTTGGGCCTCAGGGAACTGGGGTAGGACTACGGTTCGAGGGCACACCCGTTCCTAACTATTCCGACCCGCTCCTCTACGCACGATGCGCTAGTCAAAAACATTTATGGATTCCAAAAAGACAAAAAATGGGAACAAGGAGTGTAAGATTCTTTCGTTGGAGAGGCTGCTGACAGGAATTGGTAAGCTAGTCATAGGATCGACATACTTTCCTCATGACAGTGCATCCCATCCACCGGAAGAAGTCCGCTCACTGGTGGAGGTAAGAGGCCTGCCCCCCCTCTTGGGGTGCGATGCCAACTCCCACCATAAGTTGTGGGGTAGCACCTACACCAACAGAACTATCTAATCACTACTGACTTGGATATTCTAAATACAGGAACAATACCGAATTTTCGGAACACTGTGCGAGAAGAGGTAATCGACATTAACCTCTGCAGCGAGAGTATTCGGGATAAAATGAAGAAATGGAGGGTTTCAGATGAACCCTCCCTATCTGACCACATGCAGATACTGTTCTAACTGGAATCACATGCACCTTCTGGCCCTACATGGGCCAGAAATCCGAGCAGAACAATCTGGGAATGCTATTCCACAGACCTATAAGCTCCACTCCAAGCGATAACCATGGAAATCAGAGATGCAGATACCCTTGAAAGGGCGGCTGACCAATTTTGTTCATCCATCATCACTGCGTGTGAACACAACTGCTTACCTGCGAAAATCAAAAAGGCACGGGATACCTATTGGTGGAATAGGAAGCTTGAGAAGCATCATAAAGAAACCAGAGAAAGGTTCAGACGGGCCAAGAAAGGCAATACGGCAGGACTGTGGAACTTATCCAATGCAACTAGGGATGCATACAGGAAAAAAATCAGGGAGGCCAAGAGTAAGAGCTGGACTTCATTCTGTTCAGACATAGAGAAGGGTGCAGAGGCGACCAGACTGAACAGGGAAGTACTCAGAGTCGAACGAGAAGACCCTGACTCTTCTGACAGTGGCGCACTTCCTGGGCTTTAAAGGTCTAACGGAGGTGGGACGGAGTTCTCAGAAGGGCTGACCGCTGCCCGCGACCCAATTGCGAATACACGGGCGGCTAAGCTATGAGATCGCCTCCCCAGCCAGGGTTAGATGGGCCTTGAAATCTTTTAACCCCTTCAAGTCTCCAGGTCCGGAGGAGGTGGGTAGTTAGCAGCGCCATGACGTCATTTCACAATATTGGCTCCCCTATAATTAAGGGCTCATTTAGAGCTAATTTAATGCCCCAAAAGTGAATTTCTGGCTCTGCATTTTTTTCAAATGGTGGCGCTGCAAACTTTATTCAAAATCAACAGCGCCACGATGAAAAAAGGTCAAAAAATTAGGATTTTGACTTCTAGTCTTCACCAAAATTTACGGATGATTTAGGCTCTTCATATTTCCTAGGACTGACCGTTATCCCTTTAAAAAATAAAAGGGTTCAAAAGGTCACAGCACTCAAACATCAATTTACTTCATATTCTGTTCTAATACAATTTAGAATTTGTTCAATTCTCACTGCTCGAGCAATTTTTAAGTCTTAAACTTTAAATTTAAAAAAAGGGTTCGCGCTGCCAGCTTTACTTGGCAGAGCTGGCAGCGCCATAATGGTAAAACGGTCAACAAATAAGGATTTTGACTTCTAGTCTTCACGAGAATTTCCGGCTAATTTAGGGCTCTTCATATTCCTACCTTTAAAACATAAAAGGGCTCAAAATGTCACAACACTCAAATATCAATTTACTTCATATTCTATGCTAATACAATTTAGAATTTGTTCAATTCTCGCTGCTTGGGCAATTTTCAAGTCTTAAACTTTAAATTAAAAAAAAAAAACGGTTCGCACTGCCAGCTTTACTTGGCAGAGCTGGCAGCGCCACAAAAAAATTTGAAGAGTAGGTTTTCTGTAAGCTAAGTTAAACGTATTTAAAATCACCTACTTACACTGCGAATAAAATGATATTAAATCAATAGCATTTTTGCTAAAAGCATTTATACTATTAAGGGGTTACTCTAGTATCTTTGCATGTTTAAAAAATTGTTTTTTTTATGGAAAAATTAATTAAAAATGTTCAATTTTTTTACACTTCAAAGAAGAGGTTTAAAACTTGTACAACAGATTTTTTATTTTTATTTTGTGTGGACAATCTGTCTGACCCAGCTGCCTGAAGTTGACCTTGCTGAGAACTGGTTGACACGATATCTCCACTTTCAAGAGCCTGACAGGAAAAATTCCGCCATATTATTAAAAAGTAACCCTTCCGCTATAGCCGGCACCTCAATAAAAAAAATTTGATGAAAAATAACAAAATGACTGATACTTAAAGTTTTTAACCCCTTTTTTCAACTTAAATTGTTTAAAAAAACATAGTTAATGTGATTAAATATTTCTAATTCTGCTACCGGCTATAGCTGTATATGTGTAGAATATTCTATGAAAATTTGAGCTTGATCGGTCAAATAGGTTTTTCTAAATCATGTCAACCAGGTCGAAAAACATTGTTTCGAGAAACAACACAGCACGAATCCGTCCCCGAGACCCTCCGCTTACTCCGCCTTTTTACACCTGTTCTCAAAATTTCTGACCAAAATAGTGTTTCCTATAGCATTTCTACACATGTCTACTAGAAGAATCTGTGATTTTTAAAAAATCGATTTTTGCAAAAAAAGATAGTAGAGTAACCCATTAATTCATAAAAATATACTACAAGAACCAATAAATATGCTATTAATTCTGTAGCATATTGATTTGAATCAATGATAGACATGCTTTTGTCAGATATGCTATTAATTCAATTGCTTTTTTTTCTCAGTGTAAAACTCTGAACAATCATTGAACGATAACAAAATATTATTTTTGAAACCAAACTAATTATTTTATGTGCCTCCGGCGCGGAAACTCATTTTTCCGTTACAGTTGAGAGTAACGGAACGTTGTGTATTCCGTTACAGAGGAATATAATGTAAAAATTGAACTGCGCATGCGCATATAGTCTTAGAGCGGAACAGAATCTTCTTCTTATTCTTCTTCTTCTTCGTGCATCGTTAGCACCCTACTGACAAAGCCTTGTACATTTGAACTGCGCATGCTTTATTACAACAAGCTACTAAAGGGTTTCCCAATAAGGGTGATATGTTTTGAAATTGAAAAAAAACACTGAATATTCATTCGGAATTGATCGAAATCTTTTTTATTATATTGGATATTCTATGCCATTTATGATTTAAACAATATATCGGCCAAATGTCCCCCGAGACTTGAGCCAAAAATGCGCCTCATCAGAAAAGATGATTTTTTGATGAAAATTGGGATCATTTTCAATTGATTCCAGAGCCCAATCCGCGAACTCCCGACGCAAACGATGGTCATTAGGCTTCAGTTCTTGGGCCAGAATCATCTTATAGGGATGCAGGCCAAGATCCAATCGCAAAATACGCCAGGTAGTCATCCTGGACAGGCCCAATTCCTGAGATCGGCGTGGCACGGACAATTCACGATTTTCCTCGATACTGGCCTGTACGGCGGCTATATTCTGTGTAGAACGTGCGGTACGCATACGATTTTTAGGCTTAGTATCCAATAGAGTAAATTCACTCTCCAACTTATCGATTATTCGACGAATTGAGAGCGCGGATGGAGCAGAATGACGACCATATTTTGCACGATATGCTCTTTGAACACCGACAAAACTTCTCGAATTTTGATAAAATAATTGGACAATTTCCAAACGTTGTGGAAGCGTGAAACTACTCATGATTAAATGGCAAACCTTACTGATGACAACTGACAGCAGACGTCAAAAATTTCAGTTCAAATGAGCCCGATAGGGACATTCAAAATCATATCACCCCTATTGGGAAACCCTTTACTACACAAGATCGATAAAATCAAAATGGCTGGGACTAGTCGCGAAATATCAAGTGTAATGACTAGCCCCGCAAACAACTACAATACTAGATTAGATTCGAGTGTACGCATAAAAACTCGTATCCGCACCGAAGTCACATAAAATAGAATGCGTGCCAATGCACACAATTCGGGAAATTACGAGACTCGCGACAATGCTCGCAGGACTGATCGGGCCTCGGCTTCGTCTCGGCTTCGATCTCCTGCGAACATTGCCGCTCGTCACGCAATAACCCTCATTGTGCGCCTAGGCACGTAATATACTAATGTTTATATTTAAGACCCTTCAAACACACCATCTGTCATAAAATATATGCTGTTTTTTGATCAACTGGATCAAAAACTAATTATTTAGTTAAAAAAAAAAATATTTCCCATCGCTCAATGAACGTTTAGAATTGTAAGTACATCTTAAAATCTGTTGATTTTACTGATTTCCTTGTAAAACCTACTAAAAAGTCATGTCATCCAAACAAGTAACAAACTTTTTGTTACAGATTCCGAAATTAAAATTTAGGACCTTTATTCAAGATACATGCAAAAAAATGAACTAATGAAATTACTTGAATACTGGGAAATCTTACCAGTTTGGCCAGTACTTATATGGATAATATGTCTGTCCAGTAAATTTTACTTTGGATACCAAGTAAACGAAATTGATATTGGCGACAAACCTATCTGAATAGTATCAACTTAAAGACTAGTTAATTTTGCTAGTTCAGTCGCTATTCTCAACTGTCTTGAAATATAAACATCACATTTTATTTCGTAAATGCCACAAAGATACCATATAACAGAAACTTATTCAGACTGTATAATTTACTGATCGTAATTTTTTTCTATACAGTTTTTAAAAGTTACAATAATTTATAAATTAGAAATTTCAACCAACGTTTAGTACGTTTAGTACTCCAGTATGAAGTTTCTTCAAATGAAAACTAGATCTTGGATATATGAAAACAGTGCATTTTTTGAACTTTAAAATAAACTGTACTTTTTCGAAAACATGTCTCTTTTCTGAGATAATCAGTTTTACATTCACATAATTTTTTTATACATTATTGCTTAAACTTTTTATTAAACAAATAAAATTTTTAACGCTATGAAGATTTGAACCTAAACCTATCTACTTAAATCCATCGATTCGTAGTGCTAAGCCCTATTCTCAATCCAAGAGGAAATGCAAAAGTCGTCCACATGGTATATTTCCTATAAACTAAAATAATGAAAATTTATCTGATTTCTGATGCGCATATGCACTCTAAAAAAAAGTCTATTGATAGTGAAATTACGTTCCATTCAGAATGCATCCATTGAAATTAAGAAGATTTCTTTTGCCCTAGCGAACTGGCTGAACGATAGCTTTACGTTTTAGCGTAAAGTTATCGTAACATTATCGTAAAGTTATCGTAAAGTAGCATTATAACTCATGAATGAGGCAAAATAAACATTCAAAATGTTTTTATCCTTATTCTACGTTAAAAATAACGTTAAGAGGTAATGGACATATGCAATAATTTTATTTATTAACGCTAAAAATTAAAAAAATTAAATATCTGTTCTTGAACTCTACTAAAGGCGACTTCAATCGCAATTATTCTCAGTAGCGTATATTGAAAATGCATGTAGCCAACCATCGCTTGTCGGTAATCATAAGTCCCGTCGGTAACGTGAATAGTTTCGGCTGGATGTTAGCGCCACGCCGTGAAGCATAATTGAAGCACGTGGAACCACCGTAACCTGTATGTAGAGATGTAATGACCTGTTGCATCAGTCTTCATCAATCTCTGATTGCGTGTCGATATATTGTGATAGTCGTGTGTATAGTGATATTTGCATCCAGTATTATTTGCATCGTCGTCGTATTTTTTGGTGTAAGTATTTGTTTTTAATTAATGTTTATAACTAGTCTGGTAAAAGTAGTGTTAAGGGCATGTGATACTTAGGAGATTAGCAAATTTCATTGATTTTAGGTTTCTACTTGTCTGTATCTTAAGGTAGTACGATCGTAAAAATTAGGCCTCAGGAAAAAATAGATAATTTTGCTTTCAAGAATAGAAATCTTAAATTAGGTGGGATCATTTGGAAGAGGAAAGATTATTTTCCACGGAAAAAATTTGAAACACTGAAAAATAATATCGTGACATGTTTCCGTACATGTTCATTGTTACATTGACCCACAGTTATAATTCTGTAATATTTATTTTGGCTTGGGGTCAGCTTAGTTTCTAATTATTTATGTCATAGAGGACATAAACATTAGGAAGGCAAACGTTTCGGCCACAGATGGGGGCCCTCTTCAGTGCCAATTAGCTTAATTGTAACCTTTAAATATTATTAACTAATACATGCAATTAAAAAATATATGGTATTTTTTGTTTTTTTTTCCTTTTTGCTTATTAATAAAAAATAGAGTAAACATGCAGAAAAACTTATGAGTAAGCGAGTTTCTAGGTGTGAAGAAACCAGGCCGTTCCAAAAACTGCTCCAACAAGTAATCCTCTCCCACAGGAACCGTGAAAAATGCGGCCGCGGAACGCACTCCCTCAAGGGCACATATATAAACACAATTATTTGAAACCAGAAAGAAACAACACACTGGAGAATATAACGTGGGTCCTTGGTAAAGCACGCACAGCAAACCACACATATGCACGAGCACCAGAAGTAAAGGACACTGAAGTTAAAACAATCAGAACATTGCAATTGGTACAGAAAAATTTATTTATTTCCTCAAAAACCACAGAGATGACAGACGGATGTAAGTCCACCACTCTGCCACATGGCTAGAAGAAAACTGATTTGGGAATAAGTCGTGTTTAGGAAGACAAGTGTTCAGAGTTTGACGTATATGGAGAGCATTCTCCATGATAGGTCAGGTTCCAACACCAAGGGTTATACACAGTCAAAATTTACTTTAATGTCCCCGGCACTTGAGATTTCTATGTGCTCAAGCGTCCAAGGAAAGCAAACCCCTACCACGTGTTCGAAGAATTCTGTAAGGAAAGGCACTCAATACGGTCCCGGCGTCGTAAAAATTATACACATTTTTGTGGATATAGAAAGTAAAATGCAGCTAAAGTGGAAATTCACGAAAAATTAATTTCCTGGTTTTTCGAAACCTCTGATTCTTAATAACTGGAACCCGGAAAAATACAATATTAAGTTTATAAGTATGATGTCCGAGTTTTTCGAATTATAAGACTGCTGTAAAGTGGTAAAATATTACGCGAGCTATTCAAACTCTGATTTGAATAGAGAGGTCAATTAATACGGTAGCACTACGGATTCTGAGACTAATAAAAAGTTGCAAAGTGATGCGCGAGCACTTCAGACTCTACCTTTAAGTGAGGTGGCCAAGTAATGCGCGAGATTTACGTACTCTGACTTTAAGTAAAGTGGCCAAGTAATACGCGAGATTTCCGGAATAGGACTTTAAATAAGGTGGCCAAGTAATGCGCGAATTCTTAGGAGTATAAGAATTTTTCTAAAGTGGCCAAGTAATACGCGAGATTTCCGTACTCTGACTTTAAGTAAGGTGGCCAAGTAATACGCGAATTCATAGGAGTATAAGAATTTTTCTAAAGTGGCCAACTAATACGCGAGATTTCCGGACTCTGACTTTATATAAGGTGGCCAAGTAATGCGCGAGATTTCCGGACTCTGACTTTAAGTAAGGTGGCCAAGTAATGCGCGAGTTCTTAGGAGTATAAGAATTTTTATAAGTAGCCAAGTAATGCGCGAGATTTGCGTACTCTGACTTTAAGTAAAGTGGCCAAGTAATACGCGAATTCATAGGAGCATAAGAATTTTTCTAAAGTGGCCAAGTAATACGCGAGATTTCCGGAATCTGACTTTAAATAAGATGGCCAAGTAATGCGCGAATTCTTAGGAGTATAAGAATTGTTATAAAGTGGCCAACTAATACGTGAGATTTCCGAACTCTGACTTAAAGTAAGGTGGCCAAGTAATGCGGGAGTTCTTAGGATTATAAGAATTTTTCTAAAGTGGCCAAGTAATACGCGAGATTTGCGTACTCTGACTTTAAGTAAAGTGGCCAAGTAATACGCGAATTCATAGGAGCATAAGAATTTTTCTAAAGTGGCCAAGTAATACGCGAGATTTCCGGAATCTGACTTTAAATAAGATGGCCAAGTAATGCGCGAATTCTTAGGAGTATAAGAATTGTTATAAAGTGGCCAACTAATACGTGAGATTTCCGAACTCTGACTTAAAGTAAGGTGGCCAAGTAATGCGGGAGTTCTTAGGATTATAAGAATTTTTCTAAAGTGGCCAAGTAATACGCGAGATTTCCGGACTCTGACCTTAAGTAAGGTGGCCAAGTAATGCGCGAGTTCTTAGGAGTATAAGAATTTTTATAAGTAGCCAAGTAATGCGCGAGATTTGCGTACTCTGACTTTAAGCAAAGTGGCCAAGTAATACGCGAATTCATAGGAGCATAAGAATTTTTCTAAAGTGGCCACGTAATACGCGAGATTTCCGGAATCTGACTTTAAATAAGGTGGCCAAGTAATGCGCGAGTTCAATGGACCACAAGGACTGATATAAATACATAAGTTGTCTCGTAATACGCGAGTTAAACGGAGTCTGTCCTGAAAAGAGTGGCCAATTAATGCGCGAATTCTTAGGAGTATAAGAATTGTTATAAAGTGGCCAACTAATACGTGAGATTTCCGGACTCTGACTGAAAGTAAAATGGCCAAGTAATGCGCGAGTTCTTAGGAGAATAAGAATTTTTATAAGTGGCTAAGTAATACGCGAGTTAAACGAAGTCTGTCTTGAAAAGAGTGGCCAAGTAATACGCGAGTTAAACGAAGTCTGTCTTGAAAAGAGTGGCCAAGTAATGCGCCAATTCTTAGGAGTAAGAGAATTGTTATAAAGTGGCCAACTAATACGCGAGATTTCCGAACTCTGACTTAAAGTAAGGTGGCCAAGTAATGCGCGAATTCTTAGGAGTGTAAGAATTTGTAAAAAGTGCCCAAGTAATGCGCGAGATTTCCGTACTCTGACTTAAAATAAGGTGGCCTCGTAATACGCGAGTTAGACGAAGCCTGTCCTGAAAAGAGTGGCCAAGTAATGCGCGAGTTAAACGAAGTCTGTCTTGAAAAGAGTGGCCAAGTAATGCGCGAATTCTTAGGAGTATAAGATTTGTTATAAAGTGTCCAACTAATACGCGAGATTTCCGGACTCTGACTTAAAGTAAAGTGGCCAAGTAATGCGCGAGTTCTTAGGATTATAAGAATTTTTCTAAAGTGGCCTAGTAATACGCGAGATTTCCGGACTCTGACTTTAAATAAGGTGGCCAAGTAATGCGCGAATTCTTAGGAGTATAAGAATTTATCAAAAGTGGCCAAGTAATACGCGAGATTTCCGGACTCTGACCTTAAGTAAGGTGGCCAAGTAATGCGCGAGTTCAATGGACCACAGGACTGACATAAATACATAAGTTGTCTCGTAATACGCGAGTTAAACGAAGTCTGTCCTGAAAAGAGTGGCCAAGTAATGCGCGAATTCTTAGGAGTATAAGAATTGTTATAAAGTGCCCAAGTAATATGCGAGATTTCCGGACTCTGTCCTTAAGTAAGGTGGCCAAGTAATGCGCGAGTTCTTAGGAGTATAAGAATTTTTATAAGTAGCCAAGTAATGCGCGAGATTTCCGTACTCTGACTTTAAGTAAAGTGGCCAAGTAATACGCGAATTCATAGGAGCATAAGAATTTTTCTAAAGTGGCCAAGTAATACGCGAGATTTCCGGAATCTGACTTTAAATAAGGTGGCCAAGTAATGCGCGAGTTCAATGGACCACAGGACTGATATAAATACATAAGTTGTCTCGTAATACGCGAGTTAAACGGAGTCTGTCTTGAAAAGAGTGGCCAAGTAATGCGCGAATTCTTAGGAGTATAAGAATTGTTATAAAGTGTCCAACTAATACGCGAGATTTCCGGACTCTGACTTAAAGTAAAGTGGCCAAGTAATGCGCGAATTCTTAGGAGTATAAGAATTGTTATAAAGTGGCCAACTAATACGTGAGATTTCCGGACTCTGACTGAAAGTAAAATGGCCAAGTAATGCGCGAGTTCTTAGGAGTATAAGAATTTTTATAAGTAGCCAAGTAATGCGCGAGATTTCCGTACTCTGACTTTAAGTAAAGTGGCCAAGTAATACGCGAATTCTTAGGAGTATAAGAATTGTTATAAAGTGGCCAACTAATACGCGAGATTTCCGGACTCTGACCTTAAGTAAGGTGGCCAAGTAATGCGCGAGTTCAATGGACCACAGGACTGATATAAATACATAAGTTGTCTCGTAATACGCGAGTTAAACGAAGTCTGTCTTGAAAAGAGTGGCCAAGTAATGCGCGAATTCTTAGGAATAAGAGAATCCACCTTACTTAAGGTCAGAGTCCGGAAATCTCGAGTATTACTTGGCCACTTTAGAAAAATTCTTATACTCCTAAGAACTCGCGCATTACTTGGCCACTCTTTTCAGGACAGGCTTCGTCTAACTCGCGTATTACGAGGCCACCTTACTTAAAGTCAGAGTACGGAAATCTCGCGCATTACTTGGCCACTTTAGAAAAATTCTTACACTCCTAAGAATTCGCGCATTACTTAGCCACCTTACTTTAAGTCAGAGTTCGGAAATCTCACGTATTAGTTGGCCACTTTATAAAAATTCTTATACTCCTAAGAACTCGCGCATTACTTGGCCACTCTTTTCAGGACAGACTCCGTTTAACTCGCGTATTACGAGACAACTTATGTATTTATATCAGTCCTGTGGTCCATTAAACTCGCGCATTACTTGGCCACCTTATTTAAAGTCAGATTCCGGAAATCTCGCGTATTACTTGGCCACTTTAGAAAAATTCTTATGCTCCTATGAATTCGCGTATTACTTGGCCACTTTACTTAAAGTCACAGTACGGAAATCTCGCGCATTACTTGGCTGCTTATAAAAATTCTTATACTCCTAAGAACTCGCGCATTACTTGGCCACCTTACTTAATGTCAGAGTCCGGAAATCTCGCGCATTACTTGGCCACCTTATTTAAAGTCAGAGTCCGGAAATCTCGCGTATTACTTGGCCACTTTAGAAAAATTCTTATACTCCTATGAATTCGCGTATTACTTGGCCACCTTACTTAAAGTCAGAGTACGGAAATCTCGCGCATTACTTGGCCACTTTATAAAAATTCTTACACTACTAAGAATTCGCGCATTACTTGGCCACCTTACTTAAGGTCAGAGTCCGGAAATCTCGCGTATTACTTGGCCACTTTAGAAAAATTCTTATAATCCTAAGAACTCGCGCATTACTTGGCCACCTTACTTTAAGTCAGAGTTCGGAAATCTCGCGTATTAGTTGGCCACTTTATAACAATTCTTATACTCCTAAGTTATTAAGAATCAGAGGTTTCGAAAAACCAGGAAATTAATTTTTCGTGAATTTCCACTTTAGCTGCATTTTACTTTCTATATCCACAAAAATGTGTATAATTTTTACGACGCCGGGACCGTATTGAGTGCCTTTCCTTACAGAATTCTTCGAACACGTGGTAGGGGTTTGCTTTCCTTGGACGCTTGAGCACATAGAAATCTCAAGTGCCGGGGACATTAAAGTAAATTTTGACTGTGTATAACCCTTGGTGTTGGAACCTGACCTATCATGGAGAATGCTCTCCATATACGTCAAACTCTGAACACTTGTCTTCCTAAACACGACTTATTCCCAAATCAGTTTTCTTCTAGCCATGTGGCAGAGTGGTGGACTTACATCCGTCTGTCATCTCTGTGGTTTTTGAGGAAATAAATAAATTTTTCTGTACCAATTGCAATGTTCTGATTGTTTTAACTTCAGTGTCCTTTACTTCTGGTGCTCGTGCATATGTGTGGTTTGCTGTGCGTGCTTTACCAAGGACCCACGTTATATTCTCCAGTGTGTTGTTTCTTTCTGGTTTCAAATAATTGTGTTTATATATGTGCCCTTGAGGGAGTGCGTTCCGCGGCCGCATTTTTCACGGTTCCTGTGGGAGAGGATTACTTGTTGGAGCAGTTTTTGGAACGGCCTGGTTTCTTCACACCTAGAAACTCGCTTACTCATAAGTTTTTCTGCATGTTTACTCTATTTTTTATTAATAAGCAAAAAGGAAAAAAAACAAAAAAACAAAAAATACCATATATTTTTTAATTGCATGTATTAGTTAATAAATATTTAAAGGTTACAATTAAGCTAATTGGCACTGAAGAGGGCCCCCATCTGTGGCCGAAACGTTTGCCTTCCTAATGTTTATGTCCTCTATGACATAAATAATTAGAAACTAAGCTGACCCCAAGCCAAAATAAATATTACAGAACTGAAAAATAATTTTATTAATAAATCTTATTTCTGTCCAAACTTTTTTTCTTATCACTTTGAGCCAAATTTTTAAAAATGATGCGATTCTACTAAATTACGGATTATTTTTTCAGGGAAAAGATTCTCTGAAACAATTTAACTTACAATAAAGCTAGGGGGAAAAAATGTAGACACATTTCATATAAACCTGCAACTAAATTTCTTTTCAAAATTTATAATTTATAATCCCAATTCATCCAGTTTTTAATCAGAAAATTTTAATATAAAATTTCACTCAAAAAAAGTAGGCAAAAAATTTTGAAACATTCCATGTACATTTGCATCTTAATTTCTTTATACAATTTATAATTGTTTACAATGTTTTCCAATTTCTTTACACAATCTATAATTGTTTACAATGTTGCCCAAACTCTACATTATACGACAGCAACTTCGGCCTATAATTCTGTGCACAAGGTTTTTCAAACTATAAAATCTTTTCTTACGTCTACTTGTAAAACAAAAATTGGAAATTTATTTTTTAAAAACTGTATTTTATAAGGAAGCAGTGTTATTCTCATTGCTTCACACCAAAGAAATATTTACATAAGTATTTTAGATGTAGACTGAAACCAAAGAAAACTTTATGTGCAATATTATATGTAAAATTTATGTCATTTCTGTGTACATTCTGAATAAGCAGTCTCGTTGCCTACACCCACAATTGAAAAGACCTTTTGTATAACACTGAGGACTCCTTAAAGTTCTAGGTCATTTAAAAAAGACTCAATTTTCAGTTCTTATTTTTAAAAAAAAAGTGTCACAGCCGGGAAAAACATTCCAAAGAAAAATATGCCAAAGACCAAAAATGTTAATTAAATTTTTACAGATCTCACTTCATACCATAAAAAAATGTGGATGTATAATTTTACGACAGAATGCAGAAAATTTTATATCTACATATTTAAGCAGGTGTTGGCAATTTTAACGTTTAAGAATGTTCATTTTTTAAAAAAAGTTTTTTATCCTGTGACAGTGTTGCCTTCAACTAACTATACAACATAGAAATAATCACTGATATATTTCAATATTTAGTTTCATATCAAGAGAAGCCAATGCGAAAAAATCCTTATAAAAAATCACGTTAACCACCTCAATGTATACAAGCATAATATGTCACGATTTCAAAGTTCACCATCTCATTTATACAGAAATAATGTTTATACCCTTAAAATTAAAAACTACACCATAAAAATTTCAATCTACATTTCCATGCACGAATGTCAATTTCAAAATATGTTTTATACTTAGACATGTAATTCCAATCTTCCAAAAAATGTTTTTCTGGTATTCGGATACTTACTTGATGTGAAAGAAATATTCATCTTAAAGTAATCTCAAAATTTATTTACCCACATGTAAAAATGATAATTACTTTCAAAATTTCATACAAGAAATCCTATGTTAGCAAACCTTTTTTCCTGTATTTTTTAGATTAAAATAAATCACTGATGAGGGCTTCGATCAGATCCGAAACGTCTGGTTATGTAAAACTCTGAGTTCTTATCATCCTTGGACCCTAAAGCCAATTACCAACATCAACATACATCTTCAGTTCTTGACTTTTTTTAATGAAGAACTTTTTTTAATGTTATTAATTATTGAATTATTCCAATCAAGGTTCATTTTTCAGAAAACCAATTATTAGTTTTAACTAATATATTTTTTTTAAATCTTTATTTTATTATCATAAAAAGAATCCGTTGGGGGAACTCAAAAAACTAAAACTCATTATTTTATTGAAATTAATTGTAAATTAAAACTTGAATTGAAAATTATTTTTCTTCTGCGGTTTTTTTAAAAGTTTTGTTATGAGTGTAATAAAACACTGTTGGCGGGATCTCGAAAAATTATTTTGTCATTTTTAAAAAGTGTAGTTACTCGGTTTTTATGGAAATATTGATACTCGTTTAGTTTATTGAATTGAAATTAAGTAAATTTTGTGGTACTATTACTCAATTTATGAAAAGTTATTATAATAAATGCGGTGTAATTTAAAAATTGCTAAATAATGATTTTTTTTCGTTAATGCGTTATAAGAATTTAACGTTTGTGTACCTTAAATTTGATTTCCAAGTGAAAAAATTGAATTCTCGAAAAAAAAGGTTTTTGCGGAAAAAAATATGTCGTTGGTAGTTAATTTTAAAGATAAAAAAGGTGAATTTAAGAAAATAATAGTTCTTTCCCCTTTTCAGGATTGCGTGGTTGATCAGTCTGGAGAGCTGAGAGTGATAAATCCCGAAGGCGAAGCGAGTGATTCCAATTCACAAAAATCAATCTCTTTTCAACAGTACTGCTTTCATAAAAGATGGTAAGATGGTTTTATAAGTATTTTTTAATATCGCATTGATCCTTTAGAGAACCTGATTATAATTTTCAAATGAAAAAGTCGCGTTTTTACTGATATTTATTTTACTTTCAGATAATCTCGAAGCTCTAGTGATTCTATCAGAATTACTACCCGTCACCAACTTTGAAACTGGTCAACGCAAAATACAAGACGAAAACTAATCAACAAAATTACGAAAACGTAATTTATTATTTCGTATTAATAAAATTCTATTCATTGTAAAATCAGTTCTTCAATTTATTTAAAACTACCGTTTAAAATAGTAGCCAGCAATACATCTATCAATTTATTTAGTAGTAGCATTACCAATTCTTTTAGTAAATAGAGTTACTAATTCATTTAGCGGCTGAACAGTAATTAGTTTTTAAGTTTTATATTTATATTATATATGTTTTAAAATTTTATGATTTTTGATACAATATTGTTAAATAATTAAATATTACATTCATAAAATAGGACTTGTATCGACCCTCAAATAGTAATTTAATACGATATTGTTGTTCATAATTGGCTCAAGGGTCCAAAAATGATAACTCAGGAAGTTATATACTTTCAGACGTTTCGACTCTGATCGGAGTCCTCATCAGTGATCTTTATTTCGAAAATATCAAAAATTTGGATAAATATTGCACATATGAGTTCTATCTTGAAACAAACTTTGGTAATGTGAAAAATGTATTGTAAAAAAATCTTTTTTAAAAATTGTAAAATGTCGTGAGAAAATTTACATAAAATTGTACAGAAACATCGATAAATTACCTAAAAAATTCCTCAGAAATGACAACAAAATTCTATCACATAAATCTTAGATACATCCACTAACAACTAGAATATATTTGTATGCCTAAAAGTCACTGAGGATATAGATGCAAGTACTCATATAGTATAAAATTACAAAGGATTATTTATGAGAATTATCTTAGAATTGCTAATATGAATTTTACACTGTTAAAAATTTCTACCGCAATTTCCCAGAACATGTGACTGAAGTTTAATTCAGCTATCGATTTACAAAATTAAGACAGAATTTCAGAAAATTCTGTTACTTTTTAGTAAATTTATGATAAGAAAATTTTTTTATTAAATAAAATTCAGGTATAAAGTGTTGAATTTTACGCGCCAATTACTTGGGCTGTGCGATCGAAGTCGCCTTTCGCAGAGTTCAAGGACAGATATTTAATTTTTTTAATTTTTAGCGTTAATGAATAAAATTATTGCATATGTCCATTACCTTTTAACGTTATTTTTAACGTGGAATAAGGATAAAAACATTTTAAATATTTATTTTGCCTCATTCATGCGGAATCTTCTTATTCCTTTCCTGGCTGGCGCGGCTAGCCGGCCTGCCTAACGGACGTGTTTCCGCGGATGGGAGTCCCGGGCGAACGGACGACGGAAGAGTCGTACGCGACTTTAAGCTGGAACCAACTGCCCGCGAAGTTTAAAGCCGAAAGGAAGTTCCGCGCGCGGGGCATTGGTTCGTGAGAGGGGGTTTTTTGGTTTTAACAGGTATGCCTAGACCCGTCCTAGGAGAGTCCTGTACAACGTCTATAAAAGATTTCGCCATTTTTCCTCCTCACCAAAAAAAAAAAAAAAAGTCATATTTTTCCCAGAATATCAAATTATTTCTCATTTCAAATCAATAACCTGGGTTCAGATCAATTTTTGAACGAAAAAAAGAAGAATTAAATACAGTTATTTCCAAATTAAAAAAAAATGAAGATTTCGTGCCAGATGGCTTTATGATAAAAAAGAGTTTAGTCTATACAAACTAGTATAGATATCATTTTTTTGACACCAAAAAATAGCACAGAAAAAGCTGCATAAATGTGACAACCGTAACAATATTCAAATATTGTTCGCCCTTTTATATCAGTTGTCTCAGCAATATAATCATTTGAAGAAAATATTCAATTTGTTACTTCAACTTTACGAACTTTTCAAAATGATTATATGGTAAATAGGCGAACCATATCAAACTATTATAATAATTGTCACATCTATACAGTTTTACCTGAGAGAGTTTTTAAATTCTTTGCATTTTGTTTTGAACTTTTTTTTTTGAAAATTATCAACACGAAGAAACTTTTCATTGTAAAATCTAGTATTATTATATTTATTTTTACTAAAAGTCAATAGCAAACGAGGATATAGTAACAAAACTAGTTTTATTTACCATAACGGTAGGAGGAAATACATTTTCTGAACCAATTGTAAATATAGTGCAACTTTATAAATTACCATTGAGAGTTGCAAAGATTAATATCTTTGATGGCAAATTGAAACTAGAAATAAGTGTAATTGCATTTTGAGACGATTAACACCTAACCTTATGTGAAACCGAGTTCATTTAAAAATCCTGCCATAACAGCCGTTTAGATTTCAATAAAAATGACTGGTGCATTGATTGATAATATAAGCATCATTTTGCAAGTTAAAACATCTCCATTGGATACGTGTAAGCGTAGAAAAATCCAATTAATTAAGCAAAAATACAATTTTTTTCCAGTAATCGACGGCGATTAAATAGATGTGGCAACGTCGCAGAATAAGTGAAAGCACGCGCCATTCACGTATCGTAAGAAGTCATCCGCTATACACACATGAATTGTCGCTTTCTTATGCGACGCTGACAAATTTAGATACTACGTGAAGCAAATGAGGAGGTTATGGAAATCATATGGGTTATTCTCCAGAGACAGGGCACTTTAAGAAAAATTCGTTGAAAACATCGAAAAGTGTTCACGCTACAAAGTTATTTTAAGGGTTTTCAGAGGCTTTTGATTGCTTGCATTGTTCGAGTATTCCTGTAATTAAGACATATTCCTCAATGGAGTAAGAAAATAATAAAGAAAAATAAGATATAAGATGAAAACCTTTTTTTCTTAATTAGTGATAAAAAGATTTTTTTAAATTATAAAAATATTAATTTTTTAAGATGAACCGATCTATAATGAATATTTAAAGATCGAATGAAAGGTAAAAATAGGATTAAGTTGTCTTATAAGTCAGCAATATAATCTATTGAAATCAATAACAACTTAATAATAATAAATAATGATTATTTCAATAAGTTATTTTAATTAGCCAAAAGTAAGGTTACGTCGATGGAAAGCAACCCAAAATTCTTTCTACATGGAAAAAATTTGGCTAGGCGACCGAGTGAATCAAGAATTTATTTAACTTACAGAATCTATATAACTAGATTATGTGAAATTATTAGTTACATTATATAAACTATTCGACTAGAACAGGACTTTTCATGAAATTTCTGAATAAGAAAAATTACTTTTATCACTAAATTAATTAAAGTTTTTATACCTTAAAACTAACGAAGGATTGAGATGGAATGGGAATAAAAATTCTTACTGTAGTCACTTGTTCGTCTGGTATGCCGAAAGTGAATATTGTTGTTCTACTGAAATTGGATTTAGAACTCACAAGGGGAAGGCCTCCCCTGCGACATTGACTTTTCTCGTATTTCTTATTATTTATATTAAGATATATCTTTGCACGAAATAACTTTCAATTAAATATAGTGAATGGATTTCATCCAAAAAAGTATTTGCTATGAAATATGTTATCGGGCATCAAAATGAAGAATTTCAAAAAGCTTTATGACAATGCTATCGATAGTTTCAATAATATATCTCTTTGACATAAAAGTGCCCTGTCTGTGGAGAATTTGCCATATAAGACTAGATGTGACTAGGTATTCATCTATTTCATTAGTTGTCACACCGTATTTTTTTTCCGAGTAACATTTACACTATACGTATTATAGATTATCAAGTAATCTTATTTTTGACAGGGTATTGTGACTGTGGCAGCACTTTGAAGTGTGAAATTGACAACTTATGTTTCAAAAATTGCGTACGCTTTAAATGCATCATAAAAAAGGGTTCTAAAAAACCTGGCAATACTTATTTACGACAACCAATGCGTGAAGAGGTTGCAAAACTGTTATGCTCCAAACCAGCAGAAATGTATCGCGCTGATGAAGCTGTAAAACTAATGTCGGCGGTCGATCCAGACCATCCTAAACTCAAGAGCTTAAACGTGTTAAAGGGTGCAACGTGCGAGTACAAGCGGAATAATTATCTTGACCCTGATGTAAGAATAACTTTAGATAAACTAAAACACAGCATTTTAGTGAATATTATTCGTGATATCGGACTCAGTCCTTTTGCAGTTTACTTTTGGACTCGTCATCAACTTTTTGTCTATTTGCAATATGTAAAAAATGTATGAAGTACCATAACTCTTGATGCTTCTGGAGGGATGGTAATGAAAATTACTATTATGGATGGAGTGAAATCTAAAGTCATTTATTTATATATCATTGTAATACATACATACTGTAGCTGGACAGATCTTAGTAGCTCAAATGATAACGGAAAGCCACGATACAAACTCGATACTGTTCTTCCTATTGCAGTGGACACAATCAGTTGCCCCTTTTCCGAAGGAGGTAGTATGCGATGAATCAGTCGCTCTTTTAACGGAAGTTATAAAAGCTTTCACTGGACGATTCACAATTAACGATCACATAGCATCGTATGATAAAGAGCTACCCGTGTGTTACGTAAGGATCGATGTTGCTCATTTTCTTAATTTATACGCAAAATTCTTGAGAAGCACTGAAACGCGTAAAAAAGTTCGGGTTTTTTACAAGGCGTTTGTGGGTCAGTTAATTCTTGCACGAAACGAAGAAAGAGCCAAAGAAATTCTCAAAGCTATTCTAGTCGTTGCGTACGGAAACGTTTCCTGATTAGCCTTTTAAATCCTGAAGAAATAATTTCAGAAGACTTGATTGCAAATTGCTAACAATATAGACTATCAAGAACAGGAGCTACCTAAAGAAGAATATGAAGAACTTGAGAGTGCATACTACCTCCCGAAATTGGCTGAAAAACTGAAGCGTGACATGAAAACGTTTGTGTTATGGGGTTGTGTGTGTAGAGATAAATTAAAAAATGGAAGAATCCCCGCACCAAGTGCCGTAGTCGAATCCGAATAAAAAAATATCAAGACCAAATTTCTTGATCATGAAACACTCCCTATGCAAGCAGACGAATTTGTTGAATTAATTACTCAGCGGTACATTAAAGGAAGCACAATTCTTTACTTTGCTAAAGATAACAAAATCCAAAAAGAAAAAATGATTAAAAATGATGAAGGTCTTGAAGAAAATATTTTGGCGTCGGTAAATTCAGATGACTCAAAATTCGATAGTGATATCGATGAAGATACGACTCTTCAACCTGAAGAATCTGGTAAATGTCTCAAAATTCCATTTCGATACAAAATGCTCAGACCTATGTTAGTACACTTTACATTAATTCATAAATTTTCAACTCGATATCTCACTTTTCATGGAATTGGGGTTACAGGAATTTAAATAACGGTAAGGTAAGTATCCTTGAAAGATTCTTGATCTTAAATGGAGTTTATCAATTTGGTTTTCTTAACGAACATTTTAATAGATCATTTCTGTCTTTATATCAATGATAATATTTAAAAAATAAAATAAAATCTTTGAAAGGTTACAAATATTGTTTATAATTTCTTATATTTAACGTATTTCAGCGGAAATAGATATAAAATTAAGTTCTTCGTTACAGAAAAAACGTTTTAGATCTTAGTCAGAATGCTTTTTCCTAATTTACAAATATATTTGCATTATAATACACTGTAACCTCGTTATAGTGGACCGCAACATTAGTGAACTGGCTCGCTAGCTTGGTCATGCTGGGGAGTTACAGAATAGAACGGGAGACAAGAGATCGATACAAACGGCCAAATAGTTTTGTTGATCAGCGTTCCAGTGTATTTAATTAAACAAGAATTAGGACTATCTGCCTCGTAAATGAGAATAACCTTATGTGGAGTTCGAATAAGTCATCTCTTACATTTCCTAACTTGAAATAAAACTCATGAAGGCCTTTCTTTTCGATTAGGTTTATAAACATTAATTATGTATATCGTGTTACAAAATTAATGTCCATGAATATAATTGGAAATGGAAGAATTTACGTCTTATTTTTGATACGTAAAATGACTTACACAAGCTGCAGATACCACTAAACTGAAACCTCGTTTGATCAGGCTATTCGTGTGTGTGTCCAATATAGCGAGGTAAGTTATTTAAACGTGAAATCGTAACCCAAGTGACCCACGTATCGATATGCTTGCTCCTTCTCTAGTCCGTACCGCCCCATCAACACTAAACTAGCGAGACAGTCTAACATATTGAGGTCTAATTGAACGAGGTTCCAGTGCATTTCTATTCGCAGAGAATCTATGCAAATGACAGGTAAAGATGTACTAGAACATGACACTAACGAACATAAAAAAAGTATGACTCAAGGGCCAACTTTAAAGGAATTTTAACACATTGTTATTTATAATTTTATAAAAAATACTGAAGAATATGCAGGGAATAAGGGAATAATTATTTCGTGCTTTACAGAAGAAAATTGTGAATTCGTGAATAAAAAGAATACCTGCCAGTTGTGTTCTAACCTAGTCAATCCACTAGAAAAACTTTGCAAACAGTGTAAGAAATTTGAAAGTGTTTTTGCAGTAGTGGCTTCTAGAGAAATAGAGGACTGGGGTGGCTTAGTCAGTAAAGATGAAAAAAAGAACGGAAATACATGCAAAAAAAAGACTCAGAACACAGAAATAAAGCCGGAAAAATATCGAAATATTTTGATAGAAACCAAGATACATTAGACGCTCTTGATTACGATGATCTGAAAAAATACCAATTATTCCAAATGGAAACGATGCCCGTAATGCTAAAAAAATGCAAGTATGACCTTTCAAATACTTGTGCTATTGACTCAATTACGCAAGCGATCGTTGTTGCAGTGCATGATTGACCACCAATTCGTAAGATCGTGAAACAACTGCAGTCACAGATTCCCTTGTTTTCTTTGGTGAACGTGGTAATTAATAGCAAACAAGGCATTGGAAAATCTGCGTATTATAAACGAGCGCAGATTCTCAAGGACGTCATGTCTAATTTAGACTGCAGCGCCTAAAGATAGAATTGAACTTTATGAAATTGACTGCCAGATAAATGTTAAAAATTTATCTGTAATTTTATTCAGAGGGCTTTCTTGTATTGTAAAGTCTTCTAAGTACTCCAATGGTTGCATTTTGCAACATAGACAGTTAGCGTCTTTACTGTGCAACTGTGACAACTTTTTTGAAAAAGCTTTGCTAAGGCCATTTTCGCGGTTGAAAACGTTCCTTGCAGGAAGGAAAAGTGCAAGGGTATTGTAGCAATAAATTTCACTGCAAGAGGTAATTATATTTTAGTTTGGATTGAAAGTAAATGAATTGCTATACTGAAAGAATAAACACTTTTGAATCTACAGTGTTCGCGAAGGCGTTGCAAAAAAAGGCTATGAATGCGAGTGTGACAGCAATATGCCTTAGCATAAGCTTGTCTTTCTCTTACTGAAAGCCTTTTTTGCAACTCACTCGTGGTCACCTTGTACAACATCAATAGTATTAGTGCTATGGATTCAAAATATAATATGGATAAAATAAAATATGGATTATTAATATAAGAAATAATTCGTAGTATTGCAAAATGTACACGGAGAGACTTTTTGTAGTAATCTATGTAAAAAATCAAAGTACATTTTACTATTTTGAGGTAGCAAAGTAGGGAAAATAGGGAACTACGTGACTATTTATTGTTGAAGTATTAAGGGGGTAGATCACAGTAAATTTTTCAAACAAGTCATTTTTTTTATTGGCTTAAAAAATCCTTTTGACCTTCTAGAATACGGGACAAAAGATCCTATACCCACTGGAAGTCGTTTTCTTTGGAATTTCGAGTTATCACTCGAGCGCATCGAAACGCTCTGAAATCCATCTTGCCAATGATTAAACGCGTTTTTCTCTAAATGATGTTTTTCAAAACGGTGTACATGATATCTCAAGATCTAATTAACAAATCGACTTGAAATTTGACACACTTACTCTATGGATGAGTGCCTCTGGCGTCACGTAGGATTTTGCAAATATCTTGTTTTGTTCAATAATTATAAACAATCATAACATGAAATTTCGGTCCAAAAAACGTATGTTCAATTCAGAAATTTTTTTCTCGTTGGCAAAAAAAGCTAAAAAAAGGCTACGTGACGCGATAGCCAATACAATATAGATGATGAGCATATTTTGTTTTTTTGTTTCAGACGACTGATTTTCGCAGAATCATGTACACCATCCAACCATGCGCGAAAATCATAGGGATGCGCGAAGCAGCATATATCAAAAAGTTTTTTTTTTTTAACAAAAAATTTTTTAAACCTTTTTTGATAAGTATGGAAGATAATAAAACAAAAAAAATAGTGGTGTAACATCATTATTTAGTTAGCAATAAATTTATGAAAATGACCCACAAAACATGCCCGTCACTGTGTTCTACCCCCTTAAGATGGACTACTTTTATTTCTACTTGTTTTTTTTCAAAGGAGCAACTTTTAATATTTTCTGTAGGAAAATTAGTAAGTAGGATTAATTAGTAGAGAAATTATTTAATTATACAAAAATAATAGAGGAAATAAGTATTTAAAGCATTAAAAGAAAATGTTTTCAATATAAGGTATTTCTATAGAGATTTAATTTATTTATATTTATAATTCATAACAGTAGTAAAGTTCTTGATAATCTATTAAAAATAATATTCAATAGCATGTTTCTTTAGCAATTTTAGTTGAAAAATAAAGTTACTCCAGGTATAATTTAAAAGCCAACTTTGAAGTTTCAGATATAACCATTCATTGTGGTAAATTATTGATTTAATTAAAATCACATGACCAATTAAAAACGTATACTATTACAAAAATAAAAAAATTAGTGAACTTCCTGAAGATGTCGAAGATTTATTGAAATAATTACTTTTAGTGACCTGCTCCTTTGTAAATAATAAATTAACGGGGACAAATTTGTATCTTTCATAAAATAAAATACAAATTTCTGTTGATCTATGATTAATTAGTAGTTAATAATACTTACAATTCATTTGCATTGTAATGATTTTTTTACTCATAGGTGAGTAAACTAAATGAATACTTACAGGTTTTAAAAAGTAGACAAAAAATAATTTTTACCTTTCAAGGTATTTCGGCATTTCCTACAATATCAAATTGTCAAACTGATATTAATTTTGTTGAGATTTGAGTTTTTAATTCTAAAATTTTGATTGGCGTTTTTTGAATCTCCAAAATGTTGCAGATCGATTGGATATGTGACGTTTTATTGACGTTTTGTAATTTTTATTCTTGTGTTCCTTATTTCGAATTTAGTACGTTATTTTCTCAATAGGTGGCTACTGAGATCTCTAGTAGTGAAAATGTTCTTGCAGGCGGTGAAACATTCTTCCATTAGTATATAAGGAAACTAAGCTCTAACGAACCATATGTAACTTGCGTTGTATATAGTTAGTGTATGCGATTAGGTATAGAAACAATTAAACTACGTATATATGTATTAAGCGTGCGGCGTTTTACTTTAGTAAAAGCGTTATTGTATACGATGAGTATTCATATATATATATATATAAGTGAAAACTTGTGGTTGTAGATAAATCCCCATCGCGTGTTTGCTTTTTTTATTTGCTGTTCTTGCTATAGGAGTTTTTACAAAAAACTATAGTAATTTGGCTGGCGCTCAGACCGTCAAATTACTATAGTCCTTTGTAAACAATACAACCTTCTATAGATATCAATGTAATAAGTTTTGAATTTTATCCTATCTGACTTAGTAAATGGCTGCGATGAACCACTTGTAATTTTACTACAGAATTTTGCAAATATTTAAAACGTTTTTTGAAATGAATGCAATATTTTTAGATTTTATTATTATCAATTTAGTAATTCTGGAAATTACTACTCAAAGTGCTAATAATTACAAAAGTTCCCTATTTTCCCCACTTTGCTACCTCAAAATAGTAAAATGTACTGTGATTTTTTACATAGTTTACTACAAAAAGTCTCTTCGTGTATAAAACCAATGTGAATTGCATGTAATTTACAGGTCCATTCGCGTACATAGAGGATGCCATGAAAAGAAAAGAATACAAGGGAACAGTAACCTCAATTAAACTTAAAAACATACCGAAGAGTTTTCCGGATTGAACAGATTGTAGAGATTTGTACAATTTGGTGGGAGTAATTCGGTTCTTGGGTCATCCAGGAGACGAATAAAATGGATTGGGCCATTATACAGCAATTTGCTCAAGACAAAACAAATGGCTCGAATTCAATGACCTAAACAAAACCAAAGTCAACAGAATGAATGATAATGTTAAAATCTGTCCAGATTTGATCATTTATGCAAGCACAGAAAGCGGAACGTAATAGCGTAATTCATTCATTCATATAACGTAATTCATAATTACTATATTTAAACAAATAAAAAAATAAGGAAGAAGATTTTCCGAAATTTAAAGGACAGTCATTCATTTACTTTACCCCTTTCCCACCGGACGGTACATATGCTGTCCCAGTCTGGAAAATTTTTGAAAATAAAATTCTGTTATCGTTCGATAAATCTTCGGAACTGTGAGTAGGTGATTTTAAATACGTTCAACTTAGCTTCCAGAAAAAACTACTCTTCAAATTTTCCAAAGTAGCGTTGCAAACTCTGCCAGATAAAGCTGACAGCGCCAACCCTTTTTTTGAATTTAAAGTTTAAGACTTAAAAATTGTTGGAACAGAGAGAATTGAACAAATTCTAAATTGTATTAGCATAGAATATGAAGTAAATTGATGTTTGAGTGCTGTGCCATTTTGAGCCCTTTTATGTTTTGAAGGTACAAAGATCAGTCCCAGGGAATATGAAGGACCCTAAATTAGCCGGAAATTCTCGTGAAGACTAGAAGTCAAAATCTTAATTTGTTGACCGTTTTTCATTATGGCGCTGCTGACTTCGAGTAAAGCTGGCAGCGCCACCATTTAAAAAAAAATACAGAGCCGGAAATTTACTTTTGGGGCATTAAATTAGCCCTAAATAAGCCCTCAATAATAGGTGAGCCAATATTGTGAAATCACGTTATGGCGCTGCTAACTTTACCCCATCATAGGGCCGCTAGTGAGATTTGCCAGGGCCAGTCTGACTCTGGGTCACGTTTCTAAAGCTTGGAGAGGGCCAAGGGTCATTTTTATACCTAAAGCCAAAAGAGCAGCGTCTAGAAATCTCCAAGCACGCTAAATATCTAGGAGTCATCCTGGACAAAAAGCTAGCTTGGAAAGACCACTTCGAAAACAAGTGCAACAAATTTATAACAACCCTTTGGCTATGCAGAAGAGCTATTGGAAGTAATTGGGGCCTGAAACCCGACACACTGCTGTTGATTTTCACAGCGATTCTCCGACCCAGGCTAACCTATGCATCGATAGTTTGGTCTCCTTCAACGGGAAGGGGGTGTAAAAATTATTGTAGTTTTGAAACAATTTTTTTTAATCAAAGTTTCTGTTGCTACACCGCTATTTTTTGATATAATATACTCATATCCCAAGTAGCGAAATATATTTTTTGGGATAGTTTAAAAAAAAAAATAACAAAGTTGGCCTCTTATATGTATGTAATTCCATTCGAACGAGGGGCCATATTCATTTTCAGTTTATAACTCTATAAAATAAACATCATTTGAACAATTTACTAAGAATTTCAACAGGTCTCACGATTTTCAACAAGTATCTTGCATTGACAGATTTCGCAATTAGGTAGCTGTGTGCTATAAGGTGGTATTCGAATTTAGCGGTTTTGACCCATTTGAGTGTGTGTTAGAAACTGTCAGTCGCCAGCCGTCCGTCCGGCGAATTTGGATCGATGTAAGCACAGCATTGCTGCAGACCAATGTGGCAGATTATGTAACTGTTAATGAACACATAAATGGAATTATGCAAATCAGAATGACGCTTAAATTACAAAAAATCTTGTTGAAGATCCACATGGTTTGGGACAAAAATTCGCTGGTGAGTGGAATCTATCCATGGAATAATTAAACAAAAATATCGATTGCTGGAGCATATAATTGATAACAAACTGGTTCCAAATGTTGGGTTGTATTTTAAAATTGCAGCATTTCTGCAAAATCAATTTGGAAAGGAGTTAAAATCAGATGCCCCTCTTTCAGAAGAAATTGTAAGGAGACTGAAACATCAGTTACATGTAGAAAACACTTTGGCTAATCAAGCCTAGGAGAAAGGCTGGTTTCCTAAAAAGCTTACGTTTTAAAGTTTCTGTTCTAACGACCTTTTAGATTTTCCACAGTTGCCAGAGAAGGATCTAAAAATCTTATTCACGGGTTCATATCAACTGTCACAAGCAGTTTTGTACCTGGCGGAAATGATGAACGATAATGGGTCCATCAATTTACAATTTGCGAAAGAGTAGGCAAATATTTTAAACATCCAGGTAAAGTCAAGACACATTGATCGGAAATTATATAGATGTTTTATTGGTTACAGACCAGAGTATAGGTGTTGCAGGAATTAAAAGATATGCTTGTGAATGTGTCATTGGTCGAAGAACAGTTAGCTGCTGTTCTCATATAGCAGCCATTATTTATTATTTATCACACGCGAGATATTTGTCGAAAATCATGAGACCTGTTGAAATTCTCAGTAAATCGTTTACACAAAACAATATGAATTTCGTGATAGAAGAGGACAGTGACGAAGATTAGGTGTATATCATATTAGAATGAGGTGCATTGTTTAAATGATGTTTATTTTATAGAGTTATAAGCTAAAAATGAAGTTAGCCCCCCGTTCGATTGGAATTACATACATATGAGGCCAACTTTATTATTTTTTTTTTAAACTATGAAGTAATCCTCTGATCGTATCCCAAAAAATATATTTCGCTACTTGGGATATGAGTAGACTATATAAAAAAACAGCGGTGTAGCAACAAAAATTTTGATTTAAAAAAATTGTTTCAAAAGTACAATAATTTTTACACCCCCTTCCTGTTGAAGCAATTAAGTGTAAATATTTCTTTTTGATTGCCATAGTACCCACTACAATATATATTTGAAGCATGAAAATCGTTCCATTCAATTTTGAGAAAATCGAAGTTTCATATTTTTCAAAATTTGTTTATAACTTTTGTAAAAAATTTTTTTTTCAAGTTATTGTTTGGGGTAAATTAGTTTTATAATTGTACAAACTTATCCACCACATACGAATCAAATCCCAACGGGGGCAGCCCAACCATGCTTATCCGGCTACGCCCTTTAGAACTTCACTCACGAGTAATTTAGTTTGTACCCATAATTATGTTCAAATTCACCATATTTTATTCAAATAGAAGCACACATCTCATGTCTTTTTTCGATTTTATTAAAAGTCAAAGTTTGCAACACTTGGAGACTGACAGTAATGCCAACTTAAAAATTAAAATTTAATTATACTTTAGGGACACACCCAGAGTCAAAATATGGCGCTACTTTACCTCTTTAAGTATAAGTTTTTTCCTCTGCTTTGTGACTCCTTGTTAAAGTATTTATTACTAGCTCCTACTTTACCGCTCTTGAAAATATTTCCGTTTTATTTTGATTCTACAAAGTCATAGCCCCTACATAAAGTTCTTGCTACTACATACTCTTATGATTACCATCTCCTTTGAACCTCTGTAAGAAAGCCTTCCAACGCAAGTTGCTTCTTGCGCGCTTTTTACGCTCCTCAATTAGCACGTATTTCTTATGTTTAAACGCTATGTAACCGTTGCAATATTTTAGACTTTTCTTTCAGCAAGGCACTTCTGAATTGACAATAATACAATTTCCACACTTTCATCGCGCTTCGCGCTCGGTCTTATGGTATTTACATACATTCAAGTTTATTTTATAATATTTCAAGTGCACGGAAAAAATTTGTCGCTTAAAATTTAACAGACTATTCGAAGAGTCGTGGACAGTAAGTAAAATCGGAGAAAGTCTTGTAAGGTTTCAATGACTTTTAGGAAATAGTAGAAAAAAGTCGAATAACTTTTAAAAAACAAGGTCGAAGAAAAAACGTCGCGTATTTATTATTATGAAAGTATTTTAAACACTAACTGATCTTTTCTAAGAAGTAATGAAAAGTTTCATAATCTTTGGATTCATTTGTCATAGATTTTAAAAGACCATCGAATAATTTGGAATGAAAGTAATTCAAACAAATAGTTTTGCAAATTGTATTTCAAAGTCCATCAGATTTTATATGCCGTCTTCTAACATTTTCTCGACAGTCGCAAAAAGCAATGCTCAGAAACGTAATTCGTAGCATCACACAGCAGACAATGCGGCTCGGCTTTTTGTTTTTGTAATAATTTTGGTTAGATTTTGAAATTACGTGTCGTTTGGTTTCGTTTTTATAATTTTGATAATATGTTTTGAAATTCTATTATTATTATTATTATTATTATTATTATTATTACTATATGACTATTACTATTACTATTACTATTTCTGGTCCTGCATTGGTTTCCTCGGAAAACAATCAGGGGGCCCTAGAACAGGCCACCGGGCGTGTCGTCAGGTTGCAGATAGAGGGGCCCTGTGCCGAGGGTTACTGATGAATACGGATACAAAGTAAAATAAGTAGTCGCAAACAATGTTCCAGGGATGGTCCCGAAGGAATAGCCCCCAAGCCAAGGTGTTAACTACCGTGCCGAGGGCTGCATGGCACCAGGGAGTGGTGTCTCTCACGGTGTCTCTAGGAAATCAGGCCACCTCCTAGAGTATTGAGGCCTTACCCCAGCATGCGGGGCTCTGCAGGGGCAGACCAAATACTTCCCTAGCTAATCGTGGGAATAAAAATGGACTTTAAAAATTTAAATGAAACAATGTGTGAAGAGATGTTTGGAGGCGAGTTGGACGTGACGGAGGAGACGGTGGATGCGTCCGAGACCGATAAGTCCCAGGTACGGCAGTACCGGGACTGGCTCCACGAGAGGAACGACAAGCAATTGGAGATCCTAAGGAAGGCAGAATCGGCCCTGGAGAAGATGGAGAACTTCTGCAGGACCGAGAAGAATATGCACCTCCCTATCAGGGACGACATATAGGAGGCAAAGAAGGACCTCGGGGCGCTGCGGTATGATATAGAGGATACCGTTTGCTACCACGACTACTTCGAGTACCTGATGAGAGGCCTCATGGTACAGAAGATGAAGGAGGTAAAACAACCAAAACAGAAGGAAGTTGCGGACGAGTGTCGCCAAACCCTCCCCTGCCAGCTGCGAGGTCTACACCGGACACCCGCAAACGGCCGAGAGACTCGACAGCGAGCCCGGAGGCGTCCCTAACAGGAAGGACCTCCGAAATAAGAAGAAAAAAGAAGAGAAGCTCTCCACAACGCCGGAGAAATCTTGCCGTGCGCGCCAAGAAGCGGTGCTCATTAAACCAGCAAAGGGAATGGAGCTACGCGTCTATCTTGCGCGAACTCAAGAAGCGCGTCAACCCTGACGAACTGGGCGCCACAGTTCAGGGAATTAGGGAGACGCGCTCCAAGGATTTGCTGGTGGAACTGACATGTTCCACAAAAAGCAGAGAGAATACCGACAATACCTTTAAAGAGGTGGTTGGAGCCAGGGGCACGGTCCGCCATCTCATCCCCAGGATCGAGATCGAGATCGCCGACCTGGAACCAACCATTGAAGCGGAAGACGTTGAGGATGCCGTCAGGAACTACTTCGGCCAAGGAACAGAGTTGGAGCTACGGGTGTCTTAAAGTAAGACATCCTATAGAGGAAACCGGAAGGCATATGTGCTTTTGGAGGAGGCAAGGGCGCTGAAACTGCTCAAAGGAGCCCACATCAAGATCGGTTGGGTCTCCTGCAGAGTCCGCAGGAACAAGGAGGTGAACCGGTGCTTCCGCTACCTCGGCTTTGGCTACTTAACGGCGGACTGCCGAGGGCCAAAGCGCAGCAGGTGCTGCTGGAGATGCGGTGAGGAGGAGCATCTCGTGGGTTCCTGCACCGAGAAGCCGAGGTGCTTCTTCTGTGCCGCAAAGGAGGAAAAGCCCCGGAATGAGCATATACCGGGGACTATGCGCTGTGCGACCTTTCGGGACGCAGCCCCGAATAGGAAGCCTTAGAAAGGCCGCTATGGAAGAGAACCTGGACCTGTTACGTCAGGATATTATTTTATTTGGTATTAAGATCGGACGAGTTGCCTTCTCTGATGACTCGTGCTCCAATAAAATTCATTGCCTAAGACTAATGTCGCAGTCTATTTTATCTGTTATTCGGTTCTAACGAAAGGTCAACTTCTGTGGAAATAAAAACAAGGTGTATCATCTTTTCCATATTTGGTATTTTAAGATCGGATGAGTTGGCTTCTCTGATCACTTATGCTTCGATGAAATTTATTACCTGGAATTAGTGTCATAGTCAAATATATCAAGTCTATTTCATCTGTTATTCGATTCTAACGAAAAGGTCAACTACTGTGGAAGTAAAAACAAGGTGTACGATCTTTTCCATCTTTTGGTGTTTAAAGTCGAATGAGTTGCCTTTACCGATGAGTCACGTTCCGATGAAATTTATTACTTGGCGTTAATGTCACAGCCAAATATATCTATTTAGATTTGCCTTTCGATTTTAACGATCTTCCTATTTCTTGTTAGATCTTGCTATTGAGTCAATATAATCAAGGACGTGGTAATGTTGCCTTGATCTCTTCATTGGTTCCTTAATTTGTTTATTACTCTAGGTGGTAGAGTCGCGGGACGTGACAGTATGAATAAGAAATTAACAAATACTATTTGAGCTAACAACATGTCTTTAAATTAGTTATCAGCTCAGGAAACTTTCATAAATGTCGTTCTGATTGAATTATCCATCGATTGTTATTCTGATTTAGCAAAACAAAATGGTTTGTTTCAAGGATGTATATTGGTGTGCGTTCAAACGTTTGCAGAGTGATCGTATGTGATCATGCAAACAAAACACGTATTGCCGGCATCGATTTAATTTTTTTTTTTAGATATATAAATTTTATATAAGGTATACAACTTTGCCGCTTACTGTGTGACAATTTTAATCTGTCCATTTCGACTAGCAATTACCGCTGCAGCCATCTATCTAAAAACGGCAAAAGCAAACTTGTACACTTAATAATAATTCACATATAGATCTATGAAATTAGTTATTTGATACAGTTTTAAAATCTTAAAATCAACCACTGATATAATAGTTTACTTATCCCAAACCTCTGAAACTACTACGCATCACTAGCAGACAAGCGTCTGTTTGAAGTTAACCCGTTTCCGCCGAAAACGCCACTCGCGGTACATTGGTCTTCGGGAGCTCATAACTAATGCTGTAGGCTTAAAAAAAAATTCAGAGAGACATATTTTTAAAGCTTAAGACCGGCCCTTTCCCATAGCGAACTCAAAATTGCTTCAACATATTATTAATTATGAACAAATTTTGTTTAAACAAAAAAAAAGCATGATTTTTCCGCTCTCTTTTTTTAAAACTGAGTTTTCAAGAGCTTTCCTGTTAGCAATCAACCTGGGACCTTTTCAGTCGGTGGAATAAATGTCTGAACTTTAAGAACCCATGGTTCAAAGTTCGATTTTAGGCCTTGGTATTTCCAAAATGGCGCCCTAACCGCAAAATTTTTTCAAATACATTCATGATTTTTTAAATTGAAAACTATGAACTTTCGGTGAAAACACCAGGAGTGAAAAAGTTCTTGAAATTACTCAAAGAATGCCCTTAAATTTTTCCAACTGCTTTCGAGGAATTTTTTTATTTTTTGTAAATGGTTAATTTTTGCAAAATCCAAAAATTGTTCAAAACGCTTCCTAAAAATTATTTTGGATTCTTTGGCTATCGTGATTTTATTTTTTTTATATTTGTTCATTTAAAAAAAAATTGTTATCATTTTTCAAGTGATAAAAAAAATCTAAAGAAAACAACGAAAAAGTCTATCTATATTCGTGAACCTTTACGATGATGATAGTTGGGCAACGTAGACTTTGTTTATGGCAGACAGACGATAGGAGTTTTTTGACAATAGTATTTTGAAATGAGGAATTTCTTTTGACAGCAATAAACTTAAAACAAAAACTGGAAAGCATAAAATGTTTCACGAATTAGCCGAAGAATACAAGATAATTTTTTGGAAGCGTTTTGAACAATTTTTGGATTTTACAAAAATTAACCATTTACAAAAAATAAAAAAATTTCTCGAAACCAGTTGGAAAAATTTAAGTACATTCTTTGAGTAATTTTAAGGACTGTTTCACTCTTGGTGTTTTCACCGAAAGTTCATAGTTTTCGATTTAAAAAATCATAAATGTATTTGAAAAAAATTTTCGGTTAGGGCGCCATTTTGAAAATACCAAGGCCTAAAATCGAACTTCAAACCATGGATTCTCAAAGCTCACACATTTATTCCACCGATTGCAGTGGTTGCAGGTTGATTGCTGACAGGAAAACTCTTGAAAACTCAGTTTAAAAAAAAAGGAGAGCGGAAAAATCATGCTTTTTTTGGTTTAAACAAAACTTTTTCATAATTAATAATATGTTGAAGCAATTTTGAGTTCGCTATGGGAAAGGGCCGGTCTTAAGCTTTAAAAATATGTCTCTCTGAATTTTTTTGAAGCCTACAGCATTAGTTATGAGCTTCCGAAGACCGATGTACCGCGAGTGGCGTTTTCGGCGGAAACGGGTTAAGCTGATTTTCCAAAACAGAGTTTGGCTAAAGGAACCATAACCATGTTTCATCTGTTGCGGCCATATCAGTTTGGATGTGTGTATTCAAAATATATTACTGGTGGAGTAGTATCCCTTCAACTATAACTGTTTTTATGAAACACCCATACAGTTTAGCTGTATCTGAGTCAGCCAAACTCTTTTGCTAATATACCCAGAAAATTGTCTGTATTCACGATAAATATCTTCCAGTGTTGTTTGAAATTTCAAAACTACAATTTTTATTTTTGTTTATTATAAATAGTGGTATTTTCACTTAAATAAATAAATATTATAGCGAAATTAGGAAATTTTGTGCAAAAGATCGAATAATTAAATTACTATTTTATAAATGAAATTAACCTTTGTTGTTTTGATTATTTATTTACCGAATAGGTAAGCCACAAAAGGACGGGTGGGGAGGCTCAGCAGACGGCCCTCGGGTCATTGCGTAAAGGGTGCCTTATAAACGGGTCTATCCCAGGTTGAAAGCGGGGGACGCTATAAACGCATCTATCCCCATGCATGGAGAAGGATGTATGCCCCAGGCAACGGCGCTGAGGATGAGTCTGTGAGTGCCTGTGAGGAATGAGTCAACGGAATGAATGTCAGCGCCGCATGACTGTGATATATGTCCTCCTCTACGCACGATGCGCTGGTAAAAAGATTTATGGATATTAAAAAGAAAACGATGAGGAAAGAGGACTTGGGTGCATCTCCAGGAGCTGAGGGATGGAAGGACGTCCTTCAGCTCTTGAGGGAGCAAAGTGAAAAAATGGAGGTCTTGGCCAGGGGTCTCAGCGTTATCCAGCAGGGTATGCTGAGAAAAAACCCTGACCACGTGAAGGACAGCGTGAACGAGGCCACAGAAGTGTTGAGCAGAATGCTCAACGCCCATAAATGCCTGCTAGAAAACGGGGTAGAAATCCAGAAGAAGCTGGAATCCCACCCCGCCTCAAAAAAGATGGGTATCTTCCGGAGACTCTGCACTGCGTCTCTGGGAGATACCCCTAAAAAGCTATCAAAGGGGGAGAAGAGGTTTGCTCCTCCTCCCCCCAAGGATCGGCTTCCCAAGAAAGGGAAGGGCGGCACATCGTCATTTTACGCTGCGGCCACCAGATGCCAGACCTCACAAAAGGATGAGGAATGGCAGCTGGTGCAAAAGAAAAAAAAGAAAAAAAAAGAGAAGAAGAAGAAAGAGGTTCCCGTGCCTTCTGCGCAGGAACCTAAAGAAAAGGGGAAGGTGCTGAGGCGCTCTCCGGTCAGCAGGTCGGGCGACGCTATCAGGGTGTCGGCGAAGGACGGAGAGTCCTACGCCGAGATCCTGAAACCTATGAAGGCGAAGGCAAACCCCCCGAAATGCAGGAGCGGAGGTCCTCTCCATCCGGAGAACCAGGAACGGAGTCACCCAGTGAGTACGGGAAGGGGCAGAAAGGTGAGGAGCCCCTCCTGGAATACGAAACGACTCAGCAAAGAAAAGCTTCGCGAACATATTGAAGAAACCAGGCTCATAGATGAGCTTGGTTGGGCAGGGTCTGCTGGGTCCTTGGAGGACACTGCGGGCGGCGAGGCGGAAAGTGGTCGCAGCATGTGACCAGTCCATGCCTCGCCGCGGCCACGGGCGAACCGGAGACTCGATGTCATGGTGGAACGACCAGTTGTCTGTCCTGCGTAAAAAATGCCTTACAGCACGGCGGTCACCCGCTCAAAGGGTGATCCTCTGCTGCGCGAGGTATGGAAAATAGCAACATCAGCTCTGAGGCAAGGCATAAAGAAAAGTGGACTTCAGTGCTGGAAAGACTTGATGGGTGAAGTCGAGAAGGACCCATGGGGTCTCGACTTCAAAATAGTCACTAAGAGATTAGTGACAAGAAGAAAGACCCCGGGCCTGGATAATGCCGATCGAGTCAAGTACATTGTGCGGAGCTTGTTTCCACACGTAGAGCCGTTCCAAAGAGAGGACCGGAGCTCCTGCGTGGTCCGGCACGAAGAACTCTTCACTCTCGAGGAACTAAAGAAAGCGGGTGGGAGGCTTAAGGCAAATACAGCGCCGGGGATCGACGGGGTGGCAAACGAGATCCCCAAAGAGGTAATCGGGGTATACCCGGAGATCCTCCTGGAAGCCTTCAAATCCTATCTTCGGGATGGAAGGTTCTCCGTAGACTGGAAGAAGCAGAGGTTGGTCCTTCTGCGGAAGGGCAACAATCATCTAGAAGATGCCTCATCCTATAGACCTATTTATCTATTGGATACAATGGAGAAGCTTCTGGAGGAAATGATCCTACAAAGACTACAAGGTCACATGGTCGGCGAGAACGGTCTCTCGGAAAACCAGTTCCGCTTTCGGAAAGGCAGGTCCAGAGTTGACGCCATCTAGGCAGTGTTGGACGTCGCCACTAAAGCAAGAAGAGGAATTGGTAAGCGTAAGGGATTCTGTGCGTTGATCAGCATTGACATACGCAATGCGTTCAATACCGCGAGGTGGAGCATCTGCATCCACGCGATGGTGCGGAAAAAGGTTCGAGATTCCCTGTTGCGAATGATAGATGACTATCTGAGCGACAGGTGGGTGATATACGAGGGCGACAAGTGGTCTCTCAAAGAATAGATGACATGTGGCGCCCCTCAAGGGTCACGGGTGGGTTCACTCGTTTGAAACGTCATGTATGACGATTTCCTGCGCATGGACCTACCTGCTGGAACGAGCATCATCGACTTCGCGGATGACGCACTTGTCGTGTGCGCCGCTGACGACGTCAAAGTCCTGGAGTTGATGATCAATGATAGTCTGTGGCGGGCACAGCGTTGGTTGGATAGCAGATGCCTGAAAGCGGCCCCGGAAAAGACCGAGGCTTTGCTGGTCACAGACAGGAGATCCTTCAAATACCCGAAGATCGTTCTCGGGGAAAATGAAATCGAGTGGAAAAAGAGCATTAAGTACCTGGGTGTGCAGTTGGATCGAAGGCTTCGCTTCGACGAACACCTCCAGATCGCGACTGCAGAAGCCATTGAATGTGGAGCCACTCTGACTCGGCTCATGCCCAACATTGGTGGCCCCAGGAAAGCCAAGAGAAGGCTAGTGACGAGCGTGGTGAATTCTAAGCTGCTTTACGCAGCTTCGATCTGTACAAGTGCTTTTAACAACCATGCTATCCGGAAGAAGCTGTTCTCGGCACAGAGAGGCGTGGTGCTGAGACACACCGTCTGATCCTGAAGCTCGCCGCCTGGCTGGATAGAAAGCACGGTCAAGTCGGCTTTTACGTGGCGCAAGCGCTTTCGGGCCATGGTTGCTTTAATGCGTATCTGAAGCGCTTCAAGAAAAGAGACGATGAGTCGTGTCGCTACTGCGGTTCCCTTGTGGAAAATGCAGAGCACACACTCTTTGTCTGCGCCAGGTGGGGCGCGGAAAGGGAGGCTGTCGGTCGGGCAGTGGGCGCACAACTCACTCCTGACACGATGATCTCTCTCATGCTCTAGTCTGAACAGATATGGATGCTTATCGAGTCATTCGTCACCCTGGTGATGAAGACGAGGGAGCTCGATGGGCGTGCGGAGCGCGACAATAACGAGGGCCATTAGGAATCGCATCGGGGCCTGCACGTGCGGTCCTGCGTCTTCGGCGGACTTGGCTGTCCGCGTTGATCAGTGTGGGGGAGGGGATCTTCTTATTCCTCCCCCGGTTGGCGCGGCTAGTCCTGTACAACGTCTATAAAAGATTTCGCCATTCTTCCTCCTCACTAAAAAAAAAAAGAAACCTTCTATTTTGCTCGAAATTTTTTTAGTTCAGATTTAATGGTTATTTAGACAAGTTAAAATACCATTATAGATAATCAGCAAAAAACAGATTATATTGCAAGAATTTCAAATGACTCGCCAAAAGCAACCAACTAGGCACTTTGCGCGAAATCTGTGTAGTAGTAACGTGCCGGGTCCGCGTGGCGACAACGTGGAGTGCTAAAGTAGGATAAGGTAAGGTTCATATGAACCCCTTATCAGCCCCTAATTTAGGTAAAGTTGGAAATTTTTTCCTTTAAGACTTGCTAAGAAGAGGCTAAAATTAAATTTAATTAGCTCTTACTCCGAAACTCGTAGCCCCTACAAACATGCGTATGAAGAGCGTCAAAATAGAGGCATGTTTCGACTCAGGACAGTAGAATATTCTGACCGGATCTTTCTTTTTATCTTCTTGAGATGAAAAGAAAGATCCGATCAACTTTAAGGTATTTGATGGCCTTAAAATCCCACTGCAGGTAATGCCGTTACAAATTACATTACCCGATTTTCTTTTGCAAAAAAATAATTAAAATTAATTTTTAAAATACATGCCAACGCAAACCGTTAAAGTATACTACGCGGAGAAACTCTTCATTGTAAAACCTAGTATAATAATATTTATCTTAAAGAATGTGAAATATTTCTGTGGAAAAATGACGCTTTCGACTGCGCTGGGATTCGAGCCCAGGTCTTTCGATTGCTGGTCGATTTCTCTAACCACTGAGGAACACAGGCGTCCGACAAGTGTCCTTGTAGACAATTTCATTTATAGCGACTAGTGATCCTCCGATAATGCAGGCAGTGACAAAAATTTCAAACTCAACTAATTATATTTATTTTTTACTAGAAGTCAATAGGAAGCGAGGATATAGTAACAAAACTAGTTTTATTTATCATAGAGATAGGAGGAAATACTTTTTCTGAACCAATTGTAAATATAGTGCAACTTTATAAATTACTATTGAGAGTTGCAAAGATTAATATATTTGATGGTAAATTGAAACTAGAAATAAGTGATACGGACACGGATTGGTCGAGCGGAGTTTGTTAGGAAGTTCCGGTTAAGTGTTAAGCTGTTATGTTTTTGTTTAGTAATTTATAGCGAATGTGAGTATATTCGTTTAATAACTATCTAATTATGATATATGCATCATAACTGATACATTGTGATGCATATTATATACGGGAAAGTGTATTCGCTCCTAAAACTATCATCAAAACGTGCGCCTTTTGTTGTTTTAGACGATCAAGAATGCGTATGACGTCACTTTCGATCCAATTGTCATGGCGGAGGGCTCAGTGGGGGAACATTGTCCCATCCTTCCCTAGAGGATCCTCACTTCTCACAAATCGTAAAAGTTTTCACAGTTCAGTATATAATGAAGTTGGTACATTGCAAGTGTCATATCACTGCGATACGTTTATGAATGTGTGCATTGTGCGGTTAGGTCAAATTGCGTTAAATTAGTATTTGAGCGTGCATTGGTATGTTTACTATTTATATTATACGTTTATACGTGTATGTGTATGTAAATATTCGGTTGGACAGAAGATGTTACTTTACTATTGTCTTTTGCAAACTTAACATTCTGTTTTAGGAATTAATAAAACATTTATTGGGTTTACTTCAATATAATTCGTTGGATGTGTGGATTTCGATTTTACTATTTCAGGAAATAAAACTTGCTTTTGTTTTTAGGCATAAGTATAATTATTTCATCATTTTATTCAATATTATTAGTAACTCCATAGTTTAATATTCAAAATAGTTTTTGTTAAAAAACTGACGTTATATCCTCGTTTCCTATTGATTTTAGTAAAAATAATACTAAATTCTACAATTAAGAGAAATCAATTTTGTAATTAATTTACGAAAAAATGGAGGAATGTAATTTGTGCCACAAGGTCATGGTACATGACCCAAAAATAAATATTGAAGTAGGTAAATTTTTCTTAAACTACGTTTAATTGAAAATAATTCGTAATTACTGTATGTAAACTTACACTGGCGATAGTATGATTTGTCTCTGTCTCAGTTGGTGCATCAATACTTTGCATAGATAAAGGATTATCTACAGGCATAGGGATTAATAAATATTCTCGTAAGAATAAACTATCTGTAGCCCACAGTTTATTGGCTCTTCTAATCTGTTCCGTCTGTGAAAGGAAAATTAGTTTTCATGATAGTAAGTCAATTTCTCTACATGTTATCTCTCATCGCTTAATTGAAATTTTCACATATGATGTAATATTATCTGAATTCGAATACAATGATCCAAACGTTCGTTATGTAGTTCTTTCGGTACAAAAAAATGGAATTCATGAAGGTTGTCATCAAAACTAATAACAATCGAGATCTGAATTGAGCTATATAAGGTGAAAGAACCAATTACCGAGCCGATTCCAGTTGAATCATCGGAGAAACTTTCTCAGATTAATAGTAAATTACATCGCAAATATAAAATTTAGTATGTGACAATGTCTTAGTTTGTTTTGTGTTGACATGAAAAAATTGTACACTATAAAAGAATTTCTTTTCAACGATTAAATATATTTAATTATGTTTCCTAAGAATCTGAGTTAAGGATGCCATTTTCTTTTTTCCCTGCATGATTTCTCTGTCATTTTTATTTCATAAGTAGTACATTTTTCGAGACTCTTAGTTTTATTCAAGTATTACCGTAATACGTGGCATAAATTGAAATTTTCAGAAATAAATTTTAATTGTTTAAAAAAATACGAGGAGCCGGTTCCGATTGATTATCTCTATACAAACATGCCTGTGGTTTTGGGTCTAAAGGTCAATTTGGGCTTCAATGGCCTGAAGTTATTTTTTCTGATTGGTAGCCTCTTCCACACATGTTTAGGATGATTCAACTTTCCCTGAGATTGCATAATAGTTTTATGTGCCTCCGGCGCGTAAACTCGTTTTTACGCTACTGTTGAGAGTATCGTAATGTTGTGAATTACGATACAGAGGAATGTAATGTAAAAGTTGAACTGCGCATGTCCTACAACAACACAGCCTCTTCTTCTTCTTCGTATAGCGTTGGCACTGTACTGACAAAGCCTTGTACATTTGAACTACGCATGCTCAATTACAATACGCTACTACTACACAAGATCAAGAAAATCAAAATGTCCGGAACTAGTCGCGAAATACCAAGTGTAATGGACGGGAATTATGATGAATACTAGATTAGATTCGAGTGTACGCATAAAAGCTCGTATACGCACCGAAGTCACATAAAATAGAATATGTGCCAATGCACACAATTCAGGTAATTACGAGACTCGCTTAAAATGCTCGCAGGACTGATCGCGCCTTGGCTTCGATCTCCTGCGAGCATTGTCGCTCGTCGCGTAATAACCCTCTTTATGCGCCTAGGCACGTAATATACTATCATCCAGGCCTGAATTTTCCCGGGTTCAGGTGCGAGCCCGATGGGACCCGAGTTGAATTTTCAAAATAAAGATACGTATTTTTTATATCCCGGATTTGTATTTAGAATGATACCTGAATCCAAATATGTTTTTGTGTTTTCGGGTCCAACCTCTTATTTTCAATATAAATTTAGGATGATTCTTCTATGGTAAAAAATTTTACAGATTTTTTAATCCTGATATCTGAATGTAATGTTGCTTTGATACATCCTCTGAAACCAACTACTAACCGTGCGAGCAATAGTACCTTATACATAAGTTTGACTCGTCTAACAGTAAAACTTGTGACGAATTGTTAGACAAAATATTGAGAAGGAAATTATATTAAGGCACTAAAATTTATCTCTTACGAAGTAAGACAATAGAAGCAATGAACAATACATCCATAAACCAAAGGACCCTTGTACTACAGTTCAAGTTAAAATTTACCTGTTGGAAACCCTTGAGACCGATCAACATTTTATGACTTTTAGGTTAACAAAAAATGTTCATAACATATTCTGCTCGTATGGCAACGCTACTTATGTAATATTCGCAAAGGTTGCATATTCGCGACATTTAAAAAAATTTTGACGTTCTATGTAAATGATGAATATAATCCTAATACAATATTTTAATAAAAAAGTTATGAATAACTGAATGTTACAAATGGAACTTTCCATTTCACAAAATCTTATTCTGAAAATTTGAAAAATATAAGAAAAGAAGATAAAGAACGTCTGTAAACTTCGATTGATTAAAAATTTTTTCAGTCAACTGTTATTACCGATAACTTTAACAATTTTTGTTTGAAAATTTTTGCCGAATAAAAATTATCAGACGTGCCTTATTGTATTTTGTTATGTTTCTCACATTTTCAGAAATATATTCTGTAAATTAAGAAAGTTTACATGCATTGCAACATGGCCTTGAATACGGAACTAAAAAAATGTCATTGTAACCGTGAAAACCGAAATTTCCAACGTTTATTTATGAATATTCCAATAGACGTATGGAGTGATGATGATGCAACCCTTTTTCCTGAACATAACTAAACGTTAAAAACTTCGGTTATCACGGTTGCAATGGCATGTTTTTAGTTCCGTGTTCTAGACCATGTTTCGATCAGACCACGTGATAAAATTATATGTTAATTTCTTTATGTATGTTAACTTTCTTAATTTATAATATATTTTTCTGAAAATGTGAAAAATGTAACAAAATACAATAGGGCAAGTCTGTTGAGTTTTATTCGCCAAAAATGTTCAAAAAAAATTGTTTAAGTTATTTGTAATAACAGTTAATTAAAAAAATATTTCAAGAACTCTAACAGTCGAATCCCCAAAACACAAAAAACACAAAAAACACAACCAAATTTGGACAAAAACACCACACCTCAACAGAAAAAAAATCGTGAGAAAAACAAAGAAAAAAGAAAGAAAAAAGAAAAGAAAAAAGAAGGCAACCTTCCAAAACCCCTTCCTTCTTTTTCTTTCTTTCGTCCTCTTTTGTTTTTATTACCCACCACCATTTACATAAATAAAACTTAAATTATCGCCGACGTTTCGGTGCTCTTCCAGCACCCTCTTCAGAGCTGCAATACTACAAAAAAAAAATTTAATTATTTAAATAAAATTGTCTCCTATCACCCTCCATGGAGACGCAGACCCTCCTCCACGGAACGCCAACAGGAAACTGAAACAAGACCCCGAGCATCCCTCCCTCCCAAGCACCTGAAAGACCCCAAGGGTCATTCAATAAACTCTAAACCGTTTCGCAGAATCTAGAAACCTCAAGGATATTTACTAGTAATACCGTCATTAAAGATAACTTATCATGCTGTCATGACATCCATTGTACATAACCAAATCCGTTCTCAAATTTATAGAATTGACTGGAACAATGTAGAGATTTTACACTCGGAAAGTAATAAGGGAAAAAGAGAATTTATGGAGATGTTGCATATAAAAAGAGAGGCAAAATTTCTACTTGATCGAAGTTTACAGACGTTCATTATCTTCTTCTTTTGTATTTTTCAAATTTTCAGAATATTTTGTGAAATGAAAAATGAGGAAATTCCGTTTGTAGCAATCAGTTTATATTCATTTTTTCAAATGTCGCGAATATGCACCCTTCGCGGACATTACATAAGTAGCGCTGCCATACGAGCAGTGTTTTATGCAAATTTTTTATTAGTCTAAAAGTCATGAAATGTTGATCGGTCTCAAGGGATTCCTACAGGTTAATTTTATCTTGAACTGCGGTACAAGAGTCCTTTGGTTTATGGAGTTATTGTTTATTGCTTCTATTGTCTTCCTTCGTTACCTGCCTTAGGGATAAATTTCATGTCTCAAAATAATTTCCTTCCTAATATTTCGTCTAACAATTCGTCATAAGTTTAAGTGTTGAAAGTCTCAATCTTTCATATCATCACTAGTATACGGTATTTTACTACACTTGGTAATTCACTGTTCTGTTTCTTTTCTTTTATAACTGTGCATTTCCGCTTTAATATTTAGTACAGTGCTGCGCGTATTCCCATGTTTACTGAAATGGCTCATCTTTAAAATCGTGAAAGAATATTATTGCTAATGATAAAAAGCTGGGGTGACAGACGTCGATCGTCAGAAGAATCATGACGACCATCAACTGCAACGGGACCGGGAAAATCTCCAGAAGTTTTGCTACACGGAGAAAAGAGCGCATTGCTGACGCGTGCACAGGACACGTATCAGCCATGTCCCTTAATAAATATGGCGCTGGTCCTGTAGTGTCGATAGGCTGACACGGTTCATGTGTTTCCGCGCACGGAGCAGCCGTGCGCTGGACACGCTATGCTCTTCACACCAGTGCCATGTCCAGACACGACAGAGCAGTGCCCCAATACTTTTACGTCGTGCGCACGACCATTTTCAATGCTCGTCCCCACTCCCACATGTAATGCGATTTGCGCAAGCTCATTCGATGTTCCTGCAGAGATTGGTTTTTTCCAATTCGTTTGGAATAAAATAACTAGTTATTGAAGGAACCGTGGTGTAATTTAAGTGGCTTGCTTCTTAAAGTAATTGGATGTTTGCAGTAAGATCATCCGAAAATTGAAAGGTACGTGTTGTTTGAACATGCCTAATTCATAACCTTAAAATTCTACTGTCATTTGATAATTCTATTAGCATCTCTTTTGATGATAAGTATATACTTATATATATATATATATACGTGTGCCGTGCACGCGTCAACAATGCGCTCTTTTTTCCGTGTATGTTTTACCGAAGATCAGTCTAACCATTCACACAGCTACTCTAGAACATGAAGTCAACATCACTGCATACAATTTTCATAAATAGAAGAATTTATATCCTTTTGAAATCCATCTTGTCTATGAACTAAATATTTACGATTTTGATCGACGTTTCAAGATCTGCGAGACAATAATGGCGAGGATAGATATAGAACCAAATTTTTCAGCTAAAATAGTTTAATGCAATGAAGCAACGTTCACATCAACCCAGGGCCGGTAACCTCTAATGGATGGAGGTGCCCGCGTAGCTTATTTCATGTGCACAGTTTTACGCGGCGCTAGTTGTTGCAAGCGGGAGGAGTGCGGCAAGGAATGCTGGTTTCGTATGAGTTCCGCCATTGTTATTTACAAGTCATTACAAGAATCTAACAATTTATCGTGCGTTATCGTGGATAAAAAAGACGTAGTTCAGTGTGCTGTTCGTGGGTGTATACCATCAAAACGTGGTAGAAGGGAAGTGTGCCCATTCATCGATTTCCAAAGAGAGGAGATGCTGGACAACGATGGATAGAAGCTTGCGCGAACTCTTACTTGTCGAGATTAGAATACCTACAGGTAGTGGAAAGACAATATTTTGTTTATCATCGTCATTTCGATGAACAGTATTACTAACAAAAAAGAAATGGTGCCTTTCTTTCCAAGTGCAGTTTTTTTCAATTTTTAAATCAAAAGTAGTCTACGTCCGTTTTTATCTTCTCTATCATTTCCCACATTTTAGAAACAAAATTTTATGTATCAGATGCGCAAATAAGTTTCCACCGTTTGTCAAAGGTTGGCGCCACCAGTAAGTTTTGGTTGAAATTGACAGATGCAAAACGTCACTTTCGTCATAAGCGTCATTTGCAGGAATATTTGATTTACTTCTTCAATTTGAAGAAATCTGCAGCTGAGGCGCATCGATTGCTTGTAGAAACATATGGTGAGTACCTTAAGTGAGAGAAGTTGTGAGTGGTTTCAAAACTTTAAGAACGGTGAATTTGACATCGAAGACAAAGAACGTAGCCGAAGGCCGAAAGTGTATGAAGACGCGGAATTGAAAGCATTTTTGGAATAAAATTCGTGCCAAACGCAAGAAGAACAATACGATGGACAATACTTCGAATAAAACATAAGTTCCCGTTCTTTCACAATAAATGCGCAATTTTTGATAAAAAACCGCGGTAACTTCTTTATACACCTGATACTTTAGACGCAGACATGTAGAAACCTAAAACAATAAAATTTGCATTTCGTGTTATGATGTACACGGACGTAAAAAATAACAAGTTTCAGAAAAACGCTTAAAAGTTTTGCTCTACTAATTTCCATGTTCGCGCCAAGCAACCAGCCTGAATCGCGAACATGGGAGGCAGCCGGTCAGAACCCGGGCTGTCATTGCTCAAACTGTGTGGAACAAATCATGCACAGACCTTTCGCAGCTTTAAATCTTGTTTTAATATGCGATGAACTTGTGATTTGCTGATACCTGTAACATCTTCAATAAGTCTTACGAACATACAACGGTGCTTCTTTATTAATTCTTAAATTTTTTGACCTGTTCATTCGTACGACTCGACCCTGGCCGTCCGCTGCGCTCATTGTCACCTAGCGATTATCTGCCTTCTTTAAACCTTTTAAACCAATCGTACGCTCTTGTGCGTCAAACTACACCAAAACCTCGGATTTCTTTGATCTCGCTTTTCTTCGCCCTCGGGATGATTGTCAATTCCGACCTTTTTTTTTGTTTGCCTTTCTCCTGCTTTCGCACCCCTACCACTGCACAATGAGTAACGCGGCTGGTTAGCGCTCGTTAAATTAGGAGAAAGAGTGAAGTGCCGAAAAAAACGCTCATTTCAAATGAGCATGCAATTTAATATGATTTCTCGACGAGTGTCAAGGAGTTAATACTACTTTTTCTACTATGGTAACTCGACAATGAATGGAAAAAAAATCAAACTAACAGGATTTATAAAATAGGCTTCTACAAAGATGATATGGTGACTATCACCAGAGATGAGTTGGGAGATTGTTAAAGTAATGTATTTAATTTCGAGTGATTTTCCGCAGCGTGCCCTATTGCGAAATGCTCTTGGGAACTGAAATGAAAGGTTCATGCTACTACTTGAAGGGTAAAACAGAGCTAATGTTTATCGCTTTTGCAGCACCCCCAATTGCGTGCAGCTTTTTCGGATCTTTTTCGAACTAAAATTAAAGGTCCGCGCTGTTATAACAACATGTGGGAGCACACACAATGAAGCGCGTCATGTCAGTGTATCCCCACTAACTCGCTTCGATTTCACGCTGTCGGTTGTCGAGTTAAAATCAGAAATTGTATTTTTCTCGACTTCATGCAAAGGAGGCGCGAAATAGACTCAGAATTCAAAATTACGGAATATAACATTAAGAAAATTACAATTTTTTTCTATATACTTTGAAAAATATTGATCTGAAATAAGTATCTAAAAGATTTTGTGAAATTTTAAGATGATTTAAATACTTGAAAAACAATTTTTTAATGAAATTTAAAGTCAATAAATGCTTAAAGATTCGAAACAAAATATCAATTTCAGCATTTTTTTAAAAATTATGTAGAGAATATTTTATAATAAGATATCATTCAAGATGAAATACAAGTTTCAAAAATGAAGGGTTTGAACATTTTTATAATAGGTAACATCTTTTGTATGAAAATTTCGATAAATAAATGTAAATGAAGTGTTTGCTGAATTAACGTAGTTCATCCACAAAAATTAGACTTCAGGCAAAAATAGATAAATTTTTTTTCAAGAATAGCAATATTATTATTGAAGAGATCATTTGAAAGAAAAGAGATTAGTTTCCAAAAAAAAAATTAAAACATAAAAAAATAATGCATTTAACAAATTTTATTTTTACCCGGACTTGTTTTATTATCGCTTGGAGCCAAATTTTAAAAAATGATGTGATTCTGTGAAATCACGGATAATTTTTTTAAGAAAAAGGTTTTCTACAACTTAACCGTTTCCATTTTTTGGAAATTATAATAAATTCTTTAATGGCTAAAAGCATTAAAAATAAAATTTCCAAAACAAAATTCTTGTAAAAAAATTACTGAATTTGGTAAAAACTTAGTCATTTTAGAAATATGGAAACGACTAGGTTGTACTAGGTCTTTTTCCTGAAAAAACGATTCTTGATTTATTTGAATCACATCATTTTTTTTTTTAATTTGGTTTGAAGCGATAAGAAAAAAAGTCGGGGTAAAAATAAAATTTGTTAAATTTATTCTTTATTATGCTTCAAATGTTTTTCTTGGAAATTAATCTCTTTTCTTTCAAATGATCTCTTCAATAATACTTTTTCTATTTTTGGAAGCAAAATTATCTTTTTTACATTCTCATCATGGATGAGAAGGTATTGGTTTTATGTGAAAAATGACTTTCGAAATTTTCATCAAATCTTTACGTTTTGAGACCCCCTGAGTCAGAAAAAATGGTTTTTACGAAAGTGTCTGTCTGTAGGTCGTGTGCGGCATAACTCTCGATAGAATTATCAGATTGAATTGAGCTTTGGTACACTTTATCGGAGCCGAAAAAGTAAGGACAAGTTCGTTAACCAGCCACATCCAATCAAAATTGAGGGGTTGAGCACCACTTTTGTATTTTTGAAAATAATTTTTTGAAAAAATCAAAAATTTCAATACTAGTTTTAGATAGTGCTCATAAATCTCTAAAAATTATCCTGATAACATTTTTTGATTAAATCAAAATTAGAAATATTACAGCATATTAAAATTCGAAAAAAGTCAATATCAAAATTCCATTTTCCAGTTAAATTATACGAGATACGAAAAAACGTTATGATACAATATTATTAAATAAATAAAGACCTACAAATTTGAATTGTAACATTTTTTCATAAGATGCATATTTTTCTTTTTAATTAAAAAAAAACTATTGAAAATCCAAAATTCAATTTTTTAACAATAATATGTAAAATACGAAAAAAACGTAAGAATACAAAGTTGTTCGTTTCAAAAAGATCTACAAATTTTGTCTGACGCAGTTTCTGGTAAAACATATATTTTTCGTTTTAATTCCAAAAAATACGTTTAAAATTCAAGAATTCCATTTTTTAGACAAAATATGTGAGATACAAAAAAAACTTTTATCTGGAAAATTGTTTGCCTAAATGAGGTTTACAAATTCTCATTAAGACATTTCGGGACAGGATGTATATTTTATGTTTTGATTTTTAATATTGAAAAAATTCGATTTTTTTCACCAAAATATGTAAGATACGAAATAAGCGTTGTTCTGTAAAATCGTTTCCTTAAATAAGTTCTACGATTGTTTTATCTTTATGAGAGATTTGAAAGAAAATAAATTATTTTAATCATGTAATTTATTAAAAAGTTTCTGAAATGTATACAGAAAATCGAGCGCGAAGCGCGAGCGTCATGATGAGAATGTGTTCCTTAAGGCTGATAGAGCCTTAAGTAAATTGAATGCCAATTTTGAATAGAAAATCCTTTAATAGTGAAAGGAATGATCTAACAGTCAATAGTCTCTTTTTAGAGTTTACGGTTATAAAAGAACTAAATAGATTGAACGTTAATTTAAATAAACCTTTTTATATTGGTTTTTCAATCCTTGACATTTCAAAAATAATTATTTATGACTTTAATTACAATTACATGAAGAAAATTTTTTAAAATAATGTAAAATTACTTTATACCGACACAGTAAGTTTCATATATTACATAACTATTCCAAATGTATAAAACATGATATAAATAAGTTTGACACATCCGACTTTCCTCCTAACAATGATTATGGCATTCCTCTAGCAAGCAAAAAATACTAGGATTGATGAAAGATGAAAATTGTGGAAAAGTTATGACTGGATTTGGGGGTTTGCGATCAAAACTATATTTCTTCAGAGTACAGGGTGATCAATAAGATAGGAAAAAAGCGAAAGGTATCAGGGGTGTTAGTTGAAGTTTGCCGGTTTTTTCAATAAAGAAAACACTTAATTCTCAAAGGAATCTCAAAAAATTTTTATTCAAAGTATTGACCATTGGATTCTACACATTTTGCCCAACTTTCAGGCAAATCATGGATACCATTCCAAAAAAACTTTTTCTCTTTCAAGGCAAACCATTCGACGAGCCATTTTTCGACTTCTTCAAAATTGGCGAAGCGCTGCTCTGCGAGTGAGTGAGTGAGATGCGAAAAGGTGATAGTCGGACGGGGTGAGGTCTGGGGAGTACGGCGGGTACGATAATATTTCCCAATGCAATGCTTTTAATCTTTTCTTCACCACTTTAGCGGTATGAGATGGTGCGTTGTTATGTTGTAGGATAAATTTGCCATGTCTTCGGGCCCATTCCGGCCGTTTTTCGATCAACGCATGATTCAAATTGATAATTTGTTGTCGGTAGCGATCCGTATTCACCGTCTCACCAGGTTTTAATAACTCGAAGTACACCACACCACAGTGGTCCCACGGTCTTACGGCCAAAGCGATTTGGCCTTGGAGTTGATGGGCCGACCTCACCAGGTAAAAGTCATGATTTTTTTCGCTTCGGGTTCTCGAAATAAATCCATTTCTCGTCCCCCGTGACAATTCGATGCAGAAAAGATTTCCTTTTGAACCGTTGAAGCAGCATTTCACAAATGGTTTTTCGATTTTCCATTTGTCTATCGTTCAGTTGGTGTGGTACCCATTTTCCATACTTTTGGATTTTTCCCATGGCTTTTAAACGTTGGCAAATTGCTCCTCGGGTCACATTTAGTGTTTGTGCCAATTGTTGTTGCGATTGGGTTGGGTCTTCATCCAATAACGCCTGCAATTCCCCGTCTTCGAACTTTTTCGCTGCACCAGGATGTTCATTGTCTGTTAAATCGAAATCTCCACTTTTAAATTGACGAAACCATGTCTCACATGTTCTAATCACTGGAGCATGTTCACCATAAGTTTCTACCAGCAATCGATGAGCTTCAACTGCTTTTCTCTTTTGATGAAATAAGAAAAGCAACGAATGCCGCAAATGCGATTTACTTGGAACGAAACTCGACATATTCACTGAGTTAAGCAACTATGATGCTATTATTTTGGCAGAATGTAATTGTGTATTTTTGAAGGTTACTGTCCATAGAAAAATATGACATAGATGCCAAATCATAGAAATGTATACATATCTCTAGCGATATCTATGAGTAAAACCGGCAAATTTCAACTAACACCCCTGGTATAAAGGGATCAACATTAAAAACTATAACATTTAATGATTGACAGCAGTCTCTATTCTCTTCTCAAAATCTGGTAAAGTTTCAATTCCTCATTCGTAGTCTAAAATCATGACGTCAACTCAATCAATCGAAGTAAAATTGCACTGAGTTGGCGCGAGGATAAAAGGATGATCTTCCCTAGAACAACAGACACCATACCATGGGGTTATAAACAAAAAAAAATAATTCATATTTCGCATGACATCCTTTTACTCTTGTTACTCATCTCACAATTCAAAAAAAAAGGTTTACTAATTACAAGAATATAAGTTATAGTTTATAGTTAAATTTAATATTATTATAAATTCAATATGATTTAATTTATATCTTTAAATATTATATTGTAATAGTATAAAAACTTTGTATTATTATTGTAATAAAAAAAAATATTTTATGTAGAAATTAATTATTGTATTTATTGCAATTTAAATAGTTCAGCCATACTACTGACATGCTATAAAAATAACACTACTGGTGGGTAAAGAAATAAAAAACAAACTCAGTATGATATTTTACTTTAACCTAGAACGTTAATTACTTAATGCATTGGTGATAAAAAAAAGTAAATTGAAAAAAAATTAAATTAAAAGTATTACATTTTGCAATGAACAATACCAATTTGGTATATGTTTACACTGATGGTGAAAACACTGAATAAGATTGTCTGAACCATTAATCGAAAGTTTTCAGTCTGTCAAAACATCTTAACCAGTTTTTTTTATCTAATCCTTCAACATAGATTTTTGTTGCATTCTTCAGAATATTTTTCAGCATTACTTTCAACATTACTTTCAACAAGGTATAAGGTAAATCTCCAGAATTTCAAGTTATACCATGTAAATTATTCTCTAATCAACGATTTATACTTCTATATTTTGAAGACATGCAGGTCCATTGGCAAGGTGGTTAAAAGAGAAAATTGAAAGGTCTTGCTAATTTGTCGCTCTTCACTTAAAGGACAGCCAATTCTTTAACTAGAAATTCAATGACACGCAACTTGAATCCGTGAACATTAACTATGAACTCCATCTTGTTTAATACTAAGGTATTCAAGAATAAATGAAATAATTTATATTATTAAGTGTACATCTTTCCTTCCGCCGTTCTTCAATAGATGTCTGCAACAGTCAGTGCTGGTCAAAATAGGCAGATCAAAAATGTCTCACAGTAAGCTTGGACATCTGTCTACATAACGACAGCACCACATTATTCAATTTGTGTTTGTATCATACATTTATTCTCGATCGAAGATGTCAGTTTTCGAGCCAAATTCTCGTCATTTGCGGGAAATTTTTTGATGTTTAGGACCGGCATGGCGGTGGAAAAGAGAAAATTTCCGAAAGATCCGAATTAGAGGCATTAATTGCTGAAGACTTGTGCTAAATGCCAGAAGAACCGACAGAAGCATTGGGAGTGACTCAACAAACCATTTCGAAACGCCTCAGAGCCATTGGAATAATTCAGAAGAATGGAAATTGGGTTCCGTACGAGTTGAAGGCGAGAGATGTTGAACGACGTTTCTTTGCTTGTTAACAGTTGCTTCCAAGACCGAATCGGAAGGAGTTTTTACATGGCATTGTGACCGGCGACGAAAAATGTGTCCACTACGGTAATCCCAAGCGCAGAAAATCATGAGGAATGCCCGGACATGCCTCTACGTCGACGGCCAGATCGAATATTCACGGTGCCAAGGTCATGCTCTGCATTTGATGGGACCAGCTTGGTATGGTGTATTATGAGCTGTTGAAACCGAGTGAAACCATCACAGTGGATCGGTATCGAACGCAATAGATGCGTTTGAGCCAATCACTGAAAGAGAAACAGCCACAGTACCAAGAGAGACACGACAAAGTTATCCTTCTGCATGACAATGTTAGGCCACATGTCACGAGATTGGTCAAGACTTACTTGGAAACGCTGAAATAGGAAATCTTACCCCACCCGCCGTACTCTCCAGACGTTCCTCCTTTTGACGACCATTTGTTTCGATCGATGGCACACGGCCTGGCTCATCAGCATTTTCGCTCTTATGAATAAGTCAAAAAATGGATCGATTCGTGGATCACCTAAAAAGACACATCGTTTTTTCGAGATTGTATCCGACAATTGCCAGAATGATGGAAAAAAGTAGTGTCCAGCAACGGACAGTACTTTGAATCATATACGAGGTCTGTTGAAAAAATAAGGTTAATTTTCATTTTTTTCGAAAAATATTAATATATTCATGAATTTCTATGTTGTCCCCTTCAAAGTAATCCCCCTGAGATATAATACACTTGTGTCAGCGTTTTTTCCAATCCTCGAAGCACTTCTGATATGCACTTTTTGGTATGTCCTTAAGCTCTCTCAGCGATTCGGTTTTCATCTTCTCAATCGTGGCAAAACGCTGTCCTTTCATGGGTCTCTTCAATCTTGGGAAATAGTGATTCGACGATTCTCCACACCAATTTTTTTCACTGCTTCAGTGTTTTCATTGGTTGTTGACGTGCTGGGCCGTCCAGGGCGAGCGTCGTCATTCACCTCTTCTCAACCTTTTGTGAAGAGCTTGTATCACTTTTAAACACTTTTTTGACTCACCGTATGCCACTTTCAACTTTTTAAGTGTTTTTGAGCACTTAAGGTAGTTGTCGTGCCAAAAATCAGTCACTGGAAAAAGAAGTTTTTCTATGATTTCAAGACTGGAAATTATATCATCAGCCGTGTCATATGTAAGGAAAGACACTCTCTTTAATGAAAAAATTTAAAATTACGAAAAATAATTTTTTAATAATGTTTTTTGTAATAGGATTTTTCCTTACTATCGCTTCTTACCAATTTTTTGAAAATGATAGAAGTTTCTTAAATCATAGCTTATTTTTTCGGGGAAAATATTCTCTACAACCTAACCGTTTCCAATTTTTGAAAATAAATTCTTTAATGGCTGAAATCATTAAAAATCAATTTTCCAAAACAAAATTTTTATAAACAAATTGCTGTATTTGATAATAATTGATTCATTTTCAAAAATTGGAAATGGTTAAGTTGTAGAGAATATTTTCCCCGAAAAAATAAGCTATAATTTAAGAAACTTCTATCATTTTCAAAAAATTGATACGAAGCGATAGTAAGGAAAAATCCTATTACAAAAAACATTATTAAGAAATTATTTTTCGTAATTTTTAAATTTTTTCGTTAAAAAGAGTGTCTTTCCTTACATATGACACGGCTGATGATATAATTTCCAGTCTTGAAATCATAGAAAAACTTCTTTTTCCAGTGACTGATTTTTGGCAAGATAACTACCTTAATTCCATCTTTTTTTAATTTATTTTACACAAAATTTGATGCATATTCTTTGATCCATTTTTTTCGACAGCAGAAAATCGCCAACACACGCAAAACACTTCTAACCTTTATGCCTCTCGCAAACAAACAAAAAATGCTATATTACTGAAACTGTGGATATACATTCGGGACATGGGAAAAACATCGAAAATCGAATGTACATAGCCCGCGATTTTTGAAAAAGCACCTTATTTTTTTAACAGACCTCGTATGGGTAATCACTTTTTAAGAATAAAGACTCATATTTTGGAGAAAAACGGCGAAAGCAAAGTTGTATACCTAATACTTTTTTCACCTCTCCACGTTTTGGTTCATATTCAATTACTCGGTCATGTAAGATTAAACAATATAAAGAAGTTTGAGCGGGAAAATTTTCTTTAACTTGAAACTAAACGGATATTGACAGGTGATCAAAATGGCTAGCATTTCTTCTATCAACATTTTTCTATTTGCCTGAAATCCTAGAATAACAAATCTGGGTTTTTGTAACTGCGTTGATGTTTTGACAGTTTAAACATAAGTCGATGTGATTGCTAGCTGAGGATATTCATACAGTTCCCAAGTATAAAAACTGATAGGAATAAGTTGGTCTTTTTCAATGTACTTTAATAATTTTCGTGCATCTAACAATCTCACATTTGGCAGCAGTCATTCAGTTTTCTCAAGTGTGATTTTAAATTGTTAATTAGCCGTTTGTATCAGGTGTATATATAAGTTTCCGCCGTTTGACAAAAGTTGGCGTCACTAGTAAGTTTTGGTTGAAATTGACAGATATAAAACGTCACTGTCGTAAGGTTGGACATCTGTCAACAACATAATCTTGATATATAAGTGAATTTTTATCAGTATAATATACTCTTTTGTGTGCGAAAATGTCGAGTTTTGAGCCGAATAAGCGTTATTTGCAAGAACTTTTGATTAACTTCTTCAATTTGAAGAAATCTGCAGCTAAGGCGCATCGATTGCTTGTAGAAACATATGGTGAGACTGCCTTAAGGTAGTCCGGTAGCGATCAAATGAGCAACTACTACTATTTTCCGAAAATGTTTCATGCGCGTTGCAAAATTCCGAACATTGAGCGGAAAATTTTTTTCCGTTATAATTTACTATTAATATCTATAAAGATTGAAAAAAAAAAGTTTTCCATTAATTTACAATCTTTATTTGACTCTCGGAGTATTTCTTTCGGTGAACTTCAGCAATCATTGCGCTGCGCCAATCACTCGGGATCCAATCACGGACTCACCCGACGAGATGACAACTATAGTGCTTTCGTCAGTTGAGCGGAAATATGGATTCCACTTCCTTTTTATTCTTGTTTTCTGGCGTTTATTTCGAAATAACTTTCCGAGATATACGGTAAGATACGATTTTCAAAGAAAAATTAATATTCTTATGAAATGTTCCAACGGTTCCATAGTTTTCCGTAACGCCGCCACCAGGAAATTTTTCGCAAATTCTTCATATTATGATCCCGCGAAATGACTTTCCATAAGAGCCCATGTTAAAATTCCATATTTCGAGACGTGATAATTTAAAATTTAATACGGTAAGGCCCAAAATGGCAGAGGACTTTTCGATCGGGAGGAGTCTAATTTATTGATATATGAAATAAAAAAGGACACTTAACCACCTCCCTTCCCACTGCCGGACTACCTTAAGGGGGCCTCCTCATCAGTTTTTTGTTGCTTCAATCGTTAGAATTATTATCTGAGAATATTCTTGTACGGACCGGGTATAGCTGATTAACATCTCATGCCTGTAAGTTTCCTTTAATTTGATTTTTTTCCTTCGAAAAACTTTAAAGCCCATTTTATGAAAACCATGTTTTTTGAAATCCGTGTACGATTACAAAAAAACTATAAAAGCTATGTATACAAGTAAAACACTGTTTTATAGATAATTTAATTGTGCACAGACTGAGTTAAAAAAATGTATTAAAAAATCTCTTTTTACAATGTTATTAACGCACTTACTGCTAAAGAAGGCCGAAAAATCGAGTATTTTATTAAAAAATGACTAAAATATTCAAATTTCAACTTTCAATCACCATAATAGACTATACTGTGCAGAAAAGCCTTCCGACTAAGGAAGTATTTTAATTTTTTGTTTCAGGTAAAAATTACGGGCTGAATTTTTCACGAAGTTTGAGTTGTCCACGGCGAGCTGCTGCGCGATATTGTTTATAAATCCGCCATTTTTATTTATTTTGACATTCAAAAAACTTTTTATTGTTGAATAAATATATGTTCAAAGATACACAAAAGATCATTTGTTTCTCTTGCTGTTTTCATGTTTAAAAAAATCCTAAAAAACCATCTTTTTTATGAGCCACTGATGAGGAGACCCCCTTAAGTGAGAGAAGTTGTCGTGAGTGGTTTCAAAAGTTTAAGAACGGTGAATTTGACATGAAAGACAAAGAACGTAGCGGAAAGACGAAAGTGTACGAAGACGTGGAATTGGAAGAATTATAAATAATAATAATAAATAAAACATAAGGTTCCGTTAGTAGTTATACAATGCCGGTTCTAGATGCAAATTCCTGTAACCGACATTTACCGACATCGAGAAGCTTCGATTGGTTCTGTTCCAAGCTAAGTCTGGAAGTTTCAAGAAGGAGTTCGAAGCATATGACGTCACACTATACCCTTGATGAATTGTTTATTAATGAATGGGGGTGGGGGTGGGGTGGGGGTCATCTCTTTCGGGAAACATTTATTTCAAAGACTTTAGGAGTTGGTTTAACCTCTGTACGTATGGAATGTAAAGGACAAATGTTAAAAAATATTTCCTAGAAAAATAAAGGCATGTGACGGACAAATATTGAAAAATATTTCTCAGAAAAATAAAGGCATATGGTTAATTTAAACGCTCTCAGGATGTTTAATGTAATAAATTTGATAAAATTTTTTCTGATTAATTTAGACGTGGGGTATGTGTGAAATGATTTCGTTTTTAGAGCTTGGATTGTTTATGCTAATAAAATTGATATGACATCTCCCAGTTAGACTGCAGTAATCTGATATCTTACGTTTATGACATTAAATCACATTCGGGATATGTGAAAAATTTACCATTATAATAATATTTCTCAGAAAAATAAAGGCATATGGTTAATTTAAACGCTCTCAGGATGTTTAATGTAATAAATTTGATAAAATTATTTCTGATTAATTTAGACGTGGGGTATGTGTGAAATGATTTCGTTCTTAGGGCTTGGATTGTTTATGCTAATAAAATTGATATGACATCTCCCACCAGAAAACAAAGGCATGTGAAGGACAAATGTTAAAAAATATTTCTCAGAAAAATATAGGCATATAGTTTAAGAGACCGCTTCTGGAGTCGAGGATATGTCGTCTCTTGTTTCCTGTGAAAGGGGTATGTAAATCCCCTCCAGAATCTTCTCGAAAAGTCTAGATGCTTCTAAATGCTTCTAGAGATTTTTTAAGGAGAAGTGAAGAAAATTAACTGTTATAAGACAAAGGGAAAAAAGGGGGGATAATGGATATAAAAAAGGAGCGATACATGGTGTCTCCACAGTCATTTTGAGACATTACTTGAATGGACAAATGTAAAAATCGCAAACGTGAAATACAAGTTCGAATAAATAATCTCTTAAAAAATATCAAAGAGATAAAGCATTTAATTGAAGTTAGATCAGATATTAAAGAAATATCCAAAAATTTCAAAAGTATATCTTTATCTGATAATGGATTTAAAAAAATTGAATAGAGCTGCTACCATCCTGCCTATCAAGAGCCTGAAGGAACTAAAGGTTGGCGAATTCTACAAAATTACGGGTTTGCGAAGAGTGCCTACAAAATACGGATCAAAAATTGCTGCAGATATTGAAAATACCTTTGTGATCTTTTTCCCCCAACGAATACTGACACTATTTCAAGCAGATGAAGATTATTATCAAGAATTAATTCGAGAAATTGCTGTTGGAGAGGTACGTTTAAAATTTCTAGGCGGCCAATACAACGAATTTGAATTGCATTCATCAGTGTCCGAAAACAATTGAGATAAAAAATGTCTTACGTTCCGAAAAAGCAACTATTACTTTCTACTACGTACAACTTGAATTCATCATTCACAAAGCAAGCAGTCATTGGTGCAGAATTATGTAAAAATGGAAGTTTAAGTGCAAGATTAAAATTGATCAGTAGTCATCCACAATCAAATATTTCTCTACACCCTGAAGAATGGAAGCTGTTAAATAGTTTTTTTGAAGAAATGAAACTTTTTTTCCACAATGAAATGAACACCCAGATAATCAACTGTCAAACACTTCTTCTCCGATTCGTCGTTTTGAACAACCAGCGTTTGGTGTCACTGGAACGTGTTCCTAGCAACTCATTATCACCACATCCCTTTACAATGAATGAATCAACGTTTCTGATCTTGAGTGAATTGAGTCCTTGCATCGAACAACATCTTGAAGAATTATCATCATCAAATCTACAAAATGTTAAAAATGTGATTGTTAAAATTATTGGTGAAAGATTGTGGTGTAATACTGACTATAAATGTGTGAAAAACTTGGAAACTTCTTTGAAAAAAAATTATTCTCAAGTTTTGAAAAAATTGTTAAAAAAGTGTGTCAATTTCCCACATACGAAAGCTTTATTTTTTGAAATAATTACTTTTCACTCAAAACAATTATGTGAGGAAGTTGTAAAGAGTTTGCCTAGTATTCAAAATATTGGTTCAAGTTTTATTAATTAAATATAATTTTGTATGCGCGTGAGAGGGAGAAGCAGGAAAATAAAAAAATTAATGCTTTTTAATTTGTCTACTTATTTATAGAACATTTATTCTTAAGAAATAGATACAAAAATTGTTTACATACTATATTTCATTTTTCTATCCAACTATTATGTGAATTATCAAAACCTAACCATTTTACATATAACTTATTTCCACGTTTCTTAAGCACTTTTTCTACCAAATAAATGTTGGGATTCTTAACTTTGCTTAATTCCTGTTCATAAAAGCTACCAGATATGGGTTTATTTTGATAATCTTTGAGAAAGTACGTCGTTGGTTCAGAATCTCTTACTTGACTAATTGTAAATATTTCTGTTGTCCAATTAGGTGTATAACCTTTTTCAAATGTATGTTTGAATTTACTTATTCTTACTTCATCACCAATTTTAAACTTTGGTTTTCTTCTCATAGTTTTTATTTAAACTTTTTATAAATATTAAATAAAATTTTTTTCATTTTCTTTAGTAACATCTTTTGGTTTTATTTTTATTGTTCGATGTCTTGTATTATTGTAAGAGGAAATAAGATCTGTTAAAATATCAAACCATTTATAATTTCCCTGCAAACTAAATTGTATCCACATTTTATTTTTTAAAGTACGGTTAAATCTCTCACATATTGATGCTTTCAAATTACTAAACGTAGAGTATAAATTAATATTATAATTTTTCATGAGATTACTGAAACTTTTATTATAAAATTCTTTTCCTCTATCTACATGTAAATTTTTCGGTACACGTCCTTGGATTAGCACTGATTTCATTGCTGTTGTGACGTCATCTGCAGTCTTACTTTTCACAGGAATAGCCCAAGCAAATTTTGAAAATATATCAACGATAGTTAAGATGTATTTATAACCTTTATTTTTCTTCTCGTAAGGTAGCATTTCAACGAGATCTGCTTGCCAAGTTTCATCGATACCACGGATATCCACATGTTGTCGTTGGTAATTTCTTCTAGCCGGTTTATGCAGTTCTTCAACCAACTGCAGTTTCTCTGTGTTCATTTTTAAGTCTATGCAGTCTGACATCCAATTGTGAAATGAGCTCTGAATTGCGAAGCACTAATAGTTGAGTCGATTTATGATCAATTTGTATATTTTTCAATTATTGATTGACAGTTGATTCGAGGACATCAATTATCATATTTTTGTTAAAAAATTCAGTTTGCAATGAAGCAATAACATTATGGATGGTATCAGTTTCTTTTTTTATTAAATCTAGAACCAATTGCAAATTCACTGCATCATTCGATTCTTCAGCTCCAGCCACGTTGCATAGCCTCTCCATCTAGATCGTAATTTCCTGAATTGGTAACCTTGAATCCAATTCCCGGAGGACCACGATTGGAGTTTCCAGTTTGTCTAAAAAGACGTCCGAATATATCGATACTCATCATAAAAATGATACAATTAATAAAAAATTCACTAATAAATAATCCCAGCTTCTCGTAGTTCTTCAACGATTGATATAATTTCATTTGTATGACTTGAGTTACCAGCTGCTTGGGATGCTAAAAGTAAACGTAATCGATCTACCAACTCATTCGGATCATCCCAGTAAATGTAATCCAACTGATTACCCTCTTTAGCAACCATGTACTGAGGTATCATACCTCGACCTGATATATCTTGTCTTTTACTTCGTCTATCATTATTTCTAGCAGGGGATGTGAGGATTATTTTTTCAATAAAATGTTTATATTTAAAGGACTTACTATCACGAACCTCGTTAGCTGCTTTATAATGTTTTTTATGAGCATTCGTTGCGAGAATAATTTTTCTATAATTTTCAAGATCATCAGAACTTATTAGAGATTCTTCAGGAATTTTTTTAAATAAAAGTTCAAGTAAACCTTTACTTATTTGGAAATTTGAATCACCCACGTGAATATAGTCCTGACTGAAATTTATTGGCGAATCTCCAATCATTAATCTATCCTTGGTTAATTTCCGTACACCACTTATATTATCAAGTTCTTTACTTCTTTCACCTAACAATATAAGATAATGTTTAATATTATCATCCCATGAAGTAGAAGATGTTTTTTTATTATTTTCAGTGTCATTGACATTTAAAAATTCTGAATTATTGGAATCTTCTCTTTCATCTACTCTTTCATCAGTAGCTGACATAAAAGTTACATCACCATCATGATCATCATCATTATCATCATTATCATAAATATTTTCTATATCTTCACTTTGCACTTTTTCAACAGAATTAACTGTTTCCCTTATTTTGAAACCATCAACAATTTTCTCAATGGGTAACAATAGGTTTAAAAGTATTATTAAGTGTCTGTTCAATTGCTTCCTTGCCCAATTTTATTAATTTATGTTTACGTCGAATTGCATCACTAGCTATAGCAATTTGCTGCAAAATATCCGTTTCATTTTTATGAAAGTTTTCGTTCTTCAAAGACATCTTGTTTCATCGAAGTCTAAAGTGCAACTAGTTCTATAAAGTATTAGGATACACTTTTTTATTAATTTCTCAAATTTATAAAACAATCAAAGCATTTACGATATCTTCCTTGATTAATTTCATTATCTTTGTCAATAACAAGAAAACCATATTTATTATCCCAACAAGCTGAACATAATTCTTTAAATTTTGAAAACGACATATCCGTGTTTACGTGATCATCATAGATATGTTTAAGATTCATTTCATCCTGCTTGAAAAGTACTAAGAAATTAACGTTATCACGAATTAAATGTTTTGGAATTCGTGCGTACGTTTGACACAAGTAAAAACAGTCAATGAGTCTATGTCTACCCATGGAAAAAAATGCTCGAATGTTATCTTGTTTATCACATGCCACATCATCAAACACGATTATTGAGTTAGGTTGTGCTTCATTCGGTTGAACAACTTCTCCATGTTCATTGAAAGGAAAGTATTTTATATCATTCACCGATTGTAAAACTTTTTCTAAAAATCTGTATTTAGGTTGGTTCAAAGATTTTGAATAAATGTAGATATTTTCAAATCTTAATCCGTTTGGGTGTGTTAGTAATGTAAGTAACGCATTCGTTTTCCCACAATTGGATGGACCGCAGAAAATTGCGCGTACACTGTTTGGTAATAAATTCCCATGACGCTTTTCTTCTCTTTTCCAATCTAGTGTGAATTTGTCAAAATTTGCAACCGGTAATTTCATAGATTGTGTTTTAAACTCCATCTTGATAACAACTGACTTGAGTACTATAAATAGCATGCTTTTAAAGGTTTTCATTTCAGTCTGAAAAGTTTTTTGAACAGATATAATTATGGTTACAAAGAAAGATATAGCCAGTTGTACAAAAGCTTTCAAACGAAATAGACGTGGTAAAGGACTATTAAATAAAGTTATTAATAACCTTCCTGTAGAATTGCACATCCCTGGTTATCAATATTGTGGCCCTGGGACTAAATTAACAAAGCGATTAACACGTGGTGATCCTGGTATTAATCCCCTTGATACAGCTTGCAAGGAACACGACATTTTATATTCTCAAAACAGAGATAATATTTCAGCAAGAAATACAGCTGATAGAGTTTTAGCTGAAAAAGCGTGGGATCGTGTGTTAGCAAAAGACGCTAAAATAGGTGAAAAGGCAGCCGCTTGGGCAATAACGAATGCCATGAAAGTAAAATCAAAACTGGGGATGGGGGTCACGAAGAAGAAAAAAAGATTGGGTTCGTCATTGAAGAAAGTTGTTACAGCAGCTAAAAAATCTATGATCCCTAGCAAAAATGCTCACAGTGTTATCAAATTAGCACTTCAGGGTGCACGTGCAGCTGTGAAAAAGGCTGGTGGAAAACGCAATGTAAAAAAGCCTCGAATTCTTCCTGTACCGAGTAAAGTTGGAGGCTTTCTACCTTTTTTGGTACCTGTTTTTGCAGGTCTCAGTGCCGTTGGGGCGTTAGCAGGTGGGGCTGCTGGTGTAGCTAGGGCTGTCAATGATGCAAATGCAGCTAAAAAACAACTTGAAGAAAGTAAACGCCACAATCAGATGATAGAATCTATAGCATTAGGAAAAGGCTTATACCTTAAGCCATATAAGGAGGGCTTAGGTCTTCACATTGACTCTCAAGTAAAAAATTCAGAAAAGCTAAAAAAAAGTCGAAATAAAATTACCACATCGAGCTCTAACTGATTTCGATTTGCTTAAATATGCAAAGTCTATACCTACAGGTAGTTATGAAATATCAGATATTCAGAAATATTTACAAAATGTCTTAGTTAAAAAAGGAATAGAGATCCATATTAAGCCTAATAACAATACTTTACGTAGTGAGATTCTTTGTAATCGCGAAATAAATTTTATAAAAGAAGATTCAATAGCGTATTTATTGGGATTTGAACCTCAGATACTTGAAGCTAATAAAGTACATAAATCAAATTTACCAGTGTCCATAATAAAAGTAAATTGTCTGAGAATCGAGTGCAATATTACTACAGGTGCATACATCAATGATCAGAAGGTGCACACTATTCATGAATTTTTTCCGGTAGTACCACCAGGATATAAAATAGTTGAAGTGCCATCACACGTCATTTACTTACCAGTTGCTGTCAAGACAATAGATCAAATTCAATTACGAATAGTCGATCAAGATGGAAATTTGGTGAATTTTCAAGGTGAAACTATAACAATCAGACTGCACATTAAATCTCTTAAATAATAATGGGAATTATATTTAATAGAAAAATCGGTTACGGTTATAATAGTAGAGTAGAATGCCTCAAAAAAGTCAGTCACAAACCTGCATTCAAAGGTGCTAAGACCTCACAACATTCAGCTTCTGAAAAATCTAGGTCTCAAGGTGATAGCTCAAGGAAGAAAAAAATAAAAAAAATAAAATTCTTCTTCTGCAACTGCTTCATCATTTGCAATGGAAGAGGAAATACTAAATATCTCAAGACCAATTGTCTACGACGAATATATTGCACATTGTGAGGTGCATGCGCATCTACCTTACGCGTCATCAACCACCAATAACAGTGATGAAATACGAATTTCTGTTCAAAATCAAGACCATTGCCTTCTACCAAGTAAAAGTTCTCTCCATATTCAAGGAAAATTAGTAAAAGAGGATGGAACTCCAGTTAATAATACCAGATTCATCATTAATGCTATCTGTCATATTTTTGAAGAAGCACGCTATGAACTGAACGCTGTAGAGATTGACAAAAATAAAAATGTTGGTCTCACGAGCTTGATCAAAAATTATTTATCAGTTTATGAAGCTCAGAGCAAATTCCTAGAAAATGCAGGCTGGTTTCCATCAAGTAATGCAAATACATCATTAACTGATGATGCTGGAAATTTTGATATCTCGATACCGCTCAATACAATATTTGGTTTTGCTGAAGATTATCAAAAAATTGTAGTGAATGCTAGACATGAATTAATACTAACACGATCAAGAAATGATGTGAATGCCGTTATACAAACAGCTGATGAGCAGTTCAAAATTATAATCGATAAAATTGAATGGTTACTTCCCAGTGTTAAATTGTCAGATGCGCGAAAATTCAAATTATTAAAATATATTGAAAAGGATCCACTTATTCCAATTTGTTTTCGTACTTGGGAATTATATGAATATCCAATGCTACCAATTACATCGAATCATGTTTGGACTGTTAAAACGTCAACACAATTAGAGAAATCCAGATTTGTTATTTTAGGGTTTCAAACAAATAGAAAGAATGTTTCTAGGAGAAATGCTAGCCATTTTGATCATTGCAAAGTAACTAATGTAAAGCTATTTTTGAACAATCAAAGTTATCCGTATGGTAATCTTAATCTTGATTTTGATAAAAAACAATACGCTCTACTCTACGAAATGTATACTAATTTTCAAGCAAATTATTATGGAAGAGAACCTCAAGCATATTTATCAAAGAGTGATTTTTTAGAATTTGCTCCTTTAATAGTTATTGATTGTTCAAAGCAAAATGAATCTTTGAAGTCTGGTCCAGTTGATATTCGCTTAGAATTTGAAGCTAAAGAAAATTTCCCTGCTCAAACTGCTGCATATTGTTTAATTTTGCATGATAGGGTAATTGAATATAAACCAATAAGTGGTGGGATTAAAAAAACTTATATAAATTGTCTTGATATCTCTTAAATAAGTTAGTATCGGTTAAGATGGAGTACATAGTTGACATTCAAGGATTCAGGTTGCCTATTAATGAATTTATAATTAAAGAATTAGCAATTCTCCCAGTTAATGATAATAATGAATCAGCAAGACCTTTTAATTTTCTTTTCCAACCACCTTGTGAGTGGACCTCTATATCTTCAAAGTACAGAAATATAAATCGTTGGTTGGAAAACAATTTGCATGGTATAACATGGACTTCTGGTAATGTACCTTATACGTTGTTGAAAATAATACTTACAAAGATTTTTAAAAATGCAACGAAAATCTATGTAAAAGGACTAGAAAAAAAGAATTTTTTGAAATGCTTTGTTAAAAAATCAATAAAAATTATTGACTTGTATGAATTAAAATGTCCTCCGCTTCAATACTTGATTAATGAATCAAAAGGTTCAATTAAATGTTTCCATCATAATAAAAATATACAAAATTTTGACTGTGCGTTGCGAAATGTAATACTTTTAAAATTGTGGTTACATAAAAATTATAAAATAGAAAGTAAGAATAATAGTAATATTTAAAGAATTTGAAAATCTTTCTGTGGAAAAAATGACGCTTTCGACTGCGCTGGGATTCGAGCCCAGGTCTTTCGATTGCCGGTCGACTGCTCTGGCCACTGAGCTACACAGGCGTCCGACATCTCCTTCTCCACAGGAAGATCTCCTTATATCGCCTAGTGGCTCAGCCTTGCGGCTGTAAATGATTTCAAATTAATTAGTTGAGTTTGAAATTTATGTCACTGCCTACATTATCGGAGGATCACTAGTCGCGTCTCAGATAGGATACGTTGTCGACAGGTGTCCTCGTAGACAATTTCAAACTCTTATATCGCAAATAATGCAAATAAATTCAATATTTAAAGAATTTGAAAATCTTTCTGTGGAAAAAATGACGCTTTCGACTGCGCTGGGATTCGAGCCCAGGTCTTTCGATTGCCGGTCAACTGCTCTGGCCACTGAGCTACACAGGCGTCCGACATCTCCTTCTCCACAGGAAGATCTCCTTATATCGCCTAGTTGCTCAGCCTTGCGGCTGTAAATGATTTCAAATTAATTAGTTGAGTTTGAAATTTTTGTCACTGCGTACATTATCGGAGGATCACTAGTCGCGCCTCAGTTTGGAGACGTTGTCGACAGGTGTCCTCGTAGACAATTTCAAACTCTTATATCGCAAATAATGCAAATAAATTCAATATTTAAAGAATTTGAAAATCTTTCTGTGGAAAAAATGACGATTTCGACTGCGCTGGGATTCGAGCCCAGGTCTTTCGATTGCCGGTCGACTGCTCTGGCCACTGAGCTACACAGGCGTCCGACATCTCCTTCTCCACAGGAAGATCTCCTTATATCGCCTAGTGGCTCAGCCTTGCGGCTGTAAATGATTTCAAATTAATTAGTTGAGTTTGAAATTTATGTCACTGCCTACATTATCGGAGGATCACTAGTCGCGTCTCAGATGGGATACGTTGTCGACAGGTGTCCTCGTAGACAATTTCAAACTCTTATATCGCAAATAATGCAAATAAATTCAATATTTAAAGAATTTGAAAATCTTTCTGTGGAAAAAATGACGCTTTCGACTGCGCTGGGATTCGAGCCCAGGTCTTTCGATTGCCGGTCGACTGCTCTGGCCACTGAGCTACACAGGCGTCCGACATCTCCTTCTCCACAGGAAGATCTCCTTATATCGCCTAGTGGCTCAGCCTTGCGGCTGTAAATGATTTCAAATTAATTAGTTGAGTTTGAAATTTATGTCAATGCCTACATTATCGGATGATCCCTAGTCTCGTCTCTGATTGGATTCGTTGTCGTTTGGTGTCCTCGTTGACAATTTCAAACTCTTATATCGCAAATAATGCAAATAAATTCAATATTTAAAGAATTTGAAAATCTTTCTGTGGAAAAAATGACGATTTCGACTGCGCTGGGATTCGAGCCCAGGTCTTTCGATTGCCGGTCGACTGCTCTGACCACTGAACTACACAGGCGTCCGACATCTCCTTCTCCACAGGAAGATCTCCTTATATCGCCTAGTGGCTCAGCCTTGCGGCTGTAAATGATTTCAAATTAATTAGTTGAGTTTGAAATTTATGTCACTGCCTACATTATCGGAGGATCACTAGTCGCGTCTCAGATGGGATACGTTGTCGACAGGTGTCCTCGTAGACAATTTCAAACGAATTTATTTGCATTATTTGCGATATAAGAGTTTGAAATTGTCTACGAGGACACCTGTCGACAACGTATCCCATCTGACACGCGACTAGTGATCCTCTGATAATGTAGGCAGTGACATAAATTTCAAACTCAACTAATTAATTTGAAATAATAATAATATTTGTCAATTAATTTAAAATTATAATCCAAAATTTTGTGCTGCTATATATTGATAACAAATGTGTACTTTTTAAAAATTATAATTCAATAAAAAAAATGTATTTAATACAAGAAAAACTGTTCTTTATTCTTCAACCCATCGTAGTATAAAATTGTGGTAGGTCAGCAGTGTGACTGAACTTTTCTATATACAAATTCTGAAGATATCACATGATTATTATCATCTTTATGTGTTCTAGCATTCCATTACTGATCAATGAGGCCGGAGTTCCATGTCGATGTTAGAAAATCATAAGTGAAAGAGACTGTAATATATGTGTCTCTCATTCTAATTATTTTTCTGCTTTACGACGAGTATAAACACCGTCATGGGACGGCACCCTAAGAATATAAAGAATACATTCATACAAAAAGAATCTCGCTACCTACTATTAAAAATGACCAATTGTTAGTATTTTAAAGTTAAATTTAAGAAATATTTGAATTAAAACGCATATTTTCAAATTTAAAATACGGTTGGTGAAAAATTACTATACTTCAATTCATTTTATTACAAAAATTTATATTTAAATACAATTCGTCAACTAAAAACTGAAAAATTCTGATGAAACAGACTTTTTTTATGAATAAAAATTATTTTTTCAATAAAACGAACCATCGTAAATAAAAGTGGGGAAAGGTAGTGGAATGAAACGACACAATTTAATTTTTATATTGCAAAATTTTCATCATATATTTTTATTTTTATATAAATTTGTTAAAAAATCACATTTTTTTATTTTTTACAAATATTGATAATATATTGTGAAATATTTTTTAACTTTTTTTACGTTTTTGGTTTTTATAATTTTTTAAAAATAAGACCACTGTCTTCTTCATCTTTTTGGAGCATGGTAAACACTCCGCCAAACTCCATCAGAATTAGCGCCTGTGGGTCTGCAATGAATCTCGACACTGCATCACTGCAAACCTCCTTTAAGATGCTGTATGGAGTAGACCTCATCCACTCCTCGGGAATCTTCACTGTCGTTAAGATGTGGACATAATCCATGATCTGAAACAAATATTTTGAAAATTATTATTATTATTATTATTATTATTTTATACTTAAATTTGAATGAAAAAATAAATGTTGCAAATTTGGAACAGATTATATGTTCTGAATGTACTTTAATAATTTTTCTTTTCTTATCTGAAGCATCAAAATATCATGAATTTTTTAATATCACAATTATATCAAACAATTTTATTCAAAGAAAGTATGCTCAAATTCTGAACACTCAAATTCTGAACAGTCAAAAATTTAATCGCAATTTTGAATAAAATTGACCGAGAATGTTGTTAGTTTAAATAAATTAAATGCATGAAAAATTATTTGATGATTTTATTTTTCAAGTTATTTCGAAATTAAAATTTTTCATAAAAAACTATAATTAGATAAAAAATCTATTTATTTTAATTTTATTTTAATTTTACTACTTATATATTAAAGACTATTTAAATTAATAACATTTTTCAATAAATCATAAATATCAAATAAAATCATTGAGTAATTTTACATGTATTTTAAATTAATACTGTAAATTTGATTTAATAAAAATTATAAAAATATATACCCATCTGTATCAAATTACAAAAAAAGTTTTTAATTTTTTTAAGATGAAAGTATTTTAAATTTAATATAAGATACTAAAAAAAACTTCCATTATATAAAATGGAAGTTTAATACATAAATTTTTAACAGTGTAAAGTTCTAATATATGTATCACAATTCTTTGGAAGATTTTTCATCTAATTATAGTTTTTTATGAAAAATTTTAAGTTCAAAATAACTTAAAAAATAAAATCATCAAGTAATTTTTCATGTATTTAATTTTTTAAGTTAACAACATTCTCGATCAATTTTATTTTAAATTGCAGTTACATTTTTTGGAGGGTTTAGAATTTTAAGCATATTTTCTTTGAATAAAATTTTTTGATATAATTGTGATATTAAAAAACTAAAGATTTTTTCATGTTTCGATATAGAATAAGAAAATCACTTACAGATATATCCATGAATATAAAAAATATCCCAACTTTTGCAAAACACTTCCACACATACACTTTTTTCATAAAATATTGTAAAAGTTTTTAGAATATCTTACTGTTTTTTTTGTTTTTCACTTCCTTCCTTTTTTTAAATCTTCACTTTGTAAAGAGTTAGAGCTTCTGATGATGATGAATTTAGTAATGGTTTCTTCCCGTTGTCACCTCCTTATATATTCCAGAGCTTGTTTACAGTAATGTGATCCTCTTGTGATAAGTTCAGCTTCAGAAGAATATTTAAGAGTATATGTTATAGAGAGACATCGAAAAAGATGCTTTTGGACTTTCTTTAAATTATTTCATAATGTAGCCCCATGGAAAAGTGTCTGTTTTCCCAGGATGAAGCATTCTTTTATCATCATACCAACTCAAGGCTATTTTATTTTGTTTAATCGTATGCACTTCGTGCTTTTTACTTCGAATCAGGAATTGAGTCTTGACAAGGTTTTTATAGGAAAATAGAGACTGCTTATAATCTTCAAATGTTATTTCTTTCAAAGTTGACCCTTTAACGCCTTAAGCCTTTTCGTTTTTCTTCTTGATCCCCCTGTACTTTAAATGCATATAGTTTTGATCGCAATCCAATAAATTCTAACATAATTTTCCCATTGTTCTCATCTTTCATTAAACCTAAAACTTTTTTATTGGCAAGAGGAATATCATAAACATTGTTTGGAGGATAATCAGACGTATCAAATTTATGAATATCTCTTCGAATGTAATTATAAAAATCTGGAACTGTGACGTCATATATTAGACTGTCTGTATCTGTATAAAGTAATTTTGCATTGTTTCCGAAATTATGTTTCATATAATTATAATGAAAATCATAAATCATTATTTTTGATATATCGAGAATAGTAAAACCTGTATAAATTGGTTTGTTAAAATTTACTTTTAATCGATTAAGCTCTATTAAAACCATATTTTCATCAAATATGGTGCAGCTGTGAAAATTTGGTTTTGCTATTAGAGCTTTTGCGCCATACCTCCCCTTCCACTTTGTAACTAATTTTACATCTTTATGCTTCCTAACATTTTCCATCGTTTTTCCAAATACAGAATTATTCATTAATTTATAAAAATTTTTCTCAAAATCATTGTCTGATTTTTTTCTTAATTCTGTATTCAGATCAATGTAGCTTTTTAACCAAGGTTTTTGATCAAATTTCAAAACTCTATGAATTTTTGTTAATTTTACACCCAAACTTAAATACAATTTAAAATTTCTATAGTGAACAATGTAATTATTCTTGGGTAATAGAGTTGTCATCAGTTTTGAAATTTTGCATTTTGAATTGGGGGCTATGAAATGCTCTGGACATAGAGGTAAATCTTTATGTGAATCATGAAGCTGTTCGGGATATTCAAAATCCACTTCAAGTATAAAACCTACAGATGAATTATCAGGAATGTTTAAAAAATCAATCATTGAAAAATCTTCTACCCATTCAAAATTTCTGTAAGGTAAAAACTCACTCATAGCTGCACCGTACTGATTATTAATATCAAAGTAAATAATATATGATTCAGGTAAATTTGGATCAAAATTGGACTCCATATATCGATTATTTGCTTTTGCATATCTATTAGAGCATTGAGAGACACCACCTCTAATAGCACTTTCGATGAACAATAACATTTCAGGATCGGTCAACAATTCGAGTTCTATTTTAGTAAATTTTAACATTGCATCAAAAGCAAGTCCAGGTGCCGTGTAATAATGCAATGGATCTAAATTATATGTTTTTAAACAATGGTGTCTAAAATTTTCAAAAATATCAGATAAAAGTAGGACATCAGTTTTGAGGTAAAGATCTGAATATTCACCTAAAGTTTTCAAGTTGAAAGTTTCCCAAACTCTACGAGCATGCTGATAATCTTCATTAGAAATACTTGAATTATTTAATTTACAGAAAAAAGCCTCTTTTGGGGGTAATTGATGTTCTTCTAATTTCTCCCAATTGTCAATATAACTGTATGGAAATACACCTTTTCTAGTCAGTAAATTAAATTCATTATCATTCACACAGTGTCTTTTTGTTATTATTTTTTCATCATTATTGAGAAATAATGCTAATTTTTCAAGACTACTCGGCATAAATCGAAAAGAGTCAATAAATCGTAGCTTTACATTAGTTTTTTCAACATTTTTTGTGAAAGAAATGTATTTTTCCTTATTTATTGGTAATAAACTGACATTTCCCTCAAAACTTGTCGCTAAAGCTTTGATAAAAAAATGGGAATCATAACCTGATAAATTATGAAAAACTACTGGAATCACGTGTGAATTCTTGTAATTTATATTGCAACCCTGATGAGCAACACCGCGATATTTGCCTGTAAAGTGGCAATGATCACGGTGTTTGATATCATCAATTTTGAAAGGATTTTCACAAATGTGACAAATTTTTTGCAAATTTAAATTCTTGTTTTTGTTGATTAGTTAGAGGCTCCATTGGTACTATAATTTTTAAATACTCATCTACTTTTTCAGCCAAACATTTTAGTTCATTTATGAACCACTCAATGCAGTCTTTGTCACGATAAAGTTTAATTTTAGAAATTGAATTATCGAAACTACATAGTACATTATAAGCGACACTTGTAGGAACGTGCTTTTGATAAATAGATGTATTCATGTGTGAGTCAACCACTGGTTCCAGAAGACATTCAATATCAGCATATACAACGAAAGGCACCTTTTCTTTATATTGATAGTTTTTAAATTTCAAAATATTATTTTCATGATCTGGTAAAATCATTCTACATTTATTTATTTATATTTTGACATGTCAATATATGACTTCGAAAAGACTTTTCTGAACTAAAATGACATAGGCATCTGTCACATATTAATATTCGATGCTCATTTCTTGTGACTTGTGAACTTATTAATCTAGATAAATTTTTTATCCATGAAAAATGATAAATTGGTTTAGAAATATCAATTTCATCATCACCAATATAATCTTCTTCATTAACATCAACTAAAGTATTTTCAATCATTAAAAGATGAATTACAGGTAAATTTGATTTTTCCTGACTTATATAAAAAGGAACGATTTCTGTTGTTTTTTTAGATTTTTCATTATCTTCAACATAAATGTTTATACTTAAACTATTCATTTTTTCAAACTTTTTGATGTCAGAAAAACTGATTGGAAACTTTATGTTATCGTATTTTAACACTTCACTAAAATGAGGATAAGAACTCATTAAGCATGCATTATTTTCTACGGGATTCAATGCTGCCGTGACTGACCACAAAAAACAATAAGGATCGTTATTTTTTATATTAACCACTGCCTTTTGTGTTTGAATATACTTTGGTAAATTGTTGTACGTTGATAATCCAATTTGAAAAGGGGCATATTTATTTATATTTACTAATAAATTCATAATTTCAATTAAAGACCAACCAGAATTTTCTTCCTGAAATTCTTCAGCATTTACTAAAAGCTGATCTTTTACTTTTTCATCATACCACGCATCTAAATCTGTTGATTGAGAAATACTTTATAGCTTCATCCATTTTCCCTTCTACTAAAGTTTTAAATTTACCATATAAAATTACATTAATTTTCAAATTTGGATATTGCCTTAAAACACTGTTTATTTTTTTAATTGTTAATAACTTAGCATCCTCCAAAAAATGTTTTAAATCTATATGTGTTAAATTAACAATAGAACCCGTTTTAATTCTATTCTGAAAAGCAGTCTCTAAATCTCCCCACCTTATTCTTCTCCTTTCCTCTTGACCTTCCGATAATGCTGTACCTCTTCCTTTCTTCCGTAGTTGGTTTATTTTAGTGTTTAATGCTTTCAGTATTCCAAGTGTAGATGTTATCCTCATCTTCTCATGCACTGACAACTTATTTTTGTTCACTTTAAAAAATTTATTTATTAAACGAATATTTCGTTTACCGAATTTCAACCATTTTTCATACAATTCGAAACTTGAATTATATTTTAATAATTGATAGGCTTCGTCCATAATCCTAATAAGTCTCTTGTAATATTCAGAATCCATGACTTTTCTTTATACAAAATACAAGTGAAGGATTCAGACTTCAGTTACAAATGATTCTTATTAACAGTGAGATGCATCTTTTTATAATGGTAAATGTTTCTATCTTCGTTTTAAACAAAGAGGGGTATTATTGTTCACATATCCCGAATGTGATTTAATGTCATAAACGTAAGATATCAGATTACTGCAGTCTAACTGGGAGATGTCATATCAATTTTATTAGCATAAACAATCCAAGCTCTAAAAACGAAATCATTTCACACATACCCCACGTCTAAATTAAGAAGAAAAAATTTTATCAAATTTATTACATTAAACATCCTGAGAGCGTTTAAATTAACCATATGCCTTTATTTTTCTGAGAAATATTTTTCAATATTTGTCCGTCACATGCCTTTATTTTTCTAGGAAATATTTTTTAACATTTGTCCTTTACATTCCATACGTACAGAGGTTAAACCAACTCCTAAAGTCTTTGAAATAAATGTTTCCCGAAAGAGATGACCCCCACCCCACCCCCACCCCCATTCATTAATAAACAATTCATCAAGGGTATAGTGTGACGTCATATGCTTCGAACTCCTTCTTGAAACTTCCAGACTTAGCTTGGAACAGAACCAATCGAAGCTTCTCGATGTCGGTAAATGTCGGTTACAGGAATTTGCATCTAGAACCGGCATTGTATAACTACTTCCGTTCTTTCACAATAAATGCCTAATTTTTGATAAAAAACGGCGGAAACTTATTTGTACACCTGATAAAACTGCATTCACATCATTTTTTGACCGTGTCAAAATCAACTCACATCTAACATTTACAATAATTTTTTGATAATCTTCAGTAAAACTAAATATTGTATTGAGCATTATTGAAACATCAAAATTTCTAGCATTATCAGTTAATAATGTATAATTTTTTATAAGAGTTTTGAGACCAACATTTTTGTTTTTGTCAATCTAGTAGTGGTAAACGGAGTTCCATTCTCTTTCACCAATTTTCCTCGAATGTTAAGCGAACTTTTATTCGGTAGAAGGCAGTGACTTTGACTTTGAACAGCAATCCGAACTTCGTCACTGTTATTGAAGGTAAATGAGGCATAAGACAGATGTGCATGCCCTTCAAAATGTGCTATAGATTCATCATAGACAATCGGTTTTGAAATATTTAGTATTTCCTCTTCCATTGCAGATTTCAAGACGTTGATAAAAAAACAAATAATAGTACAGATACAAAAGGATATGATTTTTTTCATTTTCTTTCTTGAGCTATGACATTGAGACCTAAGTTCTTTAGGAATTCAATATTGTGCCGTCTGAGCACCTTGAATGCAGGTTTGTGACTGATTTTTCTCAGACATACGACCTCACTATTGTGACTAAGACCGATTCTCCTTTTAAACAAAATTCCCATAATTATAGAGATTTTATATGTAATCTAAGTGTTATGGTTTTACCTCAAAATTTTCCTAGATTTCTGTCTTGATCAACTACTTGTAACTGAATTTGATCTATGGCCTTGACTGCAACTGGCAAGTAAATGACGTGTGGTGGCACCTCAATTATTTTATATTCCGGTGGTACGATTGGAAAAAGTCCATTAAGGTAGTTCCAGCATGACATAGTGTAGTCAGAGCATATACTATAGTCAAAAATTAAAGGTCTCGGCACACAGATACTCTCACATACTATCAAATATTTTTGGTTATGGTGATCTGGCAACGTTGCTCTCAGCAAATATATTATTATTATTATTATTGCTTGTACCGATGCTGTTGATACCGCGTTGTTTACAAATACTAATATTAAATTTCAAAAATGTCAAGACAATTACGGTTGAAAGGTAAATTTATAAAACAAAAAAATGTATCGAAAAAATTAAATTTTGTTTCTGCCATGCAGGAAGCAAAAAAAAAAGTTGCTGAATCAGTGGAAAAAAATAAAAGTAAAAATTCTAACCTAGCTGAAGGAAGACGTATTGTGGAGTTGTCAGAACTTGGAAAAAATTTAAAATGTTTTAAATGTAGACCAGTAGTTACAAAAAATAGACGAATAATCAACCAAGTCATTAATTTTTTGAAATCGAAAATTCATTAAATTTGATGTTTTTATTGCATTTGACATATAGTAGATTTAAAAAATGTTATAACTATTTTTATGATATTTATTCAAGTTAAATAAATATTTATTAAAATTTAAATATATTAATTCTGTTCAAATTAATTTTTATCTTATATATATATATATGAATTAAAAAAAAAATTAAAAGAAAATTAAATTAATTCTACATGGTCTCATTTATTTGATATTCATTGATTAATGATTTAATATATGTGATAAAATAAATTTTACTTCAATAAAAATTCATTGATTCTCTTTGAGATTTAAATTTCCCGCTCTGTACTCGAGACTGCTCGAGACGACTCGAGACGACTCAAGCCAGCTTTGCGTATAACGTTGCCAGATCACTAGTAACCATAAAAAAAACGTGTCTAAATTGGAAAAAAAATAATGTTTGAAATTATTATATCTTCATAACAAAACGATAAAGAGTCATTTTTTTTTTTTAATAATTTTTCACAACATTTTTTTTTACTCATCTAGTTTTTATTAAAATTCTGTCGAGTGGTATTTTTAATATAAGCGGAAATAGTTGGGTGGAGAGGAAATTTTACATGCTCTAAATGGTAAAAAAACACTAAAAATTTCGAACTTTGTTATTTCATATCTCGCGATTCAAACGGTAAAAAATTTTAAAACTTCGGAATTTAATAGTGAGCGTTATTCTTAGCCTGTCAAAAAAAAATTGGCATAATCTGTCGAAAAGTGCTAGTTCGCTGGAACTACCTTAATCATGTGCACCTTTCTATCATTGATGTACGCACCTGCAGTAATATTACACTTGATTCTCAGAGAATTTACTACAAGTATCTGCGGTATCAATCCTATTTAGTGAACTATTGAATCTGCTTTTTTAAAATTCATTTCACGATTACAAAAAAATGTACTGCGCAAAGTATTATTATTAGGTACACTACCGTCGGAAATTGTGCGCACGGTGCTTGTCATCGCTATTAAAAATCACTGCTGACTTTGAACCACGATGTCTCGGTGAAAAAAAGAGATAGGGCATTTTTAAGGTGGCTTGATCGTTTTTGAAAAAAATTACAGACTGCTCTGAAACTTAGAGATTATCTTAATAAAATATGCTAGATTCATTTGGAAAAAAGAAATACCGTGGTTGACGATGTCATTGCCGAAATTTTCAATCGTATCTGAGTTGAATTTTAATCGGCGATCACGATTCTCGGCCGGTTTGTTGAATATATATTGTAGATTTTTATTATTAGAAATGATAGAAACGAAAATAATGATAAGTTTTAGGTTAGGATTGCCGAATACAATTTCCATTCAATACAAAAAGATAAATTTTTCTGTTAGCAGTAATATTAAACTTCTATAATGGGAATATGAGCTTTTATTTATCAATTTGTGTTTTTAAATGGTAAATAAGTGAAATAAAAATAATGAAAATTTTTAGGTTGAACTCGTAAAATACAATCTTGCTTAGTTATAAAAAGAGAAATATATTGTATTAGTAGTAGTATAAAATTTATATAGCAGAAAAATTTGTTCTAATTTAAAAGCAGAAGTTTTCAAAACAATAATTTTCACGCTGAAGTCGTCTTTTATTTGGGAAAATTCTGACTCTTTTTGAATTTATGCAGCATAATGATAAACGACGAGTTACAGCTTCCTGGAGAATACGAGGTAAGCGACGTAGAAAAAATTACCAATCCATCTAGGCAAAAGCAAATAATCGCCAAATTATAATTTACTTTCGAAATGTGTATACAAGTATAAGTTCTTCAAAAAATGGTATTCACAAAAACAGACTTTTTGTATTTTTAAAAATTTTGTTGAATCAAATTCAAAATTGAATGGAATATAATTTAAACCAGAAATGATTAATTTGTCTTTTTTGCGTATATATAAATTTATTGCAGAATCTGACTTATCAAAATTTGGATTCTGGATGTTTGTTCACCGAAGGAATAGCTTCTGATGGCACATTTTCAAAAGTCAGTTTGTTTTGTCACACATCTTAATTAATTAAAAAATCTTTATGTTTTTTTATTTGTTATTAAAATATTTTACTTTTCAGAACCGTTATTCTCCAGAAATTGCCACTGTTAAAATAGTGTATCCTCAGCAGTGATTAATGCTATCACTTAAAGAAATGAATGACAAATTTCTAAAAATGTTGTATTATACAATTCATTTTCATTGTGATGATGATTTTTTTACTCACAGGTGAGTAAACTAAATAAATACTTACAGATTTTAAAAAGTAGACAAAAAATAATTTTTACCTTTCAAAGTATTTCGGTATTCACTATCAAATTGTCGAACTGATATTAATTTTGTTGAGATTTGAGTTTTTAATTCTAAAATTTTGATTGGCGTTTTTTGAATCTCCAAAATGTTGCAGATCGTTCGGATATGCGACGTTTTATTGACGTTTTGTAGTTTTTATTCTAGTGATTCTTATTTCGAATTTGAATTTAGTACGTTCTTTTCTCTATAGGTGGCTACTGAGATCTCTAGTAGTGAAAATGATTTGCAGGCGTTGAAACATTCTTCCATTAGTATATAAGGAAACTAAGCTCTAACGAATCATATGTAACTTGCGTTGTATATAGTTGGTGTATGCGATTAGGTATAGAAACGGTTAAACTACGTATATATGTATTGAGCGTGCGGCGTGGCGTTTTACTTTAGTAAAAGCGTTATTGTATACGTTAAGTATTCATATATATATATATATATATATATATATATGTATAAGTGAAAAATTGTGGTTATAGATAAATCCCCATCGCGTGTTTGCTTTTTTTATTTGCTGTTCCGGCTATAGGAGTTTTTACAAAAAACTATAGTAATTTGGCTGGCGCCCGGACCGTCAAATTACTATAGTCCTTTGTAAACACTGCAACCTTCTATAGATATAAATGTAATAAGTTTTGAATTTTATCCTATCTGACTTAGTAAGTGACTGCGATGAACCACTTGTAATTTTACTACAGAATTTTGCAAATATTAAAAACCTTTTTTGAAATAAATGCAATATTTTTAGATTTTATTATTATCAATTTAGTAATTCTGGAAATTACTACTCGAAGTGCTAATAATTACAATAGTTCCCTATTTTCCCTACTTTGCTACCTCAAAATAGTAAAATGTACTGTGATTTTTTACATAGTTTACTACAAAAAGTCTCTCAGTGAAGATACTTAACAAGAACTAGCGAAGGTCTTAGGTTGCCGAAACTGTCAAAATATTATACACTATTGGCAACTTTTTAATATGCAACCCAATGTATAGCTAGACCATCTTTATTATCTGGATTAATGATAGCTGATTCGAACTTACGAGGTCCTATCAGTGGCATATCTAATAAAATCAAAGTCAGACAACGCTCGATGCGGTAATTTTATTTCGACTATTTTTTAGCTCTTTTGCTTTTTTTATTTGAAAATCAATTTAGAGCCCTAAACCTTCCTTTAATGGCTTCAGATATAAACCTTTCCCTAAAGCTATGGACTAAATTATTTGCTTATGACGTTCTTTTTCTTCAATCTGTGTTCTAGCTGCATTCGAATTATTGACGGCTTTAGCTACACCAGCAACCCTAAGGTTGTAAAATTTCATGAAACTTTGATCTAATGTAAAGTTTCATGAAACATTGAGGGTCTCATGAAATATTTCAAAGTTTCAAACAGAAAAGCGGGAAAATTCAAACTATATATAGTTTAAATAAATATTTCAAGGACATTTTATGATCTAACTGTCTAACCTAATCTGACTTCTGTGCGCCTGCGTAGATAGACGTTTCCCCCTCTTTTCCTAATGTTTCATGAAACAATGAAACTTTGACCATGAAATATTGAAATATTTCAAATGAAAGTTTCAATGTTTCAATGAAACGTTACATCGCTTACAACCCTAAGCAACCCCACCTGCTAATGCTCTAGTAGCACTAAGTCTGCAAAAATGGGTACAAGAAAGGGTGGAATACCTCTAACTTTACCTGGTACAGGTAAAATCCGAGGCTTATTCACATTTCCTTTGTCGCCAGCCTTTATTTTTTTTCTAAGGCAAAATTTAGATCAAGAAAATATTGATGATTTATCATTTAAATCAGCTGGTGGTGGAGTGTTTTAGTTAAGACTATATACATATTGTGAAAAGTCTCTTATAAGTTCTGATGACGTTGAGAATCATGAAAAACTTATTATTGCAACAAACGCTTATAAAAAGCAAAAAATAAAGTTCGTGACATTAAATCCCGTAAGGGGTTAGGCAACTCTAGCGGCAGACAAAAATAGGCACATTTTTTTATTTTTTCTCAGCGAAACTATAAAATAAATCGAGATTACAAAATAGGGTTTTTATTATATATGGAATTGACTGTACAAAATAATTATGGTAATCATGATTTTCTACTACTTTAAACTTTAAACGCGTTTATCTCAAAACTGCAATTTTCAACTCAACCGGATACATTAGTCAAATAAATTTTAACGGTTCACATGAAATTTTAACTGTATATTTAGAATGATATTATTCAAAAAAGTACGTAGGATTTTTTAAATATATTGCATAGTCCCTTTTTTATTAAAAATTTTCTGACGATTTTTTATGGAATTTTAAAATTTTTTACTTCAGAAGTGCGCTATTTAGGCAAAAATCAATATATCAAAAAAATCCTACGTACTTCTCTGGCTATTCTTGTGTAATCGAAAAAACTTCAGTGACTCATCATAACTCAAAAATTACAGTAGCTGTTTGTCTGGCCGTGGGCCTTCCGAAAAGAAAGGTGTAATCGAAAAAATGCTGCACAGTCGCCATTTTGACATCTATTGCTTTAAAAAAACTATTTTGTTTTGCTAGATTAATAAAAGTCACAAGTGCTTCGCGTACAATATAATACTCAGATCACTCGAACATGCAAGCATGTCGAGTGCCTGCTAAATGACTATTCCTCAGTACCGAAAACTCTTCCGTAAAAGCATCGCTTTTCAACGCCAGCCCTTTTCTACTTAAAACATTTTAAAACTACTTTTCATTGGCTGTTTGCGGGTATTAGTTGAGAGAGAGAGGAAATCTTGAATTTTCCCACGCACAACATATGTGTCAAGAAAAGTGGTCCTCTCTTGACCGCGACCAGTGTCTCCAGAACGTGGGATTTTTCGGCCCCCACCACGTTCCCATTTGGGAGAAACACATGCAAACGTGGCGTGTCAGTGTGTCGGCTCTGCTACACGCTGCGGTCACCAGCTTCGTGTAAAGCCGAAGGTGCACGAAGACGGACTTCGTTACAATGCTTGAGTTTTCAAGTTATTTTTAGATTTCACGCTTTCGTTTATCGAGTCGAAATTAAGAATTGTATTTTTCTCGAGTACGTGCGAAAGAGGCGCGAAGCAGACGACGAATTTGAATTTACGAAGTATATAGTTCAAGAAATAACACTTTTCTTCAATTTCTTGAAGAAAGTCTGCATGAAATAAACATCAGTATGATCTTGGAAAATTTCATGAGGATTTCAACACTTCAAAAATAAACTTTCAGTGAAATTTAGTGACAATAAATGTATAAAATTTGAATCAATATATAATTTTCCATTCAAATTTATATACTTCTTACTAATTTTGTACATTTAACAATTTTTCAATTAGAACAATATTTTCTATCAAGATAAAATGAACATAAAATTCAAGTTCATAATTTATATTTTCAGTTATATGTTAGAAATATTTTCATCTCACATTTTTGTAGCCTAAGCACAAACTTTTCATTCCAAAACTTAAAATCTCAATTTTAAAATTAAAATTCTACGCATAGGATACAAAAACATAATATGAAAATACTTTTATTGCAGAATTTTGTAATATGCAAGTTGACCAATTTTTAATCCAGTAAATCGGCTACTTTAAGCAAAAAATTATGTTAAAAATATTTTATCAAAAAAAAATAAGACACATTAAATTACGGTTTAAAATCCACATTCATAGATTGATGGTAAAAGCAGTTTAAAGTTTTTTAATTTTACGTTTTAGTGACGTATGCACAGACTTTTAATCAGATAAATGAAATGCTTTATAGAAAGTCAAAATTTTCTTATTACTGCACTTAATCAAATTTATAAAGTAAAAATATTTTTTAATTGATGCTTTCACTCAATTCTTTAAACATTCATTAATTGAAAATTGTACTCAAAATTTAATCTTGCAGCGTTCCAATATTCCCACAATGTTACAAAATCTTATTAATCATTATTTTAGTCGAATTATTTTCAAAATATTTAAAAAATAAATGTAAATATTTTGATTAAATACTTTGTCAAATTTTGCATTTGACTGATCTTGCAAAATTGTTGAAAGTTTTGAATACCGATAGAAGAAACTTTAAATGAAATTTTATGTCCATAAATGCTTAAAGTTCTATATAGAAATATCAACTACAACATTCTCAAATTTTATAAATAAACTACTAAATTCAAAAAGTTTCGGATTTTTTTAAAAACTGTACAAATTTCAAATATGAATCAGTCAAAATCTACTGATTATCAGTGAAATTTGACTGATTTAAATAACTAAAAACAGGTTACTGTGAATCAGTCAAATTTCACTGATTACTTCAGTGAAAAGTATCTGATTTAACAGTGAAAAATATTGTTTCCACTGATGATTCAGTGAAAAGGCAAATTACTGATTCAATCAGTGAAAATTTGACTGATTCAGATTTAGAGTGTATACAAATTTCAAATATAAAGTGTACTCTGTACATTAATCAAACAAATTTAGAAGATGAATATTTTAATAAATATTCCTAAATATTATTGGAATATGATACATATCGATTTAGAAAAACTTCTTCAAAGTACTCAGACATTTTTCTTATTTTACGACATTTTTGCACCATGTTTGACCTTTGGGTAGGATTCAAGAAAACAATTGTAGACATACTTTCATTACTTAGTCAAATACTATGAAGACTTGCTTTTTAAATTAAAGCGAAAACTTTTAAAACCTTTAACAATCGGTTGCATAGATTCTGCTCTAATCTTGGACGCAATTAGAGAAATAGGGTTTTTTGCTTTTTTTAGATCTAGTTTTTGCCTTAAACATAAAAGAAAGAAATCACATTTGAAATATTAAAATAAAAAAGCTGGTTCATTCTTAGAGAATCCCAAATATTCTGAAATAAAACTCCTTTCCACACCACCACGGAGGTAGAGTTTACCAGTAATAGTTCCATAAATTTTATGTACTCTAAATAAATTTTTTCGTAATTGCAGAAAACTTATTCCAAATACAAAAATTATATCTTTAAATGTACAGGATAATTAATTATAAAATTCGTTCGAATTTGAATTTCAAGGACTTGTACACACTTTCAAGGCGAATCGTTTTTCCTTTTGCAAAAATTTTTAAAATTTCTAATTTTTCAAGTAATTGGGAGAAGTACATTTAAAAAAAAATTGTTTTCTCTACTTCCACTCGCGCTAGCTTAACAAATTTTCAGAATTTTACGATTTTATTAATATTGTATTAAGTGTCTACATTTTCTGAAACTATCTACAGGAGAAAAATTTTAATACTTTAGTAAAGAAAGTTTTCTGAAAAGTTGTAGCTCAATCTTGTCCGCTATCGATGAATTGTGAAGTTATTCTTCAGTATCTTATGGTCCTCGTATCTGAGAAGGTAGAGAAGGCCAAAGACTTGTTAGGCAAAATGCAAAATCCTTTGACACTCGCATATTTCCTATTCTTGAAATTTACTTTGAATAGGTTCAACGTATACAATGCGAAATTTCAAAGTCGCGAAACAATGTTTCAGGAACTCCAGCCAAACTCGGCTAAATTCTTCGTATGGATTCTTAGCAGTTATTTGAAAGAGGGTCTTCTTCAACCGAATTTATTCATTCAAATCATTAAAAATGTTAACTTTGCAGATCCTAGTAATCAAAAGCCGCTTCAAGACATTGACGTTGGTAAGGAAACGCGAGAATATTTCCAGCAGCAACTTACAAACAAGAAATTGCAAATAGTAGAAGTTGATCTATTTCTTCGTAATTGCTTGAAATTTTATGTCACAGCAAGCGAAGAAATTCGCAATCGACTTCCTTTTGATGACATCTTTTTGTCTTGCGTTGCTGTTTTCCGGCCTCAAGTAGCTTTCTATGCTGATCGAAGCGAAACTTTTCATAGGGTCTGGAAAGTTTGTCAAGATTTAGGGTCGTTTGATAGAATAAGTGTACAAAAAGAGTGGGATTCTTTACTCAAAATCAGACAGGAACTCAAAGAAAAGTGGTCGAATTTATCTTTTGACGAAATGTGGTCTAGTATCGGTGTATCTTCGACGAGTACAGGAGAAAAACTTTTTCCAAATTTGACCTCAGTATTGAATCATGTTCGGAGTCTTCCTCATTCAAATGCTGAGGCGGAGCGAGGTTTCTCCATGCTCACGGACGCGAAAACTCCCAAAAGAAATCGCTTAGGAAACAGGACGGTCAACTCAATTTGTGTTACTCGATCAGCCCTAAAGGCGGGAGCTGAAACAGCCAGAACAACGAGCATCACTTCGAAGCATTTGCAATTAATGACCGAAAATCTATATGAGATGGCAGAAAGTGATAGGGAAAGTGGTTTGTCGCTCTTCGCTCACGAAGGAGAGGATTAATTCTAATGGCCAAGGCATGGCGTTAATCAATTTCAAACCCCTTTCTTACTCACAAAATAATGACATTTTATTTCTTATATCAAAGATATGTTCTTTATTCCTTTCTTCGCGTGCCTCGGGTAAGGAAATTGTTTAGTTTTAATTATTATTTTGTGAGTAAGAAAACATACTGAAATTGAGTAATATCACGCTTTGGGCATAAGTGAGAGGCAAAGGGACTCACAATAATCAAGCACCCCAAATCATCCCGAATTAATCAAACTTCTTCATTATTTGATTTAAAACAAAACATTTTTGTTCGACGTATACTGGCATTTGATAGAGGCAAGCCTGAAGTACGGGCTACATTTGTAGCGTTTTTTACCACTTTGCTTCATTTTTTTCCTTTTTTCTTTTTGCTTGAAAGCAAAAACCCTTTTCGTTTCGTAGGACGTGGACTAGGCCTACAGGGGATACCACGTAAAAAAAACGAGCCTTAAACTCTACCTCCGTGGTGGTGTGGAAAGGAGTTTTATTTCAGAATATTTGGGATTCTCTAAGAATGAACCAGCTTTTTTATTTTAATATTTCAAATGTGTTTTCTTTCTTTTATATTTAAGGCAAAAACTAGATCTAAAAAAAGCAAAAAAACCTATTTCTCTAATTGCGTCCAAGATTAGAGCAGAATCTATGCAACCGATTGTTAAAGGTTTTAAAAGTTTTCGCTTTAATTTAAAAAGCAAGTCTTCATAGTATTTGACTAAGTAATGAAAGTATGTCTACAATTGTTTTCTTGAATCCTACCCAAAGGTCAAACATGGTGCAAAAATGACGTAAAATAAGAAAAATGTCTGAGTACTTTGAAGAAGTTTTTCTAAATCGATATGTATCATATTCCAATAATATTTAGGAATATTTATTAAAATATTCATCTTCTAAATTTGTTTGATTAATGTACAGAGTACACTTTATATTTGAAATTTGTATACACTCTAAATCTGAATCAGTCAAATTTTCACTGATTGAATCAGTGATTTGCCTTTTCACTGAATCATCAGTGGAAACAATATTTTTCACTGTTAAATCAGATACTTTTCACTGAAGTAATCAGTGAAATTTGACTGATTCACAGTAACCTGTTTTTAGTTATTTAAATCAGTCAAATTTCACTGATAATCAGTAGATTTTGACTGATTCATATTTGAAATTTGTACAGTTTTTAAAAAAATCCGAAACTTTTTGAATTTAGTAGTTTATTTATAAAATTTGAGAATGTTGTAGTTGATATTTCTATACAGAACTTTAAGCATTTATTGACATAAAATTTCATTTAAAGTTTCTTCTATCGGTATTCAAAACTTTCAACAATTTTGCAAGATCAGTCAAATGCAAAATTTGACAAAGTATTTAATCAAAATATTTACATTTATTTTTTAAATATTTTGAAAATAATTCGACTAAAATAATGATTAATAAGATTTTGTAACATTGTGGGAATATTGGAACGCTGCAAGATTAAATTTTGAGTACAATTTTCAATTAATGAATGTTTAAAGAATTGAGTGAAAGCATCAATTAAAAAATATTTTTACTTTATAAATTTGATTAAGTGCAGTAATAAGAAAATTTTGACTTTCTATAAAGCATTTCATTTATCTGATTAAAAGTCTGTGCATACGTCACTAAAACGTAAGATTAAAAAACTTTAAACTGCTTTTACCATCAATCTATGAATGTGGATTTTAAACCGTAATTTAATGTGTCTTATTTTTTTTTGATAAAATATTTTTAACATAATTTTTTGCTTATAGTAGCCGATTTACTCGATTAAAAATTGGTCAACTTGCATATTACAAAATTCTGCAATAAAAGTATTTTCATATTATGTTTTTGTATCCTATGCGTAGAATTTTAATTTTAAAATTGAGATTTCTCACAAAGAAGAAAGATTGTCTTATTAAAGCAGTTTATTCCCAGAAATTAAAAATCATTTACTTAATATTTCGATTCCAAACATTGATTATTTATTGACTTTGAATAAAACAGAAAAAAAATTTTTATGAAGTTCTAAAATCTTTTTACAATGTTACGAATTGGGCCGAATTTAGAATTACGAAATCTTTCATTAGAAAAAGAAAAAGTCACTCACATGAAATAAACTTCTGTAAGAATTATCAAGATTGAAGAGATGTTAAAATATTTGAAAAATAATGCAATTGTAAAATTGCAATTTATATCAATATTTGACAAATTTTTAGCTTTCTCAATCAAAGCATTATCCGGAAATTTTTAGTTCCTATAAAAAGATGGAATATTTATCAATTTCTTGAATGTTCATACATTAAAAAAATATCGAATTAGAGAATTATATGCAAAGTATTTTCCATTAAGAAGACATAAACATGACATAATTAGTTTTATATCTACATTTTCAGCTTACTTTTTTGTGGCTTAAGCACACATTTTGAATTCGAAATACAAAAATGCTCTACAGAGTTGAAGTATTTCCAGAATCAATTATTATTGATCCTGAATTCTATTGGAAAATTTGTTGTTTACTGTTCAAATCTTACTACGATTTCAGACGGACAGACAAATTAAGAACTACAAAATATTTCATCCAAAAGATTGCACTCCTCCATAAAATCTTGTCAAATTGTAACAAGATTTGAACACTTCGAACGAACATTTTTATGTAAAATTTAAAGTTGATTGATATTTATATGTTAATATGGAAATACCAATAAACACATATTTTAGCTTTTTAATTTATCTACTGCTATTAGACAATTTTCCATTTCCGTAGAGATTTTAAGTTTTGGAATGAAAAGTTTGTGCTTAGGCTACAAAAATGTGAGATAAAAATATTTCTAACATATAACTGAAAATATAAATTATGAACTTGAATTTTATGTTCATTTTATCTTGATAGAAAATATTGTTCTAATTGAAAAATTGTTAAATGTACAAAATTAGTAAGAAGTATATAAATTTGAATGGAAAATTATATATTGATTCAAATTTTATACATTTATTGTCACTAAATTTCACTGAAAGTTTATTTTTGAAGTGTTGAAATCCTCATGAAATTTTCCAAGATCATACTGATGTTTATTTCATGCAGACTTTCTTCAAGAAATTGAAGAAAAGTGTTATTTCTTGAACTATATACTTCGTAAATTCAAATTCGTCGTCTGCTTCGCGCCTCTTTCGCACGTACTCGAGAAAAATACAATTCTTAATTTCGACTCGATAAACGAAAGCGTGAAATCTAAAAATAACTTGAAAACTCAAGCATTGTAACGAAGTCCGTCTTCGTGCACCTTCGGCTTTACACGAAGCTGGTGACCGCAGCGTGTAGCAGAGCCGATACACTGACACGCCACGTTTGCATGTGTTTCTCCCAGATGGGAACGTGGTGGGGGCCGAAAAATCCCACGTTCTGGAGACACTGACCGCGACCCTGACGAAGGATTGAATTATCGACTGCACAACATCTGCAATAGATTTTCTGTTTCTCGCGTACTATTTTTTTACACGCACCTGTGATACATACTACAACAATAACGGAAAATTCTGAAGGAATAAGTTTATCTTGGCAAAGGAAAATTCAAACGCCTTCCTTTTTTTTGTACACTTCAAATATAGAAAGTTTATGGCTTTTTTTTTGAGGTTCGAATTTCTTACGATTTGAAATATGACTCGATACAAGTATATCAGAAAGGTGTTGTTTTCAAGCCTTTTTTTTATCTCCTTACCTTTGTATAAATATTATGTACTATACTATAATGAAACAATTTTTGACTGTTAAATTTATTAATGGATATAAGATTTAAACTAGAATGTTTATCTGAATGTTACGACAAAACAAATTCAGTCCTCGTTTCTCGATTGGATCATAGAATGCACGAATTTAAAAATGAACTGAGGAGCTACAGGTGGTAAAAGAGCTACATAAATCTGCGAGCAAAAATTGTAAACGACGACATTGATAACCGTGGTATTGATGAAACTTGGTAGGCTGATACTACAAATGCTACAATATGAGGAGGAGAACAAAGGTTACAAGTACACTGGAGAAGGCGTTACATTAGCAATGAAATCTGTGTGGAACTGTGGAGTTTGTGTCATTTTGCGCACACTTCAAAACGTTTAATAGTCAGTCCTATACAGGGTTTTCCTTAGAGGTTTCATTTTGAATAGCCCGCTATTTTGGCAGCTGTCATTTCTTGACAGATGACAACTAAAAACTATGCCATTAAAAAATAGAACGAGACACCTTGCAACACATTTAAATTGTTAAAATTTACTACAAAAATGGTAAAAATTTTGCTGAAACAGTTCGTAAAGTTAAGGTAGTACGAGCAGGGTACCGGGTGGGGATAGACCGCTGCGTGCGAGCGGTAAAGAGGTGAGGTTGATTACGTGACCCCAGCTGTACGTATGGCAACCAAAGCCAGCTAATTTTTCTAAAAAGCTGACCTTTTTTAAATAGCTTTTTAATAAGTCCGCAACTACGGTTTTCTTTTAATTTCTTCGTTAACCCATTAACGCCCAAATTTTAGGTTTTCACATGATCACATTTCATCGATTTAAACAAATTTTTTAAAGATAAGTTTGTTATTATTTTTTTGCCGGTTTTTTCAATAAAGAAAACACTTAATTCTCAAGGGAATCTCAAAAATTTTTTATTCAAAGTATTGACCATTGGATTCTACACATTTTGCCCATCTTTCAGGCAAATCATGGATACCATTCCAAAAAAACTTTTTCTCTTTCAAGGCAAACCATTCGACGAGCCATTTTTCGACTTCTTCAAAATTGGCGAAGCGCTGCTCTGCGAGTGAGTGCCCCATCGATGCGAAAAGGTGATAGTCGGACGGGACGAGGTCTGGAGAGTACGGCGGGTGCAATAATATTTCCCAATTCAATGCTTTTAATGTGTTCTTCACCACTTTAGCGGTATGAGACGGTGCGTTGTCATGTTGTAGGATAACTTTGCCATGTCTTCGGGCCCATTCCGGACGTTTTTCGATCAACGCATGATTCAAAATGATAATTTGTTGTCGGTAGCGACCCGTATTCACCGTCTCATCAGGTTTTAATAACTCGAAGTACACCACACCACACTGGTCCCACCAAACACAGAGCATTGTCTTACGGCCAAAGCGATTTGGCCTTGGAGTCGATGGCCGACCTCACCAGGTGAAAGCCATGATTTTTTCCGCTTCGGGTTCTCGAAATCAATCCATTTTTCGTCCCCCGTAACGATTCGATGCAGAAAAAGTTTCCTTTCGAACCGTTGAAGCAGCATTTCACAAATGGTTTTTCGATTTTCCATTTGTCTGTCGTTCAGTTGGTGTGGTACCCATTTTCCATACTTTTGGATTTTTCCCATGGCTTTTAAACGTTGGAAAATTGCTCCTCGGGTCACATTTAGTGTTAATGACAATTCTTGTTGCGATTGTGTTGGGTCTTCATCCAATAACGCCTGCAATTCCTCGTCTTCGAACTTTTTCGATGCACCAGGATGTTCATTGTCTGTTAAATCGAAATCTCCACTTTTAAATTGACGAAACCATGTCTCACATGTTCTAATCACTGGAGCATGTTCACCATAGGTTTCTACCAGCAATCGATGAGCTTCAACTGCTTTTCTCTTTTGATGAAATAAGAAAAGCAACGAATGCCGCAAATGCGATTTACTTGGAACGAAACTCGACATATTCACTCAGGTAAACAACTATGATGCTATTATTTTAGCAGAATGTAATTGTGTATTTTTGAAGGTTATTGTCCATAGAAAAATATGACATAGATGCCAAATTATATAAATGCATACATATCTCTAGCGACATCTATGAGTAAAACCGGCAAATTTCAACTAAAACCCCTGGTATAGATATTATAATAATTTATAATTCTGTAAAGCCTTGCTCACAAATTCAACATAAAATGAATTGTCCGTAAAACTGATATACAAAATCTTTTTCTCGAAAAATTCACAGTTTCGTCCACTTGTAAAAATCACCATAACCGTCTCGAATTTCTTAACTAGGTTTAGGACAATATTCTTCTTCAAGGAGGAAAAGTACCTCTCAGGATAATTTAAAAAAAAAATTGTCATTCAGCAAATCCACATGTCCCGAGTCGGTTTTTAAAACAGTTTAGATCGATCGTTGAGAGACTCCGGGAACAAAGTCCTCAAGAAAAGTTTTCAAAATTGAAAACTGTTCGCGTTTTATTATTAATAACCAATTGGGCATCTGTCATTTTATGCGGATTTCTATATACAGTGAATTCTACATATTTTTTCCAATTCGTGTTGTTGCTTACTGGACTTATTCATTTTGAATTGCAAGCGATGAGATAAGTTTCTGAGTTTCATGATTATCCTTATTTTAACTATCTTCTACATTTTTATCTTTTACAAAAATTTTGAATTAATCTTTTAATTTATGGCACTGAAGAGGGCCCCCATATGTGGCCGAAACGTTCGCCTTCTCTTTTTTGCGTTTTTTATTATAAATAACATCGATAATTTTAATAGAAGAAAATTAAAAGAAACTGAACCAATGCCAAAAAAATGAGAAATTAATAAAAATGCTGTGAATTTTGGTTCAATATAATAGCAGACATGTTCAAGCATGTCACTTTACATCAATTTTATTATTTTCGTAAATTTACTCATTTAATTAGAAAATGATGTGGTGAATATTTTATTTAAAGAATTGATTAAATATGAGATTCAAGTTTTAAAAATACAGGGTTTGAATATTTAAACAATTCATAAATGATATCTAAATTTACGCATGGAATTACACAGTAGGATTTCTCTGGTTTAAGGAAACATCGAAGAACATTTCATACAAATAAAAAACTTTCAAAAGTTTGTGAAATACGGAACATTTTCTACAAGTAAATTTCGATTTGTAAGTGCGAATAAAAGGTTTGAATATATGAAAAAACAAAAAAATTCTCAATTTGCAGACGAAATTACAACTTAAGATTTCTTTGATATGAGAAAAATTTGAAAAATACTTCTTTCGAATAAAATACTTCCAAAAAATGTGCTATTTACATTGATTTATTGATTTTTTGAAAGTATTTTATTCCAAAGACGTATTTTTCAAATTTTTCTCATATCAAAGATATCTTAAGTTGTATTTTCGTCTGCAAATTGAGATTTTTTTTTGTTTTTCCATATATTCAAATCTTTTATTCGCACTTACATATCCAAATTTACTTGTGAAAAATGTTACGCATTTCAAAAACTTTTGCAAGTATTCTATTCGGATGATATGTTTTTCGATGTTTCCTTAAATCAGAGAAATCCTACTGTGTAATTCCATGCGTAAATTTAGATATCATTTATGAATTGTTTAAATATTCAAACCTTGTATTTTTAAAACTTGAATCTCATACTTAACCAAATCTTTGTATGAAATATTCTCCACATAATTTTCTAATCAAATCAGTAAATTTACTAAAATATTAAAATGTATTAAAATAGTAAAATGTAAAATTAAAAAGTAGTAAAATGTAAAATGTTAAAATTTCAAACATTAATTGAGTTTTAATTTCACTGAAAAATGATTCTTTATGTGTTAAAATTATCCTAAAATTTTACAAACTCTTTCAGACATTTATTTTGGATTAATAATTTTTTAAATATATAAAAAAAGAAGTGTAATTTGTTGAATGATAAGTTTTACAATATTGAATTTGTCGCCTTTTTCGCGCCACTTTTGCAGGGAGTCGAAAAAATAGTATATTATGTACCTAGGCGCATAATGAGGGTTATCACGGGACGAGCGACAATGCTCGCAGCAGATCGAAGCCAAGGCGTAGTCACATATTCTGGAGAAAAATGAATTTTTGATTTTCAATAGCATTTTTTAAATTAAAAAAAAAATACATCTCATACAAAAGTGCTGCCATTCAAATTTGTAAATCCTTTTGTAGAAAAAAATTTTGTATTATAACTTTTTTTTGAACCTCGTATAATTTAACTGTAACAAAAAGAGTGATTCTTAAAATAAAACCAATACATTCTCATATGATGAGAATGTAAAATTATACATGCTGTAAATGTTTAATGTAAATAATTTTTACTTCCGCATTAAAAAATTATGTTATCAGAGATTAAAAAAAAATTATTATTTAAGGGCTTGATATGAAATAACCAATTGTAGGAAACTTGTGTATAATGTTAGTTTACCCAATTTTTTCCATCTTTTCTTAGGGACCCCAATCGTTTCGTATTTGCCTGAGCTTATTTTTTAGTGGTTAAAACAAATTTATTATTTACATGCTCGATATGAAATAGCCGATGTTAGGACATTTATGTATAGGGGTATTTTTTATTATTCTTTCAGGGAATTTTCACCACCCGTAGTCTTTTGGGGGTGATGAATGCTTATGCTTAAAACAATTTTTTTGAAAAAAAAGGTTGTGTTAACCGCTATTTTCGAGCATCTTTAGATTTAATGGGGGTGGTTTTTTTATTCTTTCCGGGAATTCTTACCACATTTAGTCTGTCGGGGGTGATGAATGATTATGCTTAAGGCACTTTTTTTGACAAAAAAAGGTTGCTTTAAAGATTATTTTTTGAGCATCTTTAGAGTTTTTATTAATAGTGGTGGTTTTTTCATTCTTTCCGGGAATTCTCACCACCCTTACTCTTTCGGGGGTGATGAATGCTTATGCTTGAGATACTTTTTTTGAAAAAAAAAGGTTGCGTTAACCGTGATTTTTGACCACCTTTAGATTTTTTTATTGATAGGGGTGGTTTTTTATTCATTCTGGGAATTCTCACCACCCGTAATATTTCGGGGGTGATGAATGCTTATGCTTAAGACACTTTAAAAAAAATGTTGGGTTAAAGGTGATAAAGCTGGTTTTATGCCGTTTATTATGAATAAGGGTAGTTTTTAACCCCGTAAATACCAAAGTCTTATATATTTTATTACAGATCATAGTTTTAGAGCGTCCTAAGGACAGACATTAAAAAAAATTCGTTATTTTAAAAACCTTTTTTTTGTTCACTGTACGTTCAAAACTGTAATTACGTTTCTCCAGATTCCTTTTATGTTCTTTAGTATTCATAAGTCTGCCCGTTTGTCTCAAATAAGTTACTTTACACCTTTTATACGTCAATTTATATACTACACCACTTTGCATGTGATTTGATTATATCCCATCTATCTGAAACAGCTTTTTTGACCAACTCTAACGGAATATTCGGAAACATTGCAACAACGTATAAGGAAATCATCACATGACCATCAGGTATTGTCTGTTTGACTATATTATTTTGAAATTTCCAACTATTTTTAACAGTATAATTTGACTTTGAGTTTTTTCTGTGTCATATTTAAATTTTGTTCTAAAGATCTAGTAGGTGTATTATTAGTTGAGTTAAATAGTCTCAAAGGATAGTTTTCCTTGTGAATTTTTTTTAAGTTATAACATCCAGCAAAAACTCTATTCGTTGTATCAACATGTTTCCATCTAGTATCCTTCCACAACAGTCCCCTCTTCTTCCAATTCTCTGCCATCCTAAACAACTACTTTTCAATTATTTTGAAGGATCTTGATCCAATATTTCAAAGTTCTCAACATTGTTAAGCAATTCTTCCATGTCCCTTATGTATTCCGACCTCCTCATCATAACTGTTATATTACCCTTGTCTGAATTTGTACACATTAATTCTTTGTTGTTTCTAAGGAACTATTTAGTTATATTCATGTTATTTACAAATTGTTTATCTATACTACTAATAAAATGCGATTTTTTTTTCTCAACTAAACCCTTGGATAATCCCAAGAAATCTGAATACTAGAGTTTAAGAACACAAAAGGATTATATTAATCATGACTTTGGCTAAAATAATGTTGAGATTTTGCACTCTAGAAGTAATAAGGGAAAAAGGGGATTTATGGAGATGTTATAAATAAAAAGTAAGGGAAGATATCCTATAAATTTGAAAATGGATTCAGTAAAATACAATGGTTGTTATAACAGTATGATAGGTTACATTTAAAGCCATCGTTTCACAATACATTTCCTTTCAGTTTCTAGATTTTGTGAAACAATTAAAAAATTTATTGAATGACCCTTACGGACTCTCTGGTAGTGAATGAAAGGGGTTAGACAAAATATGTTTTCCAGTTTCCTGCTGGTACCCGTGGTGGAATGGAAGGTGATAGGTCAAGCACATTAGTGTTTAAATTTAAAAATAGCAGATTATGTACCAAGGGCGGCATGGTGGCGATTGTGACGAGTGCGAAGTGTACCCGCCCGAGCGTAGCGAGGGCGGTATTCACACGAGTCACATCGCTACCATGTCGCTCGAGGTGCACATGACGTTTTGTGTCCAAATTGGTGGAAAAAGTCGCGTTGCGTGCGAGTGCGTAGTTAGCCGCGGGCAGTCAAGTTTTGTGCGGTATGAACATTTTGCCCGTTGAAGCGGGCGGTATGAACATTTCGCCCGATTTTGACGCCAAGGCACAATTGACTGCATGCCGCTCTACGCACAAGCATGCAATGCGACTTTTTCCGCCCGTTTGGACACAAAAAATTTTTTAGCATTCAAGAGGGTGCTGGAAGAGCATCGAAATGTCGGCATGTTATTTTCAATGTAGATGGTTGTGTATAATAAAGACAAAAGAGGACGAAAGAAAAAAAAATAAGAAGGGGGTTTCGGAAGGTTGCCTTCTCTTTTCTTTCCTCCTTTTTGTTGGGTTCTCATACTCATTTATTTCAAGAAATTGCTTTGATCCAAATTTTGTCGTTTTTTTATCGCTTTTTAAAATTACGTTTCAATCCAGAAGAGTATTGAAGAAGTAAAAGAAACGGATTGAAATGAATGCACCTACCGAATCAGGATTAAAACGTAGTTAAAAGTACTGCTTTAGTGGAACGGAATTGAACAGAATTAGCCCCAAAAAAGATAGAAACAAATTTACTTATTCATGTTAAGTTTACACGTCATTTTAATTTATGAATTGAATTTATTCTCAATTATGTATAATTTTGAATTGATTAAATCAATATGCATTTAATTTTTACAAAAGTTTCTCACATTCATTTTTTTCATATTTAGTAAACACAACGTTCATTGTATTATTTGACAAATTTATTTCAGATATAATAATTTCATATTTATTATTTCTCTATTGCATTTTTAAAAGGAATTTATCTAAATTATTTAGAACAAATTTGCAAAATAATTAATTAGAATTCAAACTCATGACATTACAGTGATACGATAAACAACAGAATTAGTTTGTTCCACATACCCACTCACAGGATGAAATTAAAATGACTTCAACTTCTTAGGTTATCCTACGGAACTAAGTTGAATTACTTTCTTTCACATTTTGACTCATAAAAACGATTTAAAATGTCTTTAATATTATAAGTTTCTTTACGAGATTAAACAGAATCAACTTGACTTCAAATCTTTCACCCTTGTCAGAATTAAAACGTGTTCATTCTTCGTCGCAGGATTTAACATGATTGAAACGAGCACAAACGTGGAATGCTAAAATGAATTGAAGTATTTACGTTCAAAAACGGTATTGCATTGGATTAAAAGAGTTGAAAAATCGCCCATATTCAGACTACTTTTAATTCAATTTAATCCACACCTCCTTTCCAGGTAGGTTTGAATTCTTGAAATTTTGAATTATAGTTCTGTTTGGACGTTGAGATAAATTTGAGTTTGCAAAGATACGGATTCGAATTTATTTTTGAATATTATTCAATATATTTACACTACAAAACTATAAAACGTGCCTCAAATAGATTTTTTATCATACATTATAATGATAAATATTTCTTTTCAAGACACTTATAAGAAAGTGGGTATTGAAATAAATAAAAACGAGTTCAAAAATCGTTAAAAACGGGATTGTTCCGGATTCAAAGCGTTGTGACATTGTCTGCTTCAGAATATTTAGGCATTGCTTCGATTCCACTTTAAATTAATAGAAACTGTTTTTTAATTAAAATGTGATAATTTTTTCTTTTGAGAATAAATTAACCTGCCTTCAACTTTTGGATTTCCTTACGAAATTAAAGCCATGGATAAACCAGATAACGTGATCAAATTCCTGTAAAAGTTCATGCAGGATTACTTTTTAATTTTACAAAATATCTACATGAAAATTCAAAAAATACAACAGAAGACGATAAAGAACGTCTGTCAACTTCGATTGAGTGAAAATTTTGCAAACATTTTTGCAGGTAACTATAATTGTCAATGTGTTCTCCAATTTTGTTTTCAAATTTTTACTGAAAAGAGGTTAACAAACGTGCTTTATTCTTTTGTTATGTTTCCCAAATTTTCAGAAAGATGTTTTCTAAATTGAAAAATTATCTTAGATCAAACTCAATGAAGAATTTAGTCACGTTGTACGATTGATCCATGGCCTCTAAACTGAATTGGCTTGTTTGGTATTTTATCTCACTTATCAAGATTAAAAATTTTCATTGATTCACTGAAATCGTCACAAGATTCAAAGTGATTGGAATAAGCCACATTATTAGCCACAAAATGCAATTAAAACGTTTGCAAGACAAATGCGCAACACTTTCAAATCAAAAGAATTCCGTTTTTTGACTATTTTCAAAATTGTTTTAATTCACTTCATTTCAAAATTCTTACCGAGACTACTTGTTTTCTTTACGTACCGTGACCCCGTATTTGAGTGCAATTCCCTGGAGTGTATCCGTATTTGAAACAATATGTTTAACCAAGATTTCATTTCGTTTCAAGTGTTTGGCTGTACTCCCATACTTTTTGAGCGCCTTTCCTGAGTTGCGAATGGATCTTCTTTCTTCCATTTCATCATTATCATGCCCCTCCATATACACAAATCAAATTTTATAATCTCCGCCGTCAAAAATAATCAAGTGATCATTACAACTGATTCACATATAGAGAATTTACTAGACTATACTTGATCACACTCAACTCACGCGACTTTATCAACATCAGATTATGATAAGTAAATACTGAAAAAATACCAACCTTATCATCCGAGATCCTTTCCTGGCTAAAATTTATTTCTTTGACGTAAGTGACATTTGAGAACAATAGTCATGAAGAATATATATAAGACATAAGGAAACTGAACTGTAGGATGTAGTCTTACTGATGTGTTCTGGGTTGCATCATAATGTGTGTAAAAGAGACAGATATATACTTTTGTTTCTTTCGCATTCACTATGACTCAGTATGACAAAATTCAGCCCTGTGCATCTCTCCACATTTATGATTTTTACGTAACCCCCTTAGTGTCCCGAGTTGTGTTAGTTCCCATTTTATCCACCAGCGCTAGTTGCAACATCACTTCCAGTTTTTCCATTTCTGACAATGGGGCGGGATTAGTTTTTTAAAATTTTTTATTGTGTATTTAATCAACAAAATGGTTTTTATGCGAAAAAAATTAAAATGAAAAGGATATTATTAGTGTAATATTTAAAAACAATTTTGCAAAAGATTATATGATTACTAAAGGTAAAACATGAATTTAAAGGTCAGGACATAATTCTTGGCGAAAACAAATATTATTTTTAGATTTTAATTTTAATAACAAATTTATATGATTTGATATTTAAAATTAATTTCTAAAAACTCAAATAACAATATATTTCGAACAATAAGTAAAAATAATGTACCCAATTATTAATACTTTTGAAATGTGTATATTTTGTAGAACAGAACAAATATATTTGCAACGAGCTTACCTTTCTGAGAGTGGAAGCCTAGTAAGAAATATTGCTTTTAGATACAAATAAGCCTAAGATTTTGTGTTTTTGTATAAATATTATAAATATTATAACTTCTATTTTTTCAACACTGAAAACGCTTAAAACCTGCAATATATATTATATATATATACATAGAATATATAAATATCTTAAAAGCTCTGATACATGTTAAAGATTTAAAAAAATAATTCAACATTAAGAAATTAAAGAATTAAGTCTTCGTGAGATTTGCTAGCTTTTTTTTGCTTCTATTATCGTTCTTCTCTTCAGCCATATTATGTTTAGTATACTGCCGCATTCGTGTTTCTAAGTACTTTTGGATTATATGGGCTAAGACCTCTCCGCTGTGTTCATCGCAAGGAAATTTAAAAATTCTTTTCTTCGATAATTCATCCAAAATGAGATCGAAGACGTTGGTAGATCGACAGTGTTTAGAAAACATTTTCTCCACAATTTCTATAACACTGAAAATAGATGAATTGGGATGAATAAGGCCCACATTCACCCCTTCAGCTGAACTTAAGAAAGCGTGCCTACGAGTTGAGCAGTTTGAATGCTTTAGGTATTTTGCACACACTGTTCCAGCGGTATAATACTATACATTATACATTTAATAACAGGTGGTGAACTATAGTTATGATCTACTGAATTGATAACGTCGCTAAAGTCTGAATCTTCGTCTGAAATTGCGATGTTTAATCTCGCCTTAATTTCTTCAAGAGCACTTGATTTTTTGGAGGAATTCATTTCTTTCAGCATAGATATTGATATCAAGGATTTAGGAGGTTCGTCATAAAGAGGTGTACAATTTCCAAATTTTGGAGGTTTCAGGAGACTATATGCTGCTAGGATTTTATATATTTGCAAAAAGGTAGGAGCTGCTGGAAGATTGTTAGTGCCGCCGACTAAACGTACTTTCCCAAAAAATCGCTGCCAGTGAACAAAAAGAAAAGAATTTGTAAAAAGTAATTTTGAGTAAATACATTAAAAACTGATTTCAATTTCATTCAGAAACACATTTTGCTAAATTATTGTAACGAAAACAGATAAAACAGCATTGTTATAAAATAACAGAAAATGATTAATCAATTTAACTGACAGCGTAATAATTCAACGAAACTTTCTGGATGTTTAATTGATCAGAAAAGTAGGGATATGTGCGAATGACTGGGATTGGTTTGATTTTGAATTGTACATTACTCTGTAATGAAAAAACCTTAATTCAAATGTAGAAAATAAAGATTTATTAGTTTTTTTTACATAAGACTTGTCTAACCTTTTTTGGTTACTACATATTTTCCGGAAAAGAAATTTAATATAAATTATAGTATATTTAATATAAATAAAAGTACTGAAATTTATTATAAATTTAATATCAAACCAATTTAATTGCAATTTGCCAAGCTTTTGTTCTTTCTTTATCTTTCGGAACACTAAATTTAGGCACTTTTTTGTCGTTGTTGCTGTCATAACCTTGTGTACAGTTTGGAACAATACAACGTGATCCTTCCATGTTTGGTCAAATTTTACATTTTTAGATAAAACGAAAAAGGTAAAATTTACCTAAAATTTCATAATTAAATAATTCTTTCACGATAAACAAAGAACATTTAAAAAAAAAACTAATTCCGTCCCATTGACAGCAATGGAAGAACTGGAAGTGATGTTACAACTAGCGCCGGTGGAGAAAATAGGAACTAACACAACTCGTGACACTAGGAATCGCCATTTTTGTTTGAAATGCACAGGGCTGGGCAAAATCAGAGATGAGTTGCAATCACGGTCGTATAGGCACCGTGCGAAGTCATGGTAGGGAGAGTTAAATCGACGCCAGCGCACGCAGTGGATAATTAAGGCGTTAAAGGAGGCTGTTTTATATTTCCGAGCAATCAAAATACATGTGCAAATCTAAATTTTGTTTTAATTAAAAAAATATAGCTGAAATGAGCGACCGAAGTTGTTGTGTTGTGAATTGTAAAAATACAAGCAGGAAAAGTGAGTGTAAATTTTATAAATTTCCAACGTCTAAATGGAAAATAAATCAAAGGAATAAGTGGGTACTGTAGGGTGTTGCATGAACTGATGCTTGTCGAATTATACGAGATTTTATTAAATAACTTTCATTATTTCTACGGAACTCTTGGACATCTCGTACGTGTTCTGCCAGAACGAGATTTTTACCTTTAATTTTCGTTTGTGGTTGAAATTCTATTGTATGTTTAATTGATTGAAAACCTGTTTTAATAATTATATCCATGATGAATTTAAATCTGAAAATAAACAATTAATATTTATTTACTCAACAAGTACCTAAAAGTGTCATCATGAAATTACAATTTAATTCATTATTATTTTTCTAGTCTGTTTTGATCTGTCATTAACTTAAGGTAGTCGTCATGCCAAAAAACAGTCTCTGGAAAAAGAAGTTTTTCTATGATTTCAAGACTGAGAATTATATCATCAGCCGTGACATATGTAAGAAAAGACACTCTTTTTAATGAAAAAATTTAAAAATTATGAAAAATAATATTTTAATAATGTTTTTTATAATAGGATATTTCTTTACTATCGCTTCTTACCAATTTTTTGAAAATGATTGAAGTTTCTTAAATCATAGCTTATTTTTTCGGGGGAAATATTCTCTACAACTTAACCGTTTCCAATTTTTTAAAATAAATCAATTATTATCAAATACAGCAATTTGTTTATAAAAATTTTTTTTTGGAAAATTGATTTTTAATTATTTCAGTCATTAAAGAATTTATTTTCAAAAATTGGAAACGGTCAAGTTGTAGAGAATATTTTCCCCGAAAAAATAAGCAATGATTTAAGAAACTTCAATCATTTTTAAAAAATTGGTAAGAAGCGATAGTAAGGAAAAATCATATTACAAAAAACATTATTAAAATATTATTTTTCGTAATTTTTAAATTTTTTCATTAAAAAGAGTGTCTTTCCTTACATATGACACGGCTGATGATATAATTTCCAGTCTTGAAATCATAGAAAAACTTCTTTTTCCAGAGACTGATTTTTGGCACGACAACTACCTTAACCTTATATTTACTGGTTTCTATATCATTTTTATTATGGAAAATACTTACTTTTTACTGCTGATTTCACACAAATACTTCACAAGGAAAAACAATCGAATTTTAAAGTGAATCAAATTGTTTTTTTGTAAACGGCGCGTCCGGCGAAAATGTTCAGGTCCCCCCGTACACCTCTACCCGCCGATTATAACAATCGAAGTAGTTCGCCAACTAAACCTTATGAGCGCTGTCCACAACTCTCCCCGTACCCCTCAAACCGCCAGAAAACCAAAAAGCTTACATTTGCTGAAGCTGTATAAATTGAAAATGTTCAAGTCCAACGATGTAGCGCAAGATATTATGTTGAAAATTTGGGCGTATAATATGATGAATTTGATTTTGAATTTTATATTGATTTTAATATTAGAAGTTTGATGGTAGTCATTTAACATTAATTAATTAATTAATTATAATTAATTATTAAATATTATAATTATAATATAGTTTAATAATGAAGTATTAAATTTTAATGAATAAATAAATTTTAATCAATCATATTAATAAATGAATATAAATAATGATCAAACATACACGGAGAAACTTTTTATATCAATTTTTACTATAGTATTTTTCAATTTAGGGAAAAACGTATCACTTTGAGAATTTTTGTTAGTAAAAATACTAAACTTTATAATAATGATATGAAACTTCAGCATAGTTCATAACAAATTTTACTATAGTTCATACTAAAGTTTCATATCATTATTATAAAGTTTAGTATTTTTACTAACAAAAATTCTCAAAGCGATACGATTTTCCCTAAATTGAAAAATACTATAGTAAAAATTGATATAAAAAGTTTCTCCGTGTATATCCACATTATTAGACTCTCTTTCTACAAAGCTGAATTTCGGAACTATAAAAAAAAAATAATAACAACGATTGTCTAGTTTATATGTTGACTCTAATTTACAATACGAATCAATTTCCTCAGCAAATAAGTACTTGTAATAATGTTTCTTCAAATTGAATTGAATTTATTGTTCATTATTTACATTTTTTCGTATTATGTAGATAGAAGTATATCCGAAACAGAATACAGGAGTACGTGAAAAAAATCGTATACTGAAATAATTGTAATTCATACCTATAAGTTCCTAATTAAAATTTCTAAATTTTTTGTAAATTAAAAATATCCAGAACAAAATTAAGTATAACATTTTAAAATATAATTTCAATTTTATTTAACCTTCATAATATTTCAATTCAATTTTTATCATTATACACTATTTTCAGCATACATAGCATACACAGCATTTAAGAAAAGATATCAAAATATTGAAATAAGACGATAATCTTAGAAATTATAGACTTTTTTTACCTATGTAAAAAACAAGATTCAGATATATTTTCAACTTAAACTGTTTGCAAAAAAATGTCTTATTTTTTTATTTAAATTTAAAAATTGTTTAACTTCAAATAAAATTATTAAATCAAAGAAGACGAGGCATAGCAATTTTATTTTCATATACATTTATACTTCCTTTTTTACAACAAAAAATTATATACCGTATAGAACAGAACTTAAAATTATTAGCAAGCATATCCCGCTCAAAAATGCAACAAATAGGATCTATGTGACAAATTTCACTTAAATGGTTATTCCCATGATACAAAAATTTTCGATTAAATAATCAATGAAAAAAGTTCGTCAAAATATTTCTCTTTAAATATTCTACACTTAACATTACTTGAGTCAAATTAAAACAGTAGGATTAATTTAAGTTAAAATTACAGTACTAAATTAATCTACTGAATAATAAACCAGTAATATTTTAATGAACTTTTTTCATTATTTTAATGGAAAGAAAAAGATATATATTACGTATTCGTAAAGAAAGACTCTATTTATAAAGAAAATTATTCAAACCATAGAAAATATGTTCTCGAAATTGGAAGTTCTGATATTTTGATACTGGAAGATATTATGAGTTGTTTTATTGAATAATGAAAATATTTTGAGTTACGATGGAATAAATATAAGAATTGTTATTTAAAAACCATAATTATACTTGCAAATACAAAAATGTAGTAACTTCGTATGAAAATTGATAATTTTATTTTTTACTCACTTTTTTTGATTTTTTAATTTAATTACCCTGACACGCCAAGTTGATCAAAATTATTGTCAAAAGAATTTATTTACTTATTTTCATTTTTAAATTTTTACCAAACCTTATTAAATTTATAGTTGAGGAAAAGAATTTGCAAAATAAAGTAAAAAGGGTATAGAAGTGGCTTGGATTATGATTATAATTATTTTAAAATAATTTATTAAATATATATGAATTGCAAGAATATATATATATATATATATATATAATTTTTTTTACTCACTGAGAGAAAGTATTAGTCATGGCTACCCATTTTTTTATGTAAAAAGGGTCACAAGTATGTTTTTTACTCTGTATCATCTAAACACCTTAGTTCTTACAGATAGATTAACTAAGTAGCAATAATTAAAATTTTTATTAAAACTTACAAAATCCGATTAGTCGATCCGTTTTGCAGCCGGGACTATTTTCATGCATTCCTACATTGTATTGATCTAATATTATTATTAAATACAGCAATTTGTTTATAAAAATTTTGTTTTGAAAAATTGTTTTTTTATAATTTCAGCAAATTAAAGAATTCATTTTCAAAAATTGGAAAGGGTGCAGTTGTAGATAATCTTTTACCTAAAAAAATGAACCGTGATTTATTAGAATCGCATCATTTTTAAAAAGGGCATAACCGGGTTTCTATCTGAAATCGGCCTTGAAACCAAATCAAATTTCGCATCGACTATATTTTACAATTTTCGTTTTTTGCGTTTTTTAGCTAAAATAATCATAGGAAAATTTTGAAAAAAATCAGGATTGTTTTTTTCAATAAAAGATACATTTGTGAATTTTTGCAGATTTTTTTATGTAGAATTCGTGATGCAAGAAATTGCGAAAATTTTTGCACACAATTTTATTCATGTTTGATTTGCGCGACCACTCTTTTGAATTATGCTATTCATAAGTTACCTATCGATAATTAAAACAGAATTTTTGCAGATTTTTGCAAGGTGTAGATGGGGGTAAAAAAAATAAAAACCGTCAAAATACACATTCTTCCAACATCTTATTATAAAAGCATTTTTTATAATGATAGTAGACAAATGAAAAAAAATGTTATTTGCTAATCAACCTCTAACACGGTTTACTCCTGAATTTTTTGCAAAATATTTTGCGAATTTTTGTTGCTGCGAAAAATCGAAATTTTTACATGCATTCTGAACAAATGGTTGATTGTGATTATTTGCAATTTGAAATAGTGTTGCGAAAAATATCTTTTCGTATATAAATATTTAAATTTTAATGAACACAAATGATAAGAAAAGCTCGTAAACTAAATAATTAATTAACTTGGATTTCTGCATAACAAACCATTTTTAGCAGCTATTTTGCATTACATTACTTACATTTTCGTTACATTTCTTTATGAAGTTTTGCCTGTTCAAAAATTTAGTCCATTCAAAAACTGTTCGTTTTAAATCAAAGTGATATATAAAATATAAATTGGTTTTCCTACAAAAATATATTTTTTTGCCATCGAGTTTTTACAAATATAGACGGTTAATTGTACTTTCATAGCACTTCATACTCCATGAGCGGCTGAATATTTGCCGAGCATAAATATTTTTTCCAATTATAAATTATTCATCATCGCATTCATTTTCGCAACACTCTTTCGACTTGCGAATAATCACAATCAACTGTTTGCTCACAATGTATTTAAAAATTTCGATTTTTAGCAACAAAAAAAATTTGCAAAATCTTTTGCATAAATTTCAGCAGTAAGCCGTCTTGGAGATTGATTACCAAATACAATTTTTTTTCATTAGTCTACAATTTTTATAAAAAGTGCTTTAATAATAAGATGTTGGAAGAATGTGTATTTTGACGGTTTTTATTTTTTTTTACCCCCATCCACACCTTGCAAAAATCTGCAAAAATTCTGTTTTAATTATCGATAGGTAACTAATGAATAGCATAATTCAAAAGAGTGGTCGCGCAAATCAAACATGAATAAAATTGTGTGCAAAAATTTTCGCAATTTCTTGCATCACGAATTCTACATAAAAAAATCTGCAAAAATTCACAAATGTATCTTTTATTGAAAAAAACAATCCTGATTTTTTTCAAAATTTTCCTATGATTAGTTTAGCTAAAAAATGCAAAAAACGAAAATGGTAAAATATAGTCGATGAAAAATTTGATTTGGTTTCAAGGCCGATTTCAGGTAGAAACCCGGTTATGCCCTTTGGCTCGAAGCGATAAGAAAATAAGTTTGGGCAAAAATAAAATTTACTAATAAAATTATTTTTGTGTTTCAAATTTTTTTCATGAAAAATAATCTTTTCTCTTTCAAGTTAGCCCTTCAATAATAATATTGCTATTCCTGAAAGCAAAATTATCTATTTTTGCCTGAGGTCTAATTTTTGTGAATGAACGACCTTAATACAATTAATTTAATACCTAGAAAAAATTTCAAGTGTTTATCTTTTTAACTTTTCTCCCGAAAAATTCGAGAAAATGGTATAGCTTTTTGACCCAACAAGGTAGAAACCCCCCTTAACTTGGAACATGAATAAAATTTGGGGCAGTGAATGAGCTCGATCAGCCTGAGGATTTATTTAGATAGGCATCCTAAAATATTAAAAAGTGGATAGAGATTATGAAATTTTCACATCTAAACGAAGTCCCTAAAAATCATGCTTTAACGAAGTACAAGATCTCGAATCTGTAAATTACCTATTCATATAATTGAAAAAGATTATTTAGTTTTTCAAAATGTGTTTCGGTTCTAATCGGAGCCCTAATCAGAGATTTATTTTTCAAATAAAAAATGCATAATAAAAAGTTGCTAACTTAGGACTTCTTTGTTGGAAATTTTTAAAAATTAAAATAGTTTTACATGCGAGACAATAAGAAACTTGACATTGTTTCGAAAGAAGAGGTTGAAAGAATTCAATAATTTTTCAAAATATTTCTTTGGTATAAAATAATTGAAAATAATTTTAAATTAATGGGTTGAGTTTGAAATTTTTCCACTGAGACTTGGGCTCAAATCCCAGCGCAGTCAAAAGCGTCTTTTTTCCACAGAAAGAATTCAAATTCTTCAAATTGAAAATAATGTTTCAGGATATAATTATTTGGTTTCATATCGATGTGTTACGTCAGAAACGTAACATTTCTCTTCTTAAAAGATCTCCTCGTTTTATGTAAGGATCAGAAGGATCCTCTCTAAGGGATGAGGAATAGTCAGTGATATTAGAATAGTTATAATTTAATTAGAATAGTCATATTTATTGACAATAAAATCATATTGAGTAAGCACCATGGAATTGGAAATTGATTTGTGATTTAATAGTACTTTTGTAATTACTCTGATCGAAATTTGCTTGATGATTGATTGAGTCCAGTGGAGCGAATGTGGTCAGTTGAGTCTTCGTTGTAATCCTTGAGATAGTACTTGTCAGATGGGAAATCCGTAGTCCAGACGGTTGATCTAGTTGATTCCTTGATCCCAGTTTCGAAGAGAATTTGGAAGGCGATTCCCCTTCACTTTTTAAAGTCGTTGAACTCAGCGTCGAGTTAGAATTAGTCTGGGTAGCGGTAAAATCTGATGAGGCTGGACTAGGCTAAACTGAACTCGCCGTGTAGAGATGATGGAACTGGACTGGACTCGCGTTGGTTACATTGTAGAAATCGCACGTTGACTAAACTGAACTGAACTCTATTGGAACTTTTGCTTTTTATAGAACTTTGAAAGGTCACCTATGGTGGGAGTAAAAAACAAGGTGTATCACCTTTTCCATATTTGGTATTAAGATCGGATGAGTTGCCTTCTCTGTTGACTTGTGCTCCGATGAAATTTATTACCTGGCACTAATGTCGCAGTCAAATATATCAATTCTATTTTATCTGTTATTCGATTCCAATGAAAACGTCAACTACGGTGAAAGTAAAAACAAGGTGTATCATCTTTTCCATATTTAGTATTTAAGATCGGATGAGTTGCCTTCTCTGATCACTTATGCTTCAATGAAATTTATTACCTGGCATTAGTGTCACAGTCAAATAGATCTATTTATTTTATCTGCTTTTCGATTCTAACGAAAAAGCTCAACTACCGTGGATGTAAAAACAAGGTGTACGATCTTTTCCATATTTTGGTATTGAAGCTTAAGTTCGAATGAGTTGCCTTCACCGATGACTCACGTTCCGATGAAGTTTATTACTTGGCGTTAATGTCACAGCCAAATATATCTATTTAAATCTGCCTTTCGATTTTAACGATCTTCTTATTTCTTGTTAGATCTTGTTGTTGAGTCGATATAATCAAGGACGTGGTAATGTAGCCTTGATCCCTTCATTGGTTCCTCAATTTGTTTATTACTCTAGGTGGTAGAGTCGCGGGACGTGACACCTCCCCCCTTAATTCGAACGCGGGGAGATAACGATGCGCGATCGAAACTTCGGTAGAAGAATTCAATTTTTAATCCAAGATGCTTACTCGACCAAGAACATATTTTCAATTTAATTTAACAATTTACAACATAAAAATTTCGTTTATACATAATTATAGGAACTAACATTTTAAATTATTGTTGCGAATTAAAAATTTATAACAAGTTTTACATAAATGCATAGTAATAACAGAGGATACAATTCTGGAAATATTACAATCATTGATTACATATGTTATAGTGGTAATTAGGTAATTTAACAAATTTTTTTGATTTATAATAACTATTTAAACTTACAACATGATTGTTGATGAAAAGAAGATTAAAAATTGTAAAATGTTATCGATTAGATATAAAATACTAAAGAGTAATTTCCATGAATTACGATCGTTAATGTATACATTAGTAAAAATAAAATCCGGAAAGCATTATAAATTATTGATTATACATAAAAAGAGATTGACATATATAATATTAAAAGAGATTAAAAAAAAAAATTAGGATCGTTTATTACATATATTAATTAATAGACGTCGTAACTTGGTACATTAAAGAGAAAAAACTTGGTGAAGTCTGTAATTGATTTCTTCAAAATATGGCATTGCGATTGATTATTATTACTTTTACATGTTTCTGAAAATTAATTTCATGAACTTCAATTTGATTAGTGTATTATTAAATAAATAAAATGATCATAAGAAAAACAATTTTACACAATAACAGGGTGATAGATTCTCTCACAATTATTGTACTTTTAATTGTTTTTCTAATCTTTCTTGTAAAATTAATAGAGTTACTTGTGAATGAAACATATCAAGAATACTAATTATTCAATTTGTTATTGTTGCACATTAATTTCTATTAGAAAAACAATTTTCACATTAACAATTTTGTAACACCATCGCACAGTTTACATTTTAGAGATTCAATATTTGTAGAAACTGTTCTCCCAATAGGACGGGAATCAAGAAAAGTTCCCTTGATGGAAGAAAAAACAAAATTGAAATTATATTTATGATTGCACCAATTATGAAGTGCTTATTTATTCTTGTCAGAAAAAGTCTTTTTTTCATCCAAAAAAAGAAGAAAACTAGCATTTGTCTTACTAAAAAAAGGTATTCGTTTGTTTTTTAAAAGTTTGGTGGACAAAAATAAAATTGATTAAATTAAATGCAAAGAATGTACTATAAGAATTATAAAGAAATATAATTTCTTTGTGATGATATTAGATTATTAGTTTTTGCTGAACAGAAGGGAAAAGTTGAAAAATTTTGATGCATTTGATAAATACTTGCTAGTTTGAGGAGTTTAATTTACTCTGAAAAAAAACATGAAATATATTGAAATTTTTTGATTGCTATTTGAAGGTACAGTGAGCTTCTCGAATCTCTGAAATAGAAAAAATAAGATTAGAATAAAATTTCAAAGGATCTTTTGTTTAAACCATTTCCAGGTTTAGTTATTCTAAACGCTTTTGTTTTATGCAAAGTTTATATTATTTTAAGTTTGAATTCAAATTCAGTTAATCAATTTTGTATATTTATGTGCGATCTTTTTATTCGATTGACGTGAACTACTGTCGGTTTTCATTTTATGTTGATTTTTACATTTCCGTTTCCTAGTACATCTAAAACTTCGCGAAGTCCTGTGTGTTGATTATCCAGCTTTTTAATTTTTCCTCCTTTTAATAAAAATACATTATCACCAATTTTTATTTCCAAGGGATTTATTTTTCTATCGTGGTACATTTTTGATTTTTCTTTTGCCTTTATGAGGTTTTCTCTTGCTTGTGTTCGCATTTCATGCAGTTGTGTGACAATTGATCAAATAATCGTCATAGGTTTGCAATTTTTCATTTTGTGATAGAGGTTCACTAGAGGGTTCACAGGCTAATTAATCCATTGGATTGAAGGTGAAAAGCTGTGGTATGAAATTGTTTGATTCTAAAGCGTTTTGCTAATCTTTTTAATAAATTGCTTTAAAAATCTCTGCCTTGATCCGTTAGTACTCCTTTTGGCGATCCAAATATGCAAATAAATTTCTTCACGAACGCGTCTGCTATTGTACCAGCTTGATGATTAGGAAGAGGTATTGATAGAGAGTATTTTGTAAAATTATCTTGTATAGTAAGAATATACAGATTTCCAGACTTTGTTTCTGGTAGTGGACCAACAATATCCATTGATATTTTTTCAAAGGCAGTAGTGGGTGTATCGGTAATAACCATAGGATTTTTATTTTTAACCCGAACTAATTTTTTTATTTGGCATTGTAAACAGCCTTGAATATACTTTTGAATATCGAATTTCATATTTTCCCAAAAAAATTTTTGGCGAATTCGATTATAGGTCTTTGTGACGCCTTTATGGCCTCCTAATGCTGAGGAGTGTGCTTCTTCAATTAATTGTGATCTTTGTTCTTTTGTTGGATATTGCGTTATGCCATTACAAATTATTATTTTCGTAAGTGAATTTGCAAAAACTAAATCAAATATTAATTTTATATCTTCCCAAGCTATATGGTTGATTTTTGAAGTCTTTGAAATACTAATTGATCGTAGATTCAATTTTTGAGATAATTCATGTAATGAGTAAATTGACAATTTTATATTATTTAAGGTTTCAGATAAATTGTCTTTGGTTTCTTCTTCAATCGGAAGAGCAAAATGATAGTAGTTTCCTTTTTTTATTTCTTTCGCTGTTCCCTTCTGTAAGTTTTTAAATTTTGGTAAGGTTCCATGTTTTTCTAGACTTTTTGATCCATTATCTCGAGGATTTCCATTTGTTGTAACAAAATATACATAATTATCTTTTCGCATTGTTAATTGATCGCGACATTCAAGGATATTTTTATTCATTAGAATTTGCTTGGTAGATTTTGAATTGGGTGGAGGGGGCTCTGGGGGTGGACAGTTTTCTTCGAATTCTGAATTATTATCATTTTCGAGATTTTCCCTGGTTTTTATTTGTCGATTTTTGTTTATTTCAGAATTTCGTTCATTAAAAGTGTCATCAATATTTTCATTTTCAAAAATTTCTTCAATACAAGAGCTTTCAGAGCTCTCTTCATCTTCAGGTTCCATATCAATTACTTCGTCTTCAGAAGTAGAAAAATAATTTTCGCTTTTTTCCTCTTGAGGTATAATAAATTGTTTAGGCTTTTTGCCATTTTTATTTCTTTTATTTTTGCTTGGCTTTCCTTTAAATACTCCAAATATTCAGGATCAGATTCAGGATCAGAATCAGGATCAGAGTCGGAATCTGATTCTACTTTTGTTTGGCTTTCTTTTTGCATATTTATTTGTTTTGATTCATTTTCATATATTTGTTTTCTTGGTCTACCTCTCTTTCTTTTTGTTTGAAAAGGAATGATTTTTAAATTTTTAAGTAGATTTTTTCTTGGCCTACCTCGAGGTTTTTTCACAAGAGGTTTAGAAGGAAAATTTTCGTCTACTTTTTCTTGGATTTCATTTTGATTTAAATTTTCTAGATTTTTATGCTGATTTGAATTTTTCATTTGTTCTTGTTTTTCTTGTATATTTCAGAAAATTGTTACAAATGTTATTGAATAATTCTTCATTGGGAGAAATATTCAAAGTTTCTAAAAACTTAGGATTGATATTTCATATTGGATCTTGTGAGGATTCGCTAAAGTCATTTATATCATCTTGGGTAAATATCGAATTGAAATATTCTCTTTTGGTGTTACGTCGTAACATAAATTAAATAAGAAGTAATTTAAAATTTCACGCGCAATGAATAGTCTTCTATTGGCCGGATGAACGGCAAGAAGCGGGTAGAGAAAGAATGGAGGGGATTGCGAGCGCGGGAGCGTTGTTGCCGAGTCACGAGTCCAGAGGTTAGCTCGCTCTCTGCGATCGATCGTGATGAAGGGCGGACGGTGGGAATAAATCTATCTTTTTGTACAGCCGTGCTTTATGTTGAGTGTATTCGTGTGTGTGTGTATAGTGGTAAGAAATTCGCATTCAAGTTCAACCTGAACTTTTCCCCCTTTTTCAACCCAAGCGTTAGAAAAAGGGGTGAATTCCCTAAAACGGGAAATCAAACATCATTTCTACAAGAAAGGGGATATTCACGTATCGTTGGCACCGTAGCCAATTCTCGGTTCAAGACGAACAAAAAAACACAAAGTACCTGTCAGTCTCTCTCATTCAGTCGATCCGTTCGACACCACGTGGCGACGCCAACCGCGCGCTTTCTCGTACTTATTCAAAACTCAAACTAATTCAGTGTATCGTTTCAGTTATCTACTTAATAAATCTGGGTTTTTTATGCCATCGTGGCTTTTTCCCATAAAATGGTGTTTCAATGATCTTCCTTCCTTAGCGCGAAAATCATAGAATAACAGAGAACACAGTCAAACTTCTTGTTTTAATGTATATTGAACTAAGTTACTGAGCCACCTAGGGCGAGGTAATCCACGACTAAACATGGTGCCCCCAGAGAGATATGAACTCTCTGGAATCTGAAAAGAAAAACATTTATTTTTCGAACAATCTCGAGAAAATTGTTGGCGTCGTTACGTGGCGGAAAGTTTCGGCGCGGCCACTTGCGCGCGCATTACAGTCACTGCAAGCAACAGGAGAAAGAAGAAGGTGAGACCACCGAAGTCAAGCGACGTTCGCCTGAGCGGCCATCTTTCGTGCTCATCCCCACTTCTACCAGCCGGAGACAAAGGGCTGAGAGCACTCATCACGCCACTTTGTTCTCCGACTTCAAAAGAGAAGCAGGAATCAACCTGGCATTGCCGTTTTTATTTGAAAATTGTCGCTCCCGAAAAGGATCACCTCAGCACCTGGCCAGCATCGGAGATCGACTAGATCAAGATAAGTTCTTGTTATTTTTTAATTGATATTTCTTCATTTGTGTTTGGTAATTTATTGATGATTGTCAACGATCAAGTAATTTGCGCGCAATTCATACACTCTCTCGTTCCGGATCGAGGAGAGCCACGTGGTGGACTTTCCAGTGGGTTTCCGTGATTTCAAAAGTCAGTAAAGCAATCACGCGATTATTTTATCAATTTTCAACATTTATTTGCATAATTGGATTTGAGTGGTTAGCATTAGAAGCAGTGTTTCATTTTGAAATCCGGGTTGAGAAACGAACAAAGAAAGACCACGTGGTGGATTTTCTAGGTTATTTTTTTCCATTTTAAAGTAATTCTGGGATAAGTCTCACTGTTTTAAACAATCATTAGCTATTTAAAATCCGAGTGTTAGTTTATACGAAACAATGAACAATTGATGCATTAGTTTTTCGAAACGAATTCAAGGTGTTTTATCCAACTTTATCGATCCAAGTTATCAAAGATAAATCTTTTTCCGGTTTTCTAAATAATTTTAAATTAAATGAACAGTGAATTTTTGTAGAAAACAAATCAAAGAAGTTTTATCGGGAATTTCTTTTCATGTGTGCGTTTTCACTATTGCTTTAAAGAATTTAAGCCTAACATTTCATTTTTATTTTTATTTCTGTGATGCTATCCCATGTGTGAGAAGTAATTCGATTTTAAGAAATAATCGAATTCGACAAAATCACAGCTAAGAATTGTTTTCTCCTATCCAATATTTTCGCTACACGATCCCCAACTTCAAGCATATATATTGCTTTCTCGCTTGCGTTGCGGCTACCCGGTGCAGCAACGATTAGGGAATCGATAACCTTGTTGATCCCAATAAATTAATTATTAATTAATTTTCTGAAATAATGGAAGGATCCATGAACAAGCAAAAGCGCATAGCGCACATTAATCAAAAGGGGATTTCTTTGGAAACCCTAATCGCGGATACACTCGTGTATCTAAATGACCCAGCCTGTGACCCGATCAACGCTAAATTCCGTTTATCAACAATTACTCGACTTTCTGACGAATATTCCGGACTAAGCGACGAATTAGCAACGCTAAAATCCGATCACCCTCGTTTGAACGCATTCCGGGAAATCAACACAAATTATTATGACCTGGTCAGATTCCACGATAGTTTTATGTTGGTTAAAAAAGGCCCCCCATTTACTTAGAACGTTAGAGTCCAACAGAGTAGCTGATATACAATCGTTAGGGGATCAAGTCCAATGGAAACACGTGAGATCAGAGGATAATCCCGCTGATTCGCTCTCCAGAGGACAACTCCCATCAGAATTCATAAGAAATCGATTATGGGCTGCAGGTCCCGATTGATTAATTAAACCCGAAATAGAATGGCCGAAATCTATCGAACCATCAACAGTAGGGATACCCGGACTAAAAGAAGGTGTTTGCTTGCTAAATTTAGTCACTTGCAATCACATTTATTCGCGAGTATCGTCATTCAAACGTCTCACAAGATTAACAGCTTATTTTTTGCGTTGGAGAAACCTAAAAGCCCAAAGACATCGACCACTCTCGCTTCGGGAACTGAGTGATGCGGAACGTCGATTAGTGGCAATGATGCAGCGAGAAAGATTCCCGGAAGAAATCAAATTTCTCGCGACCGCACGAGAACCGGGTCCCGGTCAGATCACGGTCCCCTATCGAAAGCCCTCTAAATTTGACGAACTAAATCCTTTTCTCGATGAACACGACCTCATTCGCGTAGGTGGTAGATTAACGAAGTCAGAATTAATATACAATCAGAAACATCCTATTTTATTACCAAGCTAGCACCTGATTACTGATCTAATCATTCGGGAATGTCATGAAGACAACAAACATTCAGGGATTCAATCAACCCTCTATACACTCAGGGAAAAATTCTGTATTTTAAACCGAAAAGATCAGATTAGGAAAATCGTGCGTCATTGCGTAGAATGTATTAGACAACGACCAAAAATGATGCACGCACAAATGGCGGTATTACCCGAAGTCAGAGTAACCGAGGCTCCGGCCTTCAGTCGCACAGGCGTAGATTTTTTCGGCCCCATTTTAATTAAAGAAAAGAAGAATAGAAATAGAAGTTTTATCAAAACCTATGGGTGCGTACTTATCTGCATGGTGTCTAAAGCGGTACACATCGAGCTCGCTATCGATCTTTCGACAGAAGGTTTCCTGGCAGCCTTACGTAGATTTATCAGTAGGAGAGGAATCCCCGAACATATTTATTCAGATAATGGGACAAACTTTGTAGAGCAAATAGGGAACTTCGCGAAATTTACGATCTGCAAGACAGCAGATTTCATCCAAGCTATAGGATCCTTTGCACTTTCCAAAAAATTGAATGGCATTTTAATCCACCGTTGTCCCCCCATTTTGGTGGTCTTTGGGAAGCAGCGGAAAAGAGCTTCAAACATCATCTGAAACGTGTCTTAAAGGACCAAAAGCTCACATATGAGCAACTTAACACCTTGATAATAGAGATCGAAGCAATTTTAAATTCTCGACCGCTCTGTGCTCTTTCGGCTGATCCCAATGACCCACCAGCTATAACTCCTGCTCACCTATTAATAGGCCGACCTTTCAATTTTTCACCTGAAAAAACTTTGGTTTCAGTTCCCGACAATCGCTTATCGACCTACAACTTCATTACCAAAGCCAGGCAGGATTTTTGGAAGAGATGGTATAAAGAATACCTCAATGAATTACAAACGCGCCAAAAAATGGCATGAATCGACTGAGGACTTGAAGGTGGGATCTGTGGATGTTCTAATGGAAGATAATCAAGGATGTGGACGCTGGCCGTTGGGTGTAGTCATCGGGGTGCATCCTGGGAGCGACAACATTGTCCTAGTAGCCGACGTCAGGACGACAAACGGCGTTTATAAACGAAATTTAACCCGTCTTTGCTTATTACCGATCGCGTAATAATTTCAAGGAGATAAAACGAGTTGGCTCAATTGAACTAGAAGTCACACTTGTACATTTGTAAATATGTTACTGCGTTTCAATCTTTTAAATTCCGATCGACAAAACACTAGTTCAATTGGAGTCAACAACTGTAAATGTTTTGTAAATACGTTAACTTCGTTCAAACCGTGTTATTTTCAAAAACGACTTCGAATAGTTTCTTTTTGTTTTTTGCAATAGCTAGTAAGTACCTCGTTGTGATTCAAATCACCAAAGATCAAGAAAGGCAGTCACTCCAAAGGAAACTGATTTCTTTAGCATAAGAGTTTAATTGTTATCTATAATTTTAAAGACAAACGCGATATATCTCTATATCTGTTATAACCCTTCTTTGATAGTTTGCAACTCTGCTCCATTCTGAAATTACCATTTCATTCACTCGCAGCTTTCGCCGGGAGTATGTTACGTCGTAACATAAATTAAATAAGAAGTAATTTCAAATTTCATGCGCAATGAATAGTCCTTTATTCACCGTGTTCTTTCAATTCTAGACGCGAAAGATAAAGCTCGTCTTCTATTGGCCGGATGAACGGCAAGAAGCGGGTAGAGAAAGAATGGAGGGGATTGCGAGCGCGGGAGCGTTGTTGCCGAGTCACGAGTCCAGAGGTTAGCTCGCTCTCTGCGATCGATCGTGATGAAGGGCGGACGGTGGGAATAAATCTATCTTTTTGTACAGCCGTGCTTTATGTTGAGTGTATTCGTGTGTGTGTGTATAGTGGTAAGAAATTCGCATTCAAGTTCAACCTGAACTTTTCCCCCTTTTTCAACCCAAGCGTTAGAAAAAGGGGTGAATTCCCTAAAACGGGAAATCAAATATCATTTCTCCAAGAAAGGGGATATTCACGTATCGTTGGCACAGAAGCCAATTCTCGGTTCAAGACGAACAGAAAAACACAAAGTACCTGTCAGTCTCTCTAATTCAGTCGATTCGTTCGACACCACGTGGCGACGCCAACCGCGCGCTTTCTCGTACCTATTCAAAACTCAAACTAATTCAGTGTATCGTTTCAGTTATCTATTTAATAAATCTGGGTTTTTTATGCCATCATGGCTTTTTCCCATAAAATGGTGTTTCAATGATCTTCCTTCCTTAGCGCGAAAATCATAGAATAACAGAGAACACAGTCAAACTTCTTGTTTTAATTTATATTGAACTAAGTTAGCCACATTTGGAATTATATCCTTTTTTGATATTATTTTCTTCGTTAATTTTCATAAAGGTATTCTCAAGATTCGTTTTTTCTTGAGATGTCATAAAGGTATCATCATCATCTTCGTGTAAATTTCTTGATCTTTCTTCATTAATAGTAGGGTTTCTTGAAAGAGCGTCTGCATTGACATTCATTTTTCCTGCCTTGTACTTGTATACTACATCAAAATCATATTCAGCGAGTTTTAACCTCCAGCGCGAAACTCGTGAGCAAGGGTCCTCAGAATTTTGAAACCAAACTATTGTTTTATGATCAGTTACTAGGGTAAATTTTCTTCCATATAAAATAAATACAAAATAATACAAAATATTATTGCAACTGCTTCTTTTTCGTATGTGTAATATTTTTTTTTCAGTGTCACTTAGACTACGTGAAGCATATGCTATTGGCTTATCCTTGCCTATTTTGTTTTGTGATAATTTACCTCCTATTGCGTGTCCTGAGGCACCTGTTGTGAGAACAAAGGGTTGAGAAAAATCGGGTCGTTGTGAAAGTGGTTCTTCACATAATCTTGATTTTAAAATGTAAAAAGCTGTTTGCTGTTTATCTGTCCATATGAAAGGGGTATCTTTTTTTAGAAGTTGATTAAGAGGATTGGCAATTTTGGAAAATCCTTCGATAAATCTACGATAATATCTTGCTAATCCTGAAAATTGTTTAACATTCTTTTGTGTTTTTGGAACTGGAAATTCTTTTACGGCTTTTCGAAGACGTTGTATTAAATTATTGAATTTTTTCTCATGTTCTTCTAGTGTATCAGCAAATATGACTATGTCGTCAAGATATACAAAGAGTTTTGTCCCTATTAATCAAGTTAAAGTAATGTCCATTAACCTTTGAAAAGTTGCAGAAGCGGTTTTTAAACCGAAGGGCATTCTATCAAATTCATAATGGCCATGAGGTGTAGAAAATGCAGTTTTATGAGAGTCTTTAGGGTCCATTTTTATATGATGAAAACCAGTAGCTAAATCAAACTGAAAAATATCTGGCAGATCCGAGTGAGTCGAGTATATCATTTATGTTAGGTAGTGGGTAAGAATCTCCGATTGTTTTTTCATTAAGTTTTCTGAAGTCAAAAACCATACGCCATTTTATTTTACCTTTAGTGTCTGGTTTTTTAGGAACAATCCAAACTGGAGTGTTATACGGTGATTGTGAAGGCTTTATTATTTTATTTTTTAATAATTCGTCAACTTGTTTTGTAATTTCTTCTTTATGAACAGGGAGAAATCTATATTGTCTTGAAAAAATTGGAGAATCATCTGTAGTTGGAATCGAATGTTGCAAAACGTTAGTTGCTTCAAGTGGTTCTCCTGGGATTTGAAATCTGTCTGCACTGTTAATAATTAATCTTTCTACATGTTCGTATTCGTCTTGATTCAAATGATCCAAACGAAGAAGTTTTTTGATGCATTCTATTCTTTCTTCACCTGTTATGTTGAAAATCTGCATGGATTGTTGAAAAAATTTTCGGTTTTTAAGAAGCTATTCAGAATTTGGTTAGATAAATCATCATCACTTAAGTTTTTTAAATTGCTTGATTGACTTGTTACATTTTGAAAATCTCTTTCTTCAAAGTCTTCTAAAGTAATAGCTGGTATTGATATCGTTACTGAAATTTCGTTTGTATTTGCAAATTTGATATAAGCTTTACCGTTGCAATTTTTTACAATTGCGTCTCCTGCATAAATTCCTTCGCCAAAATGTAGTCGAGGTACGTAACCTTCGCTTTGTTCAGTATTTTCGATTGGAACATAAAATGTTGTTACTGTTCTAGCTGGAATTGTTAATATCTGTGTCGATTCAAATGGATAAAGTTTATTTTGTATTTCTAGACATTTTGATACATAATTTATATTGACTTTATTTTCTCGAAAAAATTCTGAACCTAGAACTCCGTCTTTATCTATTGGATGGAACTTCATTAGGAATTATATTCAATATTGTTGGATATCCTAGAATGTTTATTTGTATTTGTCCCATTGTAAAAAGTGGTAAATTATTTATTCCTGTAAGTTTTAACACTATTTTTTCATTTATTGGCAAATTAGGATTTACGGAATTTTGTTTAATCAAATTTCGACCAGCACCGGTATCTATCATCATGCGAGCAGGGCTTTGAAGGCCTTCTGCGCATAGCATTATCGATGGAATTATACTTGGTTTGGAAACGCTCATATTTATAGCCGGTTGATCGTTAGAAGTGGATGCTTCTGGTTCTTGCCTTACGCTTTCCTCAGTGCATCCGTACTAGGGAGAGCGTTTGAGTTTTCCGAATTTTGCGATTATTGTTTATTTAATCTAACGTTACAATTTGTTATAATATGTCCTGGTTTTTTACAATAGTTGCATATAACTTCTGATTTTTGTGGATAATTTTGATTTGGTCTACTTAATTGCTGATTTCGCATTTCTCGTTGGCTATTTTGATTTAAAAATTGTCTGTGATTTGCATACCTGTTGTGATCTAGATTTTCTTGTCTATTATCATTATTTCTGTTTCTCGAAAAATTATTATTATTGTAATTATGGAATCTATTGCTGTTAGGATAATTATTTCTGTTACTTGAAAAGTTATTGTAATTGTTGTTCCTGTTCCTCGAAAAATTGTTATTCGGATAATTGTTTTGTGCAAAGTTATTATTATTATAATTGTTATTTCTGTTTCCTAAAAAATGGTTATTCCGGTAACTATTTCTTGCAGAAATATTGTAAATATTTTCTCGTCGTTGGTGATTATTACTAGGCTGTTGATTTTGCATAAAAAATTTAGCATTTTGTTTTCTAGATACTGCTTCTTGTGCTTTGATTAAATGATAACAATTTTCAGCAACATGACCTGGTTTTTTTACATATTATACAATTTATGTTGTTATCTCGTGCAACATTGAACCGACTTGTTTTATTATTTCTATTATTTATAGAATCATCCATTTTTAAATAATCTGAATTTTTATTTCTCCGTAGTGCAGATGATGCTGCCAAATCTCTTTCTACGTTGATTGTGTCATTGAAAACTTCTTTAAATGTTTCCTTTGTTTTTACTCGGATTTCTAATTCGGGACGCAGACCGCGAATAAAGCATTGAATAACATCTTTTTGAAGGTTCTGTTTGAAGGTATCATCTACTTGTCCATTATTGTTGAGTCTATGAGCGTCTTCGATTCTGTCGGCAATCTCCTTAATTCTAGCTGCATAGGAAAGTACGTTCTCTTTTTCCCACATATAGGTATTCCCTAATTCTCCTTGTAACTGATACACACTTTTTGCTGGGGCGTATACTCTTTTGAGTTTCTCAATTAATTCCTCCATATTATTATAAGTCGATCCAAAAATACATTTTCTCGCTTCTCCTGATAATTTACTTCTCAATAATCGTCCTAAATTTTCTTGAGCTGCGGGTGTTGGCAGCATTGCCTTTGCCTCATAATATCCTTCAATAAAATGTGATAATGGAATGTTACTTCCATCAAATAAGGGTACTACCTCTAACGCGTCGCGTAAGGATACCTGTTGATTATTAGGTAGGACCATTTCGTTGTTTCTAATTGGATTAACGTTTTCTGCAGGATTTTTGTGAACAATTTGTTCCATTTGTTCGTTGTCGGTACTATTATCGTCGCTATCGTTATTACTTAAAACTGTTTGGCGTTTAAGAGAATTTTCTGATAAATTTATTTTAGTTCTTTCTTCGACTGTGTTTTTGGGAATTATCGTTGAACTAAGTAAACTTATATCTTCGTTGTCAATATAAGTAGTTTCGTTTTTTAATGTTTCGTCCTGATCAATTGATCCACAAATAATACTTGAATTAGTTTTTGCATTTGAATTAAGCCAATTATTCGAATGAGATAAATTGCTTGTTCCGGCAGTTTCGAATTGTTCAAACTTTAAGGTTTTCTCTAAAGAAATATTATCTAATTGCAAACTGATATTTGTTTTATCCTTGTTAGAAATATTTTCAAAATTATCTTTAGTTACCTTTTCCTTTACAGTAACTGTTCTTTTTGGTTTAAGGGGACCAGTTTGATTCTGTGCCACAATTTTTGCAAGTTCAGTATTTTTCTTAACTTGACTGCGCGTAATAGGATTTTCTTGAATTTGTGATTTCCCTAATTCACTGGGATTGGGTCCCGACATAGGTTATTATAAAATAAGATTTACTGATACGTACATGGAGACACTTTTAAAATTGCAATACATAAATATTAATTTGGATCAACAGAAAAGTTTTTCAAATATCTTTCGTTTCAAAATATTTTTGTAATCAATAAATGTGATTAATAATTTTTTATTAGAAAATATGAATTGTCTCAATGTTCCGAGTCAGGTAAATTTATAATCATCAATCAAAATTCTTAAAATAATATGCCTTAATTCTACCAATTTCCATGTGCTTACAGAAAAAATATTTATTTAGAATTTTTTTGTTTCAAATTTATTCTTATTGAAACTAATTTTGTTCCTTGTCTTACCTGGGATACTTGATATGTTTTTTTTATATAATTGTCGAATGATATAGGTCACAAATGGGTTTTTAAATAATTGGTACACTCACAAAAAAAATTTTTTTTTTGTTATATTGTTTATTATACACACATAAACAAAATTATAAATTATATGGAATTTAATTAATGCAAGATTGGACAAGCCTGACTCAAGCACAACATCTTGGTCAATCTTTTGCAATTAAAAATATTCTGTTAGTTAACAGAGTTAAAATAAAAGTTTCAAACGATACTGTATGAGCACTTGAATTTTGCCTTACCCAATTGATCGTCATGAAATGGTGACCGTTCAACGAATCTAAAAAGGACTTATAGTCTCTTGTGCTGCTTTTTCTCGTTTTAACTCGAATTAAAACTTAGTCTACAATTTAGAATTAAAGAAGTACGAGATTAAACAGGCATGACTCAAGCACAAAATCCTATGTAATCTCTGCACTTTCAGAAATTCCGATAATAAAATTTCAAATAAAATAAGTCTTTTGATCACTTAGGTTAGCCTCAAGGTCAAATCCCTGCGTGAATCAACAGAATTTATTTTATTTTAACACAGTTTGTACAAAATAACATTAAATCATGAAATAAAACAATATTTCAAATAAAATAATTATTTAATCACTTAGGTTAGCCTCAAGGTCAGATCCCTTTGTGATTTGATAAAATTATTTTATTTTAACAAGATATGTGTATAAAATTTCAAATAAAATAAAATGATTATTTAATCACTCAAGATAGCCTCAAGGTCAAATTCTTTCGTGATTTTATCAAATTTATTTTATTTTCACAAAATATGTGTGAAATCGGATAAATTATAATTGTAATTTATAAAATTTGGATTCTGAGTAATTATAAAATTTCGATATCCCATTCACTGACTTTAAATGTTTCCCGGCCGATGCACCAAAAAAGAGATTGGGTATGTTACGTCAGAAACGTAACATTTCTCTTCTTAAAAGATCTCCTTGTTTTATGTAAGGATCAGAAGGATCCTCTCTAAGGGATGAGGAATAGTCAATGATCGCGAATGGTTAATGATATAAAATATATTTATTGACAATCAAATTGTGAACCAAGTAAGCACCATGGAATTGGAAATTTGATAGTACTTTTGTTATTACTCTGAGTGAAATTTGCTTGATGATTGATTGAGTCCAGTGGAGCGAATGTGGTCAGATGAGTCTTCGTTGTAATCCTTGAGATACTACTTGTCAGATGGGAAATCCGTAGTCCAGACGGTTGATCTAGTTGATTCCTTGATCCAAGTTCCGAAGAAAATTTCGAAGGCGATTCCCCTTCACTTTTTAAAGTCGTTGAAGTCAGCGTAGAGCATTTTTTATTTTAAAAATAAATCTCTGAGAACCAAAACTTCTATAACTGCGTAAATCTAAGTTTTTATTTACTTTGGAACCTAGAGCCAAGTATCAACAACAACACATATCTTGAATTAAAATAATTTTAAAAATTCACTTTTATAATGTATTGGATCTTAATTATTAATTTAATATAATTTAAAAGTTCGACACTTATTCAGAAATTGTTTTTTATTCGTGATTATAATTCTTCATCAATCATTATGCCATAACTTTTGTTTGCATTATGTTGTCAAGCTGTCACATTTGACATTCCTAACCTTAAAAGTACGATGAGGGCAGCACTTCGATATGGCAGAAAAAGTGGTTAGCTATATATATCGTTCCCCCACTCTGACGCCCTGCACCGCATCTGGGTTTATAATATCTCTGTGAGTTGGGAGATTGCTAAAGTAATGGAATAAGAGGATTTTACAAAATTGGGCTGATAAAAGCGCCCTCTGAACGCATTACTATGAGTTACTTTAAAGGTGAGCCTTGTGCGTCGGTTAATAATGAAAGTTAGAAAATCCGGAGATGATTTAACATCAGAATTTCTATGGAGGAGCAGCGGCGCGCGCTGCCCTTGTTTCTTCCTCGTCGCTCTTGCACGCGAGAACGACTCGTCCCACTTCTCCTTATTCTCCTCGCTTCCACCAAGCAATGCTATTTTAAGATTTCACGCTTTCGGTTATCGAGTCGGATTTGAGAATTGTGTATTGCAGACGACAATTTCAAATTTACGAAATATGTTATTTAAGAAACAACACTTTTTTCCGATATTTTGGAAAAAATCTGCCTAAAATAAAAATCTGAAATATTGTGTAAAATTGTTTAAGCATTTGAACACTTCAAAAATAAACTTTCAGTAAAATTTGATGCCAATAACTGTTCCAAATTTGAATCAATATATATTTTCCTATTCAAATTTCCATACTTCTTATCAATTTTGTACATTTGAAAACTTTTTAGTTAAAGAGATATTTTCTATTAAGAAGAGATAAATATAAAATTCAAGTTTAAAATTTACATTCTCAGTTTTATGTTAGAAATATTTTCATCTCACATTTTTGTAGCCTAAGCACAGACTTTTCATTTAAAAAATGAAATGGTCTAAGAAACGGAAAAATTTTCTAATAGATGTGGATAAATTAAAAAGCTAAAATATATGTTCATTAATATCTTCATATGAACCTGTAAATATTTATCGATATTACATTTTACATACAAATTTTTGTCTGAAGTGTTCAAATCTTGTTACAATATCACAAGATCATATGGACGAGTTTAATTTTTATAATGAAATATTTTCTAATTTTTAATTTGTCTGTTCTTCTGAAATCGGAGGAAGATTTGAACAGTAAACAACAAATTTTCCAATGGAATTCAAGGTCAATAAATGCCTAAAATTTTATACTAAAATTTTAATTACAAAATTTTGAAGCTTTGTAACTATAACATTTTTGGAATTTACATCTTCTACATGACAATTTGTTTATATATATAAATTACCATCGGAAATTACAGGTTGACCTGGAGTTTCAACTTTCCTTGAAGTGATTTATTTTATAGAAAGATATTACAAAACAAATTTTTATTTAGATCTCTTTGAAGGGAATTGATAAGTGTAAAAAAATTATCATTTTGAAAGGTTTTTTTTAGTATGTCTTCATAGTGATTTGTTAACCTGATTAAAATATTTTTTGAAATTCTTTTCTGGATTCTATATCTTTTGGGGTTGAACATGTTAAAAAAAGTCCTGTAATTTTAAAAATGTGTATCCCCATACCAATGAAATCTTAAAGTGTGCTGTTCGATAAAATATTAGATATAATATATTTTACTTTTGAATAATCAAACCTTTTATTTATACTTTAAAATTTTCATTTAAAATATGTTATGTATTCTGAAAGTTTTTTCAAAATGTTTTATTCTAAAAGATTTATTTTCAATTTTACTTCATACCAAATTAAAGCTAGTGTACGATTTCGTGTGCTAATTTTGATATAATTTATGTATTTTTCAAATATTTAAACATTTTATACTCAAATATTCAGAATTATTTTGAATTCAAAATGTTTTAATAAAACTTAGTACGTTTGCATTGGCTTTAGGGTCCATAAATGAAGAAGTCTATTATAAATTAAATCAAGGGTCAATACAATCTACACTGAAAAAAAATTCGACGATACAGACATAATTGTGGTTCCTTGACCAATATTATATATGAGATTTACCGAAAACCAAGGTTTGTTTGTATTAGTTCAGCCTGTATGTGTATTCCAAACATATGAATTACTATTGCAGCAATATTTTTGATTAACTGTCAAATATATTTTGTTGAATTACTTAAAAACAATCAGCTATATTCATATGGCTGATAAATCCCAAGCATTTCTTTCAGTGTACTACTTTAATTGTTTTAATAAAACATTGAATAATTTAAAAACATTAAACACATTAATACGTTCATAGTTACATACTTAAATTTAAAGAATTTGAAAATCTTTCTGTAGAAAAAAAGACGATTTCGAATGCACCGAGATTCGAGCACGGGTATTTCAATTGCCGGTCGACTGCATATACATTCGTGTAAAAATATTAAATATTTTGAAAATTTTTTTTCAAGTATTTATTTTATAGTAATGATTTGTCGAATTGACTTCACACCAAATAAATCTCAAAGTGCAAGATCGCATTCGAATTCAAATGCAATTTATGCTTTTTTTGTAATGTCTAAAACCTTTCTTTACACAGCTATTGTTAAAGTAACTTAATTTTTAAAACAAAAGGTTAACATTTTTCTTGATGCCAAAATAAAAGTTAACACAGTTTTGCTTCTAATAAGCCCAAGTTAAGAGCATAATATTAATTTTGTAAATTTTATATTCTTCGGACCCTAAAGCCAACTAAGAACATCAACAATATTTGAATATTAATACTAAGGGTCGATATAAGTCCTGTTTCATTATTAGTTAAATTTATTACTTGTAATTTGACACTTAAGTTCAAGTCAATTTTATAATATTATCGATGTGAATTACATTTTCTCAAAGTTCCTAAATTTGTTTTTGATTTCAAATTAAAAAAGAAATTCAATTTACTTAAAGCTCTATCAGCCTTAAAGAAGACATTCTTATCATGACACTTGCGCTTCGCGCTCGATTTTCTGTATACATTTCTGTAACTTTCTAATAATTTACAAGATTACAAAAAATCTATTTTCTTCCAAATATTCAAAAAAGGAAGAGAATTCATAGACTCTTTTAGAGGAAACGATTTTTTGTATTATCGCTTATTTTGCATCTCACATGTTTTGGTTCAAAAATGGAATTTTTTATTTTCAATATTGTATTTTTTAAAACCAAAACATGAAATATACATCTTGTCAAAAAATGTCCTACTGAGAATTTGTAGACCTCATTTAGGCAAATAATTTTCTATTTCAACGTTTTTTTCGTATGTCACATATTTTGTTCAAATAATGGAATTTTTTAATTTTAATCGTATTTTTTAAAATTAAAATGAAAAATATACGTTTTATCAGAAACTATATCTGAAAGTATTTGTATATATTATTGAAACGAACAATTTTCCATTCTTACGTTTTTTTCGTAGTTCACATATTTTAGTTAAAAAATTGAATTCGTAGATCTTTATATCATATAGGTTTGGTTTCGTCGGTTTCGAGGTCAATGAAACAACATTCTATAAAAAACTCCTTCATTATATTTGGTCAAAAATTCTCCTATGTTTCAACCTCACTGCGGGTCTTTTTCAAGGAATATATATGTCACTAAAAATTGAACAAATCAATTTACAATCAACTTTCTTTTTCCGAAGAGAACTATTTTATGTTGTGTTGATATAATAAATAAGTACTTACATAAATTTAAAAAAAAAACGAAAGCACACATGAAGATTCAGTTTTATTCTTGAAAATGTCATTAAAATTACGGCCTCAAAGATTGAGGGCTTCAATAATTTTAAATTACATTATAAAGGGTGATCAATTTAGAGGTATAGGATTTTAAATTGAAATAAAACAACGAAAATTCAAATTGATACGGCAATCTTTTTTATTTTTGTGTAGAACCGTTCACGACATTTATTTCTTGAAGATAACCCCATTCAAAAGTTGGCCGCAACTGCGCTTATTTAATTGGTCCATCCGTAAACACCAATTTTGAATGACTCGCTCGAGGACTTCGGTCGGTATCTCGGTAATACTTTCTGTAATATTGACTTCCAATGCCTCGATAGTAGCTGGTTTATCCACAAAACATTTAGACGTTACATACCCCCACAAATAAAAGGCCAAAGGTGTGATATCACACGATCTTGGAGGCCAATCCACCGGTCCGAGACGAGATATAAATTGCTCACCGAAACGACTACGCAGTAAATCCATTGTTTTACGGGCTGTATGATAGGCCAAGTTGTTTAGATCGGCGCCGAATCGATTCTTCCGTGTCTTCGGCAAAACTCTCATTTACAGCCGCAATATTCTCTACAGTTCGGGCTGTACGTGGTCTAATCCGGCGAGTATCATCCAATAATGTTAAATTATTCTCGAGTTTGCCGATGGTATGCCGAATAGTGCGTTCGGTAGGACGATTATGTACACCATAAATTGGCCTGAGCGCGCGATAAACACTTTTCACAGAGCGTCCATTTTCGTAATATAATTGTACGATTTGTAAACGTTGTTGAGGCGTAAATCTTTACATGATTAAATGTCAATAAAAACTGATTAAAATTGTGTATTTAGTTTGACAGTAGTCACGCGTGACATGTCAATAAAACCCTATTGGAAAAAGTACCTCCAATTTTATCACACTTTAATACGGTGTGTACAATACGATGAAGCAACGCAAACTGTATAGAATAGAGAGACGAAGATACGATAAATTGAATTAAATTCACCAATGAAAAGCGTGCTAAAGCTTGAGAACACAATCTTGAAAATCATATATCAAATAATGCCATGGTAAATTCGATTAATATTCATAATTTCAGCCTTAAAATTTATTAAAATATTAATATTTTTCAATATTTAAAGAATTTGAAAATCTTTATAAGAGTTTGAAATTGTCTACGAGGACACCTGTCGACAACGTATCCTATCTGATACGCGACTAGTGATTCTCCGATAATGTAGGCAGTGACAAAAATTTCAAACTCAACTAATTAATTTGAATTAATATTTTTATTGATATAAATTGATTCCAAATTTTTTCTTTAATGTTGTTTTATTGTCTTTAAGACCGACGAAACCAAACCTATATGATATAATAATATAACGTTCGAAGAAATGGTCATCCGTTCTTTATAAAGATAAAGAAACAAATGAAAATTCCGGCCTGTTGTTTACAAATTTCTAAGTTTTTTGTTCATTTTATCCGGTTTTCTATACACGGAGAAAAATGGAGTATTAAACTTTGAGTGTCAAAATTTAGGTATGTCAGTTTTATATTGCAGATAGTACCACGTGCTATCTATCATTTTTTCTTGATATAGTCAGCGAAACCATAATTTTATAGTCTGTTTGAATATCGACAGAATGTCAAGTTTACATTCTGAAATAGTTGACCTGTCAACACTTACACTCCGAGATAATCGAGCTAACGCTCCTGAGATACTCAGGTTTACATTCCAGGATTCTCATACACTCTGGGAAAGTCAAGCTGAACATCTAGTTTTTACACTTCACAGATAGTACTTTACACCATGTACAATAGGGTGGTCCAAAATGGCGACTTTTAAATAAATGCAAACGATCCCCCCAAAAAGTTTCTCAATCCAAAAAAATAAAGGTCCTATTTTTTCTTTCTTCAAAATTTTGATTTTATATGGTGCCTGTTGGGAATTGAAATTTGCATGGGAAAATGCATGGGGAAAAGTTCCTTTTTGGTATTTTTTGAATAATTGTTCAGGGTTAGGGAAAAGTTGACATTAAAGTTATAAGGCTTCTAGAGTACTTTCCAACGAAGAATTTGACCTACCATACATATGGATTTGACGCCCCTAACACACACCCACGATGCCCTGAAAACTACCCTTAAATCGAAAAATGTACATTCTTCAGGAAATTGACGCTTTTAAGCAGTTTATTCTCCTTTTTTCCCGGAAATCATTACTATAGGTCTATTGGAATGTTTACAAATGTTTTTTAGTTAATTTCCATTTATTTAAATAAATTCTATTTGTTTAAATAATATGTTCTTCTATAAAATTCGTTTTAAATCTGTTCTCTGAGATCGGAATGGCAGTTTATTATCTAAAAGTAACTTTATTTATTTATTTATTTATTTCTTTCTATTGTTTAAACAATTAATTATTATTAATTTTCTACTTTTTTGCAATTTATGGTAAAAAAGTCAGCTTTTCTTGTGATAAACCTATATATTTTAATTTCAAGGTATCCTCTGTACATTATCTAATAAATCCTAAATTGTTTAAACAAATTTAATTTGTTTAAAAAAATTAGGATAGATAGGAATTTGGATAGTATGTAACTTTACAGTTATTAATGTTGTAGATCTTTACGTAGTAAACCATTTTTTATCATAACTTTTATTCGTATATCGTATAATTTAACTGGAAAATGGATATTGATTTTTTTCAAGTTTTAAGATACTGTAACTTTCTTACTTTTATTGTAATTGAGAAATATTATGAGGATAATTATTAGAGCTTTACGAGAATTATCAGCAACCAGTCTTAAAATTTTTGATTTTTTCATAAAGTTTTTTTCAAAAACACAAAAAATGCTCGTATTTTGACAATTTTTGTCGGATGTAGCTGGTTAACGAACTTGTCCTTACTTTTTCGGCTGTGATAATGTATGCCAAAGCTCAATTCAATCACTAACTTTTTTTCTATCCAGAGCTATCGAATATATGACCTATTACTACTGCAGGCAGACAGACAGACACTTTCGTAAAAACCGTTTTTTCTGACTTAGGGGATCTCAAAACGTAAAGATTTGACGAAAATTCCGAAAATAATTTTTCACATAAAACCAAAACCTTAATTCTCATATGATGAGAATCTAAAAGACATCAAATTTAGATCTTTCTTAATAATATTAATAACTCTAAAATTAATCAACATTGTGAAAAGTCTGTAGTCTCATTTCAAAGGTAAGTTCTCATAGTATTTTTCTAACTAATTAAGATGTTTTTGGAATTTTTCTGCTAGATTCTGCTCTAGAATCAAACACAGTGTGTCCCAAAAATAACCGAACTTTATATTTAAATCATACAACATGCAGCGCCATCTATTGAAAATTTGCAGCATTAAAAAGATACATTCACCCTCTTTCAAACGCAGCTAAATTCATGTAAATCCACTGATCTCTATAATACACTGGATGCACAATCAATGCAAAGTCGTGTGCTTCATTGAAGGCTGAGCCGCCACCTTTACTTAGGTTGATTACAAAGAATGTTGCGGTGAAATTCAAATATAGTAAAAAGGGAAAAGTGTAAATATTGATGAAACAATATGAAATCTATGCGTTTTTACCGGTATTAGTATTGATAGTATACATAATTAAAATAATGAAATGAAATTTATTAAATAATACTAAAATATAACTCGGTAATATTTATTATTATGGTATATAATGTTGTATATATTTAAATAGGCATATGTATTTATTGCTTAACTATAATCAAATATAAATCTATTATAAATTTATTAAATATAGATTACAGAATTCAACAAGTAAACGTACCTTGGAGTAGTGTAAAAATTATCTCACGTTCGGAACGTGAACTATTAATAATAGTCACATATAATAACTATTTTTAGTATAAATTAATTCGCGTTTCATAATTCAACCCTTATGTACCTGTACATAAACGGTTTTAAAAACTGAAAAAAATCTCCATCCCCTTCTGTTTTAAAAAATGTTGAATTACTCGATCTTGTTGGCGTATTTCATCATACCTTTAAATTTCTCAGTAGTAATAAGTTGCTCCAACTGGAAGAAGTAATAGAAATAATTTTAAATATATACAAAAATTATAAACTATTGTATTTTGGTCGTTTACGAACATTATAATTTATCAGAAAATGATAAAATTGAAAAAGAAACAAACCGTAAAATATAATTAGTACTGAATGCAGAGATTACATGAAAATTAAGTATTTACATGCTGTGACTAGTATGTTACTAAATAATAGAATCCAGTTCTATAAAGACCTAAGTAATAGTATAGAAGATTATCACTAAATAGTACAAAACATCAGGCACAAAAGTACTTCGCGGGCAGTTGGTTCCAGCTTTGAGTCGCGTACGAATCTTCCGTCGTCCGTTCACCCGGGACTTCCATCCGCGGGCACACGCCCGGTAGGCAGAACGGCTAGCCGCGCTAACCAGGGGAGGAATAAGAAGATTCCGCCCCCGGTCGACGCAAACAGCCAAGTCCGCCCAAGACGCAGGGCCGCGGGTGTAGGCCCCGAAGCGATTTCTCCTGGCCCCCATTGTTGCCGCGCTCTGCACGCCCACCGAGCTCCCTCGTCTTCATCACCAGGGTGACGAATGACTCGATAAGCATTCATATCTGTTCAAACTGGAGCATGAGAGAGATCATCGTGTCAGGAGTAAGTTGTGCGCCCGCTGCCCGACTGACAGCCTCCCTTTCCGCGCCCCACCTGGCACAGACAAAGAGTGTGTGCTCTGCATTTTCCACAAGGTAACCGCAGTAGCGACACGACTCATTGTCTCTTTTCTTGAAGCGCTTCAGGTACGCATTAAAGCAACCATGGCCCGAAAGCGCTTGCGCCAGGTAAAAGCCGACATGACCATGCTTTATATCCAGCCAGGTGGCGAGCTCATTCATCTCCCGGTTTGGTCACCATGCCATCTCGTCTGCCATTTCTCGACGAGTCTGCGCCTTCCGTCCTTGCGGATGGCCTCTTCGCGCGAGCGGTTTCCTGCAGGTTTGATAATATCCTCCGCCAATAAGTCTATTGGTGGGACGCTCGCCAGGACCAGCACCGCATGGTTGTTAAGGGCACTTGTCCAGATCGGAGCTGCATAAAGCAGCTTCGACTTTACAACGCTTGCCACCAGCCTTCTCTTAGCTTCCCTGGGTCCACCAATGTTGGGCATGAGCCGAGTCAGGGCGGCCCCACATTGAATGGCTTTGGCAGTCGCGATCTGCAGATGTTCGCCGAAGCTAAGCCTTCGATCCAACTGCACACCCAGGTACTTAATGCTCTTTTTCCACTTGATTTCATGTTCCCCGAGAACGATCCTCGGGTATTTGAAGGATCTCCTGTCTGTGACCAGCAAAGCTTCGGTCTTTTCAGGGGGAATTTTCAGGCATCTGCTATCCAACCAACGCTGTGCCCGCCACAGACTATCATTGATCATCAACTCCAGGACTTTGACGTCGTCAGCGGCGCACACGACAAGTGCGTCATCCGCGAAGTCGATGATGCTCGTTCCAGCAGGTAGGTCCATGCGCAGGAAATCGTCATACATGACGTTCCAAACGAGTGAACCCACCCGTGACCCTTGAGGGGCGCCACATGTCATCTATTCTTTGAGAGACCACTTGTCGCCCTCGTATATCACCCACCTGTCGCTCAGATAGTCATCTATTATTCGCAACAGGGAATCTCGAACCTTTTTCCGCACCATCGCGTGGATGCAGATACTCCACCTCGCGGTATTGAACGCATTGCGTATGTCAATGCTGATCAACGCACAGAATCCCTTACGCTTACCAATTCCTCTTCTTGCTTTAGTGGCGATGTCCACCACTGCCTGGATGGCGTCAACTGTGGACCTGCCTTTCCGAAAGCCGAACTGTTTTTCCGAGAGACCATTTTCGCGGACCATGTGACCCTGTAGTCTTTGTAGGATCATTTCCTCCAGGAGTTTCCCCATTCTATCCAATAAACATATTGGTCTATACGATGAGGCATCCCCTAGAGGTTTGTTTCCCTTCCACAGCAGGATCAACCTCTGCTTCTTCCAGTCGGCGAAGAACCTCCCCTCCCGAAGACAGGAGTTAAAGACTTCTAGGAGGATCTCCGGGTATACTCCGATCACCTCTTTGAGGATCTCGTTCGGCAACCCGTCGATCCCCGGCGCTGTATTTGCCTTGAGCCGTCCACCCGCTCTTTTTAGTTCCTCGAGAGTAAAGAGTTCTTCTCTCCGGACCACGCAGGAGCTTCGGTCCTGTCTTTGGAACGGCTCTACATGCGGGAACAAGCTTCGCATGATGTACTTGACTCGATCGGCACTATCCAGGCCCGGGGTCATTCTTCTAGTCACCAATCTCTTAGTGACTATTTTGAAGGTGTGACATCCTCTGTACATCATTGAGATTAAAATATGTTCTGAAATTGCTTTTTATTTTAAAATTTCTTTAATCCAAAAATCAAAAACCTTTGATAATTATCATCGTTCATTAACCTTAAAATCCGTCTCTAAAACCACACTTTTGTCAAGTAATTTATAATTTCCTGTAAGTATTCGAATTCTACGAAACCTATTTTTGAAATGTATTTTTCACAGCGTTATGTATACTATACTATCTATAGTACTATAGTTATGTATACTATCTGTACTCTGTCCGGACTCTGTATGATCCAGTTAAATATAATTAACTTTCTAGATGTACAACAAATAGAAATCTTAAATAAAATACTACCCACAATCGTACTCCCTTCTGAAAATTTTACATACCTACCTCTAGCAAAAGATAAAAAATAGACGCGGATACAATTATGAGAAGTCTCCGACATAATCTTATGTAAATATCATAAAAAACTTCCTCGGTACCAAAATGGGCCAGTGCTCTTATAGTTAAGCTTCAGTAAATACAAATAGACCTAGATGCATTTCCTGTTCTGAAATAACGCCATATAGGAATAAATCTTAATAAACTTAAAATTCAAAAAAGCCACAAACAAACAAAGAACAAAATTAACATTATTTTTTTCACTTAATAATTATATAACAAAAAATTATTAAACATATATTGCTTATATTTCCAACAGACTAAATGATATTTCAGGTGTATTTGAATTCTAATTGTTTTTCTAATAACATCGTTTCTTTTAGACATAGAAAATGTAATATCAAACAAATATCAAACAAACTAAGATTTTATAATTGAAAATACATCAAGTTTCGAATGAATCTTTGCTTGAAAATATAAAAACCCTACTTTATAGCAATATATTAACTTACAAATTTTATTTCAATACAACTTCATTCTTATGAATTTTAAATATCATTGTAGATCAACATTAAAATATCAAATAAACTTGATTATTTTCTATTATAAAATAACATAAAAATATATTTATGAATAAAAATATGTACATATATATTGTAACTTTTATTTTTATTTTGCCCAGTAAACTAAATGACTGGTAACTAAGGAATCAATTAATTAATTGTTATATATTTTTATAAGGGGCTGCCCACGGGAGAAAGAAATAAGAACACTCTTTCTTTTTTATTTTGTTTCTCAATTTAATACTAAATAGCTTTGCGAATTTCCCTTTACAGAATTATTTTATATTTATTGAACATTAACATTTATGCAAAAACAGGGAATTCGCTCTAACTTAAATCTCCTTGTGATTTCCTCCAGGTGATCAGCCTAGAGGTCCTATATTACTTAAACTAATATTAGAAATGATAATTTTCCAGCGGGATAGTTACATATATGGTGAGTCATGACAGTGAATCGATAACAATTTATTACAATTCGCTTATTCTAGAAAAATTAACTTCTCACCATCTATGGGGTGGGACTCCTTCCTTCTTTTTTCATTGATTTCTCGTGCCTGTGTTTTCAATTCCTTGATTCTTTTTAATTCCACTATCACGGTAGCCACTACACCGGATGTTGCTCCACACTGCGTATACACACTCCTGTGTGCATCCATTACTTCGGTTTACGTTGATGCTTCTGGCATTTTTGTTGCTTTCCTTTCTTTTTCGATTCTTTTGTTCCCACGCTTGTGTGTTTGTAGAGAAAACTGACGCCTCCCGGCTTTCACTTTTCTCTTGGCGCTTTCCTTGGTGAATCATCCTCTTCCTTCTACTTTCTTCCTTTCGTTACCCCCACTCCAGCGCCATCGTCCTTAGTGTGGTATGGCTTGAGGCTTATTGCATGGAACTGCCCCCTCTCCCGCTCAGTCTTCACGTCGCTTAGTATGTAGGTGTTTCGTGCGACTCTCTTCTGTATCTCGTACGGTCCTTCATAGAGGGCAAGGAACTTCGCTACCTTGCCGGCTGCCGCGTTAGCTACATTGCAGGCTCTTACCAACACAAGGTCTTCCGGTTGGAAGGTAAGTCCAATTTTGTCTTTGTTTAATCTCGCTTTTCTTCTCTCTCCCTTATTTCTTATCAGTTCACGAATGATGCGTATTAGTTCGGTCCTGTCGTTTTGGTTTGTGTTATATTCTGCCTGTGGAATCCATCTTTCCCATATTCTCTTAGGTCTCTGGCCTGGTAGTGCTTCATGCGGTGTTATTTCCGTTGTATCGTGATATGATTCGTTGAGTATGGTCTCTATTTCCTCAATCCAATTATACCAAGTGTCATGCCGATTCTCTGGTAAGAGTGTTCTGAAGCATCTTGCCAATTCTCGATTTACTCTTTCCACCATATTTGCTTGTGGGTGGCGGATGGAAGTTAAAATCATTTTTATCCCTCTCTCCTTGAGTGCTTCCTTCCACCTTTTGCTCGTGAATTGTGTACCTCTGTCCGATAGTATTTTCTGTGGTTTCCCTATGTCACTGATGAATTCATCTATTTTTCTTATAGTTGCTTCACAGGTTGCTCGCTTTAGTGGATATAGTTTAGTATATTTTGTAAATGTGTCTGTCATTACCAGGATGTGTTCATAGCCATACTTCGTTTTTACCAGGGGTCCAAAGAAATCAATGGACAAAAGTTCCAATGGTTCTTCCGGCTGTACTGATTCCTGAATGTCTGCTGCTGCTGTGGTTGGGATTTTGTTTCGCTGACATGAATCACATGTAGTTAGCGTTTGTCTAACTATTTTTGCTGACCGTGGATAGTAAAAATGTTCTTTGATAATTTTGTGGTTCTTCTCTGCTCCAGTGTGTCCATACGTCAGGTGACATTCCCAGATTAATTTCTTCAGTGTGTCAATTGGTAAGTATATTTTTTCTTTTCCATTTCTTGTTTTCTGATATAATATTCCTTCTTTCACTTTGAACCGTGAGCTATTTTCTTCGTCTTTTTCCAACTCTTGGATTATCTGATTAATCCGTGTATCCTTTCGTTGCAGTTGCTGTATGTTCTTTAGATCATCTTCTAGTTCTTTTGAGCACTTATACTTGAGTGCGTTTATGGTAACTTGTGTTGTGTTTTTTTTCTCTCTTTTCCCAATTTTTTTCCGGATGCTGTCTGCTGAGTAGATCTGCTGCGACATTTTCCTTCCCTGGACAGTGCTCCATTGTAATGCTGTAATCCTGCATTGCTAATATCCAGCGTGTCAGGCGTGCGTTTATAAATTTACATGTTCGAAGAAATGTCAGTGCCATGTGATCCGTTCGATTTATGATATAAGCTCCCTGTAGGTATGTTCTGAACTTCTGCAGTGCCCATACAATCGCCAAGAGCTCCTTTTCTGTGGTGAAATATGATAGTTCAGGTCCTTTCAGGGTTCTGCTGGCTAGTGTAATTATTGCTTTTTCTTGTTTATCATTTTTTTGGTATAGAATGGCTCCCAATGCATAGTTGCTTGCATCAGTTTCGAGATAGTAGGGTTTCTTTGGATCTGGAAAATATAGCGTAACAGTGTTGCAAAAAAGTTGTTTAACTCTCTTAAAGCAACTCCGCATCTCTTCATCCCATTTCCATGGTGTTGTCTTTTTAATGAGGTGTAGCAATGGAACTGTTTCTTCTGCGTGCTTGCTGCTGAATTTCGAGTAGAAATTCACGAGTCCTAGGAATCCCCTCAGTTGTTTGACATTTCTCGGCTCTGGGAAGTTGGTGATTCCTTCTACTTTTTCTGCATCTGGCTGAATCCCCTTCACTGTTAAGATGAAGCCTAATAATTTCGTTTTCTCCTTAAAAAAATGTGATTTATTTGGCTTTGTTGGTTGAGTTTTAAATTATTTTCCTCTAATCGCGTTAGGAGTTCGTCCAGATGTTCTAGGTGTTGATGTACCGATTCTGAGGTTATAAGTGTGTCATCTACGAATGAAATTATGCGATCGTCTAGTCCTTGCAGTGCTTTATCTGAGCCTCTTACTAATGCTGCAGTGCTCGTCTTTAAGCGGAAAGGTACCACCTTAAATTCATAACTTTTTCCTCTGTGTTGAAATGCCGTATATTGCTTTGAATTATTTTCGAGTGGCACCTGCCAAAAGCTGCTGGTTATATCCGGGCTTGACATGACCTTTGTTCCTTTGCATTTTTGGAATAAAATTTCTACTGGCTCTGGACATTCCCAGTCCTCCAACAATATCTCGTTTAGCTTTCTAGCGTCCAGACACAATCTTATCGAGCCATCTTTTTTTATTACAGGTACGATTGGATTGATATAGGGGCTGCTTGATCGTTGAATGATCCCCATGTTCAGCATTTTCCTTATTTCTTCATCCACTTTGTCACGGTATGCCATCGGCACTGGATAACTCCGTCCTACGAAGGGTTGGTTTTCCTTCACTCGTAAGATGTGCTGATATGTTTTTAGTGTGCCTGGCTCTTTTCTGAACACGGCCCTGTGTCTCCACAGAACGTCTCCTAGTTGTCTTTCTATTTCTGGATCTGTAATGTTCGTCTCTTCTAGTTTCTGTTTGATTTCCTCTCTCACTATTTCTTTGTTTTCTTCTACTTGTATATCTTGTATGGAATTTATTTGCCGTGTTCCTTCTTTAGGTGATAACGTCGTGTCTTCGTTTCTAATTTTGATTGAGGGCCGTTCTTCAAGATGGGGAAAGGATATTGTTTTACTGTCTAGGTCAATGTGGCTCTTAAATTCATCCAGTAGATCAATTCCTATGATGCAGGGTCTTAACAGTTTCGGATCCACCAAGAAAACTACCTCAATAATGTGATTTGGTAGCTGGAGGTCTACGTAGATTTGTTTGTTTAGTTTAATTGCTTTTCCTCCAAAAGGGCCAACCAGGGTGACTCCATTTATCGGTAGAGCTGGGCATTCTTTCAGTCTCTCTCTGTTTTTGTTGACGAATTCTTCTGATATGCAGGTTACTTCTGCTCCTGTGTCGATCAGTGCTGTGGTAAGTATTCCTCCAATAAGGATATTCGCCACATAACATTTTGAACGTCTTCTTATTCCCTCTTCTTCCGTTTCTTCGAGAAGCTCATCTCTTGATTGCTGTAGCATATTGGTCTGGATCACAACTTGAGATGCCACGTCTATTTGTTGATCCTCTTGATTTTTTATAGGCGTGGCTGGCACTCGTTTCCCGACTCAGTACTTGGAATGTTCTCCTCCTCCATACATTCTTGTGGTGATTCTGATTCAACCTCCATGTTTCTTATTTGATGTCCTGTCTGTGTGTTATGCCTCCATGACCTATTCTCCGTTGGTCGATTGTTTCTGTACGCGTCTCTGCTATTATTTTGCTCTCTGTTCCTATCTTGGGGATTTCCATAATTTCCTTGCGTATTTCTTTGCCACAATGGGACGTTTCTAGGCTGCACATGTCTCATTTTATCTTGATGGTTTCCGCTTTGTTGTGCCCTCCAAGACGGTGGTGCTTGGGGTTGATTTCCACGATTGTGGAGTTTCAATTCCTCTTGTCTCTTCCATTCTCATTCCCTCTCCGTATTTCGATTGATTGGACCGATTCTGTCGAAATTTTCTAGTATTTCTACTAAGTCCTCTATTCGTGTAATTCCTCGTCCAACTAAGGCGTATTTGATCTCTTCATTATAGTGCCTTGCGAGTTTCTAGATGATCTCATCATGGTGGGTCTTAGTTCCTTCGCCTCAGCATATAAGCGGATAGCGTATTCTGTCCTTGTTCCTTCAGATTGAGCTCCAAACTCGAGCTTTCTTCTTAGCTCGTGCTGTGTCTGCTCACTCCAATACCTTTTGAGGAATTGGCTTAGAAATATCTGAAAATTTCTTACTTCATCTTTGATAATCTGCCACCAATCTCCAGGAGGTCCAATTAATGATCTTTCAATGAGATAGTGTGTGTCACTATCTCGAGGTTTTACCGCTTCCCAATATTGTTTTATTTGATTTATGTATCGGATAGGGCTCGTGTCTCCTCGAAATTCGGGGAGTATGTATTTAATGTTAGAGCCCCTCTCGAGTCATCTCCAGTCTTCCAAATTGTATCTCTATTCTGCTGTCCCTTTCTTACAAGGCCTGTGTAACTCCAGTGGCTGCCTCCAATGATCGATTGATTCCCGCTTCTATTGTCACTAGCCTTTTCTGTAAGCCTTTGTCTTTTTCTGCTTCTAACTTCTCTCTTCTTTTCCTTTCGTCGTCGAACATTTTTTTACCCTTTTTTCTAATTCATCTAATTTCCTTGTCATGGTCTCCGAGAGTTCCTCACCTCTGTGAGTTGTTTGTCCCCCCAGATCCATGTTGCTTTCTTCTTCTCTATTTTCTGATGTCTCCGTCAAGGTTCTATCTAGGTCCTATGGTACTCGTTCAGTGTTGCTTGTTGCTGATCGTAAACCCTGTCGACTCATTTTGCTTCTAGCTCTTCTGTGTTATTTTATTGTCCCTTCCTTTCTTTTCACACTTTCACTTTCAATTAATTTTCACCTTATTGTCTTTTTCCCCTTTTTTATCACTTAAATATTTGTCTAGGTCCTTCATTCCTTTTGGCACATTTTTTCTACTCGTGGGAGATTGCAGGTATATCCTACGTAACGGTATTCTGCTATCAAATAAATCTAAGGGGTTCATTACTAATCCAATTTTTATTTCATATAGGTTCTTATTTCTTTTTTCTACTCCTCGTGGCCCCACGTTGGGCGCCAATGTAACTTTTTTTTTTATTTTGCCCAGTAAACTAAATGACTGGTAACTAAGGAATTAATTAATTAATTGTTATATATTTTTATAAGGGGCTGCCCACGGGAGAAAGAAATAAGAACACTCTTTCTTTTTTATTTTTTTTCTCAATTTAATACTAAATAGCTTTGCGAATTTGCCTTTACAGAATTATTTTATATTTATTGAACATTAACATTTATTGCAAAAACAGGGAATCCGCTCTAACTTAAATCTCCTTGTGATTTCCTCCAGGTGATCAGCCTAGAGGTCCTATATTACTTAAACTAATATTAGAAATGATAATTTTCCAGCGGAATAATTACATATATGGTGAGTCTTGACAGTGAATCGATAACAATTTATTACAATTCGCTTATTCTAGAAAAATTAACTTTTCACCATCTATGGGGTGGGACTCTATATCTTACAAGCATGTAGTTATATAACGCTGTTAACATTCGAAATTGTCCAATCTGCTTCCTTTAGTCCCTTCGAGATACCGCAAGCATAGAGAACTGAAAGTTCTGATTAGTAAATATAAAAATTTACTAATGCAGGAGACTTTCAGTTGTCTGGGGAATCCTGAGCGCCGGACTCGGAGTCGGAGGAGAAACCTCTTCACCTGCACCGCGGACCTCAGGAGTGAGACCAGTCAGGACCAGTGATCCCAGAACGTGGGAGCTGGCGGCCCCCACCATAGACTCCACCAGCTCATGGCTTCTTCCTCGCTCGACTGCCATAGGTTGGTTGAGTGAGGAAGACACAATGAGCTCGAGGCATCTATGGTGGGGGCCGCCAGCTCCCACGTTCTGGGATCACTGGTCAGGACTCAGCGAGGGAGCAGAAAACTCCCAGCCTGCCCCGTAAAGGCCTCAAGTGGCAAGTCAGGACTCGTCTGAAAGGCAGAAAACCCTTCAGCCTCAGAGTCTCCAGAACGTGGGATTTTTCGGCCCCCACCACGTTCCCATCTGGGAGAAACACATGCAAACGTGGCATGTCAGTGTGTCGGCTCTGCTACACGCTGCGGTCACCAGCTTCGTGTAAAGCCGAAGGTGCACGAAGACGGACTTCGTTACAATGCTTGAGATTTCAAGTTATTTTTAGATTTCACGCTTTCGTTTATTGAGTCGAAATTAAGAATTGTATTTTTCTCGAGTACGTGCAAAAGAGGCGCGAAGCAGACGACGAATTTGAATTTACGAAGTATATAGTTCAAGAAATAACACTTTTCTTCAATTTCTTGAAGAAAGTCTGCATGAAATAAACATCAGTATGATCTTGGAAAATTTCATGAGGATTTCAACACTTCAAAAATAAACTTTCAGTGAAATTTAGTGACAATAAATGTATAAAATTTGAATCAATATATAATTTTCCATTCAAATTTATATACTTCTAACTAATTTTGTACATTTAACAATTTTTCAAATAGAACAATATTTTCTATCAAGATAAAATGAACATAAAATTCAAGTTCATAATTTATATTTCCAGTTATATGTTAGAAATATTTTCATCTCACATTTTTGTAGCCTAAGCACAAACTTTTCATTCCAAAAGTTAAAATCTCTACGGAAATGGAAAATTGTCTAATAGCAGTAGATAAATTAAAAAGCTAAAATATGTGTTTATTGGTATTTCCATATTAACATATAAATATCAATCAACTTTAAATTTTACATAAAAATGTTCGTTCGAAGTGTTTAAATCTTGTTACAATTTGACAAGATTTTATGGAGGAGTGCAATCTTTTGGATGAAATATTTTGTAGTTCTTAATTTGTCTGTCCGTCTGAAATCGTAGTAAGATTTGAACAGTAAACAACAAATTTTCCAATAGAATTCAGGATCAATAATAATTGATTCAGGAAATACTTCAACTCTGTAGAGCATTTTTGTATTTCGAATTCAAAATGTGTGCTTAAGCCACAAAAAAGTAAGCTGAAAATGTAGATATAAAACTAATTATGTCATGTTTATGTCTTCTTAATGGAAAATACTTTGCATATAATTCTCTAATTCGATATTTTTTTAATGTATGAACATTCAAGAAATTGATAAATATTCCATCTTTTTATAGGAACTAAAAATTTCCGGATAATGCTTTGATTGAGAAAGCTAAAAATTTGTCAAATATTGATATAAATTGCAATTTTACAATTGCATTATTTTTCAAATATTTTAACATCTCTTCAATCTTGATCATTCTTACAGAAGTTTATTCCATGTGAGTGACTTTTTCTTTTTCTAATGAAAGATTTCGTAATTCTAAATTCGGCCCAATTCGTAACATTGTAAAAAGATTTTAAAACTTCATAAAAATTTTTTTTCTGTTTTATTCAAAGTCAATAAATATTCAATGTTTGGAATCGAAATATTGAGTAAATGATTTTTAATTTCTGGGAATAAACACATTTGAAATATTAAAATAAAAAAGCTGGTTCATTCTTAGAGAATCCCAAATATTCTGAAATAAAACTCCTTTCCACACCACCACGGAGGTAGAGTTTACTAGTAATAGTGCAATAAATTTTATGTACACGTTCAAGGCACATCGTTTTTCCTTTTGCAAAAATTTTTAAAACTTCTAATTTTTCAAGTAATTGGGAGTACATTTAAAAAAAAAATTGTTTTCTCTACTTCCACTCGCGCTAGCTTAACAAATTTTCAGAATTTTACGATTTTATTAATATTGTATTAAGTGTCTACATTTTCTGAAACTATCTACAGGAGAAAAATTTTAATACTTTAGTAAAGAAAGTTTTCTGAAAAGTTGTAGCTCAATCAGATTAATAGCCAAAAAGTTACCAATGTTTTAAATCGCAAACGAACGGTATAGAGGTCAAATTGGAGACGAAAACAAATAATAATAGCAACCTTCTTTTGTTTTCTTCTAAGATATACTTGATTCTCGCTTTATGCGTTATTTGAGAAGGCAAGAGTGTGGATTCTTCATATTTTTATCGTAATTCCTTATTGAAAACGGCAAAAGTAAGAATATTATATTATTATTTGGTGATACGTGAGTGCTCTTACGTACGTTATTGTTTGATGCTTGTGGGTAAGTTTATTTTGTGAAACTTAATTTGTGTGCAGATTACAAATTATTCACATTCGCTCAATTTTATCGACTTTTCATCTTATTAATTCTTTTCAAATAATTCTGTTTTCCTTCGTCGTATAATTTATTGTTCACAATGAGTAATCCGGTTGACCCAAATTCGAGTGTTTTGAAGGACAGCCAGGTTCAAACGAAGGTTGACCACCGTTTATCACACAGAAAGAAGCAAGAGTTTTCAAATAAATTAGAATGTTATGGAGTAGTAAGTGAACATTCTTCTAATGTAACTGCCAATTCTTACAGTGTTGAACCTTGTGTAGCAAGTTCTTCTGCTTCAGAATTCACAAATTCCACGATTCCGGAAAGTGTTACTTTGAAACAGAAAGTACAAGAAGCAGAGATTAGGATTAGTACATTTTTCGCAGAGCATAATTTACCATTCGCGATTTCATCAGAATTGATAGGACTTTTCCAAGATATGGAACCTTCGGTTTTAAAAGACGTTAGATTGAGCCACACTAAAATGGTCCTAGTTGTAAATAACGTCGTATGTGCTGCTGAAACTGATCGCATGGCAAATATTTTGCGTAAGCAATCATTTTCAGTGTACGAAGACGAAACGACCGACAGGACTCTAGAAAAGTGGCTGTCATTAATGGTTCGATATGTGGAGCCAACGACATTTTCTGTCAGGGTGGAATTGCTCCAACTTATTAATGTAAATGCTTCGGATTGTTCTGCCTCTAAAATTTTTGATGCGTTCGAAAAAGCATTGTCCGGGCAGAAAATCCCTTTATCTAATATCTGTGCTATAGCTTGTGATAATGCACAGGTGATGGTCGGCAATAGGTCCTCATTTAAAACAAAATTAAAGGAAAAAAGTCCCCGTTTAATTGTTTTCCCGAGTGTCTCGCATTCGTCAGCAATTGTAGCAAAATATGCTTGTGCCACAATCCCAGATGTAGAGGATTTAATCAAAGATTTGCCAGCTTTTCTTAATGCTAGCTCCAAGCGAACGGCTATTTTTCGATCGATTGTTTTGGAATTAGGAAATGACTATCAAAAAATTCCTAGTCATTCTGAAACTCGCTGGCTTGTCCGCTATCGATGCATAGATATTATAATAAAGAATTGGGAAGTTATTCTTCAGTATCTTATGGTCCTCGTATCTGAGAAGGTAGAGAAGGTCAAAGACTTGTTAGGAAAAATGCAGAATCCTTTGACACTCGCATATTTCCTATTCTTGAAATTTACTTTGAATAGGTTCAACGTATACAATGCGAAATTTCAAAGTCGCGAAACAATGGTTCAGGAACTCCAGCCAAACTCGGCTAAATTCTTCGTATGGATTCTTAGCAGTTATTTGAAAGAGGGTCTTCTTCAACCGAATTTATTCTTTCAAATCATTAGAAATGTTAACTTTGCAGATCCTAGTAATCAAAAGCCGCTTCAAGACATTGACGTTGGTAAGGAAACACGAGAATATTTCCAGCAGCAACTTACAAACAAGAAATTGCAAATAGTAGAAGTTGATCTATTTCTTCGTAATTGCTTGAAATTTTATGTCACAGCAAGCGAAGAAATTCGCAATCGACTTCCTTTTGATGACATCTTTTTGTCTTGCGTTGCTGTTTTCCGGCCTCAAGTAGCTTTCTATGCTGATCGAAGCGAAACTTTTCCTAGGGTCTGGAAAGTTTGTCAAGATTTAGGGTCGTTTAATAGAATAGGTGTACAAAAAGAGTGGGATTCTTTACTCAAAATCAGACAGGAACTCAAAGAAAAGTGGTCGAATTTATCTTTTGACGAAATGTGGTCTAGTATCGGTGTATCTTCGACGAGTACAGGAGAAAAACTTTTTCCAAATTTGACCTCAGTATTGAATCATGTTCGGAGTCTTCCTCATTTAAATGCTGAGGCGGAGCGAGGTTTCTCCATGCTCACGGACGCGAAAACTCCCAAAAGAAATCGCTTAGGAAACAGGACGGTCAACTCAATTTGTGTTACTCGATCAGCCCTAAAGGCGGGAGCTGAAACAGCCAGAACAACGAGCATCACTTCGAAGCATTTGCAATTAATGACCGAAAATCTATATGAAATGGCAGAAAGTGATAGGGAAAGTGGTTTGTCGCTCTTCGCTCACGAAGGAGAGGATTAATTCTAATGGCCAAGGCATGGCGTTAATCAATTTCAAACCCCTTTCTTACTCACAAAATAATGACATTTTATTTCTTATATCAAAGATACGTTCTTTATTCCTTTCTTCGCGTGCCTCGGGTAAGGAAATTGTTTAGTTTTAATTATTATTTTGTGAGTAAGAAAACATACTGAAATTGAGTAATATCACGGTTTGGGCATAAGTGAGAGGCAAGGGGACTCACAATAATCAAGCACCCCAAATCATCCCGAATTAATCAAACTTCTTCATTATTTGATTTAAAACCAAACATTTTTGTTCGACGTATACTGGCATTTGATAGAGGCAAGCCTGAAGTACGGGCTACATTTGTAGCGTTTTTTACCACTTTGCTTCATTTTTTTCCTTTTTTCTTTTTGCTTGAAAGCAAAAACCCTTTTCGTTTCGTAGGACGTGGACTAGGCCTACAGGGGATACCACGTGAAAAAAACGAGCCTTAAACTCTACCTCCGTGGTGGTGTTGAAAGGAGTTTTATTTCAGAATATTTGGGATTCTCTAAGAATGAACCAGCTTTTTTATTTTAATATTTCAAATGTGTTTTCTTTCTTTTATGTTTAAGGCAAAAACTAGATCTAAAAAAAGCAAAAAAACCTATTTCTCTAATTGCGTCCAAGATTAGAGCCGAATCTATGCAACCGATTGTTAAAGGTTTTAAAAGTTTTCGCTTTAATTTAAAAAGCAAGTCTTCATAGTATTTTACTAAGTAATGAAAGTATGTCTACAATTGTTTTCTTGAGTCCTACCCAAAGGTCAAACATGGTGCAAAAATGTCGTAAAATAAGAAAAATGTCTGAGTACTTTGAAGAAGTTTTTCTAAATAGATATGTATCATATTCCAATAATATTTAGGAATATTTATTAAAATATTCATCTTCTAAATTTGTTTGATTAATGTACAGAGTACACTTTATATTTGAAATTTGTATACACTCTAAATCTGAATCAGTCAAATTTTCACTGAATCATCAGTGGAAACAATATTTTTCACTGTTAAATCAGTTACTTTTCACTGAAGTAATCAGTGAAATTTGACTGATTCACAGTAACCTGTTTTTAGTTATTTAAATCAGTCAAATTTCACTGATAATCAGTAGATTTTGACTGATTCATATTTGAAATTTGTACAGTTTTTAAAAAAATCCGAAACTTTTTGAATTTAGTAGTTTATTTATAAAATTTGAGAATGTTGTAGTTGATATTTCTATATAGAACTTTAAGCATTTATGGACATAAAATTTCATTTAAAGTTTCTTCTATCGGTATTCAAAACTTTCAACAATTTTGCAAGATCAGTCAAATGCAAAATTTGACAGAGTATTTAATCAAAATATTTACATTTATTTTTTAAATATTTTGAAAATAATTCGACTAAAATAATGATTAATAAGATTTTGTAACATTGTGGGAATATTGGAACGCTGCAAGATTAAATTTTGAGTACAATTTTCAATTAATGAATGTTTAAAGAATTGAGTGAAAGCAACAATTAAAAAATATTTTTACTTTATAAATTTGATTAAGTGCAGTAATAAGAAAATTTTGACTTTCTATAAAGCATTTCATTTATCTGATTAAAAGTCTGTGCATACGTCACTAAAACGTCAGATTAAAAAACTTTAAACTGCTTTTACCATCAATCTATGGATGTGGATTTTAAACCGTAATTTAATGTGTCTTATTTTTTTTCGATAAAATATTTTTAACATAATTTTTTGCTTAAAGTAGCCGATTTACTCGATAAAAAATTGGTCAACTTGTATATTTCAAAATTCTGTAATAAAAGTATTTTCATATTATGTTTTTGTATCCTATGCGTAGAATTTAAATTTTAAAATTGAGATTTCTCACAAAGAAGAAAGATTGTCTTATTGAAGCAGTTTATTCCCAGAAATTAAAAATCATTTACTTAATATTTCGATTCCAAACATTGAATATTTATTGACTTTGAATAAAACAGAAAAAAAATTTTTATGAAGTTTTAAAATCTTTTTACAATGTTACGAATTGGCCCGAATTTAGAATTACGAAATCTTTCATTAGAAAAAGAAAAAGTCACTCACATGAAATAAACTTCTGTAAGAATTATCAAGATTGAAGAGATGTTAAAATATTTGAAAAATAATGCAATTGTAAAATTGCAATTTATATCAATATTTGACAAATTTTTAGCTTTCTCAATCAAAGCATTATCCGGAAATTTTTAGTTCCTATGAAAAGATGGAATATTTATCAATTTCTTGAATGTTCATACATTAAAAAAATATCGAATTAGAGAATTATATGCAAAGTATTTTCCATTAAGAAGACATACACATGACATAATTAGTTTTATATCTACATTTTCAGCTTACTTTTTTGTGGCTTAAGCAAACATTTTGAATTCGAAATACATAAATGCTCTACAGAGTTGAAGTATTTCCTGAATCAATTATTATTGATCCTGAATTCTATTGGAAAATTTGTTGTTTACTGTTCAAATCTTACTACGATTTCAGACGGACAGACAAATTAAGAACTACAAAATATTTCATCCAAAAGATTGCACTCCTCCATAAAATCTTGTCAAATTGTAACAAGATTTGAACACTTCGAACGAACATTTTTATGTAAAATTTAAAGTTGATTGATATTTATATGTTAATATGGAAATACCAATAAACACATATTTTAGCTTTTTAATTTATCTACTGCTTTTAGACAATTTTCCATTTCCGTAGAGATTTTAAGTTTTGGAATGAAAAGTTTGTGCTTAGGCTACAAAAATGTGAGATGAAAATATTTCTAACATATAACTGGAAATATAAATTATGAACTTGAATTTTATGTTCATTTTTTCTTGATAGAAAATATTGTTCTAATTGAAAAATTGTTAAATGTACAAAATTAGTAAGAAGTATATAAATTTGAATGGAAAATTATATATTGATTCAAATTTTATACATGTATTGTCACTAAATTTCACTGAAAGTTTATTTTTGAAGTGTTGAAATCCTCATGAAATTTTCCAAGATCATACTGATGTTTATTTCATGTAGACTTTCTTCAAGAAATTGAAGAAAAGTGTTATTTCTTGAACTATATACTTCGTAAATTCAAATTCGTCGTCTGCTTCGCGCCTCTTTTGCACGTACTCGAGAAAAATACAATTCTTAATTTCGACTCAATAAACGAAAGCGTGAAATCTAAAAATAACTTGAAATCTCAAGCATTGTAACGACGTCCGTCTTCGTGCACCTTCGGCTTTACACGAAGCTGGTGACCGCAGCGTGTAGCAGAGCCGACACACTGACACGCCACGTTTGCATGTGTTTCTCCCAGATGGGAACGTGGTGGGGGCCGAAAAATCCCACGTTCTGGAGACACTGTTCAGCCTGCCTCGGAAGTACCACTGGAGCTGCATGCGGCTCGATCAAGAGCCGCCGGAATGCCTGTCTGTACGCAGCATCCCGCTTTTATCCTGTCTTGCGGTGCCCCCACCGTGGTTCGCGAGTCGCGAGTGGGAGATGCGCGCCTGCGCCCCGCGTCCGCGCCTACCCGCAGGCTATGCTGCCTCCCATCTGTCCCGCGCGAGGAGCACGGTTGCCGTTCTACAGGGGCCAGTTATAGTTGGACGTTACAATATATATATTAAAATTCAATACGATAGTTTAAATATCAGTAATTTTCGAAAGTTGTGAACGATTTCTGTCGATTAGATATATTGTAACTCCGTTTTCATTTTTAACAGAAATAAAAATTAGGAATGTCGTTAATCAGATTAGTTAATTACATCATTCTTCAGTTTATAGATCATTGAAACACAATAGAATATCCCGTGTAATAATCATCGTAATCATGTAAATTAAGTCTCAAATTTTATATCGCAAAAGTTTTGAAAGAATTATTAAATGGTTTGTCTCATATGAATGAATGTAAGAAATAAAGAATGGTTTATTAAAATAAGGAAAATTATTAGAAATAAGATAGGACATTGTAAATATGAATTTAAAAGTTTATTATTATTTATCAATAATTTGAAGTTTTTAGAAACTATTTTATAATTACAATTTTGTTAATAATTATTCATAACTATGTAAAAATTTATATTTCATTATAAAATATTACAAATGTCTCCATCTTTTGAGAAAAGAGATAAACTTGGAGAAAACCTGGTACCCCTCCTAGACCCAGATATCAGGGCCCGCTGCAAAATCTACCTATGAGAATCAAGAGAGTAACTGCACTCGCTTATCCACACCAACTAGAAAAGCAAAAGATAAAAAACCAAGTCGCGCTAGAACATTTTTATGGAAAGGGAAAGTAGAGCAGAACATAAAAACGACTGCACAGCTAAAAAAAGTCAGTTATTAGTTCTTCAAAATCTTCACTTCTTAAATTAAAAAGTGCTTCAATAAAAAAACTTATTAAATCCTTCAAGATCGTCAGTTATTCATTTCTTCAAGTTAGTCAGTTCTCAGTTCTCAAATTCAAAATCTTCAGTTTTTCAATTAAAAAAAAGAGTTCTTCAATTCTTCAAGTTCAAATTACCAGGATTTGTCAGGATTTCTCCAGGATTTGTCAAAGATTTGTCATATTAAACAAAAGTGAGTTTTCTATTATATTTTTTGCTTTTATAATCTTTCTCAATCCTATTTCTTTCTTTTTCTTTTTATTATATTTATAATTGCTCATTTTATATTCCTCCATACAATTTCTTAGGTGCCAGTAACCACTCTGGTACTAGAAATTGTACAAATTCCTCACCCAACCTATCCTCGAGTATTAAACAATTTGACGTGCTCCTTGTGAGATGTACGATTTTTTTTAATACTCAAACTCCATCTCTCCAAGTGTAAAAATTCCCCTAGGAGTGATTTTAAGGAAAGAATTCTAACAGCAGTATTCCCGACTTATTGGAGTGCAAGCTCCAGACTCAAAAATAACTAATAATTATTTCTTCTTAAATGAAATAATTTAAAATAATCATAAAGGCTTGTGTGATTTCAGACGTCACATAAGACTTTTTAATTTTTGGAGGCCCCGGAGGGATAACTGCTAACTCGAATTCTTTCCTTTTTATAAATAATGTATTTTTCTTCCTATTTTCCATCTTTCTCTATCCAATTATATATGATTACCATTTTAATTATTGAGCGGGAATTCTGAGTCGAAAAAAAAATGTCTTTTGTTCCAAAATAATGAATTATTACATTCCATTTTTATAATTATAATATATTTATTCTTCAAGAGAAAGGAAAATTTTTATACTAAACTAACTTTGCATTCTATTTTCGAGTGTTCTCTTTTTTATTTAAAATGAATCCCTTGGACCTTTTTAGTAGTACATATACCTTTAAACGTACTTATTTAAACCCTCCAACTAGCCAAAAAAATCTTCCATCAGACATGAGCCAATTGGATAATTTTTTGGAAAAAAGAAATAATAAATTAAACTCTAAAAAAGTAATTGTTGGAGCAAAACCAGCTTTTAACAAAAAACTTTAAATCTTTCTTCATATTATATAAATTTTTGCATATTTCCAAGTTACGTTTCGAATTTTCAGAAAAAAATCCAAACTTAGATTTTAATTCAAAAAAGGATCACAAGAATCCTAATTTTCAAATATATTTTCTATGGATCAAAAGAATCCAGATTTCAAAAATTTTTCCAAATCTTAAATCGGATTACAAGAATCCTAAATTCTAAAATTCAAATAGGATCACAAGAATCCTAATTTAAATCTTTTATATATTTCAAAATTCTAAAAAGGGATAAAAAAGAATCCTAAATTTATACTAAATTTTCTATGGATCAAAATAATCGAGATTTCAAATTTCTAAACTTCTAAAATTCAATAGGATTAATAAAAATCCTAATATCTAAATTAAAAACAAAAGGAATTAAATAAATCCTATATATATACTAAATTCTTGAATGGATTAAAAAAATCCGAATTTTAAATGTTTTAAATTTCAATAGAATCAATATAAATCTTATTTAGAAAAATTCTAAAATTTTATTGATCTATAGAATCTAACTATGTACAATCAAAACTTTTATAATAATATACAAGAAATGCATTGCTATTAAAACAAAACTCTAGATTAAAAATCAAAATTTTTAATTATTAATATGAAAAATATTACGAAACCTGAAAAATAAATGTACAAACACTTTAAAAGAACTCAAAACATTTCGTGAAACTCAAATACAACATCAATAATTGAAAATATATTTTGCTTTTGAATAATGTTAAATGACTTAGAAATTTCGGGTTCAGAAGCTATTGTTTTTGAAAATTTAGAAAATGTGATTGAAAGAGTTAATGACTTGGAGGATTTAGACCAAGATCGAGGGGCAACCGTAGCTCACCTTTGTGATAATATAAAAAGTTTAGAGAAAAAAATTACAAATTTAGAAAAGGAAAATAGGGATCTTAAACAATTCAATAAAACTGTAGTAGAAGAAACTCTGCAATTAAACAAGACATGTGGAAAAGCACTCGAAGTTCATAAAGAATTATTTGAATTACTAAAAAATTTGAAGCTTTAGATTAAAATTATTTTATTTATCTTTTAATTTAAATTTAAATTGTAATTTTTTTTCTTTTATGGAATCCCACAATATTTATCAATTAAATTTCTTTACTCAAAAGACAAAATCTTATTTTAGTGGAATCTGGAGCAAAAATTTATTTTACACATCGTCGCAACAGGCCAACAAAACATCAACGCCAACGAGGAAAGGCAAAATTAGCCCGGCGAGCTAAGAAAGCTCTGGAAGCTAATCCTCCACTTCCATCCTATGAGACGACTGAGGACAAAAATCCTCCCTTACCAATACTTACAGAGGAAGACGAGCGGCTACAAACCAATTATAAAAACCTCTCTTTAGAGGAAAAAATTCAAATTTTTAGAAATAGCCTGTGTGGATCCTGTTTATCGAATGGGATAAACACTACTTGCTTTGGATGTTTCGAGGAAAATAATAAAAATGATCGAATCCCTAAAAAAATGTTAAATAATAAATCAACTTGTTAATAAAATTATTAGATAACGTATATGTACCTTTTATTCAAGTCTATCAAACTATACCACGAATATCCTGAATAATAAATAATAAAATGAGGATTTAGAAATAGCTTATAATTTTGATTTTATTTGCAAACAATTTTTCTTTTATTTTTATAAATTGAAACAGTTTTTTTTCTAGTTTTAGGCTTTTCAAATAAATTATGAATAAAATTTTATTTTCATAGTTTTTACAAACACAAATGAGATTTATGTAAAATGATCCATTTATAAATAAAATTATTTTTAAAATACATTATTTTTCATACTTAAAAGTTTTATTACTATATTTATAATATCTTTACATATTTACTATAACAAAATTTACAATTTAAAATTTTCTTTTTAATGCATATCGAAGTTTTGGATGTCTGACAAAAGAATAACGCGGACGCAAGCTTCTAAAGATTCAAATCTCACGAATGAGATCGAAGAATTTAATCCTTTTACCCCAAGAAAAGAGTTGCCACGAGGTGAGGACGAACATCTTTTGAACGCTTCTATATCTTCAGACGCAGATACAGAACAATTAAATATTTTTACTGACCAGGAAAACTCTTCTTTCGAAAATCCTTTCAATATTTCTGTAGCATCAGATAATAGTACAAAAACTCTAGTAGATTTAGATGAGTCTTATTTAGGAAGTTCCCTACAAAATTCTTTATTCAATATGAGCACTACGGATAAATCAAATATTTTAGCGCAGAGTTCTGCAGGGCAAAGCTCATCTGGAAATCCAAATCAACAACCTCCTGCGGCAATACAAGTCGTTACCTTACGTGATGCACTTATGTTAGTTCCAGAATTCAATGGCAAAAACATCCCCTTGAATCAATTTATAGAGGGATGCAATGAAGCGAAATTTATGATAGAGCCGGAATCAGAAACCAATTTAGTAAAATTCATTAGAAGTAAAATTCAGGGAGAAGCTCGACAAGCTATTTCTGGTCGTACATTCTTAACCATAGACGAATTAAAAACTTTCTTAAAAAATATATATTCACCAGCAAGAACTATTCCGCAACTGTTAGGGGAATTAGGACAAGAGTTCCAAAGAGATCATGAGGATGTTATTGCTTTTGCGAATAGGATTAGGGACATTGGAACTCGAATTTTAGAAGCTAGCAGTTTAGAAAATGATGGACGCATAGATGTAAACTTCCGTACATCGATTGAAAGCACCATGATCGATCCCTTCAAAAGAGGATTGAAATTTGAAATGGAACAACGGTTAGGAAATGAAGTAACAGAAAATGCAAATGATTTGGTCCAAAACGCAATCTCTATCGAAAGAAAACTGGAAGCTCAAAAAAACCTCAGAAAATCAGCAAATATGCGAACTGAGGGTAATCATTTGCGAATGCGTCGCACGTTTATGTGTCAAATATGCAATAAAGACGGACACGAAACAAAGGACTGTAAGAATAAACTTTGGTGTTCTTATTTTAAAATGAGTGGACATTCCCTAGAAAAATGTTTCAAAGCTCAGATAAATTCAAAAACTGAACTTCAAAATAATATCACATGCCAGCTGTGTAACAGACAAGGACACACAGCTCTCTACTGTTTTGGCATGCAAGAATGCCAAATATGCAAAAAAAGGGGCCATATTGCTAAAGATTGTTTTTTTAATAAAACAACAAATCAAATTATGTGTCAATTGTGTAATAAACAAGGGCATAGTGCGGATCGATGTTTTACATTTAATAAGCAATCAAAATCAACTATACCAGAAGAGAATAAAGTTTTAGCTTGTCAGATATGTAATAAAAATGGACACGACGCAGTAAACTGTAGAACTATATCCACAAAAAAGGAATGTAGGTATTTTAAAGGACTTGGACACACTATCGAAGAATGCCGGAAAAGAAAATATAATGAAGAAAGAAAAATGGGAAACGGATGGAACACTCAGGTAACGAGTGCGGCCTTGAGAGAAAATCAGGATCAACAGCGCTCCAATCAAACGTCTGCAATCGAGGAGTTTCAAAAAGAATTATTGCCATTGATATAAATGATTATTCAAAAAAAATTCCGTTTATAACTTTCAAGCATCCAGTAGCAGAAGATTCAATTACACTTATGTTAGATACTGGATCTGAATTGAATATTTTAAAGATTAAAAAAATACATTTTCCACAAATAATAAATGAAAAGGAAACAGTATTCCTTAAGGGAATTGATTCTATTATAATTTCATCAATTGGTACCATTGAACTGCAACTAATGGGTCATGCAGTGAAATTTCATATTGTACCTGATCAGTTTTTCATCCCATTTGATGGGATTTTGGGATCACAATATTTCGAACAAGCAGAAGCAAAAATTAACTTCCTTACCCAAAACCTTATTGTAGGAGATAGAGTCATCAAATTTTAACAAAATCGTGAACCATCAACTGAAACTAGAATAAGTGGAATTACAAGATGGTCAAATAATTTCAAAAAGAATAATTTACCTTTTATCGATGTTTATAATCCACCTTCTAAGAATCATGGACAATTTATGATAGATACAGGGCCAGAAGCAAACATTATTAAGAATCATTTACTACCGGACGAAATTGAAATGGATAATTTTAAAACTGTGTTCCTCAAAGGAGTAGGAGACAAACTAAATCGTACAATAGGAACAATTAAACTCGCAGTATGTGGACATACCTCTACATTTCATGTTGTACCAGATGATTTCGATATCCCATGTGAAGAAATTTTAGGTGCGACATATTTAACAGAAACAAATGCTTTAATTGATTATAAAAACGAATTAATAACCACTAATGATAAAGTCTCAAAATTTAAATTAGGAAATGAATTTTTACTAAAGGAAAATCGACAGTATCTTATAGAAGAAGAAAAGAATAATACTACTTACAATCTACTAGAAAATATTCAAAAATCAGACTCATCATAGAGTTTAGATACAAATGCGTCATCAGTTCATGCAATCTCCAATCAAGAGCATAAACGAAGGCTTTCTAGTGACAAAACTGAAGAATTAGATAGTCCTATTTATCTGGAACAATAAGAATCTACATGGTGCATTAAAGAAACCTTTCAGGAAATTTTACATGAAATTTTATCAGAAAATGACTCAAATTCTTATTCTGAACTGGAAATTAATGAAATTTATGGAACTTTTCAAGGGAATTTCTCTGAGGAGGAAATTTATGAAACTTTCTCAGTAAAAAACAAAAATACAGTTTCAGAAGATGATATATTGATTAACAAATTAAGATTAAATGATTTGAACGAAGATGAAAAGAATTATATAGTTAAATTTATAATTTCCAACAAAGACCGTTTTTTTAGAGAAGGACAGAAACTCGAGGCAGCTAGTACTGTTATGCATCGAATACCAACGATTGATGACATACCAATCAACGTAAAGCAATATAAAATTCCAGTTTCATTAAAGGAAGAAGTTGAAAAGCAAGTACAAGAAATGTTTGATTCCGGAATAATCAATAAACCATCAAGTTCTCCATATAATACTCCCCTATGGATTGTACCTAAAAAAATGGATTCATCAGGTAAACAAAAATGGCGACTTGTTTCAGACTTCCGCCAATTAAATGAAAAAACTATCAGTGATGGATACCCATTACCAGACATTACGCAAATCATTGATCAAGTTGGAGGACATAAATATTATACAACTCTTGATTTAGCGAAAGGGTTCCAACAAATTTTAATGGATTCAAGAGATGCCCATAAAACCGCTTTTAGCACTCCACATGGTCACTATGAATATGTAAGAATGGCCTTTGGATTAAAAAATGCCCCTCCTACTTTTCAAAGATTTATCCATGGAGACTAGATATAAGGAGACCAATCTCCATATAACCATTCCCGAAATGAAGTTCTGCCAAGTACATAGTTACAAAACTTCCCGATGAGGGCATATGTGTTCCCTGGGTGCAAAATGGCGACGTCTAATACACGATGCTTATAAACCGTGGATTCCGCCATTTTGCACTCAGGGAACACACGTGCCCTCATCGGGAAGTTTCCTAACTAAGTACTTGGCAGAACTTCATTTCGTGTTTTGTGAAGTACGGCCATAAGAGATTGGTCTCCTTATATCTAGTCTCCATGGATTCATCGATGAAAAATTTAAAAATCTTCAGGGAAAAATTCTTTTTACCTTTATCGATGACATAGTTGTGTTTGCTGATTCTTTAGAAGAACATGAAGAAAAAATGAAACTTATTATGGACAGATTAGAAAAAGCTAACCTACAATTAAACCCCGATAAATGTGAATTTTTACGCGACAAAGTATGTTACCTAGGACACATGTTGAATATAAAAGGAGTTAGCCCAGATCCAAGAAAATTAGAAGCAGTTAGAGAGTTTCCAAAACCCAAAAATGTCAAAAATATACGCTAATTTTTAGGCTTGGCTGGATTTTGCCGCCGTTTTATCAAAAACTTTGCTCAAATCGCAAAATCTTTGAGCAAATTACTCCAAAAGGACATCGAATTCAGGTGGACAGAGAAAGAAGAACAAGCCTTTTTCACACTTAAGGAACATTTATGGAATCCCCCAATTTTGCAATATCCAAACTTTTCTAAGCCATTCAATATCACAACAGATGCATCTGGATATGCTGTTGGTGGAATTCTTTCGCAAGGAGAACTAGGCAAGGATCTTCCTATAGCCTATACTTCAAGAGTTTTAAGAGGCCCTGAGCTTTCTTAAGAAGTCTATGAGAAAGAAGCTCTGGCGATGATTCACGCAGTTAGAATCTTTCGTTCGTATATCTATGGAAAGAAAATTAAAATAATTACGGATCATCAACCTGTAGTATGGTTCAAAACAGCCGAATTGAATACTAGAGTACAAAAATGGCGTTTTAAACTCTCTGAATTCGATTATGAAGTTATTTATAAACCTGGGAAATTAAACCTTAACGCAGATGCACTTTCAAGAAATCCTACGGACCAAGTGCCAACGCAATTGTACAACATCATCACAAGGAAGCAGAAGAAAAAGGAAGAAGCAAACCATATATCAGCTGATGAAAAACGTAAGTCAAAAAGAAAAATAGGAAAACCAACCCCTAATTATGCGGAACGTGAGTCAAGTTACTCAACGAATCCAAAAGCTAAAACGGCGTTACCGCCAGATAAAATTTCTTAAAAATCAGTATCATCTAAAATAGAAGATGATATTGAAGACACAGTCAAAATGACTGAATCAAACTTCGGGGAACAAGCCCTCATTCAACAAAAAGAAAATTCAAAGGTCAGTAGTACATCAAGCTACGACTCTTCAAATTCTAATCAAGAAACTAGGGAATTTGACCCTAACCTAAAATGTCAAATAATTGAAACCAAGGAAATGATCCAATTTCGAAAAGACAATATTTTATATTTTGTCACAAGCACAGGAAATCCCTGCGATAAAGGTGCAAAAGATTTAATTGAATTTAATAAAATCGAAGCTAACCAAAAATTAAAGGAAATAAGTGCTACCCATACAAAAAAAAGGGAGCAAAACAAACCTTTTCGCTCTCTGCATATGAGGCGAAAACAAGGAATCTATCTCAAACATTAGAGAAAACATGTACATAGTATTAAAACAATTAAGAAACCTAATATACCCTCTAGATATAAAAATATTAAGCATTGCACGCAGTGAACATGTCGAAAATTTACCATGGTCAGAAGTGTTGCCAGCCCTTAAGACAGTATTTAAAAACGTAAATATTAAAATTCTTATTTGTAAGGGAACATTAAGATTTGTTCCACTAGATAAACGAAATGAAATATTCGAGGAGTTACATAGTTCACCAATTGGAGGTCATAGAGGAGTCTCCGAAACTTACAGCAGAATCAAGCAAAATTATTACTGGGAAAATCTAAAAGAAGACATTAAACGAAGGATCCAGCAGTGTTTGAACTGCCAACTAAAAAAATTAGTACGGCTTAAAACGAAACAATAAATGGTGATGACGGACACACCAGGAATAGTGTTCGATAAAATAGCCCTGGATGTTGTTGGACCCCTACCTAAAACTAAAAATGGATATGAATATATCCTCACAATGCAGAATCAACTTTCAAAATTCTGTTTAGCCTTCCCTCTGAAAGACACACTAGCCACTACTATAGCAGATGTCTTTGTAAAGAAATTTATTTGTTTATTCCGAGCTCCTAGAGTCGTGCTCACTGATCAAGGTCAAAATTTTCTAAGTAAACTTATGCAAAGAGTTTCCAAAAGATTTAAAATTAAAAAAATTAAAACCACAGCTTTTCATCCTCAATCCAATGGTTCATTAGAAAGATCTCATCATTCCTTAGGTGAATTTTTAAAACAATATACTACCACGGACCAAGAATGGGATGAGTGGTTAGAAATTGCAATTTTAAATTATAATACTTGTGTGTCAGAAAGCACCAAACATACCCCTTATGAAGTAGTATTTGGTAAATTAGCTAGATTACCCTCAAGTAACTCGATTAAATGGTATAATAACTCTTGTTTATGATAATCTAATTGGATCCAAGGAACGTTCAAAAAAATATTACGATAGAAACATAATATTGGAAGTAGGAAAATGCGAAATACCAGAACCAAACATCAATGTAACGCGAAATTATGTACAGCTTTTACAAATTAATGATTACAGCGAAACACAGGTAATACAGTGTAAAATCGAGGTACATAGAACTGTATATTATTGCGGAATGTACTCACATATATCTATAGTGTTAAATGGCGAAAACGAATTTATTTCTGAAATTAGTAAAAGCGCTTGTGAAGAAGTTCACCAAACTGGCATATTAAAAATCACCGATTCACATATTATACATGGAATTAAAATCAATCAATCCATAACTCATAGTGTAATGTTTTCAGGATATATAAATTCAGAAGGAAAATGTAACGGTGTAGGTTATTCAGATCCCTTCGGAACTTGGAAAAATGTTGTAGTGCAAGGAACAGTAAAAATAACCCTAAGTGAGCAAATAGCTCAAATCAAATTAAATTCTAACACAATTCATTTACAATCAGGAACTATATGATCACTTTTAGAAGGTAGCTGTATGGATCAGGAGGGAGGTTATTCTTTTTGGAACCCTATACCCACAGATAACTGTAAATTCTATCAATATAGTATTATATATGAAGGATTAGCTAATAAAATAATAGATTATGATTTTAGCAACAAGCAAATAATATACTCCCTTTCCACACAAGATATAACCTTCGCCCTGACAGCTAAGGGTAAAGAATCAGTTTGCGGTTATACTGTCGTAAAAACCGAACACCCTAAATTACTTATTTTCGAAACCTCAAAAGGTGATAGCTTCGCAATCAATAGAAAAATCTCTGTATCCAATTTAGATATATTTGCTTATGTTAATTCAAAATTTGTTTATGTAGAAAAACATATAAGATCTCAAATGAAACAATTGTACAAGGACGTTATAACCCAAAAATGTAATTTGGTAAAACAGACTCTAAAAAATTCACTCTCAATAGCTACTCAATCACAGGATGAATTCGCATACGATTTAATACAAGGACCAGGATATATAGCAGTCGTTGCAGGTGAAGTAGTACACATAATCAAATGTATACCAGTAGAAATTAAAATAGAACACGGAGATCTTTGTTATGCAGAACTCCAGGTCACTCGAAATAACAGAACGTTCTTTCTCACGCCAAGAACGCACATACATAAATCCAAAGGAACAGAAATACCATGTAACCGACTTTTACCATCTCTTTATTATGTCGCAAATAAATGGTATAAAATTTTACCACTTCCAACTACAGCAGAGCAACCTACAATAATCAAACCAATGACAACGTCAACCTGGGAATATGTCAACCCAGACGAATTAGCCATCAATGGAATATATACTGAGCAGGAATTGCACCAGATTAGGGAAAGGATCATGTTTCCGGTAGAAAGATCAGCAGTTTTAAAGGACATAGCACGGGAAATAAGAAGGGGAGGGAGACAACGAAGGAAGTCTCCTGAAGTTACTAAATGAAGATGCAATTACCAAAATAGCCAGTAATACATGGAATAAAATGTGATCTCATTTCATTACATTTGGAACCGCAAGTGCTGGAATTATAGCAATATTCATTATTTTTCATTTCTCAAAGCCATTGTTGACATTATGATTCAAGGTTATACTTTACACGCAGTGTACGGATGGTCAATACACTTGTTAGGAGCTTTATGGAGTTCGGTTTCACACCTACTCCTACATTTGGCAAAAACACCAAGTAAACCTGATGACATTGAAATGGGAGATATGGAAGCAGCAGAACAACTCACACCTATAACAGATTCGAAATCAACAATCCAAATAAAAAATCAGGAAAAACCAACCAGTAGTCAACCCTTCTTGAAAGGAGTTTAATGAAAACCTGAACTATTTATATACAACATGCTTATGTGGAAACTTTACAAGCGACCCGCAGACTTATGTTTTTTTTTACAAAAAACAAAAATACAGTATTTATCTTCAAGAATATCATCAATAACATCAAGGAACTTCACTCAGGGATATGTTTGCTATTCAAGTTGCACTCTCCTAGCAACCATTTTACGGTGGGGGTGTGACATCCTCTGTACATCATTGACATTAAATATAAAAACCCTACTTTATAGCAATATATTAACTTACAAATTTTATTTCAATATAACTTCATGCTTATGAATTTTAAATATCATTGTAGATCAACATTAAAATGTCAAATAAACTCGATTATTTTCCATTATAAAATAACATAAAAATATATTTATGAATAAAAATATGTACATATATATATATATTAAAATTCAATACAATAGTTTAAATATCGGTAATTTTCGAAAAATGTGAACGATTTCTGTCGATTACATATATTGTAACTCCGTTTTCATTTTTAACAGAAATAAAAATTAGGAATGTCGTTAATCAGATTAGTTAATTACATCATTCTTCAGTTTATAAATCATTGAAACACAATAGAATATCCCGTGTAATAATCATCGTAATCATGTAAATTACGTCTCAAATTTTATATCGCAAAAGTTTTGTATGAATTATTAAATGGTTTGTCTCATATGAATGAATTTAAGAAATAAAGAATGGTTTATTAAAATAAGGAAAATTATTAGAAATAAGATAGGACATTGTAAATATGAATTTAAAAGTAATTTATTATTTATCAATAATTTGATGTTTTTAGAAACTATTTTATAACTACAATTTTGTATGAATAATTATTCATAACTATGTAAAAATTTATATTTCGTTATAAAATAGTACAAATGTCTCCATCTTTTGAGAAAAAAGATAAACTTCGAGAAAACCTGGTACCCCTCCTAGACCCAGATATCAGGGCCCGCTGCAAAATCTACCTATGAGAATCAAGAGAGTAACTGCACTCACCTATACACACCAATTAGAAAAGCAAAAGATAAAAAACCAAGTCGCTCTAGAACATTTTTATGGAAAGGGAAAGTAGAGCAGAACATAAAAACGACTGCACAGCTAAAAAAGGTCAGTTATTAGTTCTTCAAAATCTTCACTTCTTCAATTAAAAAGTGCTTCAATAAAAAAACTTATTAAATCCTTCAAGTTCGTCAGTTATTCATTTCTTCAAGTTAGTCAGTTCTCAGTTCTCAATTTCAAAATCTTCAGTTCTTCAATTAAAAAACAAAGACTTCTTCAATTCTTCAAGTTCAAATTACCAGGATTTCTCCAGGATTTGTCAAAGATTTGTCATATTAAATAAAAGTGAGTTTTCTATTATAATTTTTTGCTTTTATAATCTTTCTCAATCCTATTTCTTTCTTTTTCTTTTTATTATATTTATAATTGCTCATTTTATATTCCTCTACACAATTTCTTAGGTTGTCTTTACTGAGTCGTTTTGTGTTCCAGGAGGGGCTCCTTACCTTGCCGCCCCTTCCCGTATTCACTGGGTGACTCCGTTCCTGGATGCTAAACTCAATGCACTGATGGTCACTCAATGTTATTACATTGAGGACGCACAAGTCGCCTATCCTTGAGGCAAGACGGGGAGCTGCAATCGTGAGGTCGATAATCGACCCACCCGCTCCTCGTCTGAAGGTAAAATCCCTGCCCCGATTCAATAAAATCAGGTCATTCCTGGCGACCATCTCACCAACCAAGAGTCCCCTCCTGTCCAGACGGGCTTCTCCCCACTCAGGCGATTTACTATCAAAGTCTCCCGCAATAAGGGACCGCCCACTAGCCTCCTTTAGGCTTTCCTTAAAGAGGAGGATCTGGGTCTCAAAGATCTCGAAAGGATCGTTGGGGGAGAAGTAGCAGCTGAATCAGAAGGTTCTGGGCTTCCTTCCCTCTCCCGAGTTTGAGCAGTAGAAGTTTCACTTTCCACCTCTCAACCTCCGGAGATCCGCCCAGAATATTGGGCAAGAACCGCTCCCTGAAGCATGAGCGACATCTTTTTCGCCCCTATCAGTGCAAGTCAGGCACCGCGGTAGAGCCTTGCTTGCACTCTTTGGCCACGTGTGACGCGCCCCCACACCTCCTCCAGGCATCCTTCCTGCCTCGAAGCGTGCAGCCACGCGACACATGGCCATATCCCTGGCACCTGAAATACCGGGCAACCTCGACATGCTCTCGGATGCGGCAGTTCACCAACCCTACCCTTAACCTACCGAGCCCGAGCAAGCTCCGGGCGTCCGCCTCGGTTAAGCGGACCACCGCAGTCTGCACACCGCCAAAGCGTTTGTACAGCCTGCACTGGTCCCCGTGGTCAGGCTTTCCTAGCGCGATGCACAGCGCGGCAACAACCTCTTCTCTTGTGACTGTCTCATCGAGGTCCCTATCTTCAAGGGACCTCTTCGAGACCAAAGATTTAACTTCAGCCTTCTCCCCGACCACCTGGTCGAGCGCCTTCTCGAAGGATATCGGCGTAGGACTCTCCATCCTTCGCCGACACCCTGATAGCGTCACCCGACCTGGCGGTCGGAGAGCGCCTCGGCAACTTCCTCTTTGTTTTGGGTTCCTGCGCACAGGGCGCAGAAAGCTCTTTCTTCTTCTTCTCTATATTTTCTTCTGTTTCTTCTCCACCAGCTGCCATTCCCGATCCTTTTTTGGGGTCTGGCCTCTGGTGGCCGCAGCACAGGATGGCGATATGCCACCCTTCCCTTTCATGGGAAGTCGATCTTCGGGGGGAGAAGGAGCAACCCTCTTCTCCCCCTTTGTCAGCTTTTTTGTGGTATCTCCCAGAGACGCAGAGCACAGTCTCTGGAAGATACCCATCTTTTTTGAGGCGGGGTGGGATTCCAGCTTCTTCTGGATTTCGACCCCACTTTCTAGAAGGCATTTATGGGTGTTGAGCATTCCGCTCAACACCTCTGATGCCTCGTTAACACTGTCCTTTACATGGCCAGGGTTATTTCTCAGCATACCCTGCTGGATGACACTGAGAGCCCTGGCCAACTTCTCCATTTTCGCACTTTACTCCTTCAGGAGCTGAAGGACGTCTTTCCATCCCTCAGCCCCTGGAGAAGTGTGTGAGGGCGTATCTGAAGCCTTCACCTCTTCACCTCCTTTATTTTGTAAAAAGTTCATATTAATACTGTCGTTTCTTAAAAGGGTTCGCCCATCATGGGAACCCTACCGCAGTAGGGCTACTATCCCCGCCTGTATAGATCCCTAGTTATGTGCGCCGAAACCGAGAGGCGGCTTATCGGATGGTCGATCCTATCGGCACATTAAATTAAGCTAGAAAAAAGTTACGGGTTAGGCCCGCGCCATAGTGATGCTAAAGGTTTAGCGTCACCCCTATCGACCGAGCGGTGTCGGGTCCGCCCCGACACCTGACCCGGACTTCAGGCTAGACGGTGTGCGATTTATCCTACGCAGCGTCGGATATAAGGAAATACTGACCAGTTAATCCTTCATTTCTGGGCCCGGGCGTCCATGATTTCAACCCCGAAATTGGCTCCAGACAGTAGGAACGTGAGCGGTTTTCCCAATTTAACATGTGGTTTCACGGGATCTTTGCCCTTCGCGGCCGAACACCGGAGGGACTTACATTTACCCATATTACTTCCACAGAGGAAAGGTACTAACATCGCGTCCTACCCTGGTCGGGAGGCTACTACTCCTCCCTTGGCAGTGATCCCAGAATGCGTAAGATTTTTGCTCCCACCATGGATCCCACCATCTCATGGTTTCTTCCTCGCTCCACTGCCAGAAGTTGGTTGAATGAGGAAGACGCAATGAGCTGGTGGGATGCATGGTGGGAGCAAAAATCTTACGCATTCTGGGATTACTGTCCCTTGGCTAGTCTACCGGGAATATGCACCAGGCGCCGGCCGCAGCCCATTCACTCAGCACTGCATTCATTCTGGTATGCGTGAGTGTCGGTATCGTGCATCTGGTTGTGATGTGACCGCGAGAGGGTTACGAGGGAAGTTTAGCGTCACCGCCGCATGCGCATTTGGGCCGATACCCCGATTAAGGGGCCCCCCGCATTCATAAAGTGTCCACTCATGCGGCATCAAAGAACCTGTTAAAGGTCCCCCGATGCTTTTGCTCCACACCGCGTCCTCACGCGCCTGAAGGTTGCGAAGAAACCATTCCAACGCGTGCGCCCGGCAGGCCCACCGCTAGGGAAAAGCCCGTCTATAGGGCCTCCTTGACGGCCATCCTGACGGCGGCAGCCCAGCCGCTGGCAGAGTCCTTTCGGCTACTACCGCTGTTGGGCTGCAGGACTCGTCTGCTCCGTGCATGGCCACACACACTCCTCTGGGCGAGACACTGCCCCCTCTCAAAACTCTCTCTCGGGTGTTGGGCGTGTTGTGTTCAGTGTCGCTGTAAATGTGTTGTGTCATGTCAATAATAATTACAATAATAAACAAAATGATAAATAAGTAATAAAAAAATAATAAAAAAATAATAAAAAAATAATAAATAAAATCATTGTTTTCTGTTAAGAATGTTTTGTTTATTACTTTTGCATGTAGTTTAAAAATTAAGGTGTTGAATTAGTCACTACTTTAGTTTGACATTAAAAACTTCTTGTTTGTGATACTCTGGTGATTTTTAATTAAGTGATTTGCTGCTTGTGAAGTACTTTCGTACCTGATGTTTTGTACTATTTAGTGATAATCTTCTATATTATTACTTAGGTCTATATAGAACTGGATTCTATTATTTAGTAACATACTAGTCACAGCATGTACATACTTAATTTTCATGTAATATCTGCATTCAGTATTAATTATATTTTAGGGTTTGTTTCTTTTCCAATTCTATTATTTTCTGATAAATTAAAATGCTCGTAAACGACCAAAATACAATAGTTTATAATTTTTGTATATATTTGAAATTATTTCTATTACTTCTTTCATTTGGAGCAAATTATTACTCCTGAGCAATTTAAACGTATGATTAAATACGCCAACAAGATCGAGTAATTCAACATTTTTTAAAACAGAAGGGGACGGAGCTTTTATTCAGTTTTTAAAACCGTTTATGTACAGGTACATAAGGGTTGAATTATGAGACGCGAATTAATTTATACTAAAAATAGTTATTATATGTGACTATTATTAATAGTTCACGTTCAGAACGTGAAATCATTTTTACACTACTCAAAGGTAAGTTTACTTGTTGAATTCTGTAATCTATATTTGATAAATATATAATAAATTTATATTTAATTATAGTTAAGACATAAATACATATGCCTTTTTAAATATATACAACATTATATACAATAATAATAAATATTACCGAGTTATATTTTAGTAATATTCAATAAATTTCATTTCATTAGTTTAATTATGTATACTATCAATACTAATACCAGTAAAAAAGCATGGATTTCATATTGTTTCTTTAATATTTACACTTTTTCCTTTTTACTAAATTTGAATTTACCGCAACATTCTTTGTAATCAACCTAAGTAAATATGGCGGCTCAGCCTTCAATTGGGCACACGACTTTGCGGACTTTCCCATTGGCATTGTGCATCCAGTGTATTATAGAGATCAGTGGGATACACTGACATGACGCGCTTCATTGTGTGTACTCCCACATATTATTGTAGCAGTGCGGACCCTTAATTTTAGTTCGAAAAAGCTTTACGCAATTGGGGGCGCTGCAAAAGTGATAAACAGTAGCTCTGTTTTACCCTTCAAGTAGTAGCATGAACCTTTCATTTTAGTTCCCAAGATCAATTCGCAACAGGGCACGCTGCGGAAAATCACTCGAAATTAAATACATTACTTTAACAATCTACCAACTCATCTCTGACAAAATATAATATACATATTACGTAATTTACTCCCCACTCCAAAAAAATACGTTCTGTAAAAAACTAGAGGCCAAGACACGATGCTTATAAACCGTGGATGCCTCCATTTTGCACTCAGGGAACACACGTGCCCTCATCGGGAAGTTTCCTAACTAAGTACTTGGCAGAACTTCATTTCGTGTTTTGTGAAATAGTCTCCATGGTTGCGCAGTTACGTTTTACTATCGATAACAACAATGGAATCTTGGGGTTTCGACGCTCCGTGGTATATTTGTAAGGTCGGTTTCGAGTGGGGTTTAAACCTTTCTCTGAGCCCCTTAACCAATCAAATTGCTTACGTCAGCAAATTTTATAGTACTGTGACAAATAAAAATTCAGGCCACACAGGACCGCCTATTGCTAATAATTCAAGTTAATGCATCGATAAAAAATGACATTACAAACAGTCAAAGTTGAAAGGTCGAAATTCCTAAATATGTTTATAAGCATTGCATCCGATTCTTTTCAGACTTAAGACACGCTTCGGTAATTAAAACAGATCTATGAGTAATATTTGCGACAAGGTTATTGTGTGCTTTCGCATTCCTTAAATTCCTACACATGTAAGCTTGCGAGAGAGAAAAGGAGTTTTTCCGTCAAGGCCATGAGTCATTACGTTCGAATTCTAGCGCATATTCTATGGGTAATGTGGATTCCCTTTAGTTCCTGTGAGCTATCGATTGTTTGTGTCGCTTCCTTCTATACCTACAAAAAACGTGTTATTTGTAAAAAGGGTTCTAGAGCCCCTTCAATCTAGTACCGAAAACGACCACATCGTTACACCTCCTCCCTTATTAAAAAAAGTGTTTCTTGGTGAAACAGCTTTTTATGGCTTTTTAATGTGTTTTGGACAGGGGTATGCATCCGCCCGTATTTCACGGTTCTAACTTGACCTCACGGTCGTATAGACAGGTCTGGCATCTCCCATGGTGGGGGATGTTCCCTTATTGTAGTCAGAATGTTTCATATTTTTGCCACGGATAGCGCTAGTATCGAGTAGTGGCCCGAATGACCGCACCGTAGCATGTATGTATATAGATATACCCAGAACGCAGTCAGCTGTGAAAGCTGTCTGTAGACCACGGATATTCCTTCAACTACTCGATTGCAGCGCTGCCCAAGCGGTCACTTTCGAAACTACTACTCGTCACGATAAGGGAACATCCCCCACCACGGGAGCTGCCAGACCTGTCTATACGACCGTGCTTTACCCCGTTAATGTCCTAACTTGAATTCCTAAGTTAAATTGCCGAATCGTCACACGCGGCGCTAACTGTACCATCACTCCCTGAAAATTCACGTAACATACGAAGAATTTAATATAAAAAATTTTTGTGAATAAATTATTCAATGCCATAAAGAAATAAAAGAGATCAGACTTTAAATATTAATATGATTAGAATATTTAAAATTAAATATTCCCCATTTTATTCATATTAATCTTGTACAAAAACTATTTTGAAACATTCAGCTGATATTAATATTTAAATATTAAAATCTACCTTTGTGATAGATGAACAAAAATTTGAAAAGTTCATTGCTTTAGATGTTATTAAAAAATGGTTAAAACTATCAAATTTGGACTTTTTTTGCATTATTTTTGTCAATGCTGCACAAAAACATTTCGTTTTTAGGTCACTAAGTGCAAAATTTCATTACCTCTGACGTGATTCCTAGAAATCCCTAGCGGATCCGGTTGAGAGAACGGTCAAAGAATACTCTGACTGTTCTCTGACCTCGCATTATTATAGCTAAGAACGATAAAAAAAACATTTAAAACATTTCAATTATGATTCTGCGATCAAATTTGAATTAGCAGGTGTAGGAAAAAATACAATAATTTTATTATTCAGAGATAAAAACAATAAAAAAATCGTATACCTGTTAGTGGTTCACAATTGGCGGAACGTCTCCATTGTGAAGGTTTACTATTGGTGGAGACGTTCCGCAAATGGTGAACCACTGCACTGTCTTCAATGACAGGTACATGATGTATTCCTAGTTTTTATCGCTAAAAAGAAAATTATTGTATTTATTCCTACGCCTTCTATTCCAAATTTTGCCATGGAATCATAATTGCAATGTTTAAAATTTTTTTTTATCGTTCTTAGCCATAATAATGCGAGGTCAGAGAACAGTCAGAGAACGGTCAGAGTATATTCTATGACCATTCTCTCAACCAGGTCCGCTAGGAATGTAATTTATTTGATCTATTACTAAAATTATGAGCTTTGAGGGCATGTGATACTTGAGAAGAGTAGCAAGTTTGTATAAATAATTTGGTCCAGTTTCTACATGTTTGTGTCCAATGTACATAAACTGTTGTTTCCAAAATTTCGTGAATGTTAGAGAGGATGAAAACGGACGTAGATAGACTACTTTTGGTTTTGAAAATGAAAAAAAATTTAATTGTTCTTATTATACTATTTTTATTAATGTTAGTTAATTATTTTAAAAATATAAATTAATATTCACCTCAATTTATATTCTATTTTCTTTAATTATTCATAATGATTACCAACTAATTACAACTCTCATCAACATTGTATCTTGTTCAGAATTTTTCATTCTTTGTTTCCATTTTTCAACTTAATTTTGCCTTAAAAAAATAATATGAATGGAGTGATATGTAGACAATTAAAAAAATAATTTAAAAAAAGTTATTATTCAATGCCATAAAGGAATAAAAGAGATATTAATATTTAAATATTAATATCAGCTGAATGTTTCAAAATAGATTTTGTACGAGATTAATATGAATAAAAAGGGGAACATTTAATTTAATATTTTCAAATAATATTAATATGTAAAGTATAATCTCTTTTATTTGTTTATGGTCTTGAATAATATCAAATTAATTAGGTGAGTTTGAAATTTTTGTCAATGCCTACATTATCGGAGGTTCACTAGTCGCGTATCAGATAGGATACGTTGTCGACAGGTGTCCTCGTAGACAATTTCAAACTCTTATATTGCAAATAATGCGAATGAATTCAAATATTTAAAGAATTTGAAAATCTTTCTGTGGAAAAAAGACGCTTTCGACTGCGCTGGGATTCAAGCCCAGGTCTTTCGATTGCCGGTCGACTGCTCAGATTGAGAGGGAAGATATTTTCACTATTTACATGCTATTAACCTATTTAAAACAGCAAAAAATATTTACTATCTATTTACGATAGCCTTCTGCCTTCTGCTATTTCTGAATGATTGAAAAGTGTATGTTCAGCTCCGTTGTCCGTATCGTTCTCTGATTTTGATATAGACTGCACATCAAAATAACCACTCAAATATTGGTCAGGAATAGGGATAGTGTCTGAGAAGCGAGCCTTATCAAAGAACCAGATTAAGGTGACAACATTAGAACAGCATCCTACAACACGTTGCCGGTCTTTAAAATTGCAGGTATGTCCAATAATGGCATTGATTCTAGTCACTGCTTTATTGACAGTCACAGAGACAAAATACTTGACTGGATTAGAATACCTAGAACGTAAGCGAGCTTTGAATAGGATGCCGTTCATAAAGTCTAAATCTATTTCACATTTGTGGTAGTCAATGTGTATTTTTTCTGCAGAAGCTTAGTACTCGAAATTTCGTGCATTGAGGTTTTCTTCTCGAACTAATAAAGAAAGGACATTGTCTTTATTCGAAAAACTCAGCATTTGCAGAATAATCAGTTCTATCTAATTTGTAACTTGATTATTATTATAGGGAACGACCATTCGTTATTTTGACTCCCGACTTCGCCATCTTAAACTGTCTTCATAGTCTATACCCCAACGGCGGCCATGCTTTGGCGTAAGTTGGCAGCGGGTCGTTCCCACGACGTGACGCAATGTCTAGTCTGTCATAGACTTATTGTTGTTAAATAAAGAGTTTCTTTTAAAACGTTAAAACAGTGACTAGTTATTTTCGGCTGACTTGGGAAAGTAGGTTCCCTAAATAAATATACCTAAAAACCTACATTATTCCATCGTTCTAATATTCCGAACATGCGTTGGAAAGCTACTGTCATTGTGCGTCTTTTTCAGTATATGTCATTCATTGGAAGCGTAAATAACAATAATTTTTTTTACTCAAATATGACGAACTTTGTGCCTGAAAAAGTGTTTTTGCAGGAAGTTCTTCTTCATTACTTTAATAAGAAGAAAACTGCTGCCGAAAGTCATCGTATTTTGGTGGAAGTTTATGGTGAACATGCTCTAGCTGACCGAACGTGCCAAAAGTGGTTTGCACGATTTAAAAGTCGTGATTTTGGCTTGGAAGACGAAGAATGTCCTGGGCAGCCAAAAAAGTTTGAAAATGAAGGACTGAAAGCATTACTCGATGATGATTGTTGCCAAACACAAGAAGAGCTCGCAGAATCTTTGGGAGGCACTCAAGCAGCCATTTCAAAACGTTTAAAAGCAGCTGGATACATTGAAAAGCAAGGAAATTGGGTTCCACATGAACTCAAGCCTAGAGACGTTGAAAGGCGGTTTTGCATCTCCGAAATGCTGCTGGAACGCCACAAAAAGATGTCATTTTTGCATCGGATTGTTACTGGTGATGAAAAATGGATCCATTAGGACAACTCCAAGCACAAAAAATCATATGTGAAACCCGGCTAACAAGCCATATCAACGGCAAAGCCGAATATCCATGGCGCGAAGGTAATACTGTGTATTTGGTGGGATCAGAAAGGTGTGCCTTATTACGAGCTGCTAAAACTGGGTGAAATGGGCATTGTAGTTTAGTACACCAGAATATCCACACAGAATTATTCAAACCAAACAGAACAGACGTTCGGATCCAGAGCGTCAGAAATCTGGATCTGTACTCTTATGACAGTATACTTGAATACTCAGAAAGAAACAAATAAAGATCGTTATACTGTTATACAACTAAATGATGGGTGAATCGTGTCACCAGCCTGGGAAAGCACTTAAAATATTCTAGTCGAATACTTAAAAAGAAACAAATGAAGATCGTACACCAGAAGGATAACGACAACTGTTATACAATACAATGATGGGTAAATCGTGTCAGCAATCTGGGTTAAAAGATTCAATATATTCTGGTCGAATACGCGTAAGGTACACATGAACACTTAAGCAGATGCTGTTATTCTTCTGATGACAGATGTTCATTTTTTGGTTTCTACCTACTCGATTAGAATACTTTGAGCGTGCTAACCCAGACTATTGACGCTATTTACGTAATATTTAGTTGTACAACGTTTGTCGCTATTCCTTTTTGGTGAACAATCTTTGTTTGTTCTATTTGTAGCCATGTTAGGTCCGCCATCTTGAGCTTAAAGCTTTCCTGCTCGAAGTTAAGAAGAGCAATATGAAGACCTTTCGTAATGTAATCTTTATGTATTTGGAAAAACATTTGCAGGTTTGAACCATTTTGGTGGTGGCCTTGCTGGACTCCCCGTCTTGAATCTCGCATTCCTGACTTCGAAGTTCAAAAGAATATTACCGAAAACCCTTGTAAACCAAGTTTATTGAGAAATAAGCCACAAGGTTATGAAATATGAGCGGAGGATATGTGTACATGATTCCCGTCGTTTCGGGGTAAGACAAACTTTACTTCGCTCATTCTTTCTATGTTCCCCGTACCCCACAATGAAATAAATGTCATTGTCCCCTATAAAATAGACCAAAAATCAATGTTTTGGTACGTATCCACTTTAAACTTGCAAGCCAAAAATGGCCTATTTTTAATATCCTCCTCTGACAGTTCGATTCCCTTCCCATATACAGTTATGTTTTCATCGCTTTAGATATTTAAATTAAATTCCATTTACTCTCATCTACCTATGTCTAATTTATTTATGCGCTCTATTTCATCTATATTTTATAAATATAACAGGTGAATTAGCACATATCAATTAATTTTTTATATATTCTTTTCCTGAATAAATTATTTATTGTATTAAATTTCATAATAGTGCTCAAGAACCGACGCTTTTCCCTCCAAAATCATGGCATATAGTTCTCAATTAACGGATTCTTTATAATAATATTTTACTTTTTTACAGGTACGATAATTTAAGCTGCAAGCTGGTACAATTCAACCTGCTCTTAGGAGAAACCCGTCCTTTGGAAAAACCCGCTTGGATTGGTCTCGACCACTCTACTTGAATATCAGATAAGTTTTCCTTCTGTATAATAACTACAGTCAAGACTCGTTTATTGCAAGACTCGTCTATTGCAAGGCCCGAACGTTCCTCTAACCCCCACCTTTGTTATATATGCAACACTGTAGTTGGGGTGACAACCAATTCACTGTTAACTCTGAAAACCAACCTTACCGATAGTTGCGGTGGTGGGAGTCCCACCCATCTTGCAATAAACAAGTCTCGTTCGTTTCGGAGCCTTGCAATAAACGAGTCTCGACTGTATTATGTTTTTATGTAACAAGAACAATTGCTTTGTGTAAAATTTCCCTTTTCCTTGTTTTAGGTTCTTTCTGCTTTTGAGTCCAGGATGTCAGTTTAAGAAGGAATTTCGTAAACTAACCTCCTAAATTGACTTCCGCAAGTATCCATGTTATTTTTTGTATTATTGTGAGTTTTTCAACAATTTTTTTCCTAATATTCTTTTTTATTTGTACCATGTAATTCTGTCTTTTATTTCATATACTTTATCAGCTGTAAAATACTTCCTGCGTTATTCCCTTTTTACAGAAAAACATTCGACAAAACAGGTCGATTATTATTCTGTAGTCAAACAATATATTGATAATTGACTGAATTTTTATAATTTTCTTAAGTAATTTTTGTTTTAGGAAAATAGTACTGACCTACAATGAACTTATCGAAAATTGTATTTTAAGGATGTGTCACGTCGCGCGACTCTACCACCTAGAGTAATAAACAAATTAAGGAACCAATGAAGAGATCAAGGCAACATTACCACGTCCTTGATTATACTGACTCAACAGTCAACAGTTTTTACATCCACAGTAGTTGACCTTTTCGTTAGAATCAAATAACAGACGAAATAGACTTGATATATTTGACTATGACACTAATGCCAGGTAATAAATTTCATCGAAGCATAAGTGATCAGAGAAGGCAACTCATCCGATCTTAAAATACTAAATATGGAAAAGATGATATACCTTGTTTTTACCTCCACAGTAGTTGACCTTTTCGTTAGAATCGAATAACAGATAAAATAGACTTGATATATTTGACTATGACACTAATGCCAGGTAATAAATTTCATCGAAGCATAAGTGATCAGAGAAGGCAACTCATCCGATCTTAAAATACCAAATATGGAAAAGATGATATACCTTGTTTTTACTTCCACAGTAGTTGACCTTTTCGTTAGAATCGAATAACAGATAAAATAGATTGCGACATTAGTGCCAAGTAATAAATTTCATTGGAGCAAGAGTCATCAGAGAAGGCAACTCATCCGATCTTAATACCAAATATGGAAAAGGTGGTACACCTTGTTTTTTACTCCCACCATAGGTGACCTTTTAAAGTTCTATAAAAAGCGAACTTAGTCGACATCCAAATTCTACAATGTAACCAACGTGAGTTCAGTCAGTCAGTCGACATCCGATTTCCACAATGTAACCAACGCGAGTCCAGTCCAGTACCATCATCTCTACACGGCGAGTTCAGTTCAGTCTAGTCCAGTTTCATTATCTCTACGCTACGAGTTCAGTCCAGCCTCATCAGATTTTACCGCTACTCACACGAATTCTTACTCGACGCTGAGTTCAACGACATTAGAAAGTGAAGGGGAATCACCTTCCAAAATTCTCTCTAAAACTAGGATCAAGAATCGACTAGACCAACCGTCTCAACTACGAATTTCCCATCAAACAAGTACTATCTCAAAGATTACAGCGAAGACTCAACTGACCACCTTCGCTCCACTGGACTCAATAAATCATCAGGCAATTTTCACTTGGGCTAATCACAAAGGTATATCTAAATTTCAATTCGATTTCCAATTCCATGATGCTTATTCGTTTTTCAATTTGATTGTCAATAAACATACTTATTATCAATAACCATTCTCAATCACTGACTTCTCCTCATCCCTTAGAGAGGATCCTTTTCGATCCTTACATAAAACGAGGAATCTTTTAAGAAGAGAAATTTTACGTTTCTGATTTAACATACCCAATCTCTTTTTTGGTGCATCGGCCGGGAAACACTTGAAGTCAGTGAATGGGATATCACAATTTCATAATTACTAGGAATCAAAACTTGATAAAGTACAATTATAATTTATCTGTTTACACACATATTGGTTGAAATAAAATAAATTTGATAAAATCACGAAAGGATTTGACCTTGAGGCAAACTTGAGTTTTTCAATTTGATTGTCAATAAACATACTTATTATCAATAACCATTCTCAATCACTGACTTCTCCTAATCCCTTAGAGAGGATCCTTTTCGATCCTTACATAAAACGAGGAATCTTTTAAGAAGAGAAATTTTACGTTTCTGATTTAACATACCCAATCTCTTTTTTGGTGCATCGGCCGGGAAACACTTGAAGTCAGTGAATGGGATATCACAATTTCATAATTACTAGGAATCAAAACTTGATAAAGTACAATTATAATTTATCTGTTTACACACATATTAGTTGAAATAAAATAAATTTGATAAAATCACGAAAGGATTTGACTTTGAGGCAAACTTGAGTGATTAAATAATCAGTTTATTTTATTTGAAATTTTATACACATATCTTGTTAAAATAAAATAATTTTATCAAATCACAAAGGGATCTGACCTTGAGGCTAACCTAAGTGATTAAATAATTATTTTATTTAAAAAATTGTTTACTTTCCTTATTTCTTGTTATTTTGTACAAACTGTGCTAAAATAAAATAAATTCTGTTGATTCACGCAGAGATTTGACCTTGAGGCTAACCTAAGTGATCAAAAGACTTATTTTATTTGAAATTTTATTATCGGAATTTCTGAAAGTGCAGAGATTACATAGGATTTTGTGCTTGAGTCATGCCTGTCTAATCTCGTACTTCTTTAATTCTAAATTGTTGACTAAGTTTTAATTCGAGTTAAAACGAGGAATAGCAGCACACAAGACTATAAGTCCTTTTTATATTCGTTGAACGGTCACTATTTGATTACGATCAATTGGGTAAGGCAAAATTCAAGTAATCATACAGTATCGTTTGAAACTTCTATTTTAACTCTGTTAACTAACAGAATATTTTTATTTGCAAAGATTGACCACGATGTTGTGCTTGAGTCAGGCTTGTCCAATCTTGCATTACTAAAATTCTGTATATTTTATGATTTTATTCATGTGTATAATAAAAAAATATAAAAAAATTTTTTTTTTGTGAGTGTAGCAATTATTTAAAACCCATTTGTGACCTATACAATTCGACAATTATATAAAAAAATACATATCAAGTATCCCAGGTAAGACAAGGACCAAAATTAGTTTCAATAAAAATAAATTTGAAACAAAAATTCTAAATAAATATTTTTTCTGTAAGCACATGGAAATTGGTATAATTAAGGCATATTATTTTAAGAATTTTGATTGATGACTATAAATTTACCTGACTCGGAACATTGAGACAAATTTATATTTTCTAATAACAAATTATCAATTACATTTATTGATTACAAAAATATTTTAAAACGAAAGGTATTCGAAAAACTTTTCTGTTGATCCAATTGAATATTTATGTATTGTAATTTTAAAAGTGTCTCCATGTACGCATCAGTAAATTTTATTTTATAATAATCTATGTCAGGACCCAATTTCAGTGAATTCGGGAAATCACAAATTCAAGAAAATCCTATTACACGCAGTCAAGTCAAAAAAAATATTGAACTTGCAAAACTTGTGGCACAAAATCAAACTGGTCCCCTTAAAACAAAAAGAACAATTACTGTGAAGGAAAAGGTAACTAAAGATAAGTTTGAAAATATTTCTAACAAGGACTAAACAAATATCAGTTTTCAATTAGATAATATTTCTTTAGAGAAAACCTTAACGTTTGAACAATTCGAAACTGCCGGAACAAGCAATTTATCTGACTCGAATAATTGGCTTAATTCAATTTCAAAAACTAATTCAAGTATTATTTGTGGATCAATTGATCAGGACGAAACATTCAAAAACGAAACTACTTATACTGACAACGAAGATATAAGTTTACTCAGTTCAACGATAATTCCAAAAATTACAGTTGAAGAAAGAACTAAAATAAATTTATCAGAAAAATCTCTTACTCGCGAAACAATTTTAAGTAATCACGATAGCGACGATAATAGTACCGACAACGAACAAATGGAACAAATTGTTCACAACAATCCTGAAGAAAACGTTAATCCAATTATAAACAACGAAATGGTCCTACCTAATAATCAACAAGTATCCTTACGCGACGCGCTAGAAGTAGTACCCTTATTTGATGAAAGTAACATTATCAATAAAATTAACTATCTGGCCTAAAACCTTTACAACATCATAAAAAATATACAAAATAGGTAAATTTACCTTCTTAGATTGTCGATTCATGAAAATGTTTGCAATCACACCCAATAAAGGTCACTTTAATTCCTAATTTTATTTAAACAAACGGCTAAACTAAAAGTGAAATATACCGAAAATTGTTTGAAACGCTGTAAGCGGTGTTGGCTTGGTGCGTTTATCACAGTAAGTCCCCGGATAGGCATGTATATTCGGAGGTTCGATTTCTCCTGGCACATGCAAGATGCACGCTTTCAAAAATTTTTTTTCGGTCTTAAAATATTTTACCACCTAAATATTAACCATTTTACATATTTCACGACCTCAAATAACTGTACAAAAAAACGGAAAGGCCATCTACTTTCTTTGAAAAAAAGAAACATTTAAAGAAGTTTTCAATGACACAATCAACGTAGAAAGAGATTTGGCAGTATCTTCCGCACTACGGAAAAATAAAAATTCAGATTATTTAAAAATGGATGATTCTATAAATAATAGAAATAATAAAACAACTCGGTTCAATGTTGCACGAGATAACAACATAAATTGTATAATATGTAAAAAAACCAGGTCATGTTGCTGAAAATTGTTATCATTTAACCAAAGCACAAGAAGCAGTATCTAGAAAACAAAATCCTAATTTTGTTATGCAAAATCGACAGCCTGGTAATAATCACGAACAACGAGAAAATATTTACAATAATTCTGCAAGAAATAATTACCGGAATAACCATTTTTTAGGAAACAGAAATAACAATTATGATAATAATAACTTTGCACAAAACAATTATCCGAATAACAATTTTTTAAGGAACAGGAACAACAATTACAATAACTTTGCAAGTAACAGAAATAATTATCCTAACAGCAATACCAGGTGTACAAGTATGAAACCGGTAATGTCAAACCAAATCATTGACGCCATTTCTTCGCATTGAGTTCTGTCAACAATATTCAGCACATCTAATAAAAAAGACTCGGGAATTGGTAAATTCGTACAGCTGGGCAGCCCTCCCCCATGCGGCTTATTCACCAGACTTGGCTCGATCTGACTACCACTTATTTTCATCAATGGGGCACGCATTGGCTAAACAGCGCTTCGATTCGTACGAAAATATAAAAAAATGGCTCGATGACTGGTTTGACTCAAAAAAGAAACAATTTTTTTGGCGAGGCATACACAAATTGCCAGAGAGATGGGAAAAATGTGTGGCTAGCAATGGCCATTACTTTGAAGATTGAATGTATAACCATTTTTATTAAATAAACGTGTATTTTCCCAAAAAAATTACCGGTTTCATACTTGTACACCTGGTAGATTCCATAATTACAATAATAATAATTTTTCGAGAAACAGAAATAATGATCATAAACAAGAAAATCTAGATCACAACAGGTATGCAAATCACAGACAATCTTTAAATCAAAATAGACAATGTGAAATGCGAACTCAGCAATTAAGTAAACCAAATCAAAATTATCCACAAAAATCTGAAGTTATATGCAACTATTGTAAAAAACCAGGACATATTATAACAAATTGTAACGTTAGATTAAATGAACAACAATCGCAAAATTCGGAAAACTCAAACGCTCTCCCCAGTACGGATGCACTGAGGAAAGCATAAGGCAAGAACCAGAAGCATCCACTTTTAATGATCAACCGGCTATAAAGATAAGCGTTTCCAAACCAAGTACAATTCCATCGATAATGATATGCGCAGAAGGTCTTCAAAGCCCTGCTCGCATGATGATAGATACCGGTGCTGGTCGAAATTTGATTAAACAAAAGTCCGTAAATCCTAATTTGCCAATAAATGAAAAAATAGTATTAAAACTTACAGGAACAAATAATTTACCACTTTTTACAATGGGGCAAATACAAATAAACATTCTAGGATATCCAACAATATTGAATATAATTCCTAATGAAGTTCCAATAGATGAAGACGGAGTTCTAGGTTCAGAATTTTTTCGAGAAAATAAAGTCAATATAAATTATGTAACAAAATGTCTAGAAATACAAAATAAACCGTATCCATTTGAATCGACACAGATATTAACAATTCCAGCTAGAACAGTAACAACATTTTATGTTACAATTGGAAATACTGAAAAAAGCGAAGGTTACGTACCTCGACTACATTTTGGCGAAGGAATTTATGCAGGAGACGCAATTGTAAAAAATTGCAACGGTAAAGCTTACATCAAATTTGCAAATACAAACGAAATTTCAGTAACGATATCAATACCAGCTATTACTTTAGAAGACTTTGAAGAAAGAGATTTTCAAAATGTAACAAGTCAATCAAGCAATTTAAAAAACTTAAGTGATGACGATTTATCTAACCAAATTCTGAATAGCTTTTTAAAAACCGACAATTTTTTCGACAATCCATGCAAATTTTTTAACATAACAGGCGAAGAAAGAATAGAATGCATCAAAAAACTTCTTCGTTTGGATCATTTGAATCAAAACGAACACGAACATGTAGAAAGATTAATTATTAACAGTGCAGACGGATTTCAAATCCCAGGAGAACCACTTGAAGCTACTAACGTTTTGTAACATTCGATTCCAACTGCAGATGATTCTCCAATTTTTTCAAGACAATATAGATTTCCCCCTGTTCATAAAGAAGAAATCACAAAACAAGTTGACGAATTATTAAAAAGTAAAATAATAAAACCTTCACAATCACCGTATAGCACTCCAGTTTGGATTGTTTCTAAAAATCCAGACTCTAAAGGTAAAATAAAATGGCGAATGGTTCTTGACTTTGGAAAACTTAATGAAAAAACAATCGGAGATTCTTACCCACTACCTAACATAAATGATATACTCGATTCACTCGGATCTGCCAGATATTTTTCAGTATTCGATTTAGCTACTGGTTTTCACCATATAAAAATGGACCCTAAAGACTCTCATAAAACTGCATTTTCTACACCTCATGGCCATTATGAATTTGATAGAATGCCCTTTGGTTTAAAAACCGCTCCTGCAACATTTCCGTCCTTATTTATATGGAAGAAAATTTACCCTAATAACTGATCATAAACCACTAGTTTGGTTTCAAAACTCTAAGGATCCTTGCTCACGAGTTTCGCGCTGGAGGTTAAAACTCGCAGAATATGATTTTGATGTAGTATACAAAGCAGGAAAAATGAATGTCAATGCAGACGCTCTTTCAAGAAACCCTACTATTAATGAAGAAAGATCAAGAAATTTACACGAAGATGATGGTGATACCTTTATGACATCTCAAGAAAAAACGAATCTTGAGAATACCTTTATGAAAAATAACGAAGAAAATAATATCAAAAAATGAAATAATTCCAAAAGAGAATATTTCAATTCGATATTTACCCAAGATGATATAAATGACTAGTGAATCATCACAAGATCCAATATTAAATATCAATTTAATTAGTTGAGTTTGAAATTTTTGTCACTGCCTACATTATCGGAGGATCACTAGTCGCGTGTCAGATAGGATACGTTGTCGACAGGTGTCCTCGTAGACAATTTCAAACTCTTATATCGCAAATAATGCAAATAAATTTAATATTTTAAAGAATTTGAAAATCTTTCTGTGGAAAAAATGACGCTTTCGACTGCGCTGGGATACGAGCCCAGGTCTTTCGATTGCCGGTCGACTGCTCTGACCACTGAGCTACACAGGCGTTTTTTCCACAGAAAGATTTTCAAATTCTTTAAAATATTAAATATCAATCCTAAGCTTTTAGAAACTTTTAATGTTTCTCCCAATGAAGAATTATTCAACAACATTTGTAACAATTTTATGAAATATACAAGTTTATTGAAACTTTTAGCATCAAAGCTTCTGTTTATGACTATTATACTCTTAAGCCCAATACTTGGAAAAAATTATGAAAATTCGCCATGGAAAACCATGACTACTAGGGGTAAAAAGAAAAAACAAAAACAAATGAAAAATTCAAATCAGCATAAAAATCTAGAAAATTTAAATCAAAATGAAATCCAAGAAAAATTAGACGCAAATTTTTCTTCTAAACCTCTTGTGAAAAAACCTCGAGGTAGGCAGGCCAAGAAAAAATCTACTTACAAATTTAAAAATTATTTCCTCTCAAACAAAAAGAAAGAGAGGTAGACCAAGAAAACAAATATATGAAAATGAATTACCAGAAATAAATATGCAAAAAGGAAGCCGAACAAAAGTAAAATCAGATTCCGACTCTGATCCTGATTCTGATCCTGAATATTTGGACTATTTAAAAGAAACCCAAGCAAAAAATAAAAGAAATAAAAATGGCAAAAAGCCTAAACAATTTATTAATCCTCAAGGGGAAGAAAGCGAAGATTATTTTTCTACTTCTGAAGAAGAAGTAATTGATATGGAACCTGAAGATGAAGAGAGCTCTGAAAGCTCTTGTATTGAAGAAATTTTTGAAAATGAAAATATTGATGACACTTTTAATGAACGAAATTCTGAAATAAACAAAAATCGACAAATAAAAACCAGGGAAAATCTCGAAAATGACAATAATTCAGAATGCGAAGAAAACCGTCCAACCCAAAATCTACCGGGCAAATTTTAATGAATAAAAATATCGTTGAATGTCGCGATCAATTAACAATGCGAAAAGATAATTATGTATATTTTGTTACAACAAACGGAAATCCTCGAGATAATGGATCAAAAAGTCTAGAAAAACGTGGAACCTTACCAAAATTTAAAAACTTACAGAAGGGAACAGCGAAAGAAATTAAAAAAGGAAACTATTATCATTTTGCTCTTCCGATTGAAGGAGAAATTCAAGACAATTTATCTGAAACCTTAAATAATATAAAATTGTCAATTTATTCATTACACGAATTATCTAAAAAATTGAATTTACTATCAATTAATATTTAAAAGACTTCAAAAATCAACCATATACCTTGGGAAGAAATAAAATTAATATTTGATTTAGTTCTTGCAAATTCACTTACGAAAATAATAGTTTGTAATGGCATAACGCAATATGCAACAAAAGAACAAAGATCACAATTAATTGAAGAAGCACACTCCTCAGCATTAGGAGGCCATAAAGGTGTCACAACGACCTATAATCGAATTCGCCAAAAATTTTTTTGGGAAAATATGAAAGTCGATATTCAAAAGTATATTCAAGGCTGCTTACAATGCCAAATAAAAAAATTAGTTCGAATTAAAACTAAAAATCCTATGGTTATTACCGATACACCCACTACTGCCTTCGAAAAAATATCAATGGATATTGTTGGTCCACTACCAGAAAGAAAATTTGGAAATCTGTATATTCTTACTATACACGATAATTTTACAAAATATTCTCTGGCAAAACCTCTTCCTAATCATCAAGCTGGTACAATAGCAGACGCATTCGTGAAAAAATTTATTTGCATATTTGGATCGCCAAAAGGAGTACTAACGGATCAAGGCAGAGATTTTTTAAGCAATTTATTAAAAAGATTAGCAAAACGCTTTAGAATCAAACAATTTCGTACCACAACTTTTCACCCTTAATCCAATGGATCACTTGAACGATCATATCATGTCCTAGGTGAATATCTCAAACAATTTGTAGCAAAAAACTCAGAATGGGACGATTGGCTAGAATTAGCAATGTTTTCGTATAACACAAGTGTACACGAAGCAGTGTTCGCAGAACGTGGACGTAAACGGCCCCCACCACTGACCCGTGTGGATCCTCACACAACCAAACGCGGCGTGTCAGTGTGTCCCCACTTGCAAGCTTCGATTTCATGCTGGTGGCTGATGAGCTAAGATCGAGAATTATGTTTCTCTCGAATTCGTGTGAAAGAGGCGCGAAGGAGACGACAAATTCAAAATGATAAAATACATAGTTTAAGATATTAGCATTCTTTTTTGGATATTTTGATAAACATTAACCTAAAATGAATATCTAAAAGATTTTTTTGAATTTAAGGATGATTTAAGCACTTGGGAAATAAGTTTTCTGTAAAATTTATGGTTCAATAAGTGTTGAAAGTCTAAAAACAAAATATCGATTTATATATTTTTTAGCCTTGTAAATAAATTATTTGAAATTGAAAAATTATATGGACGATAATTCATATCAAGATAAGATAAATCATGAGATTAAAAATTAAAAAATAAAAGGTTCGAATAAAATACTTTGGAAAGTTTTTTTCAATATAAATATGCACTTTTTTTATAATATATAGCATCTTTTCACATGACTACTTGAATATATACCAAAAAATTCTCAATGTTTAATTTCGTTTGCAAAATAAAATATAATTTAATTCATTTTCAAATAATCAAAAATTTTATTTACATTTATTTGTTGAAATTGTCATGTAAAAGAAGTCAAATATAATAAAAGTTCTATTTGAGATATTTTATTCTAAAGGGATTTTCATAAATTTTATTTCATACTAGAGGAATTTAAGTTGTAATTTTCAATACTGAATTAAATATGGTTTTTTATTTTTTCAATAATTAGACCTTCTTTTCACAATTATGTATTGAAAAAAAGGCTTTTTAAAAGTTTTACGTATTTTAGAAGTTTTTCTTTTCAAAATGTAAAATATTCATTTATATATTTTTTAGCCTTGTCAATAAGCTATTTAAAATTAAAAATTATTCCCAAAATACTTTTTTATTTTGAGTTTGAATATTAAAACAATACATGAATTGTATTTAAATTTACAAAAAAAAGTACACAATAAGATTTCTTTGATAGAAAGCAACATTGAATTAAAATAAAATATTTTTAAAGTTCTTAAAATACGTAACATTTTTTATCACATGTCATTTTCGAATTACGACTGTGAATAAAAGGTTTCATTGTTTTAAAAAGAAATCTTGCTTACATTTGCATACAAAAATACACCATGTTTCTCTGCTGTGAAGTAAAATTGAAAAATATTTCTTTCGAATAAAATGCTTCGAAATAAATTTTCTAATATACGTAACACTTTTACTTAAATGACAATTTCAATATATTAGTATAAATGTTGAAATATTTAATAATTTATTATCATTATTATAATGTATTATATTTAATAATTAATTTAATTTAAATATTTAATAAATATGTACACTATATCTAAATATACATACGAAACAATAATAAACTTTTTGTGTTATAATGCAAAATTTTTTAAAAAGTTCTTTCAAATAGAATAAAATTATGGAGATAAAGTATTTGTCACATTCACTGAGTCCATGAGTTAATACAATAAAAGTATAACATGTTTGTGAAATTAACATATTTTTTAGTGCAATTCAACGCATTTTTAAGTGAACTTAACTTCTTGTGTTTCGAAGTTGTGTTCAAAATTCTTTAAAATAAATGGATAATGGGACTAATCCATAAAAATCTAAACAGACGTCAATCCTGAGAAGAACCTCAAAATCTAAGTAAAAAGGGGTGTGTTTACCGGGTAATACCGATTGGTATCATTTGTGAGCTAAATTTTGTATTCATCGTATTTGTGTAAAATTAATTTTCCACTAATAACAATGATTTAAATTTACAATTATAATTTTTCGACTTTACGCTCATGAAAAAAAATTGGTAGGTATTGGATCCAATATTTTTTTCATAAGGGTAAATGTACTACTTTTCGGTTTGTATTATTATGTTTAATACTGTTATGTTCATTTACACTTAAGGGAGTGTGGTGGATAAGACTATTAAAAATGAGAATTACTTGTAATTTTGAACGAACGCGTATTATAGCTTACTTGAACTATGGTTCAAATTTCGTGACCCTTCAGAACCTCAAACCCGAGAAATTAATTATTGAAAATAACATGTGATCTTATGGGAAAATGCTGTTTTTTAAGGATTATTTAAAAATGGGAAAATTATGAAAAAATTCCACGTATCTTAGAATTTTTTCATAATTTTCCCATTTTTAAATAATCCTTAAAAAACAGCATTTTCCCATAAGATCACATGTTATTTTCAATAATTAATTTCTCGGGTTTGAGGTTCTGAAGGGTCACGAAATTCGAACCATAATTCAAGTAAGCTATAATACGCGTTCTGTCAAAATTAAGAGTAATTCTCATTTTTAATTCACCATACTCCCTTAAATTATTATTTTTTTTAAATTGAGAAAATTTTTTTTAAAAAAAAGTGTGAGGACGCGAACGCGTGAAATCTGACTCTGTAGCTAAACATCTAGACCACTGCGCTATCACAACTGGCTTATTCCCTCTTTATCTCGACTGGTATTTGAGTTTGCATGGAATTCTTCAAACGAAAGCGCTTCTTATCTGGGCAAAAAGGTTGAGATTTTTTCATATTGTATTAGGACCTTTTAGAGCACAAAATATGATGCGAATAGGTGTTCCCTGTTATACATACTCCTCTTGAGAAAATCATAACAAAATTCAGAGATTATTCTTATGTGCAAAATCAAATATTTTGCATGCTAAGGAGTATATTTTCTTTTAATATACTGTTGAACAAAATGAAAAAATGATATATTCAAATTTTAACCAGATATAACTAACAGTTGTAGAGCAAAAATTTGTTAATAAACTGACTTGAGATCTTATATCATGCATTAATACTCCTTGTATTTTTCGCTTCTTTACAGAAAGTCTAATTTCAGGTATACTTCTTCAAAAAAGTCACAGCCAATTTGCGTTTTAAGGGAGTTACTCACCTACCCGCCTAGTCAAAACAGGGTTAAACACGCAGGTTTACTACAGTAGTACTTGATCTGGCAACGTCGCATCTTGTTTATTCGTGTGCGCACAGGTGTACAGTCGCACATATGGTCACGTCAGTACCTAAGAAAAGTCTCTCAGATATTAAATTATACAATGAATTAAAAATCTGCACATCCGTCCAAATGAGGAAAAAAATGACTGCCTCTGACATCACGGTAGCTATGGTTATCGATGCATACAAAGAACATGGTTTTGATGGATTATCTCGTTTGTTTGGTGCTGATAAAAGCGGGAAAATTCGTGTAACAAATAATAAGAAGGTTAAAAATCAAATCTGTGATTATCTGGAAACAAAATACTAATTTACTTTAGTTTAGTTGGTATATATTTATTGTATATGTATCAAATATTCTAAATAATAATTAATGATCGATTGTGATGATAGTAGATATGTATTGAAAAATTGTTATATCGATTCAAGACTGTGAAAATAAGACAAATTTAGTATGTCATTGAGAAAGATTTTACGTACTACGTATTATGATATGCATGTAAATAAAATTGTTTGTATGTACTTAATTCGTTTATTTATCATACGAATAATTAATATGTTATATTTCATTTATTAAAAATATGATTTTCATAACAAATTTTAATCACTAGTTGGTACGAGCTGCTAAACAGATATAACGCATACATTTCAAATTTCGCGCACATAACCTACGAATGCGACGTTGCCACATACCTAACCAAAGACCAAAATCACAGCAATTTCCAATCTTCATCGTATTTGTTATTACTTTTAGAACGCACCTTTGAATGATATTAAAGTTAATAACTATTCCTGAACATCTTATTTTTCTACTGTTCAAATCCCGTTATGATCTGTTCGTCAGTTGAAAAGATATCAATGATAATACACGATAAACTCCGCGATTTCTCATAAGAGCCCATGTTGAATCAACTAGAGAGGCGCAAAGTAGAAATATGAATATCTCACCAAAAAACTCACCTCAGACCTTGAAATTTCGTACGGACAATTTTTTAATTATATTCTAACGCTCTGCAAAGTTTAAGATTTTTCTGTTCGTCAATTCTTCATCCTGAGTAACTCCCTTAAAAAATAATTACGCGTTGCGGTCATGCAACTCGCACCGGTAGGCATGGTAATCAACGACACATAGTTGTATAGAGAGTTTTTTTTTTTTATAGCCATGTGACGATTCTTTTTAACATATTATTGTTAAACTTGATTTGTGCTTGTTACTTGAACAGTATTAAACCAATTTTTGTATAATTTTGGACTCGTGTTTCTTCCTTGGGCTGTACACGGTAAGTGTAGTCAGTCACGTTGTTCCTAGATTTAGGTCTTTGTTTATATTTGTTATTGTACAAGTTTTTGCGTGAGATGCAAGGGGACTAAAAATCAAAAAATACCCCTAGTAGTTGAAGTGACAGAATTCTTTGTAAATATTATAGATTATAAGAATATTGTTTTTCGTGAGAGGCAAGGGGACTCACAACAAAAAAAACCCTTAGTAGTTTTTATTCATAAAATTCTATTCTTGATTTTATTATATTATAAGGAACACTGTTCATCATGAATGGAAATAATTTTGTTGTTTCGACAAGTTCAAACCAAGAAGAACCGCGAAATAAAATATCTAGGAAAAAATGTTTTCAGGAGGCATGGTTTGAGGAATTTCCATCGTGGAAAGACTGGGTAGTTAGATTGGAAGACGAAACAAAATTTTATTGTAAAATTTGCGACAGAACAATGGAATGTGGCAAGGCACAAATTTTAAGACATGAAAGTACCTCTGGTCATCAACAGAAAGAACAAGTTTCAGATAAATTAACTAGTTATGGAATTTTGTGTAAAAGCAACTCTTCTAATCTAACCAGCCACGATTAAAATGTTGATATTTTTGTAGCAGATCAACAATTTAGAGGAAGTGATATAGGGGATTCCGAAATCAGTTTTGAAGCAGCTTCTCAAAAGCGGAGAGTGCTAGAGGCTGAAATAAAAATTACAACGTTCTTCCTAGAGCATAATCTCTCATTCGCGATTGCGCCAGAGTTGATAGGGATTTTTCAGGATATGGAACCTGCCGTCTTAAGGGATATCAAATTAAGCTCCACAAAAATGAGGTCGGTTGCAACTAACGTCGTTAGTAAAGCCGAAACTGATCGCATAACCAAAATTTTGCGGGTGCAATCATTTTCAGTTTACAAAGACGAGACGAGCGACAGGACTCAAGAAAAGTGGTTATCTTTAAAGGTTCGATACGTTGAACCATAAAGTTTTAAAATTAGTGTTGAACTGCTGCAATCAATTAATTTATATGCTTCGGATTGTTCTGCCGACAAAGTCTTCAAAGCATTCGAGGGTGCTTTGTGTGAAAAACAAATCCCCCTCTCGAATGTCGCCGGTATGTCTTGCGATCATGCGCAAGTAATGATTGGAAACAAATCTTCTTTTAAAACAAAGTTAAAGGAAAAGAATCCGAATGTTGTTGTCATTCCCTGCGTTTCTCATTCAGCGGCAACTGCAGCTAAATATTCTTGTGCCAAAATTCCTGTTGTAGAGAATATTATTAAAAGTATTCCGAGTTTCCTCAACGCAAGGTAAAAAGAAACTGCTATTTATCGGAATATTGTTGAGGAATTGGGAGGTGTTTTCCGCAAAATTCCTAGCCACGCTGAAACCCGTTGGCTTGTTCGTCATCAATGTATCGTTGTTGTTCTCAATAATTGGGATAACATTCTTCGATTTCTCATGGTCCTTGAATCCGAAAAGATAGAAAAGGCCAGAGATTTACTAAATATCATGCAAAACCATTGGACTATCGCTTACTTTTTCTTCTTGAAGTATACGTTAAACATGTTCAATATTTACAATGCAAAGTTCCAGAATCGGGAAATAATGATTCAAGAACTGCAACCCCAGTCGGCAAATTTCTTGTATTGGATTCTTGGAAGGTATCCGAAAAAAGGTCTTCTTGAGTTGAATTTATTTTTTCAAATCGTCAGAAATGTAAATTTTTCCGATTCAAATAATTAAAAGGTGCTTGAGGATAAAGCACCTTTATGGTACCTTGAAGCAAAGGTCTTCTTAAATCAGGAAGTTGCAGATAATAAAATAGGGAAAGAGCAGGTTAATGAATTTCTTCGTAACTGCTTGGAGTTTTATATAACTGCCAGTAATGAAATTCGAAATCGTCTTCCTTTTGACGAGCTCTTTTTGTCTTGCATTTCCGTTTTCCGACCCCAAGTAGCATTCTATGCTGATAGAAAGGAAACATTTGCGAGAGTGAGAAACACTTGTGAAACCTTAGGGTCGTATGATGTAACTGAATTGTCAAAGGAGTGGCAGTCGCTTCTCGAGCTCAGTCCTGAAATATAGAAAAAATGGTCAAAATTGTCTTTTGACGACATGTGGTCGGCCATTGCCGTCTTTGGCACCGAATCCCAGAACAGAATGTTTCCAAATTTGACTTCCTTGTTGAATCGCGTGCGAACTCTTCCTCATTCTAATGCTGAAGTTGAACGAGCTTTTTCGATGCTCACAGATGCTAAAACAATTAAGCGAAATCAATTAGAGACCAAGATGATCAATTCCATCTGTGTCACTCGTGCAGCTCTAAAGGCAAGAGATGAGACCGCGCGAACGATGACGGTCTCAGCGGAACACATCGCGTTGATGAATCCTGAAAATTTGTACACAGATAAAGAAGCTGAGTATAAAGGTCAGGGTTTAACTCTTTTTGCTCCTGAAGAATAGCGAAATGGGTATAAGGAATATTATTCTTCGTGAGAAGCAAGGAGACTCACTAACAAGAACACCCCGAGTAGTTTTTTTCACAAAGTTCCATTGTTGACTTTAGTAAATTATAAGAAATACTATTTTTGTGAGAGGCAAGGGGACTCACAATCAAAAAGCACCCCGAGTAGTTTTGTTTATGAAATTATATTGTTGATTTTATTAAATTATAAGAAAAGTTATTTTTCGTGAGAGGCAAGGGGACTCACTAACAAAAAAAACCCCGAGTAGTTTTGTTCACAAAGTTCCATTGTTGATTTTATTAAATTATGAGAAATATTATATTTCGTGAGAGTCAAGGGGACTCACAATCAAAAAGCACCCCGAGTAGTTTTGTTTATGAAATTATATTGTTGATTTTATTAAATTATAAGAAATATTAATTTTCGTGAGAGGCAAGGGGACTCACTAACAAAAACACCCCGAGCAGTTTTGTTCACAAACCCAAAGGTAATTTGACACGTAGAATTTCAAAACCTGGTCTCTTCTTTCGCTTTTGCTGCATCTAAAAAAAGTTTTTAATTAATTTTTTCTTTCTGAGGATTGGTGTTCATTTTCATCTTTGTGGATTAGGCCTACAGGGGATACCACATAAAAAAAACGCGACCTCAACTCTACCCCCGCGGTGGTGTGGAAAAGAGTTTGATTCAAATTTTTTACACCCATTTTTACTTAGATTTTGAGGTTCTTCTCAGGATTGACGTCTATTTACATTTTTATGGATTAGTCCCATTATCCATTTATTTTAAAGAATTTTAAACACAACTTCGAAACACAAGAAGTTAAGTTCACTTAAAAATGCGTTGAATTGCACTAAAAAATATGTTAATTTCACAAAAATGTTATACTTTTACTGTATTAACTCATGGACTCAATGAATGTGACAAATACTTTATCTCCATAATGTTATTCTATTTGAAAGAACTTTTTAAAAAATTTTGCATTATAACACAAAAAGTTTATTATTGTTTCGTATGTATATTTAGATATAGTGTACATATTTATTAAATATTTAAATTAAATTAATTATTAAATATAATACATTATAATAATGATAATAAATTATTAAATATTTAAACATTTATACTAATATATTGAAATTGTCATTTAAGTAAAAGTGTTACGTATATTAGAAAATTTGTTTCGAAGCATTTTATTCGAAAGAAATATTTTTCAACTTTATTTCACAGCAGAGAAACATGGCGTATTTTTGTATGCAAATGTAAGCAAGATTTCTTTTTAAAACAATGAAACCTTTTATTCACAGTCGTAATTCGAAAATGACATGTGATAAAAAATGTTACGTATTTTAAGAACTTTAACAAATATTTTATTTTAATTCAATGTTGCTTTCTATCAAAGAAATCTTATTGTGTACTTTTTTTTGTAAATTTAAATACAATTTATGTATTGTTTTAGTATTTAAACTCAAAACAAAAAAGTATTTTGGGAATAATTTTTAATTTTAAATAGCTTATTCACAAGGCTAAAAAATATATAAATCAATATTTTACACTTTGAAAAGAAAAACTTCTAAAATACGTAAAACTTTTAAAAAGCCTTTTTTTCAATACATAATTGTGAAAAGAAGGTTTAATTATTGAAAAAATAAAAAACCTTATTTAATTCAGCATTGAAAATTACACCTTAAATTCCTCTAATATAAAATAAAATTTATGAAAATTCCTTTAGAATAAAACATCTCAAAAAGAACTTTAATTATATTTGACATCTTTTACATGACAATTTCAACAAATAAATGTAAATAAAATTTTTGATTATTTAAAAATAAAATAAATTATATTTTATTTTGCAAACGAAATTAAACATTGAGAATTTTTTGGTATAAAGCAAAATTGACCAATATAATAATAAAATACATTTATTAATTTTTTTTTTTAAATCAAACCTTTTATTCACGCTCATATATTGAAATTGCCATATGAAAGTTGTGAAGTATTCAACAAAATATTTTTAGTACTTTATTATTATAAAATTTGTCAATTTTACTTCATATGAAAGAAATCTCAATGTGTAATTTCGTGTGCAAATTTAGATATAATTTAAATATTTTTTAATAATAGAATTATTTTTTCACACTTGTATATTCAAGTAGTCATGTGAAAAGATGCTATATATTATAAAAAAAAATCTGCCGGCTTCGCGGACACATTCTCATCGCGCGCTTCGCGCTCGGTCTTGTGCTCTTCGCATACATTTAAATTTATTTCTTATATTTTGATACTGAAGCTCAAACCAATTTTATAATAATATTACAGATGATATGAAATACACATTTTCTCAAAGTCAATGAATTTCTTTTTGAATTTAAGTGAATCAGGAAATTCAATTTACTTAAGGCTCTATCAGCCTTAAGGAACACATTCTCATCCTGGCGCTCGCGCTTCGCGCTCGATTTTCTGTATACATTTCAGTAACTTTTTAATAAATTACATGATTAAAATAATTTATTTTCTTCCAAATATCTAAAAAAGGAAAAACAATCGTAGATTTTATTTAAGGAAACGATTTTGCAGAACAACGCTTATTTCGTATCTCACATATTTTGATGAAAAAAATCGAATTTTTTTAATATTAAAAATCAAAACATAAAATATACATCCTGTCCCGAAATTTCTTTATGAGAATTTGTAGACCTCATTTAGGCAAACAATTTTCCATCTAAATGTTTGTTTTGTATCTCACCTAATTTGGCTAAAAAATGGAATTTTTGAATTTTAATCGTATTTTTTGGAATTGAAACGAAAAATATATCTTTTATCAGAAACTGTATCAGACAAAATTTGTAGATCTTCTTGAAACGAACAACTTTATATTCTTACGTTTTTTTGGTATTTCGAATATTATTGTTAAAAAATTGAATTTTGGATTTTCAATAGTTTTTTTTTTAATTAAAAAGAAAAATATGCATCTTATGAAAAAATGTTATAATTCAAATTTGTAGGACTTTATGTAGAAAATAATATTGTATCATAACGTTTTTTCTTATCTCGTATAATTTAACTCGAAAATGGAATTTTGATATTGACTTTTTTCGAATTTGAATATGCTGTAACATTTTAAATTTTGATTTAATCGAAAAATGTTATTAGGATAATTTTTAGAGATTTATGAGCACTATCAAAAACCAGTATTGGAATTTTTGATTTTTTCAAAAACACAAAAGTAGTGCTCCATCCCTCAATTTTGATTGGATGTGGCTGGTTAACGAACTTGTCCTTACTTTTTCGGCTCCGATAAATTGTACCAAAGCTCAATTCAATCTGATAATTCTATCGAGAGTTATGCCGCACACGACCTACTACAGACAGACAGACAGACACTTTCGTAAAAACCGTTTTTTCTGACTCAGGGGGTCTCAAAACGTAAAGATTTGATGAAAATTTCGAAAGTCATTTTTCACATAAAACCAATACTGTATTTTTTGTTTTTTTCTTTTTTCCCTTTGCTTATTGATATTAGAAAAAGATAGAGTAAACATGCGGAAAGACTTATGGATAAGCGAGTTCCTAGGTGTGAAGGAACAAGGCCGTTCCAAAAACTGTTCCAACCAGGAATCCTCTCCCACAGGAACCGTGAAAAATGCGACCGCGGAACGCACTCCCTCAAGGGCACATATATAAACACAATTATTTCACCAAAGGAAGAAACAACACGATGAAGAATATAACGTGGATCCTTGGTAAAGCACGCACAGCAAACCACACATATGCACGAGCACAAGAAGTAAAGGACACTGAAGTTAAAACAATCAGAACGATGCAATTGGTACGGAAAAATTTTTATTTTGTATTTTCTCCGAAGCCGCAGAGATGACAGACGAAAGTAAGTCCACCACTCTGCCACATGGCTAAAAGAAAACTGATTTGGAAGAAGTCGTATTTAGGAAGACTAGTGTTCAGAGTTTGACGTGTATAGAGAGCATTCTCAAGATAGGTCAGGTTCCAACACGAAGGGTTATACACAGTCAAAACTTATTTTAATGTCCTCGGCACTTGAGATTTCTATGTGCTCAAGCGTCCGAGAAAAGCAAAGACCCACCACATGTTCGAAAAACTCTGTAAGGATAGGCTAGGCACTCAATACGGTCCCGACGTCGTAAAAATTATACATATATTTGTGGATATAGTGGCCAAGTAATGCGCAAATTCTTAGGGGTATAAGAATTTTTATAAAGTGGCCAAAAAATATTAATTAACACGTAGGCTCCTTAGCCCCTGACCTGAAAAAAGTGGCCAAGTAATGCGCCAGCACTTCGGACTCTGATTTTAAGTAAGGTGGCCAAGTAATGCGCGAGTACAATGGACGTCAGGACTGATATAAATACATGAATAGCCGTGTAATACGCGAGTTGTACGAAGTCTGACCTGAAAAGAGTGTCCAAGTAATGCGCGAATTCTTAGGGTATAAGAATTTTTATAAAGTGGCCAAAAGATATTAATTAACACGTAGGCTCCTTAGCCTCTGACCTGAAAAAAGTGGCCAAGTAATGCGCGAGCACATCGGACTCTGATATAAATACCAAAATAGTCGCGTAAAACGAGAGATCAAACGATGTCTGACCTGAAAAGAGTGGCCAAGTAATGCGCGAATTCTTAGGAGTATAGTCGATTCCTTAAAAACAGACTAAAAGAACATAAAAACAACATTAGAGAAAGCCCCAATAAACAAAACGCGCTAACAAAACATACGATTGAAAGAGACCACTTCTTCGATTTTGATAGAACAAAAATCCTAGCTAACGAAAAAAACTACAAAAAAAAAGATTCCTGTTGGAAATGTGTCACATTGCAGGTACGGACAATGCGGTGAATCTTAGAACTGACATAGAAAACCTTATAAGATTTATAACCCTATACTTAAAAAAGGGTCATAAAAAACGTGACCTGTGAAATTGGGACCCACCATGTATTTCAGTCTCCCCTTCACGTTATATGTTCTTACATCTGGCCACTTTGTCTGGGTCAGATTTCGTTGTAACTCGCGCATTTTTGGCAAACTTATTTAGGTCAGGTTTCGTTGAACTTACATATTACGCGGCTGGTTTTGTATTTATAGCAGTCCTGACGCCCTTTAAACTCGCGCATTACTTGACCACTATATATAAACATTTTGTACTCCTAAGAATTCGAGCATTACTTTGCCACCTTATTTAGGTCAGACTTTGTTTGATCTCGCGTATTACGCGGCTATTTTTGCATTTATATCAGTCCTGACGTCCATTGAACTCGCGCATTACTTGGCCACTTTATTCAGGTCAGAGTCTAAGGCGCCTACGTGCTAATTATTATTTTTTCGCCACTTTATAAAAATTCTTATACCCCTAAGAATTCGCGCATTACTCGGCCACATAACCTTAAGTCAGATTCCGAAAAGCTCGCGCATTACTTGGCCACTTTTTTCAGGTCAGAGGCTAAGGAGCCTAAGTGTTAATTAATATTTTTGGCCACTTTATAAAAATTCTCATACCCTAAGAATTCGCGCATTACATGGCCACTCTTTTTAGGTCAGACATCGTTTGATCTCTCGTATTACGCGACTATTTTTGTATTTATATCAGTCCTGACGTCCATTGAACTCGCGCATTACTTGGCCTCCTTACTGAAAATCAGAGTCAGAATTGCTCGCGCATTACTTGGCCGCTTTATTCAGGTCACTTTTTGGCCACTTTATAAAAATTCTTATAACCCTAAGAATTCGCGCATTAGTTGGCCACCTTACTTAAAATCAGAGTCCGAAGTTCTCGCGCATTATTTGGCCGCTTTATTCAGGTCAGAGTCTAAGGAGCCTAGGTGTTAATTATTATTTTTTGGCCACTTTATAAAAATTCTTATACCCCTAAGAATTCGCGCATTACTTGTCCGCATTAGTTAGGTCAGACTTCGTTTGATTTCGCGTATTACGCGACTATTTTTGCATCTATATCAGTCCTGACGTCCATTGAACCCGCGCATTATTTGGCCTCCTTACTGAAAATCAGAGTCCGAAGTGCTCGCGCATTACTTGGCCGCTTTATTCAGGTCAGAGTCTAAGGAGCCTACGTGTTAATTAATATTTTTTGGCCACTTTATAAAAATTCTTATACCCTAAGAATTCGCACATTACTTAGCCACTCTTTTCATGTAAGACTTCGTTCAACTCGCGTAGTACGCGGCTATTTTTGTATTTATATTAGTCGTGACGTCCATTGAACTCGCGCATTACTTGGCCACATAATTTTAAATCAGAGTCCGAAGATCTCGCGCATTACTTGGCCACTTTATAAAAATTCTTGTACTCCTAAAAATTCACAAATTACTTGGCCACTCTTTTCAGGTCAGACTTCGTTCAACTCGCGTAGTACGCGGCTATTTTTGTATTTATATCAGTCCTGACGTCCAATTACCTCGCGCATTACTTGGCCACTTTTTTCAGGTCAGAGGCTAAGGAGCCTACGTGTTAATTAATATTTTTGGCCACTTTATAAAAATTCTTATACCCCTAAGAATTCGCGCATTACTCGGCCACATAACCTTAAGTCAGAGTCCGAAAAGCTCGCGCATTACTTGGCCACTTTTTTCAGGTCAGACATTGTTTGATCTCTCGTATTACGCGACTATTTTTGTATTTATATAAGTCCTGACGTCCATTGAACTCGCGCATTACTTGGCCTCCTTACTGAAAATCAGAGTCAGAATTGCTCGCGCATTACTTGGCCGCTTTATTCAGGTCATTTTTGGACACTTTATAAAAATTCTTATAACCCTAAGAATTCGCGCATTAGTTGGCCACCTTACTTAAAATCAGAGTCCGAAGTGCTCGCGCATTATTTGGCCGCTTTATTCAGGTCAGAGTCTAAGGAGCCTAGGTGTTAATTATTATTTTTTGGCCACTTTATAAAAATTCTTATAACCCTAAGAATTCGCGCATTAGTTGGCCACCTTACTTAAAATCAGAGTCCGAAGTTCTCGCGCATTATTTGGCCGCTTTATTCAGGTCAGAGTCTAAGGAGCCTAGGTGTTAATTATTATTTTTTGGCCACTTTATAAAAATTCTTATACCCCTAAGAATTCGCGCATTACTTGTCCGCATTAGTTAGGTCAGACTTCGTTTGATTTCGCGTATTACGCGACTATTTTTGCATCTATATCAGTCCTGACGTCCATTGAACCCGCGCATTATTTGGCCTCCTTACTGAAAATCAGAGTCCGAAGTGCTCGCGCATTACTTGGCCGCTTTATTCAGGTCAGAGTCTAAGGAGCCTACGTGTTAATTAATATTTTTTGGCCACTTTATAAAAATTCTTATACCCTAAGAATTCGCACATTACTTAGCCACTCTTTTCATGTAAGACTTCGTTCAACTCGCGTAGTACGCGGCTATTTTTGTATTTATATTAGTCGTGACGTCCATTGAACTCGCGCATTACTTGGCCACATAATTTTAAATCAGAGTCCGAAGATCTCGCGCATTACTTGGCCACTTTATAAAAATTCTTGTACTCCTAAAAATTCACAAATTACTTGGCCACTCTTTTCAGGTCAGACTTCGTTCAACTCGCGTAGTACGCGGCTATTTTTGTATTTATATCAGTCCTGACGTCCAATTACCTCGCGCATTACTTGGCCACTTTTTTCAGGTCAGAGGCTAAGGAGCCTACGTGTTAATTAATATTTTTGGCCACTTTATAAAAATTCTTATACCCCTAAGAATTCGCGCATTACTCGGCCACATAACCTTAAGTCAGAGTCCGAAAACCTCGCGCATTACTTGGCCACTTTTTTCAGGTCAGACATTGTTTGATCTCTCGTATTACGCGACTATTTTTGTATTTATATAAGTCCTGACGTCCATTGAACTCGCGCATTACTTGGCCTCCTTACTGAAAATCAGAGTCAGAATTGCTCGCGCATTACTTGGCCGCTTTATTCAGGTCATTTTTGGACACTTTATAAAAATTCTTATAACCCTAAGAATTCGCGCATTAGTTGGCCACCTTACTTAAAATCAGAGTCCGAAGTTCTCGCGCATTATTTGGCCGCTTTATTCAGGTCAGAGTCTAAGGAGCCTAGGTGTTAATTATTATTTTTTGGCCACTTTATAAAAATTCTTATACCCCTAAGAATTCGCGCATTACTTGTCCGCATTAGTTAGGTCAGACTTCGTTTGATTTCGCGTATTACGCGACTATTTTTGCATCTATATCAGTCCTGACGTCCATTGAACCCGCGCATTATTTGGCCTCCTTACTGAAAATCAGAGTCCGAAGTGCTCGCGCATTACTTGGCCGCTTTATTCAGGTCAGAGTCTAAGGAGCCTACGTGTTAATTAATATTTTTTGGCCACTTTATAAAAATTCTTATACCCTAAGAATTCGCACATTACTTAGCCACTCTTTTCATGTAAGACTTCGTTCAACTCGCGTAGTACGCGGCTATTTTTGTATTTATATTAGTCGTGACGTCCATTGAACTCGCGCATTACTTGGCCACATAATTTTAAATCAGAGTCCGAAGATCTCGCGCATTACTTGGCCACTTTATAAAAATTCTTGTACTCCTAAAAATTCACAAATTACTTGGCCACTCTTTTCAGGTCAGACTTCGTTCAACTCGCGTAGTACGCGGCTATTTTTGTATTTATATCAGTCCTGACGTCCAATTACCTCGCGCATTACTTGGCCACTTTTTTCAGGTCAGAGGCTAAGGAGCCTACGTGTTAATTAATATTTTTGGCCACTTTATAAAAATTCTTATACCCCTAAGAATTCGCGCATTACTCGGCCACATAACCTTAAGTCAGAGTCCGAAAAGCTCGCGCATTACTTGGCCACTTTTTTCAGGTCAGACATTGTTTGATCTCTCGTATTACGCGACTATTTTTGTATTTATATAAGTCCTGACGTCCATTGAACTCGCGCATTACTTGGCCTCCTTACTGAAAATCAGAGTCAGAATTGCTCGCGCATTACTTGGCCGCTTTATTCAGGTCATTTTTGGACACTTTATAAAAATTCTTATAACCCTAAGAATTCGCGCATTAGTTGGCCACCTTACTTAAAATCAGAGTCCGAAGTGCTCGCGCATTATTTGGCCGCTTTATTCAGGTCAGAGTCTAAGGAGCCTAGGTGTTAATTATTATTTTTTGGCCACTTTATAAAAATTCTTATACCCCTAAGAATTCGCGCATTACTTGGCCACAAAACTTTAAGTCAGAGTCCGAAGAGCTCGCGCATTACTTGGCCACTTTTTATTAGCCTTATAATCCGTAGTGCTACTGTATTAATTGGCCACTCTATTTAAGTCAGAGTTCGAATAACTCTCGTAATAATTTGCCACTTTATAACAGTCTTATAATCTAAGAAACTCGGACATCATACGTATAAACATAATATGGTATTTTACCAGGTTCCAATTATTAAGAATCAGAGCAGCGTGTCCCTTCGCTATTTCGAGTAACCATGAAATTAATTTTTGGTGAATTTCCACATTGTTGCATTTTACTTGCTATATCCACAAAAATGTGTATAATTTTTACGACGTCGGGACCGTATTGAGTGCCTAGCCTATCCTTACAGAGTTTTTCGAACATGTGGTGGGTCTTTGCTTTTCTCGGACGCTTGAGCACATAGAAATCTCAAGTGCCGAGGACATTAAAATAAGTTTTGACTGTGTATAACCCTTCGTGTTGGAACCTGACCTATCTTGAGAATGCTCTCTATACACGTCAAACTCTGAACACTAGTCTTCCTAAATACGACTTCTTCCAAATCAGTTTTCTTTTAGCCATGTGGCAGAGTGGTGGACTTACTTTCGTCTGTCATCTCTGCGGCTTCGGAGAAAATACAAAATAAAAATTTTTCCGTACCAATTGCATCGTTCTGATTGTTTTAACTTCAGTGTCCTTTACTTCTTGTGCTCGTGCATATGTGTGGTTTGCTGTGCGTGCTTTACCAAGGATCCACGTTATATTCTCCATCGTGTTGTTTCTTTCTTTGGTGAAATAATTGTGTTTATATATGTGCCCTTGAGAGAGTGCGTTCCACGGTCGCATTTTTCACGGTTCCTGTGGGAGAGGATTACTCTTTGGAACAGTTTTTGGAACGGCCTTGTTCCTGCACACCTAGGAACTCGCTTATCCATAAGTCTTTCCGCATGTTTACTCTATCTTTTTCTAATATCAATAAGCAAAGGAAAAAAAGAAAAAAACAAAAAATACAATAATTATTAAGTTGCATGTCTTAGTTAATAAATATTTAAAGGTTACTATTAAGCTAATTGGCACTGAAGAGGGCCCCCATTTGTGGCCGAAACGTTTGCCTTTTGTATTTTTTTATGTGTTCTATCACTTAAAAAAAAATCCGCAACAAAACTGACCCCATGCCAAATTAACTATTACAAAATTATTATTGTGGGTCAATAAAACAATGAACATGTACTGAAACATGTCACGATCTAATATCTTAAACTATATATTTTATTATTTTGAATTTGTCGTCTGCTTCGCGCCTCTTTCACACGAAGTCGAGAGAAACATAATTCTCGATCTTAGCTCATCAGCCACCAGCATGAAATCGAAGCTTGCAAGTGGGGACACACTGACACGCCGTGTTTGGTTGTGTGAGGATCCACACGGGTCAGTGGTGGGGGCCGTTTACGTCCACGTTCTGCGAACACTGACACAAAGCCACAAAATGTACGCCTTACGAATTAGTTTTTGGCAAATTATCCCGTGAACCCTCTAGTGAACCTCTATCACAAAATGAAAAATTGCAAACCTATGATGATTATTTCATCAATTTTGTCACACAACTGCATGAAATGCGAACACAAGCAAGAGAAAACCTCATAAAGGCAAAAGAAAAATCAAAATTGTACCACGACAGAAAAATAAATCCCTTGGAAATAAAAATTGGGGATAATGTATTTTTATTAAAGGGAGGAAAAATTAAAAAGCTGGATAATCAATACACAGGACCTCACGAAGTTTTAGATGTACTAGGAAAAGGAAATGTAAAAATCAACATAAAAGGAAAACCGACAGTAGTTCACGTTAATCGAATAAAAAGATCGCACATAAATATACAAAATTGATTAACTGAATTTGAATCCAAACTTAAAATAATATAAACTTTGCATAAAACCAAATCGTTTAGAATAACTAAACCAGGAAATGTTTTAAACAAAAAGATCCTTTGAAATTTTATTCTAGTCTTATTTTTTCTATTCCAGAGATTCGAGAAGCTCACTGTACTGTAATACTGTAATAGCAATCAAAAAATTTCAATATATTTCATGTTTTTTTTTTCACAGTAAATTAAACTCCTCAAATTAGCATGTATTTATCAAATGCATGAAAAATTTTCAACTTTTCTCTTCTGTTGAGCAAAAACTAATAATCTAATATCATCAAAAAGAAATTATATTTCTTTAAAATTCTTATGAGTACTTTCTATGCATTTAATTGAATCAATTTTATTTTTGTTGACCAACCTTTCAAAAAACCAAACTAATAACCTTTTTAGAAAGAAAAATACTATTTTTCATTCTAATCAACATTTTATTTTATCACTTAAAGAAAAATATAAAAATATTTGCATTTTTCTTCTTTTTTGGACGAAAAAAAAGACTTTTTCTGACAAGAATAAATAAGCACTTCATAATTGGTGCCATCATAAATATAATTTCAATTTTGTTTTTTCTTCCATCAAGAGAACTTTTCTTGATTCCCATCCTATTGGAAGAACAGTTTCTACAAATATTGAATCTGTAAATGTAAACTGTGCGATGGCGTTACAAAATTGTTAATGTACAAATTGCTTTTCCAATAGAAATTAATGTGCAACAATAACAAATTGAATAATTACTATTCTCCACATGTTTCATGCACAACTAACTCTATTAATTTTACAAGAAAGATTAGAAAAACAATTAAAAGCACAAGAATTGTAGGAAAATCTATTACTCTATTATTATGTAAAATTGTTTTTCTTATAATTATTTTATTCATTTAATAATACACTAATCAAATTGAAGTTCATGAAATCAATTTCCAGAAACCTGTAAAAGTGACAATAAGCAATCGCAATGCTATGTTTTGAAGAAATGAATTTTAGACTGAACCAAGTTTTTTCTCTTTAATGTACCAAATTACAACGTCTATTAATTAATATATGTAATCAAAGATCCTAATATTTTTTAATCTCTATCAATATTATATATGTCAATCTCTTTTTATGTATATTAACCAATAATTTATAATGCTTTCCAGATTTTATTTTTACTAATGTATACATTAACGATCGTAATTCTTGGAAATTACTCTGTATTATTTTATATCAAATCGACAAAATTTTACAATTTATAATCTTCTTTTCGTCAACAATCATAATGTTGTAAGTTTATAAAGTTATTATAAATCAAAAAATTGGTCAAATTACCTAATTACCACTATAACATATGTAATTAATGATTGTAATACTTCCAGAATTGTATACTCTGTTATTACTATGCATTTATGTAAAACTTGTTATAAATTTTTAATTCGCTACAATAATCTAAAATTTTAATTCCTATAATTACGTCTAAACGAAAGTTTTATGTTATGAATTGTTAAATTAAAATAAAAATATGTTCTTGATTGAGTAAGCATCCTGGATTAAAAATGTATTCTTCTGCCGAAGTTTCGATCGCGGATCGTTGACTCCCCGCGTTCGAATTAAGGGGGAGGTGTCACGTCCCGCGACTCTACCACCTAGAGTAATAAACAAATTAAGGAACCAATGAAGAGATCAAGGCAACATTACCACGTCCTTGATGATATTGATTCAACAGCAAGATCTAACAAGAAATAGGAAGATCGTTAAAATCGAAAAGCAAATCTAAATAGATATATTTGGCTGTGACATTAACGCCAAGTAATAAATATCATCGGAACGTGACTCATCGGTGAAGGCAACTCATTCGACTTCAAGCTTCAACACCAAAATATGGAAAAGATCGTACACATTGTTTTTACATCCACAGTAGTTGACCTTTTCGTTAGAATCAACTAACAGACGAAATAGACTTGATATATTTGACTATGACACTAATGCCAGGTAATAAATTTCATCGAAGCATAAGTGATCAGAGAAGGCAACTCATCCGATCTTAAAATACCAAATATGGAAAAGATGATATACCTTGTTTTTACTTCCACAGTAGTTGACCTTTTCGTTAGAATCGAATAACAGATAAAATAGATTGCGACATTAGTGCCAGGTAATAAATTTCATTGGAGCAAGAGTCATCAGAGAAGGCAACTCATCCGATCTTAATACCAAATATGGAAAAGGTGGTACACCTTGTTTTTTACTAGTTCAGTCTAGTCCAGTTTCATTATCTCTACGCTACGAGTTCAGTCCAGCCTCATCAGATTTTACCGCTACTCACACGAATTCTTACTCGACGCTGAGTTCAACGACATTAGAAAGTGAAGGGGAATCACCTTCCAAAATTCTCTCTAAAACTAGGATCAAGAATCGACTAGACCAACCGTCTCAACTACGAATTTCCCATCAAACAAGTACTATCTCAAAGATTACAGCGAAGACTCAACTGACCACCTTCGCTCCACTGGACTCAATAAATCATCAGGCAATTTTCACTCGGGGTAATCACAAAGGTACATCTAAATTTCAATTCGATTTCCAATTCCATGATGCTTATTCGTTTCTCAATTTGATTGTCAATAAACTTACTTATTATCAATAACTATTCTCAATCACTGACTTCTCCTCATCCCTTAGAGAGGATCCTTTTCGATCCTTACATAAAACGAGGAATCTTTTAAGAAGAGAAATGTTATGTTTCTGACGTAACAGATGATACGCATAATGATATCCTCTTCTAAGTGCTATAATTCTGTCCATTTTCCTTAAAAGAATCAAACAATTATTTCTATTTTTTTTTTAAAAACAATTTCTGCTTTTAGTTTTCTTTCTCACTTCTCTCTTTAGAAATACATTTGACAAATCAGTCAAATATCTGTCTGTAATACTGGTTAACATCCATTTTCCTGTAGGGCAAACAACAACTTTTCTAGTGTAATTTGGGCACGCTGAATTAAAAAATGACCATCATTTTGCTTAATCAGCTCTTGTTTTTGCGATATTGCAAAAAAACCATTTTTTCTCAATATGCAAACATTCAAGTTCGTATTTTTTTGTCAAATATTTCAACTAAAGACCATTCGTAATATAGCTATGGGTTCTAATTGAAGTAAAAAACCTTAAATAATACTAATAATATTTAAAGAATTTTAAAATCTTTCTGTGGAAAAAATGACGCTTTCGACTGCGCTGGGATTCGAGCCCAGGTCTTTCGATTGCCGGTCGACTGCTCTAACCACTGAGCTACACAGGCGTCCGACATCTCTTTCTCCACAGGAAGATCTCCTTATATCGCCTAGTGGCTCAGCCTTGCGGCTGTAAATGATTTCAAATTAATTAGTTGAGTTTGAAATTTTTGTCACTGCCTACATTATCGGAGGGTCACTAGTCGCGTATCAGATAGGATACGTTGTCGACAGGTGTCCTCGTAGACAATTTCAAACTCTTATATCGCAAATAATGCAAATAAATTCAATATTTAAAGAATTTTAAAATCTTTCTGTGGAAAAAATGACGCTTTCGACTGCGCTGGGATTCGAGCCCAGGTCTTTCGATTGCCGGTCGTTAAATATTGAATTTATTTGCATTATTTGCGATATAAGAGTTTGAAATTGTCTACGAGGACACCTGTCGACAACGTATCCTATCTGATACGCGACTAGTGACCCTCCGATAATGTAGGCAGTGACAAAAATTTCAAACTCAACTAATTAATTTGAAATCATTTACAGCCGCAAGGCTGAGCCACTAGGCGATATAAGGAGATCTTCCTGTGGAGAAAGAGATGTCGGACGCCTGTGTAGCTCAGTGGTTAGAGCAGTCGACCGGCAATCGAAAGACCTGGGCTCGAATCCCAGCGCAGTCGAAAGCGTCATTTTTTCCACAGAAAGATTTTAAAATTCTTTAAATATTGAATTTATTTGCATTATTTGCGATATAAGAGTTTGAAATTGTCTACGAGGACACCTGTCGACAACGTATCCTATCTGATACGCGACTAGTGACCCTCCGATAATGTAGGCAGTGACAAAAATTTCAAACTCAACTAATTAATTTGAAATACTAATAATACTAATAATAATAGAGTTATTTCATTCGAAAATCATGTTTAAACGAACAAAACTTCATATTTTAGCCAAAGTTCAGTAATTATCAAAATTCAAATCCCTGTTACACAAACAATTTTTGTCCAATTTTTATAAAATTTACTGAAATTGTGGCTTTATCTGTCTTTATTATTGTGTTAAAATTTTAACGTAATCGAATAAAAATTGGCGAAATCGTATTTGATATTTAAAAAACGATTTTTTTTTGCAGTATACTAAAAATAAGAGCTGATTGAGCAGAATAATGGTCATTTTTTGATTCAGCGTCCCCAAATTACCCTAAAAAAGTGGTTGCATACCCTGCAGCAAACCGAATTCACATTACTCGTGATTGGCTATTTAATTCTTTTATCATTGGGTAATACACTCAATGCTCAGTAGAACTTGAAGAATTTCTATTCAACACCTTTCCTAATTTTGTTCATGTATTTTCAGCATGTTCCCTTTTATACAATTTGCTTTGTTTCCAGAAAAACACTTACAATTGTTAGTGTTAATCTGCAGTCAATTAAACCTTTTTATAATTGATTGATTTAAATAACCAAATTAGACCTTGGACTTATATTTTCCTTCTTGATTTATATATTTCTGAATTTCTTAATGTATCCGTATAAGAGTGTAACCTAATCTGAATAATTTATTTCACTATTCTATTTCCTATAAGCTATTTGATTAAATTCTTTTACTCAACTACATATGATTTTTTATTTTATTTTTTCAATTAGTTAAAATACTATTATTATTCAATTTTACTTTATTGTCTAATTGATTGTACATGCACAATCAATCATTTTGCTCGTCCTCGCAAGGATGAGCGGATAGTTTTAAACGATCTGTATGTACAATTTTTGCTTTACTTGGACCAATTCGGATTAGTGCATTCCGATCTCCAAGCAGCCTCTCCAGGACATAAGGTCCCTAGTAGTAAGGACTAAACTTATCCTTTCTAGGATTTACCTTCAAATAAACTTCATTACCCTCACGAAATAATTTAGGATTCATTTTCCTATCATAATATTTTTTGTAATTCTTCTTTGCTTTTTTTGGAACTGGCGAAGATATTCGATTAGAGTATGATGACTGTGTTCTAAAGAACCTAAACTTTGAGGGTGGTAAGCAGTTGATTGGATTTTCTTAATTTTCAAAATTTTACAGAAGAATAAGCGTCAGAATACTTGGAGAATACACACTGAATAGTCAAAATGTGAGCATTTCTTCGAACTGTGACTGGTAACGGTCCTACCATATCTATTTGAACTTTTTCAAAGGGTTGTTTAGGAGTCTCAGTAATAAGCATAGGCTGCTGAGTTCCCTGCTTAACTAGCTTATTTCCTTGACAGTTTTTACAATTTGAAATTCTTCAATAATTTCTTCTCCTTGATTTACAGGAATAATAACCACCTCGCCTGAACAGACTATTATGTAGAGTCCTGCATTCAAAAATTGCTGTCTGAATACAATATTTGTTCAACTCTGAACCAGGAAAGACCTTCTAGACCGTTTCCTAAACAAGAAACCCCGACATTTTGTACACCCAAGGTAACCATGGTATTTCTCAACGCTTGGACAATTTCCGAAATTATATTTAAATCAACCCTATCGTATTGTTTATTTTTAACAAGACTGAAGACATATTGAGCATTACGGATAAACGTTAATACTTCACTGGGTTTTGAGTTCTCTTCTCTCAAATCCTCTATTTTCAACAAGTTTTTATTCACCAGAGTTTTATTGACTTCTGAGTTCATTTCGCAGTGCGCATCTACGAAATGTTCTAGATGCCCTTTACCCATAAAAACTTTACTTTTACTATATGTCATACAGTTTTTAAATAACAACAATACTGGTGTACATCCAACAGGAGATCTACCGCTCAATTCACTCGTCACAAGTTCGAGGCATTGCACCATTACGCTCAATATTATTATTTACCTAAGAATTTCGTTCTTCACCCTGAGGGACGGTATTTACTATACCATTTTTCATGGGAACTCTCTCGTTACCATTATTCTTATCAACCGTGAGCCCACATTCATAGTCGGTTCCGAAAAAACGACTCTCAACCATCTCCTCAGGATTACTTTCAGTATTACGGCGCTACAAACTTGGCTTGATTTCCCGCGCTTAGTCAAACCTTGAACTAGCTGATTCTTGTTCATCAATTCATCTTGTTCATTCTTGTTCAGAATCAAATCAACTTTATTTCCTTCACTTTCACCACCATTATCACAAGGATTCCGTGATAAACGTAAAACTTACACTGGAAACTAAATTAAGGTGGCTTGAGCGTTTGGTGTCGTATGAAGTGAGGGGCACCGTGGGGGCACGTGTTACATGAATGCTCATTGCTACTTATTTTTTTAATAATCATATGTATTATAGTTACATCTGAGTAGAAGGGTAAGAAATCACGGAAATGTGCCCTGAAAAAAGTGATAGTAAAAATTTATTAGTTTCACCTCGAGGCGGTTTTTTATATTCTGTACTTTTCTCGCAATTTTCTCTTGATTGAAGTCGTCAACCCTTTGTTTTTATAATAATAATAGATTCCTCGAAATCGAAAGTACTATTATATATTTTATTTATGGGGACTTGTGTTTTGTTCCGGAGTTTCGCCGATTTTGATGAGGAATCCCATAAGACTACGTGTTAAACTGACATTTTTTCGGTAGCGATTTTTTCTGCATTGACATCGTCAACCACGGTATTTCTTTTTTCCAAATGAATCTAGCATATTTTATTAAGATAATCTCTAAGTTTCAGAGCAATCTGTAATTTTTTTCAAAAACGCTCAAGCCACCTTAATATTAGCGTCTTAAATAGCGGGGATTTGATCAAAATTAATAATGAATGTAGCAATCAACTTTAAAATCGTGTTTTGAATTACCAATTTGGCAACAACGTAGAAATCAGAATGCCTTATTTTCTGTAAAGGCTTAATTTATAAAATATCGTTTGAAAAACTTTACTCGTTCTGGATATTTTTGCCATATCTTCCATTGTAAATAACAGTATTAAATATTATAACTTTTTATTGAGAACCATTAGAATCAAGTTATACACTTATATTATACATTTTTTGAATAAATATAATTCACATCGATTGAAAATTTTCATAAACTTTAATTGTAATAACCATGTAAAATTTCCTGATCTAAACAGTAATGTCCTAACTCTCCACTCCTGAATAATCTAATAAAATGTTCTGCAGCGTGTGAGTAATTTGGTTTCATAATCAGCTGTCCATCAAAATTCCTAACGTTTAATGTAACTCCTGCATCAATTGCTATTTTTCCAAGAACCTCGATTGCATTATCACTTGGCTCGGTTAAACCAAACTTATCAACATAATCAAATTTTTGTTGTTTATTCATCCAAAAAAGTAAATAATCAATCATCTTTTCTGGACCTACTAAATGATCGAGTAAACATCCTACCAATGCCAATTTCATCCCACTATGAATATCTCTTACTTCTGGAGAAAGAATTCCTGGAGTATCTATGAGATACACATCTTCGGCAATTTTCACTCTGGTCATAACTGCTCGCGTGATTCCAGCAACAGCACCCACTTTAGCGGCATTTGCTTTTCTCAGATGTTTGTTTCTCAAGCGATTAATTAAAGAAGATTTTCCGACGTTAGGGACACCAATTACCATAATGGAAAATTCGCGCTCATTTTCGCGATTAAAACGATTGGAGTCCTTTATCAATTTTTTTGCCAAGGGAAGAAGGCTGTGCATACCCTTACATGTCTGATCTTTAAAATTAGTCAACACGACGTTTTTCACTCCTTTTCGATTTAAACGATCGACAGCTGATTCAATACAACTTGAATCTGTTAAGTCCTTTTTATTAAGAGTCAAGATATGAGGTTTTATGCCACTCAAGGTATCTTGCAGCTCCCTACAACGACCCGATAAAGGAACTCTTGCGTCATGAACTTCTATTATTAGGTCGATATTTTTTAAATTTTGCTGCATTTTCTTCAGACTTTTCCCCATGTGACCCGGAAACCATTGTAAAAAATCCTTGTTGCAAACCTCGTAGGTTTGTCGAAAAGCAGAGGTTATCCTGCTTCCTATTGAGGCAGTCATTATGAAAGCACTATCTGAAAAATTTATAAATCTATAAATAAATATTTTTTCACCTACAAATATTTAATCTTTGTTCAATTACAAAACTATAATTTTATAATATTACAGATGATGTGAATAACACATTTTCTCAAATTCACTAAATTTGTACTTGAGTTTAAGTGAAACAGGAAATTCAATTCACTTAAGGCCCTATCGGCCTTAAGGAACACATTCTCATCATGACACTCGCGCTTCGCGCTCTATTTTCTGTATACATTTCAGTAACTTTTTAATAAACATATCACATATTTAGGCTAAAAAATGGAATTTTTTCAATAGTGTTTCTTATAATCAAAATATAAAATATACATCCTGTCGAGAAGTAGACAATATGAGAAATTGTAAACCCCATATAGGCAAATAATTTTCCACCTAAATGTTTTTTTTATCTCCCATATTTTTTCTAAGAAATGGATGTATTGAATTTTAATCGTATTTTTAAAAATTAAAACGAAAAATATATAGGTCATTCCATATTAGATTGACAGTCGATGTCGCAGATTTGAACGTGATAATTTTTTTCGGTTCTTTATCTACAATAAATAGACACGTATTTTGTTGTTTGGCCAAAAAAAACTTTTTTACAAGTATACGATTTTTCGAATTTTCTAAAAAATGATATTTTCGATATAGCTAGCGCACTTTCAAGCCTGTTTATCTTGAAAACAATTGTTCGCACGAAAAATTTTCCAAATTACGAAAATTAGGGATTTGACTTTTCTTTACAGAGATTGTTGCGAAAAAAGTGTTTAAATATTTTTTAACATACAAAAGTAAAGAAATAAACGTAAAATCGTTTTTTCCAAATATGGCCCCTTTCGAAATTTTTTTTTTCGTGGGTTTAGATTCTTTGAAGTCTGTTATAAAATATGACGATTGAATAAAAATGGCTGAATCATTGATTCGGAAGTTATGGAATTTTGAAGAGCCTCGCGTGGCTATGTGCGCAATGTGGGCGCTTCCACACGCGGCAAGCGTTTTACCGGGCGTAAGTTATCAGCGCTGGAGGCAAGGCTCCTATGATTGATTTTATCCAGAAATGTCATTTTTTACTTTAGTTTGGACTTTTTTCTACTTTTTTCTTTTGAAAAACAAACAGAATCAGTTTTCATTCAAGAATGATTCTTTCGATGGAAAAATACGTAAAATTCGGAGCTGTTCTTCATGTGACACGTTTACGCCGTGGAAATTTTCTCTCAATTGATCAATCATTTCGTAGGATATGCTCGATTCACTCTGCTTGATAGAAATTGTTCGATTAGTTTGTTCCAAAAGGAATTATTCTAATTAATGGTAGAAGATACTGTTTCTTCAACTTACATCCGACTCTTCATCAAAATCCAAACAGCTATCTGTATCAATATCACTTTCGCTTGAATCACTGATCACTTGCAGATCCGCTAATAAAATAGAATATTTGCTTTTAATGTCGCTTATGAAATTACCAATACTGTGAAAAAATTCACAGAAAAAATTGTTTAAATATATATTGAAAATTCCATCTGATCTTCAATGACGTTAACTCTAAATCACAGGTTGATAAGGTCGATATGGTGGAGTTCGTTTATCATGGTGAGTGATACACTCTTCTAATTATCGACATAACACAGGTCTGCCAGGTTTTGTTGTTGAAAAGCGATGGGTCGTTTCCGGAGTAATTTTTGACGTAGAATCCGAATCCGGAATCAGAATCAGCCTATCACATTAGGATTTTGAGATATTTGAGGTTATGTGCTCGAAAAATGGGGTTTTTCGCTACTTTTGAGGTTATGTACAGGGCGCAAGAAATTTTTTTGGTTTTTCCTCAAGTGTCATCATTTAGCACTACTCTTTCCCTTCAAAATGAGCTATTGAACAGTCACGAGGGATTTCTTTTTCACAAAGATACTTTCATGAGTCAATTTACTGGTCTAGCATAAACAACCTTAAATTTTGACATTGAATCTACCATCTTGGAAACGGAAATGTCAATCTTGCGACTGTAAAGTCTTATTCATAGACCATCAAAACCCGCAAGCACAAATTTTCAATATAAATTTTCGAATGCAAAATAGTATGCACCAAAGAGTCAATGTGAATGCTCATAAGGTTGTTCGGATAAATGTCAAAATTTGATATGGCCGTATCTTTGTGAAAAAGAAATCGCTCGTGAATGTTCAATAGCTCATTTTGAAGGGAAGGAGTAATGCTAAATGATGACACTTGAGGAAAAACCAAAAAAATTTCTTGCGCCCTGTACATAACCTCAAAAGTAGCGAAAAATCCCATTTTTCGAGCACATAACCTCAAATATCTCAAAATCCTGATGTGATAGGCTGATTCTGATTCCGGATTCGGATTCTACGTCAAAAATTACCCCGGAAATGATCTTTCGTATTCCAACAACAAATACAAACCCATTATTTGCAGATCTGTGTAATCGAACGAAATGATTTGAAAAAATTTGTATATAATTCATGATATATTCGTGGCCAAATTGGCGTAAATTAATTCTGTGAGAAAAGTTTTGTGGAACCTCCGTATCTCAGATGATAGAGCATTCGACCGGCAATTGAAAGGACCTGGGCTCGAAACCCAGCGGAGTGGAAGCGTTCGTCTTTTCACAGAAAAATTGTTTAAATAAATATTCATTTAAACGTTTACAGCTGCAAAATATAATGCTTTTGGGAATTCTCCATTAAAAATCATAAAATTGATCATAGGAGCCTTGCCTCCAGCGCTGATAACTTACGCCCGGTAAAACGCTTGCCGCGTGTGGAAGCGCCCAGATTGCGCACAAAGCCACGCGAGGCTCTTCAAAATTCCATAACTTCCGAATCAATGATTCAGCCATTTTTATTCAATCGTCATATTTTATAACAGACTTCAAAGAATCTAAACCCACGGAAAAAAAAATTTCGAAAGGGGCCATATTTGGAAAAAAACGATTTTACGTTTATTTCTTTACTTTTGTATGTTAAAAAATATTTAAACAATTTTTTCGCAACGATCTCTGTAAAGAAGAGTCAAAACCCTAATTTTCGTAATTTGGAAAATTTTTCGTGCGAACAATTGTTTTCAAGATAAACAGGTTTAAAACTGCGCTAGCTATATCGAAAATATCATTTTTTAGAAAATTCGAAAAATCGTATACTTGTAAAAAAGTTTTTTTTGGCCAAACAAAAAAATACGTGTCTTTTTATTGTTGATAAAGAACCGAAAAAAAATTATCTCGTTCAAATCTCAACATCTACTGTCAATCTAATATGGAATGACCCATATGTTTTATCAGAAACTGTGTGAGACAAAAATTGTGCGTCGCACTGGACGAGCGGCCCGGAGATGCCTCTCCTGGTGGGTACTCCCACAGGAAGGTATCTCCAGCACCCTCCGACTTCCTGGTGGAGCCGGACCGTCACTGGCGAATGGGCGCTCCCATGGCCAGTTCACGGTGCGAGCCGGCACTTAGCTTCAGGTTCCCCTGACTAGGTGCTGCTCAGGCTTCACCAGGATGTGGCAACCACCAGAACCGGACTAATCCCCAGAGGATGCCGTGTCGAACACCGACGAATGGCTTCCCCCATGGTCGGCTTACGACATGGGCCGGGAATCACCTTCAGGCGCACCTGACTGACCCTGGCCCCGACATCCCTGGGTGAGGACGTCACAACTTGACCCGCACTTTACCCGGACGTTTTACCGCAAACCCGATCCGCACTTGACCCACACTTGACCCGAACTTAACCCAACGTTATAACTCGAACCTGACCCGCACTTGACCCGAAATTAAACCCGCACGTTCTAAACTCAAACCTGACCCGCACTTGACACGGACGTTTTACCGCGAACCTGACCCGCACTTGACTCGAACTGCAAGCGTGTTCAACCGACGGTAACACGACCCGACCGAACGCACGCACCAACACCGGGCTCAACCGAGCACGCGACGCGGCCCCCTCTCCCCTTCTCTCAATAACTGACCGACCGATCTACCGACCGAAAAACCCGAAACCCCGGCCTCCTGGATACCTCCATGGTCGGGGTCCTGAGGGCAGGGCGCGGACCCAGATACCGCTGGGAGCACCCTGCCCTAAGACGAAACCGACTCGACCACACGGACGATACGTACTCGAAGGAGAGAGGACAAGGGCGGTTATGAGCGCTTCCCGGAAGTCCGTGTTCAGGATTATTTATATATCGCAGCGCGAATAATAAATAACGTTGTTGCATTTATATTCCAGGATCGCGAAACCGATAGGCCAGTACCCGCTTTGTTTTGCTCACACACACAGCTATCTCCGCTTCCATTCACACGCTCATTCCGGCAATCACACACTCACGCTCACGCGCACGCGCACACACACACACACGCGTAAACTCTGTTACACGGAGACCGGCACACAACGATTTATATTTATATCCACTCACACACACACATACACGCACACATACCGTCTTCAACCTACCTCTTGTACTATCCATCTACATGTATTTTTTCTACTTGTCTTCTTTAATAAACTGTAATTTGAATTGTACTCGACCGTTTTAACGATTATTTCATTCCCTACTCCCCCACTCCTACCGAACCCTGGCTGACTGAAGCGTGTGGCAACCAGGGGGAAAGTATCTCATCCATGATGAGAATTTAAAAATACCTGAGAGAAATAAAATATAGGAAAACGGCGAGCGCGAAAACAAAACATAAGTTTTCTTAGCGTAAAAGACGGATATCTTTTTTCGTGGGTGCACTTGGATGAGAACTGCTTGCCTGAAGTTAAAAATAGATCATATTATTTCATTACAATTGAAAGTATTCTTTCAAAATAGTTTGCATTTCGAATGCCGTAAATAATTTCAAAGAGTGTAATGATAAATTGATTGAATATTTATTTAGTTATTTCTGAAAATTCACACTTCAATTCAATAAGAAGTATTTCAAAAATTGGAATAACGTTAATTAGTTATTGCCACTTTAAAAGTTTATAATAATAATTATTATGTTTTAAATATTAATAATTATCATTAAACAGGCGTTTTCGACAGTGCCGGGATTCGAGACCGAGTCTTTGGACTTGCGTTGCGTAACGGCATTTAATAATTTTATAATCTTTTTCGGCAGAAAGATTTTTAAATTCTTTGAAAAATATTCATTGGTTTCCACGATTTAAGATATTGAAATTTCAACTTTACCATAAAAATTATAAAATTTTCAAATGCCGTTACGCAATATAACAAGATCTTCCTATGGAAAAAGGGATGTCGGAACCTGTGTTGCTCAATTGGTTAGAGCAGTCGACCGGCAATCGAAAGACCTGGACCCAAATCCCGGAACAGTCGAAAGCGTCTCTATTTCCAGAAAAAGATTTTCAAATGCTTTGAAAAATAATAATTAAGCCCAATATTGAGCGCGCAAAGGAATTTTCATAACGAATGGTAATAAATGACTGTCGGCCACTCAATACTACGGATATCGTTTCGCGTACAAAAGAGACCATAAGGGTCGTTTGGACCTGACATTGTGTTGCCAACGGTAAACGCAACAATATATTATCACGGCATATCTAAAAGTTGAGAACAACCGCTTGACTTGGTTGAGAATGAATCAAAATCAGTTGAGATGTGAGCACTTGCAGGGATTAATGAATCATGTTCAGAACAGCAGTCTCAACACTAGCAACAATTACAAAATTGAAAAGGCAGTCATCTTGCCATCGAGTTATATTAGGATCCCGAGTGCTATGCAGCCGGGGACGGTTTGCGAGCGCAGCGACGCGCGGGGTTTGGCGAGCGAAGAACCGGGTTTTTCATTTTTTAGTAAGCGAGGATGTTTTTTACTATTCAATAGTCCTCAAATTTCCAGTGAGAAAGTTGTCAAAGATAGTTTAAAGCAGTGTTTGTGAAAGTTTGAAGTCAATAAGAAAATAAGTTCACAAGTTTTTCAATTATTAAACCAAGCGCTCCGTGTGAATCGAACGATGCGCTGACGCTGTAGAACTGGTCCCCTAAGCGTTCAATCTGGGAGTAAATGCAGTAAAAAGAATTACATGTTCGAATTTCATTATGTTACAAAAAAAGGCTGTACAATAGTAATAAGTTGAACGTCCATAAAATTAGAATTATTAATTTTTTTATTTTGAGAGTTCAGACTGTCTTAATTCCATAGTAATGAAAATTCAAGACTTGAAATTTGTTAATTTTTTTTTTTTAACTAGTTAAAAATCGTCATTGCAGGATGACCGTTTTCATCGACGAAAATAATTCCCGGTTATTTCCCGGTCATCGAAAATTTGAATGGAGTTCATGAACGCTCGATCTAGGTGATTCGCAATCCGCAAAATAGATGAGCGCGCAGATGCGATCATCACACCTCACCCCCTATTTTCAAAAGAATGTTTACATTCTATAAGTGAGGTTATATGCAACTTCTTGTGTTTCAGTGGAAATAAAAGCTTTAATCTGTAATGTCAGGTCATTTACTCGCTGATTTTTGTTATTAGTTTCTAGTGTTAATTAAAAAATTGCAATTTATAAACCGTGCGTGAGGATTGTGTGAAATGAGGTAAAGTGAACCTTGACAGTGATTGCTGATAAAGTAAGAATTTCTTTCACTTCGTTATGGATTCAAGATTTCCAAGGTGAGAAATCGAGTTGTTTTATAGTTTTTAATCTTTTAGAAATATTAGAGACAAGTTTGATTAAACTCACGTTAGTTTTTTACTTCTTTTTATTTTTAGGTTTCTAGGTTATGTGATTATGACCGGTATTGCCGGTAGCTATTAATGATTACATATATATATATATACATATCTATACGTATACATGTGTATCCTATTGTGTTTGTTTCTAATATTTGTTCTCAAATAATTAAATTCTTGATATACTTAAGTTAACATTAAGTAATTAATTAACTGTATTTTATGATATTTAGGAATTTATTATTGTATTCATTAAGAACAATTATTTTTGGTAAAATGAAGATTAATTATAAAATAATTCAGTTTGACAAGGAAGAGGATCTAGCCAGGTTTGCTGAGACTGTCAATAAACTACACACTGATTGGTTTCCTAGAGGATAGTGTGATGAAATAACACATGAATAAGCCAGCGATGTTAATAAAAGGATATGTATTAGACGTAAAAGGGCCTGGAAATAGTACATTACGTGCCTGGGCGCACAATGAGGGTTATTGCGTGACGAGCGACAATGCTCGCAGGAGATCGGAGCCAAGGCGTAGGCGAGACGTAGCTGAGACAAAGCCAAGACGAAGCTGAGGCGCGATCAGTTCTGCGAGCGTTGTCGCGAGTCTCGTAATTTCCCGAATTGAGTGCATTGGCACGTATTCTATTTTATGAACCACCGGCGCGCAAACTCGTTTTTTCTCTACAGTTAACAGTAGCGCAATGTAGTACATTGCGCTACAAAGGAATGAAATGCAAAAATTGAACTGCGCATGCGCCCATAGCCATGAAACGAAGCTCAATCCTTCTTCTTATTCTTCTTCGTACAGCGTTAGCATCTTACTGGCAAAGCCTTGTACATTTGAACTGCGCATGCGTCTACTAAAATCCATTACTACTACACAAGATCGATAAAATCAAAATTGCCGGGACTAGTCGTGACATATCAAGTGTAATGACTAGCGCCACAAACAACTACAATACTAGATTAGATTCAAGTGTACGCATAAAAACTCCTATACGCACCGGGGTCACATAATAGTATATTACGTGCCTGGGCGCACAATGAGGGTTATTGCGTGACGAGCGACAATGCTCGCAGGAGATCGAAGCCGGGACGCGATCAGTCCTGCGAGCATTGTCGCGGGTCACGTAATTTCCCGAATTTTATTTTTGTATAACACAGGTCATAAATGGCTAGATATAGATGAATCAACTCTAACCAAGAAGAAAGAGGAACAGACGAGTAAAGTTAGTTCTCACGTACCTGTGCACACTCATCTACAGATGAATCAACAGTTATCAACCTGGTTGCTGATATAGGAAAGAGGGTAAAAGATGAATGCTTGTCAAGCGAATGGACAGAATGTCGATAGGCAGACCATTCTGTAGAGGAAAAAAACGAAGCGTCCCACAGGAGCGAGCAATCAAGGAAAGTTCTGCGATCAAACGAGATAGTCTCTTAGATCAGACGGTAATTCCGCGAACGCAGCGATATGTCCCGCATGTTTATATGCTTGACTGATGATAAGAGGATATGGGCTTGTGAATTTTGCCACGCTGAACTCTTCGAGGAGTAAAAGATTAGGTAAGTATATTAACGCTTAGTTATGGAGGAAAATTAATCGTTGTGTGAAACGGTAAAGTTACTCGCGTCAAATATAAAATACAGGAGACTTTTATGATCTTTATAGTGGCGGAAAATTTTCCACACTGTGAATTGGTGCAATTCTAAAGGGTTTCCCAATAGGGGTGATATGATTTTGAATGTCCCTATCGGGCTCATTTCAACTGAAATTTTTGACGTCTGCTGTCAGTTGTCATCAGTAAGGTTTGCCATTTAATCATGAGTAGTTTCACGCTTTCACAACGTTTGGAAATTGTCCAATTATTTTATCAAAATTCGAGAAGTTTTGTCGGCGTTCAAAGAGCATATCGTGCAAAATATGGTCGTCATTCTGCTCCATCCGCGCTCTCAATTCGTCGAATAATCGATAAGTTGGAGAGTGAATTTACTCTATTGGATACTAAGCCTAAAAATCGTATACGTACCGCACGTTCTACACAGAATATAGCCGCCGTACAGGCCAGTATCGAGGAAAACCGTGAAATGTCCGTGCCACGCCGATCTCAGGAATTGGGCCTGTCCAGGATGACTACCTGGCGTATTTTGCGATTGGATCTTGGCCTGCATCCCTATAAGATGATTCTGGCCCAAGAACTGAAGCCTAATGACCATCGTTTGCGTCGAGAGTTCGCGGATTGGGCTCTGGAATCAATTGAAAATGATCCCAATTTTCATCAAAAAATCATCTTTTCTGATGAGGCGCATTTTTGGCTCAAGTCTCGGGGGACATTTGGCCGATATATTGTTTAAATCATAAATGGCATAGAATATCCAATATAATAAAAAAGATTTCGATCAATTCCGAATGAATATTCAGTGTTTTTTTTTCAATTTCAAAACACATCACCCTTATTAGGAAACCCTTTATATGGAAAATGGTAGACAGCTCAGAGAAATTTTTTTTTTTAAAAATGGGTAAGTGAGAATGAGTGCAGTTTCATACTGCACTATCCCTCAGCCCTTATACCGAATTATTTATTCATTTTCCTTTGACAAATGAATGAGTGATTAACGATTTTAATGAAATATTAGTGGTAAGGCATTTTTTTGTGGAGCTCTTCTCATTGTTAGAGTCTAATAAAACTTCTGATGTCAACAGAATCAAAAGTGCTTATGCTGATAGTTTCAATTTGGATAAAGTCAATGTATGGAATTTCTAACGACACTGAAAAATTAACAGTCGTTGAAGGATATATCTTCTTCGATTTTGAGATTTAAAGGTTACCATGAACATTGAAGATAAGGAAACGTTCTTTATGAATAAAGCAAGCAAAGCTATTAGATGAAATCAGAAGATTGCATCATAGCCAAGGGTGAGTATAGTTTTGAGATTAAAATAGTTTCAATTATATTAAAACGATTTCGAATTTTATGTATACATATATTTACTTCTAAATTCACGTAACTAAATATATGTCACCAGTTATTTACATTGTCTCAATCAGTCTGATAGTTTCTTATATTAGTTTATTTTTGTATATTGTCCGTTTATTTGGTTGAATTTTTTCAATTTCTTGTACTATTATAGTTATACTATTAGCTTTTATTTACTATTATTTTTATTTAATTTTGTTTAATTATTATACTTTATCTATTCACATAAAGAGACTCAATAATAATATTTTATTCTTGGATATTTCGAATACTTTAGTAAAGATTTTATTAGAAATAATTTTATCTTATTTTGATAAAATATGATCGTATGTAGTATATGATTACAATTTTTAAAGGATATATCGAGTTCTACTATTTTTATTGATATATATATATATCCATAAATTTTATCCTCAACTTAAGAGGAGTAACAGAGAAGTCTTGCATGAGTGTGATCTAATCTAATGTTTCTAAGTTTGCACGTAGATGTGCTAACTTCAGTTTATTTTTGTGTACGATTTTTCGTTTATTATTAGTTATCGCGATTTCTACATTATGATCAGTGAATACGTTTGTGAATTTATATGGATCTTCGTAATGATCATCAAGCTTGGAAGTTCTGGGCTCTTTTTGTAAATAAACGTATTCTCCGATCTCGTAATTCTCTACTTTAAATTTTTGGTCGTAATAGTATTTATATTTTAGTTTTGCTTGTTTGATTTTTTCTCGAGCTGTTGCTTGAGCTTCGCATATTTTGAACAATAAATTGTCCAAATATTCATTGTGGGTAATTGACACTTCTCCAGTTTCGAATTCGGAAGGAATTCTTGCTTCTTCACCAAAAACTAATCTGTGAGGAGTGAATCCTGTGGCTGAATGCACCGTGGAGTTATACGAGAACATGGCGAACTTCAGCCACTGATCCCAGTTATAATTAGAGCAGTAGTGTCTCAAATATTCTACAAAACCATGATGACTACGTTCTAAGGCACCAAGAGATTGTGGGTGGAAGGCTGTGGACCTTACTTGCTTGATCTTGAAAATTTGGCAGAAGATTTTCATGATTTGACTGAGGAAGTAACTGCCTTGATCGGTATGAATCATTCTAGGACATCCGAACCTACAAATTATGTCGGAACTAGGTAAGGGCCCTGCAATGTCTATTTGAATTTTGTCGAAAGCCTTTCGCGGTGTATCGGTTATTTTCATTGGTTCCCTCCCCTTTTGTCTTTTAAGTTTCTTTCTTTGGCAACTTTCGCAAGTTTTAATGAATTCTTGGATGTCTCGTTTCATTCCATCCCAGTAAAATTGTTTTTTAAGTCGCAAGTACGTTTTCGCGGTACCGAAAGTTGTTGAAGAATGATTTTCTTCTATAATTTTATATTGATCCTCGAGACCTGGTATTTTTACTTCATTTGTACAAATATTTAAGATTATATCGCTTTCGCCGAAAACATTGCGAAGAATTTCTTCTACCCGTTTCCATGAAAGTCGTTCAAGTCCGTTCCCTTTACGTGAGATGCTACAAGATTTACAGTCTAATATTGCCACAGCCTCTTTGAATCCAGCAAAACATTGCTGTATAATTTCTAAATGTGGTTTTTCGTCATAAGTGGATTTTGCAACGAGGTGAAAAATATATCTTTCATTTATTTCAAAAACTACGCAGCGACCTTTTTGTGGATTTGTTGAAAGAAGAGCCTCGAAATTAACTAATTCTTCATTTTCTAGCTTTTTGCTTACTTCAGTAGAAAATTTACAATCTTCTGAAACAAAATGAACGAGGTGATCCTTTCTCGTTTCAAATAGGTCCTTTCTATACCGAATACATGAATTACTTGTTAACAAAGCGAACACAGATTTATTAGAACTCCTTGTGCTGACAGTGATGCATTTTAATTCCTGTCTATCTCCGGCACTCTCTCCCTCATCCTCTGACTCGGGTGGCAAGGTAACCTTGCAAGACACCTGTCCTTTAGGATGTTCCCTAACTTTCAGCTTGCAATCCAGCAACGCTGAACTTCCTGTAGGTTTCTCTTTTTTATCTCCGGGACAAGAGTGCTTCGATACAGTGATCCCAGAATGCGTAAGATTTTTGCTTCCACCATGCATCCCACGAGCTCATTGCGTCTTCCTCATTCAACCAACTTCTGGCAGTGGAGCGAGGAAGAAACCATGAGCTGGTGGGATCCATGGTGGGAGCAAAAATCCTACGCATTCTGGGATCACTGCTTCGATATCCCGGGTTCAGATGGCAGGTCTGGCCTACTCATCTCCCTCCCCTTTCCATCTCGGACACTCTTTCCCTCATCCTCTGACTCGGGTGGCAGGGTAGCCCTGCTAGTCACCTGTCCTTTAAGAGGTTCCCTATTCCCCGGCTCGCAAACCAGCGACGCCGTGTCTTTCCCTGATTCGCAACCTGCGTATACAATATTTTTATCTCCGCGATAAGAGTGCCTCAATACCTCAGGTTCATGTGGTAGGGCAGCCCTACTAGTCACCTGTCCTTTAGGAGGTTCCCTAAAACCTGGTACGTTATCAATTGGTACTAAAATTTCTTCATTTTCCGGACTAGACGGTTCAGTTTGAGTCCTCGAGGAGAATGAAGTGCATTCCATTTCTTCCGCGGTAACATAACCATCACTGTCATCGTCATCAGAGTCTTCTTTTCTTTTCCTCTTCTCTCCAGGTGGTGCAAATATTTTTATTGGCAGTGCCTGCTGAAAGAGGGTAGAAACACAGTCTGTTTCGTCAGTAGTGTCTATGTATGAACAATCATTTTTGGTGGAAAACAAAGAAAATGCCTCTCTTATCAAAGTATTGGTTATTGACCATTCATCGTCAAGTAAATTAATCTCAAAATCGAGATCTGGAGCCAATACAGTGCTGTCAATAGCAGCAAATATCTGCTCCTGGTCTCTAAGACTAGTCGTCTTGTCTGTTGTGAAGTCCATGGTGGTCAGATTTAAAGAATCTATGTTGTCATAGGTGTTCGCCTCGATAACATTCATCTCATGATTTTTATCTGGGTTAACAGGGTTTCGTGATAATGCATCTGCGTTAGCATTTACGCGGCCTGGCGTATATACTACAGAATAATCTTATTCACCCAGTCGCAATCTCCACCTATTTAACTTAGACCCGGGATTCTTTATGTTATGAAGCCATACCAGAGGTCGATGATCTGTTACCAAGGTAAATTTTCGACCATACAGATACGGTCGGAAATTCTGTACACCGAATAATACAGCGAGAAGTTCTTTTTCTATAGTCGCATATTTGGTTTCTGCATCGTTCAAAGTTCTAGACGCGTAAGAAACAGGAAGATCTTGTCCTATCTCTGCTGGACTCAGGATAGCCCCGATTGCATAATCAGACGCATCAGTCGTGACTATGAAGGGTTTAGAGAAATTTGGATACTGAAGTATGGGTTCAGTTATGATAATGTCGCAAAGGTTTTCAAAGGCTTCCTGTTGGGATTTTTCCCAGTGGAATTTTACTCCTAATTTTGTAAGGTGAGTAAGTGGTTTAGCTAAGAATATATATATAATAAAATATATATAGAATATATATATAATAAAATATATATAGAATATATATATTGTAACCTGGCATAACAGCGTGCCCCTGTAGGATGACAACCGTGCCCACCTCGATGTAAGATGGAAGAGCAGCGCGATCAACGTACAGGCGCAAGCATGAAGCGCAAGCGCGCGACTCCCACCCGCGACCGATGGACCACGGTGGGAGAAGGCGCGAAGTGGTATAAAAGTGGGATGCTGCGCCGAGATGGGCATTCTGTCGGCTCGCGAGCGAGCCGCAGGCAGCCTAAAGTAGTATCTTGGGGCAGGCTAAGAGTTTTCTGCTCTTAGACGAGTTTCGACTTACTACTTGAGACCTTTTTGGGGCAGGCTAAGAGTTTTTTGCTCTTAGACGAGTTCCAAGTGGTCTCACTCGTGAGGTCCGCTGGGCAGGATAAGAAGTTTTTCTTCTTCATCTGAGTTCGGCGCTCACGATTCTAAAGGTAATCTGTAAAGCCTTCTCATTAGTAAATTTGTATTTACTAATAAGAGGTTTTAGATACCTATGCCAGCGGTCTCCCTCGAGCTCAATAGAAGACTGACTTCGTATTCATGATATTTCGAGTCACGCGGTAGGCTTATATAGAATCTTATAGTATAAAATTCGCGTATTTGATTTATATAAAAGTTCAAAACTCGAGATATCAAAATCATGTCATTTTATATCTTATTTTCTTAACATTAAGCAATTTTGTCAAATAGAAGCGAATCTTGGACCAAATGTGCACATAGTATAAGTTGTCAACCAAAAATTCGTATCATAGAGTAGAGCTTAGGAACTCCAGGCTGATCACCTGTGAGTAAATTTACATACTCAGCGCAGGACGATCTCACTCTTTATTGCCTTATTATACCAATGTTAGAGTTTATATTTGTAAAGTGAGATCGTATAGATTTTATTATATTAAACCTGATTAACGAAAATAATTGTATGATTCTTACTTCCTCTCCCGGGCACGATACTTATAATAAAAATTAAGTTTTGAAATACACATAGATATTATTAATAAGAGAAAAATATAAAGTTACATTATATAATAGCTAGAATAAACAACGATGTCATCCATATATTTGAAGACCTATAATTGATAACCATTCGCCATTTTATTCGACCCTGAGAATCAGGTTTTTTCGGTACAATCCATAACGCTGAGTTATAAGGTGAATTAGAGGGTTGAATAATATCATTTTCCAGTAAATTTGTAACTTGTTTTTGAACTTCTTCTTTATGAATGTGAGGATGGCGATATGGTTTTACATTTATTATCTTTTCATCTGTTGTTATAATTTTGTGTTTAACTGTATTTGTACATGCAAGTTTATCTGTTGGCAAATTAAATTGATTAATGATTTGCATAATTTTTAATTTTTCTTTGTTATTTAATTTTTCAAAATCTAATAATTTTACAATTTCGCACATCCTCTTTGCATGAGCTGTTTCTTTTTCAGAATAATGATCAGTTTTATTTAAACTTAATTTTATATCGTCGATGATATCAAACTCATCCAATTCTATGGGTGGTAGAGTTAACTCTATATTCTCAGGTGTCGAATTGAAATTTCATTGCTAAGAATTTTATCTCTTATTAAATTCAGGTCAGAACCAGTATCTACAAGGAATTCAGCTTCCCCACTCCAAAAGAATTCACTATGTAATGTGATAATAGGATTTATTCCTATTTTTGAGGTGTTGACGGCGCAAAGAATCCAACGTGTTTTGATCCAGAAGGGTTCAACCTTGAAGTGCTGGGTAGGGGTTGGCGAGTTTTCTCTTTTACTCCCCTTTGAGGCCCATTCGAAAAATTTTGAATCCTATTTCCGAATTTTCGTTTCGCATGTCAATTTTCCTCGTAATGATTTGGTCCTTGGCAATATCAGCAAGCACCCGTAGCATTCCGGGGCATTATAAGTACTGTATAGAAATGAGGATCGCCATTTTTCAAAATCTACAAAAAGTTCAGGTTACGTAAATTAGACGATTTCCAATTACAAACCTCTTGAGCGTAAGAGCTCCAAAAAATTTTACACCAACCCAAAAGTGGTTAGTGAATCGACCAGCGAAAAAACAAAACTAAACAAACTAACTCGACTAGGCTAGCAACGGCTTTATTTTGCCTGAAGTTGTCACTCTCGCTTTTGCCTTGAACGATGAAGCGATAATCAAAATTTGAAAGGACGAATAATAATGCAATCGCTTTTATTGATCGTCCAACCTTATTACTAAATATAAATTAGTCTAATCCTTAACAAGTACCATTTGGGTTTAATAAGGTCATTTCAATTTTATTTACATGACGATATTCGTTACATCCTTGTGGTCGTTCACAAATATAGGGATGATGACGTGACGAATGATTATTCTTACGAATATTACGTAAGTTAGCGAGGCATTCGAGTTCGTTTTCGATCGTAACCACACTATTAATGGCTTCTTGCAAATTTGTTGCGTGTCGATTCTGCATTCGATTCTCGATAGACTCGTGCAGTCCGCGTGTGAAACATGATACCGCGTTTCTATTCGTACCTATTTTCATCCCAGCGATAGCTTCTTTTGGAAATCCCTCTTCAATTGCATCAAGGGTTTTTCTGAGAATTTCGCTAACGCGAATTCCATATTGTAGGACCGATTCGTTACTTCATTGTATAAGGTTTGACATTTGAGCCTGGAATTGATTCAAATCTCGTTGAGGATTGGAAGCAGCCCTTAATGTATCCAATAAGGAACTTATTGAAATTGGCTCGACATTGTTTTGCAGATAAAGATCGGCATTTCCCACGATTTTGTTTCACACCAATCTCATTAAGAGATGCTTATCGCCTGGGTGGATCGATTCTTCGGCCGATTTGCAGGCACGAATGAAAGAAAGAATTGGGGGTGTTTTACCGTAGAAGGTGGGAATCATATCAGCGGCCAATTTGATATCAATATATCTATGTGACGAAGTCGTCATTTCGGATATATTATTTGAAAGGGGAGCTGAATTTATTGATTCTGACTATTCGACAGGTACAGAATCTGAACTTCCGCTATTAAATATGTAGGGAATAAGGTCCCCGTGTTCATTTAAAGCGTATAGAATCATAAGACCGAAAGAAGTACTATTTTTTATGGTTACGTTATTAAAAGTTTTATTTTCAGTTTCTATGTTTTGTTTTAAAATTACTAGGTTCGTGAAGAGCATACAAATGATCAAAATGTGAGGTGGTGGGCATATTTGCGAAATTTTTCTCTTCCATTTTGTATTATTGAACTAAACTTCTTGTGGAAATGTGAAATCTAACTAATTTAAAGAGCTTACAATAATATAATTTTTCCGAAAGAAATACCAGATTTATATAAAAGTGACTGGAATCTCAAGCGAATTTTTTCGTCTCGAGATAGCAAAGTTTAAAATAAAATTCTTAAAACGATTAAATTCCTAATATGGAACCTTTGATTTGAAAGTTTCCAAAATTTGGAAATTTCCCAATCAGTGAAATTTTAACGAGACTTCTGAATTTACATATATATATATATCTTTTTCAAATTATTTTTATATTTCTGGTTTTAAATTAAAATATTAGTATTAATTACAGATTGTTAGAGAGAAGATAAAATAATTATTAAAATGCAAATGAATTATATGCCTATATAAAATAAAACTTATAATAGGTTAATTAAATCGTAAGATATGGTATAAATTTTAAATTGTGATACCTTTAGTGATTATGTTTTTAGATTATGTTAGCTATAATTAAGTTTAATTCCATATTAACGTATATTTTATATTAAATTACGCACTTTAGATTAATAACTATCACAAAAAAATCTGAAAATATTAAAATTTCAAAAGTTTCATTAACTGGAAATTTCTGTTGAAATTTCCTATTGAACGTTTCTGAAGTATAAGTTACCGAAACAGCACTTTTTATTAAGTAGAGATGCCGAAATATTCACCGACTAAAGATTTGAAAGAAAATGTAGAAAAGAGAAATGTTTTTTTTCGAGTCCACAAGGTTTACAATTAAACTTTAGAATTATTAAATAATTACTTAAACCAGTGAAATTAAAATTATTAACTGCTAAAGTTTCTATTAAAGTTATATATTTATTAAATTTATTGAAAACAAGTATTAAAATTATGGAAAATGGCTATTAAAATTGTTGAAAATAGCAATTAAGATTATCGAAAATAATACTTGAAGTTATTAAAATGATAGTTAAATTATTTAAGAAAAAATTAAAAATTATTATAAACAATTATTAAAACGATAAAAATAAAATGATTATTGAAGTTATCAATAGAAATTATCAAAACTGTCAAAATAAAAGGTTACTAAAACAATGATTAGAATGATTAAAATTAATACAAAAATTATTGCAAACAATTCTTTAATTGTTAACAGGGTAGTTATTATTAAGAACAATAATAAAACTGTTATAAACAATTATATTGAAATTATTGAAAATAAGTCACAATTATTATTTAAATTTTTTGAATTTGGTGCTTGAATTTGAAATCTGTCGCTTTCTACCTTATCGACGGAAATCTTTATCCACAGAGACTTTAAAATTCTCTAAATCACTATTTAAATTATTGAATATTAAACTAAGGTGTTATTCAAAAAATTTTCCACATATTATTTCTACAAGAAGTTTCTTTATGGGAATTGTTTGTTCGAAAAGATCAATTCTCAAAGAGCAAAAATAAAAATTGGGTCAATGGGTTAAAGGAAGGTTGTTTCTATGAATCGGTCCAATGAAAGAAGAAGGAGGAAATCGCAGCGAGCGGAAAGTGAAAACTTCGAAGATGACAAAAATATTAATGACTTATTACTATTATCCAGTTTTAATTTTGAAATTGTAGCGAATCAATAGTATTCGCAGGTTTCATATAAGGGAGCACGGAAAACGAGTGTATCGTTCTTTTCGAAGATCTCAATTACCCAACAATCGGATTCTGAACTTAATTTGCACAAATTGAAAATTTCGGCTTTGTTAATTACTTCGCTGTTATTCCTGCTCAAGCGGTGTTCAGTTTTTAATAATGTCGCGAAGTTAGGATCTTTAGGAATAAAAAATGATTTTTTTAAAACGAAAGAGAAAAATAAAATTTTTATTTATTTATTATTTATTATTTATTATTATTATTATTATTATTTTTATTCCTGTAACGAGGCAGGCAGAATAAAAAGACTTGCTGATCAAAAGAGACTTCAGCATCCAATCATTCAGCACTCCTGCATTCTCACTTTGCACTATTCACTTTTCGTAAATGACCATTAAAAGATATTCACTCCCGCACTTAACACACTTTTTATATTCCAGGTTTGTCCAGATCAGCAACAAGATGCAGCAGTCCAGGTCCACTTCCAGGGATTCCAGCCAATTCCAGGTTCAATTGTTGAGAAGAGAAAAGGACAGCTTTAGGTCCAGGTTCCAAGTCTAGGTCCAAAGATGGATCGCACTTCACGCACGACCACTCCGAGCGTTGAGTTCACCCTTGCGTGAATGTTCCTTGGAGATTTTCGCTGAGTGATCACTTTTACAGGGATAAAGTTTTCAGTTCTTGTTTGATTGATTGAATTTTCAATCGGTTCACTGATGTTATTCGCATTTGGAGTTGCCACTATTTCTATTCGTAAAATTTTTCACTTTATCTTATTAAAAAAAAAGTCAATAAAAAATCGTTTGCTAAATTTGGAATGTTCTTTCACTTCACAATGAGTCCCGAACCGACCGAAATTGTTTATTTTTATTTTATTTATTTATTTTTGTATACGAGTATAAGTTTTTTAAGTTTATCAAATTCGCAACACTTTGATAAACAAATTGAAATTTTTCACTCCCGAACCGACCGAACATTTTTAAAGAATCCCACCGCTGTCACCAGAAATTTTTTATTGTGACGTCCCAGACTTGGAAACGTCCAATTATCGAAAATATCGAATAAGTCGATATTCGATTTATTGGGCGGATTTGAATTTAATATTCAAATATTTAGAGGCCTTCGGTCGGCCTACGAAGATAGGAAAGGGAGAATTAACCTTTCACTTATGAAACTTGAATAAGAATTTACACTTTTTTTTATTTAATCTCTTTACAAATCCGATATCAAATTGTCAGAGAAAACTTGATTTTACTTTTTACAATTACGTAGCGAATGTCGCGAGAGAGAATGATTGAGAGAAAAAATGAACAAGTACGTCCAAAAAAGGGTGTGTGTCCAGAGAGGGACACACACACACATCTTTTTATCAAAAGTCCCCACTAAATGATATTAGTTTTTAGGGCGGAAATAATAGATCTAATTGGTTAATATTTCAGTTTTGGGCGTTTCCGAAAAATCTTATAAGTTGAGATTTTCCCCTTAAAACAGTGAGGGTGGATACGAATTAGGCCAATAGTGGGTGTCGGGTCCACGTGCGTTCCCAGCATCTCAAGTGCGGCCACTTGAGGGTGTTAAAATACAATACTTCTTTTGACTCCGGGGGTCCGTCTCTGGTCACGTAACTTCGATCGTAGATCATTTTTTAAGGGTTGACAAGTACCCATGTTCTTTCACATTTTACGATCGTTCTGGGAATTTTGGGTTTATTGAAATTTGGAATCAAATTTCAACGACCATTGAGTATTTAGCGAAATTCATGGTTTGTAGACCAAACAACTTATACTGGATTGCAATAAATTTAGAATTTATTAGTCGCTAGTGATATTTCCCAAACTCTCCAGAACGGTTTTCACATAGTATGGTCCAATTTAGAACAAAGGAAGGCTCTTAAAAATATTTTTTATTTATATCTAGTGAGGCATTTCCTCGAAGGTTTCCAGTAACCTGTCAATCTGAAAATAAACTCTTAATTTAATTATTCTAGGGAACAAGGCTGGTCTATTTATTATTTCTCTTAAATTTCAACTTGATCTGGTAAACTATTTTGTGATTTTTTAAAATCATTTCAGTCGATTATGTCGATCATTAGAAGAGTGCATCACTGTACGTGATAACAGAACTCTGCTATACCGACCTTATCAACCTATGATTCAGAATTAATTTAACGTTATTTAAAACTAGATGATATTTTCCAATATAAATTGAAGAAATTTTTCTGTGAAAAAAGGAACGCTTCAACTCCACTGGGTATCGAGCCCAGGTCCTTTCGATTGTCGGTCGAATGCTCTGTCATCTGAGCTACGGAGGTTCCACAACTTTTCTCACAGAAACTTGTTAACGCCAATTTGGCTACGGATAAACCGGGAACACTCTTCTAATGATCGACATAATCGACTGAAATGATTTAGAAATATCAGAAAATAGTTCCCGGTTTATCCGTAGCCAAATTGGCGTTAATAAGTTTCTGTGAGAAAAGTTGTGGAACCTCCGTAGCTCAGATGACAGAGCATTCGACCGGCAATCGAAAGGACCTGGGCTCGATATCCAGCGGAGTGAAAGCGTTCCTTTTTTCACAGAAAAATTTCTTCAATGATCTGGTAAATTTCAGCAAGTAAATTAAGATCCGTACATATAAAGTGACATAAACCAACCCTTGTTATTTTGCCAATAAAACTAAAAGATTTATATTTAATCTTAATACTAAAAGTCTCTTTGATCATTAACTTTAAGATTTATTCTGCCTTTTTTAAATATTTGAAATGAAATCGAAATTAAAATTTTCCCACGGCATTTCTTTGTTACGTACAATTACGTACGTACCGAAGAAGTGGATTTGAATGGAGTTCATGAACGCTCGATCTAGTTGATTCGCAATCCGCAAAATAGATGAGCGCGCAGGTGCGATCATCACATGCTTACTTTCCACAAATAAGGCGTGAGTTTCGAAATGCACAATATAATATATAAGTAAATCACTTTATGTAATACATTTAAAACAAATAAAAATCTTTTTTTATTAAAAATTTTTAAAAATTCCCGGCCAACAAACAAGTTCCCGGTCATATCCCGGTCCAGCGGCCACCCTTACAGTGACAAGATTCACGATAAATATCTTCAGAAACACCAAAAATTTTTTCGAATTGGTGTATTCGTGATTATTATGAAACTTTCAGAATTTTTTTTTTATTGAAAGTCAAACTCAATAGTTGAAAATCCGAAATCTGGCTTTCAAAGTCTGGATCAAATTAAAGAAATAGCACTGATACTTAGTAAAAACGTGGTCACTGGTAGAAATAACTGAATTTCAAGTAGTTTGTCAGTGAAAATGTACCTACTGAAAAACAGTAGTTTTTGCTGTAAATATCAGTACGTTTTTCCACTGATTCAAATTTAGAAAGTGTTAGTAATGATTTGAAGAGAATAAACGTTTTACTTCTAATGAATCCAAGTATGCAAAAATGTTTTTCTAAATGTTTTCAAATATAAATGCAGCATCATAAAATGTGAGATATAAAAATAGTAAGAATATTTTAATTCGGTAAATCTAGTATGGAAAACTGTTGATTAAAGAAATGTATTACGTTTTTTTATTAAAGATCAGAAATCTGATAAAGTCATCAATGATTTTCACGTTATCGATCCCAATGTAATTGAATTATATAAAAAAAAACAAATTTCAACAAAAATGAAAGTTAACTAACTTAACTAAAACCAAACCAAATAAACTGTAAAATGACTACAGAATGAATAGCGAAACTAAAAATCTTTTTTATAATACAGTTTTAACGCAATTTATGAATATGATTTTTATTCTCAACATACAGGATTCCGAGCGTTTTTGTTGACGCGACAGGTCCAGGTATTTCCATTTCTGCAAAGTTTTCAACGTTTTTGATATGGTGTTGTGCACGTAACATTGTTAATAACTTTCATGAATATTTTGTCCACTTTATAATACTCTTTTATAGAAAGACTAATACTTTTTTTTCCTTAAAGCTCGAATGCAGCCAAAACGATGTTTTGATCTCGATGAAAATAAATTCAGAGCTGAATGCATTTTAATTTAAAGTTTCTGTCCCAGTATTTAATTTACGCTAAAACGTGTTTTTGTGTCTAAGCCAAGGCGAGAAATGTTAATGACGCTAGAGCGTCAGCGCATTATTCGAATCACGCGCAGCGCTTAGTTTAATAAATGAAAAACTCGTGTGCTTATTACCTTATTGACTCCAAACTTCCACAAAAACTGCTTTAAACTATCCTTAACAGCTTTCTCACTGGAAGTTTGCGGCCACTTGAATAGTAAAAAATTCCTCGCTTACAAAAAAATTGAAATCCCGAATCTTTCTCGGATCAGTGATGTACAATTTTTATTTTTGGCTGGTTTGTGAAGAATTTAGTTTAGGAAAACATAGATTTACAAAAATCAAAAAATTTCGATTTTTATTTTTTATTTCGACAAATAATTGTTTTATCGAAAAACTTTATATGATAAAAATATGCGCCTTCATGAGTTTCATTACATCGTATTTTTTTCGAAAAGAATTTTTTTTTGTCATCGTCAAACATGTCCATAAGGCATAGTTTATTTTCGAGCCCGAGCGCACGGCGAGTTATTCGATCCGGACACTCAATTTTCATTCTTTATAATGATAATTATTAAGATTTAACCTTTTTAGTGCAAAACAACGATATATCGTTGCATACGTGATGGTATGGCCGTTGCTTTGCACTAAAACGGTTAAAGCGGTTCTCATCCAAGTGCACCCACGAAGAAAGATATCCGTCTTTTGCGTTGAGAAAAATTATGTTTTGTTTTCACGCTCGCGGTTTTCCTATATTCATTTTGCTCTCAAGTATTTTATACTGAGTCTTTTGCACTGATACAATTTGTGTTTATTTTACGCGCAGACATTTTAACTATGGCTTTTTTGCTCTGATGTGTTCATTTGTGATCAATTAAATGTTCAAGAATGAATTACAATTGAGTAAAATTTAGAAGTGTAGAGAAAAGTATGAAAGCGTACATTAAAGATTTGTATGTGCCTTCGGCGCGTAAACTCGTTTTACGCTACTGTTGAGAGTAGCGTAATGTTGTGTATTACGATACAGAGAAATGTAATGTAAAAATTAAACTGCGCATGTGCCTATAACCATACAGCGGAGCGTAATCTTCTTCTTCTTCGTACAGCGTTGGCACTGTACTGACAAAGCTTTTGATGTTAAAAATAAGCTCGCCAGATAGTTTTGTAAAATATTTTTTTTTGCAAGAGTTATTAATAAACCAAGTTTAAGGTAACTTTATTTTCAAAAATTCGTAAGTCTTGAACGTGGAACGTGGAACGTACTCACACAAGGCACATAAAAAACACAATTATTTCCAAGAAGGAAACAACCCAATATAACTATAGCATGGACCCTCTGTGAAGCACGCACAGCACAACAAACAAAACACGAACACGAGTAATAAGGACACTGAGGTTTGAACAGTTAAAAAATCCCTTATAAAATTGAAAAAACTTCTACAAAAGTAAAAAATAAAAAAAGAGAAATCTTTCTTTCCCCTCAAGCGACAGTTTATAGACGGATGTCAGTCTACTACATTGCTACAAGACTGGAAGAAAACTGATTTGGAAACGAGTTGTAAGTAGAAGGCTCGTGTTAAAAGTTGGCGTAGACCAGAGAGCATTTTTTATAAAGGGTCAAGTTAGAACCATCAAGTAGTATACACTTTTAAGAAAATTCATTTCATTGTCACGGGCACTTGAGATTTCTTTCTTTTTTTTCCAGAAAAGTCGCTGCGAACGGTCTCGAAACAGTAAAAAAATACACATTTTTCGAAATATTGGAGATAAAGTATACGCGTAAAAATTTTATTTATTTATTTATTTATTTATTTATTATTATACAGGGTGTCTTAAGAGTCCCGGGACGGTTGGATATTTCCTCAGGTAAAATATTTTTCAAAAAAGTGAAGGTCATTCCTGAAGTAGATTTCAACGAGGAATTCAATGGTGACCTTCATTTTAACCTTGAAGTTGACCTTCATGGCTTTTTGAAGGTCAAATTTGTTTTTTTAAATGGAAACCCCCCTTTTTTACATCTACAAATCGATAGAGCGGAAAATTCTACGTTCAGATACGTACCCAAGTCATAGGTCAATTGTAACGTTCAAGGTCAATTAGAGGTTACTTGAAATAAAGAAAGTTTTCCACGAGGTCAGTGCAATTCCTGAAGTATTTTTTAACGGGGCATTTGATGATGACCTTCATTTTGACCTTGAAGTTGACCTTCATTGCTTTATGAAGGTCAAATTTGTTTTTTTTTAATGGAAACCACCTTTTTTCACATCTGCAATCGATAGAGCGAAAAATACTACGTTCAAGTACGTACCCAAGTCATAGGTCAATTGTAACGTTCCAGGACAGTTAAAGGTTATTTGAAATTAACAAAGTTTTCCAAAAGGTCAGTGTAATTCCTGAAGTAAATTTCAACGAGAAATTCATTGGTGAGCTCTGTATTGATCTTGGTGATGATCTTCAAGGTTTTTCAAGGCTTTTTCCAATTAGTTTACGTTTACGTTCAGCATTACCCAAGAAAAACGCCGTGGATGTAGTAAATTCTGTTCCCTTTGGGGTGCTTGATTAGCGTGAGTCCCTTTGCCTCTCACGCTTCAGTGAAGATGTTCGAACTGAAAACCTTGAGCTTCTTGACATAAAGGTATGCGATTTTAAAAATGAGTTACAGCATTACGAATAATCTCCTTATCAATCAAAGTAGCCTCTTGCAGAATCCGATTCTGCAATTCGTCTAAGCTTTGGGGTTGCATTGAGTATACTTTGCTCTTTAAATAACCCCAAAGAAAATAGTCGAGAGGCGTCAGATCAAGAGATCTAGCAGGCCACTCGATTTCACGCCTTCTTCCAATCCACCTATGAGGGAACTGAGTATCCAAATATGCTCGAACCTCCCTACCGTAATGAGCCGCTGCTCCTTCCTGCTGGAACCAAATATTTTGAAAATTATCGCCTGTAATCTCTCTTATTCTTGGTACAATTTGGTTTCTGAGAAACTCTTCATATGCACGGGCATTGAGATTACCATTGATGAAGAAAGGGCCTATTAATGTATCATTCAAGATACCGGCCCAAATATTAATCTTTTGTGAATATTGTGCGTGACTCTCCAACATCCAATCAGGATTTGTGTCGGACCAATATCCACAATTTTGCCTGTTAACTTCACCTTTTAAAGTGAAAGTAGCTTCATCTGAAAATACTGTATTGTACAAGAAAAGAGAATCTCTATCAATTCTGTCCATCATAATTTCACAAAATTCAACCCGACGATCAGGATCGTCTTCATTGAGCTCTTGTACCAGATGAACTTTGTAAGGATGGAAATTAAAGGTGTATTCTAGTTGGTCACTTTGGAAAAATCGATTTTTTTTTTACATTTTTCGAATTTATATGTATATAAGAATATTGTTTTCAATTTTTATGAAGATCCGAGCAGTATAAGTATTTTTTTTTAACCCAAACGTTATCACCTGACCGCGCGACGCGCGACTTTGTGCGAGCAGTATCGAAACGTGTTAGCATCATGCCTAAAAGTACAAGGAAGCATCCGAATAGAAGTAAGAAACGGAAATTCTGTGGCAATAGATTTACCAGTGAACAAAATCCAACCGAATCAACAAGCAAGTGAACGTAACGCGCAAAGCTGTTACCGAGGAGCAAGAAAAGCAACGGAGTAAAGGACGTCCCAAGGATGTGTTAACCGTTTCGGGCGACGGTTCTTGGGCGAAACGCGGCTTTTCTTCCTTGATAGGGATAGTTTCTCTTATTCTGAAATTCACGGGAAAAATTGTGGACGTGACTACACGCTCAAGTGTTTGCAAAGCGTCCGATAAGTGGAAAGGCAGAGAAGATGAACCTGAGTATGCTGTCTGGGCCGAAGAACACGAAAAGTTTTGCAATATAAACCACTCTGGCAGTTCTGGTTTGATGGAAGTTAATGGAATCGTTGAAATGTGTATGCGTTCAATCGAAAAATTTGCAGCGAAGTATGGTTTCTATATAGGAGATGGCCATTTTAAAACCTTTAAAATTTTGCTGAGTAGTACACCATACGGTTCCGATTGAAAAAGTGAAAAAGTTAGAGTGCGTTCTGCATGTGGCAAAAAGGGTTTTTAAGCGTGCTAATGAGGCGAGAAAAGCACTTATTCAAAAGAAAAAAGCCTTAAAGCAAGCTGAAGGAAAAGCCGCAGCAAAAGAACCAACGAAAAAATCTGTAGTAAAGAAAACTGTAGTAAGCAAAGTTGCAGCGAAAAAAAAGGCTGTCGCAAAGGTTCCCGCTGTCAAAACTCAAAGTTTAACAATCAAGTTGATGAAGGAGCTGTCACTAAACTATGGTTAGCTGTTCGTAGAAATTGTGATTCTGTTGAAAATGTGCGAAAAGAGATCTGGGCCGGATTCTATCATAAAATATCAACAGACAATAAGCCGCAACTTTCCTACTGTTCGCCCAGTTGGTGTACGTACCTTAAAGCTAAAGAGAATAAAACTCTTAAGAAATATACGCATAAACCAGCTCTTTCTGCTGAAGTACAAGAGGTTCTTAAGCCCATCTACGAAGATTTGACGAAGACCGAACTACTTGAAAGGTGTTTAGGTGGCCACACATAAACTAATAATGAAAGTTACAACCATTGTGTGTGGAACATGGTACCTAAGCACCTTTTCAATGGCAAGCAAGTAGTTGAAATTGCATCAAAAATAGCTGCATGCATATTTAATGAAGGCTACAACCCAGTTTTGAAAATCATGGAGGAGATGGGTCGACAACCACGATTTTACGCGTGTCCAACATGCGAACCGCCACAGCTTGGACACTTCAAAAGAGGTCAGAATGGAAAGAAAGAAGGCCAGATTAGCTGAGAATGAAAGTTTTGAGCAAGCAGAAGGCACTTCGTACGGTGCAGGTATCGCAGATTGAATTTTGGTAAGATTGTTTAATGATTTTTTGTTAAAAAAAACTTTAAACGCCATTTTCTCAAAACAACGTTTTTTCGGACTAGCTCCACGATTTCTCCAGAACCAGTGGACCGATCCTTCTGAAATTTCAACCACATATTCTACACATAATAAGTCACAAAGTGAACTACAATCATGTTAAAATTTTGATTTTTACTATATTTTTTAAACAAAAAACAGCGAAAAAAACAACTAATTTCAATTTTTTTGGTTTTTTCTGCATAAAATTAACAAAATTAGTTGAAAATTAAGGACGTTCTCTTGAAAATCACTTTTCTTTAGATTTCTTTAAAACTTCGTAAATAAGCACTTTTTACCATGATCTACAAAACGGCAGAAAGATTAGCATCAAGACCGGTACTTAAAATCGAGAAATTAAGCTCTAAAGTTGAATCTTTTAACACGTGTTAGATAGGCGTAGTTCAGTTTCGCCATACCTTTCTTTACATTAAAAGCACAATTTTCTTTAGATTTTTTTGGAAAACTAGTATATTATACTAGAGATTATAAGGAATCGTATGCCATCATAAAAAATACGTGTACCGGCACTACTTTTAAAGATATACGTTGTTGAAACTCGCAGTTGCACAAATTCTTAGCCGGCTTGCTGAAGCAAATATGGTGACTTGGCAACACCGCTTCAACAGCGCGCGCGTATGCTTACATTTGACATTGATTCCAGAGCTTTGTTTTTACGAGCAGCTGATTTTTGTGAAATAAAAAATCCATTTTTGTTGCGAAATTTATTAAACATCTTATTAGTATTTACAAACTGTCAATAAACTCATAATGTAACCTCTCACACCATATGCTTTCGACTCGATATGAGAAAGATAGGAAAGCGTTGTTGCCAAATCGAAAAAATCGACACAGAAGACACGTTTTGTTACTTTTGCGCATAAACGGTGCTCAACTCATTCGGTTAGAAAGCTTAACAGTAATCCCACTACCTATGATAGAGTAGGATGAGCACATCTACGGGCAAGAGAACGTCCTTAATGTCGGTAGTTCATTTTGTAGCCACTGTCATACCGAATCTAAAAAGCTTTGGTTTTTGTCTTTCAGATAAGCCGCTCCTGAGATATCATGGAGAAGGCAACTTGCTACTAAGTTATTGCGTTGCGTTCAAATACGGATTTCATATGTAAAAGTTGACAAAAATGAACAGAAGAAATTTTTTTTTGTATTTTAAGACGTTATTTATCATACCTAACAATTTTTATATCCATATCTACCATAGCATGTTCACAAAAAATTCCCGAAAATAGCCTATTTTTTTAGCCCACGAACTAGAATACACCCTTAATACAGATACCCTCTCTCGTTCCCAAAGTTTAGCTTGCGCCATAATAATCTTTTAGCGAAAGATAGTAAGTATGTACTCGTAATACGTAAATTTAGTTTCGATTCGTAATATTTGTATGGAGATAGAAAAATGGTATAGGACTTATGGTATCGCCTTAGGTATTGACTTAGGTATCGAAAAACGGTATAGGACTTTTCGATATAACTCTTTGGGGAGGAACAAAACTCTCACCAGAACTCCTGGAACTTTTAATGAAAAATTTCCTATACATATGATTTTACAATATTCAAAACGCTCTAACCAAGATCAATACAGAGCTCACCAATGAATTTCTCGTTGAAATTTACTTCAGGAATTACACTGACCTCTTGGAAAACTTTGTTAATTTGAAATAACCTCTAATTGATCTTGAACGTTACAATTGACCTATGACTTGGGTACGTAACTGAACGTAGTATTTTTCGCTCGATCGATTGCAGATGTGAAAAAAGGGGGTTTCCATTAAAAAAAAAACAAATTTGACCTTCAAAAAGCCATGAAGGTCAACTTCAAGGTCAAAATGAAGGTCACCATTAAATTCCCCGTTAAAAAATACTTCAGGAATTGCACTGACCTCTTGGAAAACTTTGTTTATTTCAAAATAACAAGAGAACATACTTCAACGCGTTTCGAAAAAAATGATTTCAAACTTACATTCAAATACTGAAAAACACGGAGGAACAAATTCTTGAAAAACAAAAACTTGTATTATTATAACATACTCAGATAGGTAAGCGAGAGAAAATACTTTAATGTGAGTATTTTAGAAATAAAAATACTCTTAAAGGTATCGTATTCAGAATAAATCGAGAAAAATATTTTGTGTAAGTATTTTCGTTTTTTAAAACGGAATTGTACAATTTACGTTCAAATACTGAGAGTCGTGAAGGGTATTTGTGTAAATTTGCGGAAAAAAATACTCTTTACAAGTATTGTATTAGCAGTTTTCAGAAACTGCGATAAAGCAGCCATTGACACGAGGAAATATTATATTCTTATAACATATACTCCGATGAGTAAGCGGGAGAAGATACTTTAATGTGAGTATTTTAGGACGAAAATACTCTTGAAGGTATTGTATTCATAGTAGAACGAGAAAAACATTTTAATATAATTATGTCCGTTTATTAAAAAAGAATTGTAAAATTGACGATATTATATATTTCATATATATATATATATAAATATATATTATATATTTATATTTACGATAAAGATATTTGTGTAAATTCGCGGAAAAATACTCTTTGCAAGTATTGTATTGGCAGTTTGCCGAAATTGCAATAATACAACCATTGATACGAAGAACTATTATATTCCTCTATCATACTCCGAACATACTTTAATGGGAGTATTTTAGGAGAAAATACTCTTAACTGTATCGTATTCCTAGTAAACCGAGAGAATTCATCTTAATGCGAGTATTTTTGTTCGAAAAAAGCTTGTACAATTTACTATCTAATACCGCAAAACGCTTAGGATATTTGTGTGAATTCGCGGGAAAATGCTCTTTGAGAGTATTGTGATGGCAATTAACCGAAACTGCAATAATACGGTATTAACAAGAAGAATTGTTTTATTCTTATAAGGTTATTATAATTCACTAGGGCAGTTGACACTGTACATCAAACACACAATTCACTATTTACAGAAATCCTTACCTGTAAAAGAAACGACATTTAATGCTATTAATTATAATGTCAGTTTCTAACCACAAGTAGGTTTATTTAACTCTTTATTTAACAATTAACAGGATATGATTTAGTCAACACGTGTTTCTCTCCTTTTGTTTAAGTTGCTATCTACTATACTGACGCCCGGGAGAATATTTTTATAAACAAACTAGTAGCCGCCATCGGTTTCTTCTTCCTCTTCATGAGGTGTCGGTACTGGAGTCAGTTTTGTTATATTCGTGATTTTTTTTTTCTACAGCGATTTTCCTATCTTGAATCCAGGTTTTCTCAGAATTATCCTGTTTAAGCTCGCTTGGTAACATCGTGACATTTGTACCGTTCATTAAATATGATGGTGCATATGTTGTGACTGAATGCTCTGTGTCGTTGTATTTTTGCACACAGTCTTGAGCTATAGTTGTCCAGGCTACCTTCTTGTTTCTTTCATTAATTTTGCACCTGATTTTATTTACTAACGTCTGGTTTAATCTTTCGTTTAAACCATTTGAAAAATGTGAGTTTACGGCAGTGAAGATTAGCTGTGTTTGTCTTTCATCCAGAAATTCTTTAAGTTCTCTTGAGTTTATGCCTAGATATTGGTCTGAGAGGAGAGTGTTTATTTCTTCTGTTTCCGCAATTTTGTTCACTAGCTTAATAAAGTCGGTTGCATTCTGCGTTTTCAAAGTAAGAATATAAGCATATCTTGTAAAATGATCAACTAACAGATGCATATACCCAGATATACAGAAAGGAACAAGGAATCTAATAGCTTAACACAATGTATACTACAAGAAAGTTCGGAAAAAAAATAAAATCATATTATCAGAAGATTTCACTATAAAATTTATTAAAAATATGCATGAAAACCTGGATCCATCACTACACTCCGGAGTCAAAGCGGTCGTCAGCCGAGTGGGCTTCAGTCGGTGAGAAGCGTCCAAAGCGGCCAAAAACGCAAATGTGGGCCGGCAAGGTTATGGCCTCAGTATTTTGGGATGCTCATGGAGTATTGTTCATCGACTACCTTGAAAAAGGTAAGACGATCAATAGCTGACGTTACATTGTCCAATTGATGCGTGTGAAGAACGAAATCGGTGAGAAACGGCTCCAAATGAAGAAGAAAAAAGTGCTCTTTCACCAAGACAATGCGCCGTGTCACAAGTCGCTCGCTACCATGGCGAAATTGAATGAATTGAGCTTCGAATTACTTCCGCACCCACCATATTCACCGGATCTGGCCCCCAGCGACTACTGCCTGTTTGCAGACCTCAAAAAAATGCTCCAAGGAAAGAAATTCTACTTCAATGAGGAAGTCATCACCGAAACGAACGCTTATTTCGAGGTCAAAGATAAATCGTTCTACAAGGAAGGTATTGAAATGTTAGAGAAGGGCTGGACTGATTATGTTGCTTTTGAAGAAGACTATGTTGACGAATAAAGTCGAGTTTTGCCAAAAAAATGTGTTTTTCCTAGTTAGTCCCGGGACTTATTGATCCACGTGTTATATTATTTCCAATGTGTATCATCCTCGGGTATCAAGTTTCCTAAAATTAATCCAAAGTATCTTACAAAAGATAACATCTCTGACGCGGACATCTTTAATTTTAAGTTATTTAATACTCGGTTCATAGTAATTTGTGGCGGCTTGTTCGATGTTGGGCCAAAATCAAAATTTTCAATTCTCATATTCAGAGTCTCAAATCTACTGTTACATTTTCTGTTAAATGAAAGTCATTGACTTTGTTAAACACACATTGCTCTTTAATCCCACTTTTAAAAATGTCTGCCTCTTGTGCATCTTCTTCGTAATAGTACGGTGTGCTTAATTTTGAATCGTCTTCTACGAACATTTCGGAGGATTCTTTTGAAATTGCCTTACAAATTCTGCAAAAGTAGTTTGCTCTAAACGATTCAACGAAACCAAGTATTCCATTTAAACCTAAATTAGCCCCCAAAACTAAAAATAATTGAAATTTAAGACGTTTTGTGACACCGTCTAATTTATTAGAATTCCTTCAGCATTTATTATTGCAGTTTCGGTTAATTGCCATCACAATACTCTCAAAGAGCATTTTCCCGCGAATTCACACAAATATCCTAAGCGTTTTGCAGTATTAGATAGTAAATTGTACAAGCTTTTTTCGAACAAAAATACTCGCATTAAGATGAATTCTCTCGGTTTACTAGGAATACGATACAGTTAAGAGTATTTTCTCCTAAAATACTCCCATTAAAGTATGTTCGGAGTATGATAAAGGAATATAACAGTTCTTCGTATCAATGGTTGTATTATTGCAATTTCGGAAAACTGCCAATACAATACTTGCAAAGAGTATTTTTCTGCGAATTTAGGCAAATATCTTTCTCGTAAATATAATCGTATAATATATATATATATATATATATATATATATATATATATAAAATATATAATATCGTAAATTTTACAATTCCTTTTTAATAAACGAACATACATACATTAAAATATGTTTCTTGTTCTGCTATGAATACGATACCTTCAAGAGTATTTTCTTCTAAATTAAAGTATCTTCTCCCGCTTCCCGTGTGGAAATTGCCCCAGTTAGCGCCATTACAAAAAGGTTTCTGGCCGGATCCCTGCCGAGCAAACTCGGGCTGTATTGCATGACCGGGAATCGTCCGGGTTGACTCGTGACCGGACCGGGTCAAGTCGGGAACCGGCAGAATCACCCCAGGATGAAGTTCATTGCCGGAAACTGACCGGGAACTAGTCGGGCACCTGTCAAGTACCCTGGAGAAAGTTTCGGACATGTTTGTGTCCAAAATACATAAAAAAATTTTCTCAAAATTTGGGAAATGGTAGAGAAGGTGAAAACGGACGTAGTTAGACTACTTTTGGTTTTGATAATAAAAAAATGTTCTCCATAGATTTTGCTTAAATTGAATTTTTTTCTAATTATTGAACCAAAAGTTATCTATCTACGCCTGTTTTTATCCTTTCTACCATTTCCTAAATTTCGAAATCAGAATTCTACGTGTTTAATCATTTTTCATTCTTGTGGGTTGATCTGATATGTGTTTTAAAAATTAAAATGATGGATGAAGAAGAACGTATGCGTGAGCGAAATCGTATCCGCGCTGAAAAAATACAGAAGAGTTCGAAAAATTGAGGAAGAATACAGTGGTGATGAGTCCAATTGTGAATTAAGTGAAATTTCAATGCTACTAAGAACCCCCCTAAAAAACAGCCATTAAAGGTCCGGGTAGCCCGGCCGGTTCCCGACCAGCCTCCACGACGGGAACATAACCAAACCAGCGTGATGTTTCTGGCAGGTTCCTGGTCGGATAGCCCGATCGGTTTCCGGTTATAACTAGAGCTATCCGTCCGGATATCGATCAGTTTCCGGGTTCGATTTCCACACGGGTTACTCTTCGGAGTATATGTTATAAGAATATAATATTTCCTCGTGTCAATGGTTGCTTTATCGCAGTTTCTGAAAACTGCTAATACAATACTTGTAAAGAGTATTTTTTCCCGCAAATTTACACAAATACCCTTCACGACTCTCAGTATTTGAACGTAAATTGTACAATTCCGTTTTAAAAAACGAATATACTTACACAAAATATTTTTCTCGGTTTATTATGAATACGATACCTTTGAGAGTATTTTTATTTCTAAAATACTCACATTAAAGTATTTTCTCTCGCTTATATATCTGAGTGTGTTATAATAATACAACAAGTTTTTGTTCTTCAAAAATTTGTTCCTCCGTGTTTTTCAGCATTTGAATGTAAGTTTAAAATCATTTTTTCGAAACGCGTTAAAGTATGTTCTCTCGTCTACTCATCGGAGCATTATATTTAGCATATGACAATTCTACTGTAGTAACGCGGTTTACTCTCGTGGTAAATGAAAAATTTTTAATTCACGGCTCTTAAGATCCAGATTACGGTATCTCGTTCTCTTACTACTAACACAACACTCGTAGAAAAGTATTGTAAACTGCGAATTTACACGTCCATTATAATTAATTTTGAAAAACATGCCTTAAAAAAAATATATATAATAATAAATAAATAACATTTTTACGCGCATAATTTATCTTCAATATTTCGAAAAATGTGTATTTTTTTACTGTTTCGAGACCGTTTGGAACGACTTTTCTGGGAAAAAAAAGGAATTCTTTCGAACGTGTGGTATGGAAATGCCTTTCTCGGATGCTCGAGCGCATAGAAATCTCAAGTGACCGTGACAATAAAATGGATTTTTTAAAAGTGTATACTCCTTGATGTTTGTAACTTGACCCTTTATAAAAAATGCTCTTTAGTCAATGCCAACTTTTAACACGAGCCTTCTAGTTACAACTTGTTTCCAAATCAGTTTTCTTCCAGTCTTGTAGCAGTGTAGCGGACTAAAATCCGTCTATAAACTGTCGCTTGAGGGGAAAGACAGATTTCTCTTTTTTTATTTTTTACTTTTGTAAAAGTTTCTTTAATTTTATAAGGGATTTTTTAACTGTTCAAACCTCAGTGTCCTTATTTCTCGTGTTTGTGTTTTGTGTCTTGTGCTGTGCGTGCTTCACAGAGGGTCAATGCTATAGTTACATCGGATTGTTTCCTTCTTGGAAATAATTGTGCGTTTTATGTGCCTTGTGTGAGTAAGCTCCGCGGTTCACGCTTTCCACGGAACCAATAAAGGGATTGCTGGTTGAGGACGTTTTTTGGAACGGCCCGGATTTCAATTTATATTAATTAATTATTCAGGAAAAAAAAATTATAGTATTTGCATGTTCAACTGGTAGTTTTGGTTTTAATGATTTAATGTTAATTTAAATTTATCTGGCACTGAAGAGGGCCCCCATTTGTGGCCGAAAAGTTTGCCTTTCTGTTGTTTATGTCCTTTATGACATAAACAATTAGTAACTCATCTGACCCCATGCCAAATTGAATATCACAGATATATTACTGTGGATGAATATAACAAGGGACATGTGCAGAAACATGTCAAGATATACTTCTTTTGACTGTTTTTACACAAGATACTTTTTGATAATAATGTAATTTTTTAATGTACATTTCAAACTTTAGTTTCATTAAACTTCATACGTAGTTATAATAAAAATGTATATTAAATATTAATTAATAATTATATTATATATATATATCAACAATCATAATTATAATAATTAATCAATTAGATTAATCTAAAAAATGTTTTATGGATAATTTATGAAAAAAGTTTTATTCTTACTTGAGTAAGGTTCAAAAACTCTAGTCACGACATTTACTCTTATTAGGTTTATATATGTAAGGTTATATGTTTAATTAAATTCGTGATTAAAAATATGATTGGCTACGACTGAATGATGTGAATATATTTGTATGCATCGGATAACTAATGGCAGGCTCGAGGTATTTTTTTTTAATTTAAGAGAACCATACCATTGTCAGTTAAAATAATACCTTACTATTCCCTATATAACGCTTATTGTTATTCACTTTGGGTGAATTAGATATTTATCAAATTCATTTTACCCGACTAGAATTTAATAGATGTTCAAATGTCCCAAGTTTAATTGACAGAGTTGAGTAAAATTACTTTAACTACTTTTCTCCGTATAAAAAAATTGTAATTTGAAAAACGTGTTAAATCTTCAGCATACTGATGTTCCACATTATTATATTTCATTATTTCATACGATGTTGTTGTTAATAATTGGCTTTAGGGTCCAGAAATGATAACTCAGGAAGTCACATACTTTCAACTGTTTCGACTCTGATCGGAGTCCTCATCAGTGATCTTTATTGTTGAAATATCAAAACATTGGATAAATATTGCACAATGAGCCCTATTTTGGAATAAACTTTGGTAATATGAAAAATGTAAAGAAAATGTAAAAATGTAAAATGTTGTGAGAAAATTTACATAAAATTATACACTGTAAAAAATTTTTCGGAAATTTTTCCGAAAATAGTCGGAAAGCTTAAAATACAAATGGGTCGTAAATTTTTCCAAGGATATAGTCGAAAATATTTCACACGTAGAACTGGAAAAAGTACCTACTGTTTGGTGTGAGAAATATCCAGTTTATTAGGAAAAATTGATATATTTCATAATTTAAGTGGAAAAAGATCCAAAAAAAGTGAACCAATTTCAGTTTTTGTGGAACAATGTCCGCTTTTTATGGGAAAAGTTTCCTACAACTTAGGGGATTTGTGAAATGTTCTCACCTTTTTTATATATTTCCTAATAGTTCGGAAATAAGTCCAAAACTTCGGTCAATTTTTCTCAAATCTATGAAATATTTCCCCTTTCTGTAAAAAAATCTATGCTTCCTAAGGATTCAGGAAAATTTCCTAATACATAGTAGGAAAATTTATCGAAATTTTTCATAGTGTACAGAAAACATCAATAAATTACCTGGACACTTTCTTAGGAATAACAATAAAATTCTAGTACATAAATCTAAGATACATCCACTAAACAAGTAGTATATATTTGTGCCTAAATGTCACTAAGGATATAGATGTAATCTAAATCTGAATCAGTCAAATGTTCACTAATTGAATCAGTGATTTGCATTTTCACTGATTCATAAGTTAAAAAATTAATTTTCACTGTTGAATCAGTTAATTTTTACTGATTAAATCAGTGAATTGCAATTATCATATTAATTGAAATGTTCAGGTTGTTTTTTATTTCCGAATTGTGACGAATAATATAAATTACAATCATTAAATACAGAGTGGGCACGAGTGGGTTGCAGAATAGGGAATATAACATACGAAATACCGCCCAACATGCTCTCTAAACCTGGATCAGTGAAACAGTCACTGATTCAATCAGTGAAAATATATCAACTCATGAATCAGTGCCTTGCTTTGATTTCACTGATGAATCAGTGAACGCGCGACGTGAACATAACTTTTGAATTCGCGAATTCAAAAAAGAGGTTAGATTTTCGACGCGCGCTTTAACATCATCGTTAATGTGCTTTCGTGATTACAAGTGCTCTTTGCAATCACATATCATTAACAAGAGAATCAAAAGTATTCTGTTTTCCCCGACTTCTGAGTCAAAATTCTGACACCATCTGTATTCAAGTTTCAAGAATTAATAAGTAGGTGGGAACAAAAAAAGGACGTAAAAAGTACATTGAACAAGTTTCAAGAAGTATTCGCCGTATGTAGTGTGTGTACAATAGTTATTTTTCACAAAGTTCTCTCAAACTGGTAAGTTATTATAACCTCATTTTTTTCATCGATTCGATCGAATTTTTTCTTTTTTTCAAAGATGTAAATGTTAAAATAAAAAAATAAATGGAACTTAATTGATTATTTTTGGTCGAATAATAATATAATCATAATAAATATTGTTATGCCTAACGGTAAGATGCCCCTTCTATTAGCACTCGAGGCCTATATAATGTAGAGCGCAGGGCCCGCTCTTCAGTTCTTGTCCGACCAATAAAGTACTAACTACTGAGCTTTCTAAGCGAATGACTTAGTAACATTCTTAAAACATCTTTGTACGTTATTACGCATAACATTTTTTGGCGATCCTACCAGGATCCGCTAAGTTTTCTCGGTTCTCGAAATTCTACGGAATAAATTAATTGGAACCATATAGAAACGCGGACGGCACTGAGAAAAGAAACTGGATTCTACGGACCAGAAGCAAGTGAGAATCTTACGAGATTCATTAAGGCAAGAACTCCGGACTTCACTACGGTAAGCCCGAAAGGGAATAAAATAAGTGAATTAGTATTTATATGAATATAATTAGGCGCTGAACATAGTAGGCCCTATACTACGTAAATTCAGATTAAAGAACATTCAAATTGGAACGAGTCCCGCAAACAAGCGGAAGAGGTACGTCACATAGACGGTAAGAACCTAAGAAGAATTGGACCAGGTTGATCAATGCCCATAACCTCTATAGCAGCAAATAACTAACCGGTTTCCAGCAAGCAGCAGAGTGGTTGATACGTCATCGCTTGAGAAAGTCGCAGCGGACTCCACGGAATCCAGAAACACTGAATCTCAGCTGTTAGCGAAAGCGAGAAACCGTAAGCATAAAAAATACATATAAATCTAATCATTGTAACTTCGCGACTTGAAGCGATCTCAGGCCATTGAGTATAAGTCCTCCTTACGTTCGTTGAACGGCGACTGTATTACATTACAGGCGAGGCTAAGTAGTGGTGAGATCGGGTCGACTATACTCCTGGTGTTCCAGAGCACTGGTCGTTCCTCAATAAAATAAATACACTACTATTAAAATCTAAGGAATTGCAATAGGCGATTGCTTCGAATTTCATAGTATTAAAAAACCGAAACATTTAATATTGTAACGCGACACATCCATTCGTTACGCAAACATTCATCAAAATACGGAAATTAGGTGAAAATAGACACACCGGCGTTTTACAAATACCAAAACGGTACTTTGTACCAGATCGACTTGTCACTTTCTCTAAACCTTCCATCCGCTACAGCTCCAATGTCTAGAGTTCATTCACCCGTCCGGGCCAAGTCCCCCTCCCACACCACGGAAGAACTGTTAGGACGAATGCTCGCCCCAATGGAATCTCTCACTCTCTCTTTCAATATGCTTAAAAGAGAAAACGACAATAGAATAGAAGAGATCTCTAAGCTGGCAGTGAAAGTAGGTTGCTTGGGAGAAGTGGAAACCGACAGGGAAACGACACAACGCCTAGAAGTGACCAATGACTCTTCGTCCGAAGAAGAGCGAGAAGACAAGCAAGCACAAGAAAATTTACGACTCAGAAATGAGAACATCAACACACAGCCTTTCGTACGATTCCCTGTCCCCTCAGCACCACACATCATCGAAGAGGACAGAATCAACGCAAAGACCGCGATTGAAACTATACGAGGGATCAACGGACAAGACGACATGGAAATAGAAGATTTCATTAAAACTGTAAAGAGAGTAAAATCGAGATGTTCACAACCTAATTTACTACTGGATTTAATTATGGCAAATAAAATTACTGGCTTCGCAGAAAAAGCAATAACATATCTACAAATAAATTCATACGAAGATTTATATGATGCACTAAGACAAAATTTAAAATCATCAAATTCAATTTTAGCTTTAAAATCAAAACTAGAGAGTTGTAAACAAGGAGCAACTGAGTCTGTCCAAAATTTTACACTTAGATTCAGACAGATTATAAACGAAATCAATTACGCTGTACAGGCACAGCATATCAATCCTACCGAACGTCGATTGGAAATTAAGCTCGAAGAACAAGAAGCAGTGAACCGATATCTTTTAAACCTTAGGAAAGAGATAGGTATACAGATACGACTTTTAAAACCCAATACTATAACGGAGGCTCAGACGCATGCCATAGAAACCGAAATGTGGTTAAAAGAAAGTCAACCTACAAGAACACAGGTAGTCACGAGACCTGTATTGAAATACCTACCTAGGCCGCAACCACCATCACGACCTAACGCCAACACTAATAGAATAAAAACACCCAATCATTCACTACCACTGTAAGACAGGGTAAGAATGAATTGTTATAAATGTGGTAAAACAGGTCATTTTGCAAATCAATGTCACATTAGGCAGGGTTTTCAACCTGGCCAGAACGTCAAAAGACCCCCACAACCAATAAGAATGCTGCAAGAGGAAAGCACGGATGCAATATAAATGACACCGGAAGAAGTACAAGAACAAATAGATTTCGAGGACTCAGCCGAGTTTCTGCCGTATGCGGAAAACTCAGACCTATTAGAGCAAGAAGAAGAACAGGAAGTTACCGACTTCTAGTCGACTCTGGAGCAGCAATCAACCTGATAAAAGAAAAAATCCTAGACGAACGAGACGTTAGACAAAAACACTTAAAAAAATTTATTATGGGACGGAACGAACACGTTTCAAGTGAAACCGTAAAATTTAACTTTTTCAATAAAGAACACATATTTCATATTATCCCCAACGATTTTCCCCTACCGGAAGATGGAATTATCGGACTCAAATTTTTCTCGAAACATGACCGATATGCAATTACATCAGATTTTTTAGTTTTGGACAAAAAGAAATTACCGTTACAGGTAGATGGAGATTTTATACCGGCAAAAACATCAAAAATATTTAGAATCCCGGCGGCAGGAGACGATCAAGATGTATTAATAATCGATCAAGACACAGTACCGGACGGGATATATAAAATTACGAACGGGATTATAAAAGTACCCATTCAAAATCACTCAACGAAACCAGCAGAAATACCAAAAAGAATTAAATATGAAGAAATTTATACTATGTGTTCCCGAGACGTGAACTTTCCAAAAAGGGATGAATCATAGCAACGATTACAAGAAATTCTTAAATTATCAAAATTTGAACATTTGGAACCAGAACAAAAGGAATTTATTAAAAAGATAATAAGAAAATATCAAGAAGTTTTTTCACTTGACACTGAACCTTTACCATGTACAAATCTAACGGAACACGAAATTGTACTTAAAACTGGAAAAATCATTAATTTACGATCACACAGATTACCCGAAAAACACAAAGAATTTGCATTACAAGAAACGGAGAAACTTTTGAAAAAAGGAATCATTAGAGAATCCCAATCACCGTTTAACTCTCCATTATGGATAGTACCTAAAAAAGGAGATAAGTTGAGAATGGTCATAGACTATCGAAAAATTAATGAAGACACAGACCAGGATGCTTATCCCTTGCCCAGATCCCGATGAAGGAAAGACAAAAAATATACAGCTTTCTCCACTTCACAAGGACACTTTGAGTACAATCGAATCCCTTTTGGATTAAAGAACGCACCTGCAACCTTCCAGCGAATGATGGACAATGCATTCCGCGGATTAATTGGTAACAAATGTTTCGCTTACATTGACGATATAGTTATCTTCGGAGAAACTATCCAACAACATAATCAAAATATGGAAGACGTTTTGCAAAGAATCAAACAACTTGGACTACGTTTAGAACCCAGTAAATGTGATTACTTGAAACCTGAATTAGAGTACTTAGGACACATAATAACCAAAGAAGGTGTGAAACCTAACCCAGAAAAGTTAAGCGCGATCAAAAACTTTAAAGAACTGAAAACCGTGAAGGACGTGCCATCCTTCCTAGGACTATCTGGTTATTATAGAAAATTCATAAAAAACTTTTCAAGCATTGCAAGACCACTCACTAAGCTAACTCAAAAGGACGCAATATTTGACTGGACATTAAACTGCGAAAAGGCATTCTACGACTTGAAAAATGCATTAATATCAGCATCAGTGTTAAAGTTTCCGAATTTTAAAGAACAATTCACCTTAACAACTGACGCCTCAAGTCAAGGCTTAGGAGCAGTTCTTAGTCAAAATGGACAACCATGCTTATTCATCTCAAGGACTCTCAACAAAGCCGAAGAAATATACAGTACCTCAGAAAAAGAGCTTTTAGCTATAGTATGGGCTATGAAGCGTTTGAGACAGTATCTCTTTGGTAACAAATTCAAAATCCAAACAGATCACAGAGCTTTGGTCTGGCTCCATAACGTCAAGGATCCTAGCTCAAAATTGCTACGATGGCGATTGAGAATTGAGGAATACGATTACGACATCGAATACGTAAAAGGAAAAGAAAACAAAGTTGCAGACTGTTTATCCTGACTTTTCCCTATAACATCTGATATTTCAAAACAATCAATGTGGGAAGCAGGAATATCCGATGAGGATGATGGAACTGCGGAATTAAAAACGCAACCACAGAAAATAGAAATTTTCGGTGCCCCAGTTATAACAGAAGATAGGGTACTAAAAGGAGAGGAAAAGATCGATTTAACACCAAGAAGGATGAGAGAACCTTCGGAGGAAACAGAGAACGAATCTACAGAAGACATGACAACCGAAAAACTTGACATGCATACGGAATTTATAAATTGGAGACTGCAACCCACCTTCGGCAAAGTTAAGACAAAACCTAACGCGATAAGGAAGATATGGAAGGAAATAAAAAAGGAGGAAATGCCCGACTATGATGAAGATTGGCTCATAAAGTTAAGTTGGATTATAGAGGAAATTAATAGCAAAAAATTAACCATCATAAGGCTTATTTTCGGAGACCCACTATTTACCCCACTGCAAAAGGAAATACTTCAGGAAATGATGGAATTTCTCTCAAATTATTACCCTCACCTAAATTTCCACTTATCTTTCACGCCTACCAGAGAACTGACAAAAGAAGAAAAGCAAGCTATAATCAAAGAAGCACACTCCACTCATCTTGGAGAGAAGAACACGCTTGAAATTAAAAAATACGTGCAGTCTTGCCCCATTTGTCAACTACATAAAACAACGCGTATAAAGAATCAAGCGAAGAGCATATTACCTGATATACCTTTAGCACCTAACGAAAAATTGGCACTAGATATCTTTGGGCCACTCCCCGAAACACAAAATGGAAATCGTTACATACTCAGTATGCAAGATAGACTAACAAGATATACAGTTCTCGTACCTTTGCAGAATGAATCATCGAATTCAATAATAGAAGCCTTAATCGATCACTACGTTTATACTTTCGGAGCACCTAAGACCATACTTTCTGACCAAGGATCAAACTTCTTATCAGAATTAATGACACAATTTGAAAACGCATTGAACATTCGGCATATTAAAACAACTGCATTCTACCCGCAATCAAACGGGAACATTGAAAGAATGCACTCTACACTAGTAAACCTGATCAAGACTAGTATTGCTGAAAATAACAAACAATGGGACGAAAACTTAAAATACATCAATATCGTCATCAACACTACTACCAATCAAACGACTGGACATTCTCCTTATGAATTAACATTCGGAAGAACACCCAATATCCCGTCAACGGTCAACACCTCACCTAACCTAACTTATCAGGACCTGATAAGGAAATGGAAGAAGAAACACGAAGAGATCATATCCAAAACCCGAGAGAGAATCCAGGTAGAAATGGAAAAGGCAAAAAGGAGACTCGAAGAAAATATAACTAGAAAACATCCAATATATAAAGCAGGAGATCTTGTCAAAACACTTAACAACACTAAGCAAAATAAATTAGAACCTGCCTGGAAAGGTCCTTTTGAAGTCATAGATTACATCGACAATAACAATCTAAGAATTAGAAATAGAGATAAGATCATTCTAATACACATAGACCAATGTATGCCGTATTTTTCAGATGCTGATACAGACGATAACGCTGCTAGCACTAGCTATGATTAGTCAGGCGAATTACACTCTGACGCCTCTTAAAGGGCATGTTTATATAGAAGAACAGTCAAAGGTTCACCTTTACCACGAAACATGGAAACTTGTTATGGGGATAAATTTCACTTCAAATGAGCAACGACTTACTGCTATCGACACCACTATTAGATTAGCTGAAACAGCATGCAATAACGAATGTTCACCTATGTATGATGTACGTCTAGTTAGGAGTCGATACAATAGATTAAGATACAAAAATACCATCCTCATGAAGCTCTTAGGAAAACAACAAACCAGGCAACGACGAGCATTAGCCAACTTTGTCGGAGATATTTCAAAAACATTATTTGGAACCCTCAACGAAAATGATCTTATTCAAATAAATGCTGAATTTGATAAAGTTTACAGTGACAATAAGAATATAGCTACCGTGTTGTCAAACCACACAAAAATTCTTAAACTCATCTTGGATTCCTCATCAGTCAATCACAAGGAGCTATTAAACAATCTAAATAGCGAGCGACAACTAGCTGGAAATCTGAGCATAGGAGTGAACGCTATATCCAGAGACAGCTTTGTTAACAGCAAGTTGTTAATAGCCGTAATTATGATAGACGAAACCAACGAAGATATCGACACGGCAATTGATTCTATCAATGACGGCAAACACGGAGTAGTACATCCACAATTGCTCACACCAAAGATCCTGAAGGAAACTATCCGAGAGTTCGAAGAAAGACAAAGAACGAGATATCACTTCGACGCCGAAGAAAGCAACTACCAGAACATCATCGACATTAGTCAATTGTCCGTAGCAATCATTAAAGGATTGTTTACCTACGTTGTCAGTATCCCGATTATAGAGAAAGAAGAGGGAAGAATCCAGAGAATAATTCCCATCCCTCATCCTGTACAGAATGTTTACTTTTCTATAATACCAGACCATGACTATGTTATAAAATACAGAGACTCCTATGTACCAACAGACAAAGAGACAGTAAGTAATTGTAAAGAGATTTCCGAGTACAAAATTTGTTCCAGAAACCAACCTAGTATAAAATTATTAGACAGCGAAACCTGCGAAGCAACCCTATTCAAGCGGTACGTCAATAATAAATGTAAAAAATCACCCTTCTTGCTTCATAGAGAAACGTTTATACCCATAACAAACGGCTACATCGTTATCCCTTTAAAGGAATTAGACCTAGATTTAGCTTGCGAAAATAACATCAAACAAGAAAAGATCTCTGAACCATCACTCTTATTAGGAAACAATTGTAAACTTTACAACAATTACGACTCACTCTATCTAGGAAACACAATTAAATATAACACTTTTGAGTATTTTAACATCACGTACGACATCCAATATTCTGCCAGCGATTTAGCAAGTCTCGAAAATAGGTTCATTCAATTACCCAAAATAATTGATAACGTCGAATTACAGCAAGCCAGATTGAGTTTAGACGATACGGAAAACATGCTAAACTCTATAGTTCAGCATAGGCGAATTAAGACAACGACAGAAACAATCATGGAATACCTAAGCTATTTAGGATATGCGTCACTTGGATTAGTCACACTGATCAACAAATTGAAGCATTGAAGGAACAATGCAATTACATTGAGCCTATTGAAATACTATTAGATTACAGAATGGATAATACACTAAATAGAGAAACTAGAACTTTTATGCCAAAACGAGTTCTCGATACTTGTCAATATGTTCTTGTTATTGAAACCCTGAAACTTATGCTATCCAATAGGCACGTTTTTGAAGCAATCCATTCAGAGACACCATCGTCTTTTGGTGAATTAAACTCTTTTATTGATGGCGATTACTTCAAAAACCATCCGTTTCTGCAAGTTCATAAACATGCATTAAGAATTCAACTCTATTATGATGAACTAGAAATCGTTAATCCTCTTGGATCTAAAACGGGAGTTCATAAGCTAGGAGCTTTTTATTATGTTATTCAAAACGTCCCAGCTCACATGAATTCGGAATTGAGTAGCATTCACGTCCTCATGCTTTGTTCTGATTTTGATGTCAAACGATATGGCTTTCAAAAAATTCTATCTCCATTTTTTTCCGACTTGGAAAAATTAGAGAGTGATAATGGAGTTGAAATTCTTTTAAGTGGAATTAATTTCACTTTACGTGCGACTTTGGCAGCTTTTATTGGCGACACCCTGGCGATTTATCAGGTTTATAATTTCAAGGGCCCTGCTGCGAAACTTTTTTGTCGAGCTTGTCTTTATTCAAGAGAAAATTTGATTGATGCCAAATTAGATTCAAGGGAAAGGCGTACTAAACAAGTGTACAACGAACAGCTTGAATATGTAAAGAATAGTAATTTTTCAGAAGCATCCATGACTGAAACTGGCATAAAGGGAGATTGCTGTTTACACAAATCTAAGTTTTTTCATCTTTCCCAAAACAAAGTTTGGGATGGAATGCACGACATTTTGTGCCATGGTGTAGGAGAACAAATCCTCAAACTTGTTTTGCACCAATACGTTTCTGTTGACAATTTTTTCACGATCGATTGGTTTATCGAAAAAATTCATGCTTTTCAGTTCGGTTACGTTGAAAAACGTAACATACCTTCTCCCAACTTTAAACGAAATTTGCTTGATCATACAGTCAATCAAAAAGCAATGCAAATGTGAGTATTGTTGAAAAGTTTCCCATTTTGAGTAGCCGAAAAAGTTGAGAAAGGAAATTCTTACATGCAGTTACTTTTGTTACTGCTTCGCGTCACGGAAATAATTTTTGCTCCAAAGTTAACAAAATCTTCACTGCCATATTTGGAGGCTCTTGTACATGATTTGGTAGAATCTTTTCATACATTATTTCCAAATGTGAATTTAATTAACAAATTTCACCACTTATTTCATTATGCTGAAAGCATTTCTTGGTCAGACCCAATGTGGGGATTCATTTGTTTAAGGTATGAGGCGAGACACGCTGAAATCAAGCTACGCGCACAAAACATGCATAATTTCAAAAATTCAGCAAAAACTTTGATGAGGATTTGTGAATGTTCTCAGAGCAGTAAATGGGGAGCATGTGGCGTTAAACTATTTAAAGTCAGTACGACTAGTGGCAAAAAAATCTGGATAAATAGAACCCGAAGTTTCAGTGCTTTGACAGAACTTGGTTTTACTGCTGAGGACAAAATATTCCAAACAAAAAAGGTCAAAATACAAGGTGTCGAATTCAGAGTTGGTTTATTTGTTTGCCTCAGTTCAGGAACAGAATACGAAGATAATCTGCCACGATTTGGAAAAACTATAGAAATTATTCTCTTAGACGAAAGCAATGTTCATTTTCTCGTCATTCCTTCCATTACGATGGATTTCGATCCAGACTTTAATGCTTTTGTCATTGAAGTACGTCCAAATGAAAGTTTCAATTACACATCTGAATTTATCTCATCGAAATCTCTAGCTCATTATAAACCAGTGTGCCCATGGACTGAACGAGTCAGTAAACGATTGTACATCAGTATGCGGCATATTCTTCTTTAATATGGTACGATTGAGTGTCTGCAAGTCCCGCTCGTCAATGAAATTATTGTCGAGTATCATAACTATTTATTTAGTTAACAATTGAACTGTCCCTAGCGAACTGGCTGAACGGTAGCTTTACGCTGTACCGTAAAGCTATCGTAAAGTAGCATTATAACTCATCATGAATGAGGCAAAATAAACATTCAAAATGTTTTCATCCTTATTCTACGTTGGAAATAACGTTAACTGGTAATTGAAATATGCAATAATTTTATTTATACAACACAAGCATGTTTTTCTCGCTTTTTGACGCTTGTTTTGCGGGCATAAAGTTTGTCATTTAAGCCCTAGGGCGTAAATAGGGATGGAGTGCTTAAAAGTAGTCATTTAAGCACCCCCTACTCCCTATTTACGCCCGCAGGACTTAAATAACAAACTTTACGCCCGTAAAACACACGTCAAAAAGCGAGAAAAACATACTTTTGCTGTATAAAGTACCGTGTACAACACGGGGGTAAGATCATTTAAAATCTCGTGCGATGTTTACATTTCTCGGCTTCGCCTCACATTCGCACTCGCCTTAAATGATCAACTTTACCCCCTTGCTGTACAATGTACTATTATTTACGCTAAAAATTAAAAAAAACATAATACCTGTCATTGAAGGCAGTGCAGTGGTTCACCTTTTGTGGAACATTTCCGTTAAAGTTGACCATTGGTTGGAGTGAGACACAACTATACTTTCATCTCACTCTAACAAATATTTAATCCTGACAGGTATTATGTTTTTTTCAATTTTTAGCGTGAAGAAATAAAATTATTGCATATTGCAATTACCAGTTAACGTTATTTTCAACGTAGAATAAGGATAAAAACATTTTGGATGTTTATTTTGCCTCATTCATGAGTTATAATGCTACTTTACGATAGCTTTACGATAGCTTTACGGTACAGTGTAAAGCTACCGTTCAGCCAGTTCGCTAGGGGTAGCATTTATTTCTAGAAGTTTGTATAAATCATTTACAAATCGCTACAAATGTTATAACTAATTTTTAATGTGTAGATCAATCGATTGATGGTTCGGCGTTTTTGGAAATGACGGACGGAGATTTTAAGGACCTCAAAATCAAAATAGGTCCAATTAAGAAAATTATGAAATTTTCTAATGAATTAAAATTAAAGGACACGGTAAGTAAAAGTGTACTTTTAAATCTTAATTGTTAATACCACGTTTAATTACCATCGTTTCATTACTATACTGTTATACCATTTTCAGGTCATTCTTACTTTAGATGTCTCTGAATTCGCGGAAAGAAATATGCCTATACCAAACGCGACCACGAAAAAACAAACACCAGTACGAGGAGTCGTATTTTCAGTAAGTGCTTCCAGTTTTCGATGACTATTATGACATAATTTTCTTATAAAATATATTATTTCTGTTTTATGTAGCGAGAAAATTCAGTCGAGGAAACTTTATTGAAACATCCACAAGAACAAAAAATACACGATGCAGCAAAAAATGGTTCTTTCAGCGAGAGCGACAGGCGTTCCCTAATAAGGATTGTTGTTGCAGAATTACTTGCAGCAAACAACGATAATTAGTGAGTTTTTTCTCCATTTAAAATAATTTTTCTCTTTCCGTCCCTGATAAGTTGCGATTTATTAAAATGCTTTCCGTATATAAATCATCACAACTTCAATTCATTTTTGGCACCACCTTTAGACGTATAATAACAGAAATTTAGCATTATGCATCCAAAATGTACAAAATAACCAAGCTGATTCCCTCCTTTGCTTCACCTGATCCTTAAAATTGAACTCAATGCTCAACTTTTGCTCTAATCATATGTGTATTCTTCAGCTATCCACCAGATGAAAGCAAAGTTGCTTTAGCAAAAGCAATTGTGACGGAATATCCTCTACTCAAAGACAATGGTCCAAACATTGAAGGTTTCGTAAGTATCAAAATGTTAACAACTATCGATCCATATTTCCCAATATTGAACTCACATTGTTTCAATTTTCATAAATAGGAGCATTATTTCGATATCAAATCAAGACGAGGGTTCATTGAGTTTCGTTTGTGGACTGTGAGGAATGCATTAAGTCCCTCGAAGAAAAAGTATCAGGGTGCCGCACTGAAAATGGATAGAACAATATGGCCCTTCAATAATTGAAATTCTCGAGTCTTATCCAAGGCTGCAAGATTATAACGGAGAAATGGTTTGTGAAATTCAGAATCGTAACGTACAGAAAATACGTCAGTCTTTACGATCAATCTAAAATGCCTTGAAATTGGATCTCTAATTATTAATAGAAAAATTTTTGATTCAGATTGACCAAGATTTTGAACTCAAATTCCAATACGCCGGGGACAAGTTTCTTTCAAGATTTCCGACTCATTACACAAATAAAATTTTGGGGTACACGAAAAGATACAGACCGGAAATTCTCATGAAAGTTGAGGATCTTGTTATTGATGGTGAGTAATCGTCATCACTATTCGAAGTTATTTACAAGAAAATGCAAAATAACATTAACATTGATTGACGTGTAAACTACAATAATTCCAGAAAATCTACGAGCTTTGATGGCTCTTTGTGCATTGCTTGCCGTCACAAATTCAAACGGAACGGTGAAAGGAAAAGGCAAAGGAAAGCGGACCAAAACGGTAAAAATATAATTAAACGTGGCTTTTCAAGAATTGTAATGGAGAATTTGTTAACAAACAATTTTACTATGTACAGATGTCTCCTGGGGTTGAAAATAATGATGCACGAATTTGCTTCGCTCCTGTTTCAACGGCGAAAATACCGAACTCAGATCTGATAATGATATTACCTGTACGTATTCATATGTCATATGCTTACTTTCCAAATCGCATTTTCTTCACAATTTTTACATTCTCATCATGGATGAGAAGGTATTGGTTTTATGTGAAAAATGACTTTCGAAATTTTCATCAAATCTTTACGTTTTGAGACCCCCTGAGTCAGAAAAAACGGTTTTTACGAAAGTGTCTGTCTGTCTGCCAGTCTGTCTGTCCGTCTGTCTAGTAGTAGTAGTAGTAGGTCTGTCGTAGTAGGTCGTGTGCGGCATAACTCTCGATAGAATTAACAGATTGAATTGAGCTTTGGCACACTTTATCGGAGCCGAAAAAGTAAGGACAAGTTCGTTAACCAGCCACATCCAATCAAAATTGAGGGATTGAGCACTACTTTTGTGTTTTTGAAAAAATAAAAAATTTCAATACTGATTTTTGATAGTGCTCATAAATCTCTACAAATTATCCCGATAACATTTTTTGATTAAATCAAAATTAGAAATGTTACAGCATATTCAAATTCGAAAAAAGTCAATATCAAAATTCCATTTTCCACTTAAATTATACGAGATACGAAAAAACATTATGATACAATATTATTTTCTACATAAAGACCTACAAATTTGAATTGTAACATTTTTTCATAAGATGCATATTTTTTTTTAATTTAAAAAATACTATTGAAAATCCAAAATTCAATTTTTTAACAATAATATGTGAAATACGAAAAAAACGTAAGAATACAAAGTTGTTCGTTTTAAAAAGATATACAAGTTTTGTCTCACACAGTTTATGAAAAAACATATTTTTTGTTTCAATTCTAAAAAATACGATTAAAATTCAAGAATTCCATTTTTTAGACAAAATATATGAGATACATAAAAAACGTTTAGATGAAAAATTATTTGCGTAAATGAGGTCTACACATTCTTATTAAGAAATTTCTCGACAGGATTTATATTTTATGTTTTGATTTTAAATATTGAAAAAAATTCGATTTTTATCACGAAAATATATGAGATACGAAATAAGCGTTGTTCTGCAAAATCGTTTCCTTAAATAAACTCTACGATTGCTTTTCCTTTTTTAGATATTTGGAAGAAATTAAATTATTTTAATCATGTAATTTATTAAAAAGTTACTGAAATGTATACAGAAAATCGAGCGCGAAGCGCGAGTGTCATGATGAGAATGTGTTCCTTAAGGCTGATAGAGCCTTAAGTAAATTGAATTTCCTGTTTCACTTAAATTCAAAAAGAAATTGAGTGACTTTGAAAAACTGTGTAATTCACATCATCTGTAATATTATTATAAAATTGGTTTGAGCTTCAGTACCAAATTATAAGAAATAAACTTAAACGTACGCGAAGAGCACAAGACTGAGCGCGAAGCGCGAGGTCCAGAAAGAACTGAGAGGAGACACATGACGAAGAAGAACATACAGCCTTATCTCATGCTCGTAAAGGGACAAGAGAAGACCTCATGCTTCATCCAAGGAGATGGGTGGTTCCTTGCTCCTCCACTGTCATCGCCTGTTCCAGCTTTTGACCTCCTATTCAAAATCTATTATGTTTTTAAACTACAATTTCCAACCTCACTCATCAACTTCTTCAATTTCTTGGCGAACTACGTGTACGGCATCGATCCAATTTTCACGAATTCTGTTTCATCGCTCCACATAAATATTAACAATTTCGAACATATGTCGTCGGAACCATCAACTTCGAATGCAGAATAATATTTACGATAAGTAATAATATTTATGTAATTTTTTTAGTGTTGTTTAACCTAAAATAAACAAGTTCATCGATCGTTAAAATATATTGCTGGTTTTATTATTTCCATCTGATAATTTCACTGATTCAATAGGTTTAGAGAGTGGACTTTCGCTATTCAAAAAGATCTTTTTCAGGCGTTTTTTTTAAATTCGCGCCAGCTCGAAAGAGGTCGTGAATATCTTGCGCATGTCTGTTGGCTTTTTTCTAGGTCGGTAATGGTGAAACCTGTCCATATTTAATTTTAAAGATGGTACAGGTTAGGTTTCCAAATGTAATTTTTGAAAAAATAGTAAAAATATTGAAATTAAAAGTGTCATGTTATAAAAATATTGTCGAAAGTGCGGCAGAATTCTAAACAACAATGAGTGAATTTATTATTCAGATACACAAGTGTAAATAGTTGAAAATTGGAATCAATTGGAATCAAGTGTGACAGCAAGAAGCTCACCTTTGTAGTGTGTGATAAAAAATATAAATTTTAAACAAATAAAGAGCTTTGTTGCTCTGAAAGATTTGTAAATGAACAGGAATAATTTATGGCATAGAGAATGGTAAGATTTTAAATCTCTATGATGAAAAATATTAAATATTTTTTTAATGTAAAATTTAAATTACAATAATATGTTCAGAATATTCAGAATCAGTATGTTTTTCAGAAAAATATCTACCCACTTCAAATAAAGTTAAAAAAAAAATAACAAATTTTTAATTTGATGAAAAATTCAGATAAGTATTTTTTATTTCACTTTCAATAATGTTCTTGAAAAGAGACGTTTACTTTGTGAAATGTTTTTTTTCTTTTTCAGAAAGAGTCAAAAATGAAGCAAGAGGAGAAAATAAAGGATTTAAGAACTAAAATTGTGTAGGTATTTATATTTCTTATAAGTTTCAGTAGCAACACACAAAATATCACCTAAATCTTTGACTGTAACCAAAATAATGGCTATGAATTCTTTCAATTCAGTTCATAAGTAGATATTTCTGTCTCTTATCAGTTCCAATGAATATGATTGAAGCTTTGTAAAAATAATTTTTTACAACTCTTTAGTATAAGAACTAACAGAATACATGAACGAAGACTCCTGAGCCAGTTTGCAGAATTTTGAAACCTTTATTCTAGTCCCGGGAACAACTTTTTCAATAATCAATGGCTATCGAGGATTTGACTCCATAAACATCAGATAGTGTTTTGATATTTTTTTCAGAATGATAAATTATAAAATTTATAACAAATTTATGAATTTATAAAATTATAAAATTCTATTTTTCTGAAAATTTAAAACATATTATTGTAATTGAAATTTTACATTAAAAAAATATTCAATATTTTTCACCATAGAGATTTAAATTTTGTTCTCTGATTAACAACATGAGATTTGCTGGCTATATGAGTCATTTCCAGTATCAATCGTTTTTTATAATTCCTAGATCTGTCAACTATGTTTACAGCATTAAAATCGAATTTATGGTCTTGGTTCCAAGCATGTTTAGTTAATGCAGTCCATTTGTCAGGGGGGTTGAAGACATCTTTTTTGTGTTCAGTAATCCTAGTTTTTAATGGACGTTTGGTTGTACCTATGTAGGATGCCGTGCAACCTGTGCAGGGGACGTTGTAAACGACTTCAGCGGTATCTGCACTGAGAAAAATATATCTTAGTTTCTTCTTTTTTTTAGGCGAAATTCTCCTATAATTTATGGCATTTTAACCCCAGGAAATCCTTGTAGAACATTTTCCTATTTTTTATCGGACTTTATTTACCACCGGAAATTGTGCTATGAAATAGAGGACTTTTTCCGAAAAAACATCATATAATTTCCTACTCAAATGTCTAATTATGACTTTTTCAAAACAGTAAAATATCACTGTTTTGTTTCCGGAATTTTTACTGTTTTTTATCGGACTTTTTCCCGTGATTGGAACACTAAAAAGTTCATATAATTTTGTCAGAATTTTTCCTCTTTTTTATCGGACATTTTCCTTTTTCTTATCGGACTTTTTCGACGCAAAAAAAAGCAAAAATTTATTTTCCCTTTTATCGATCCTTTTCTCCTTCTTCCCCTCTTCTCTTTACAACGTTTGTACCTTCATTTTTCTACTTATCATTGACAACCTGTGTGAAAGGAGAAATTTTATTCAGACTCTTATTATCATGCACAAACAATGTTAGTAATTATATTAGGATATTTGAACATTTATGTAGTACAGCTGAAGAAATCTGAAAATGATTCTGCTCCAAGCTGGGTTCGAACTCGCGCACTCGTGGTCCGTAGGCTAGAACGTAGACCGCTGACCTGTGAAACCATTCCATCGGCACTTTGATTATTAGTTACATGACCTACAGCCTGAGATGCCCCATTTTCTTACGAGTTTTACTTTGAAAAACCCTACTGTTGTTGGTGAAATCGTTTCCCAACCGTAAAAAAACAAATTTGCTTTTCTAAATGTAGATTGTACATAGCGATATACAGATGGTCCTTAGTAATTAAAAACTTTATAAAGCCACTTATTTAAAATAAAAATTTTATAAAATTAGTGACTTTTTATGAAGTCAACTTTATGAAAATTTTTATAAAAATTGTCTTTATGAAATGCGTTTTTTTATAAAAATACAAAACTTTATAAAAGCACTGACTTTTATAAAGTTTTGTCTTTTTATAAAGGTACGATTCTTTATAAAAACTCTAAACTTTGTAAAATTTTCATATAGTTTTTTTATAAAGTGAACATTATAGAAAAATGTATACATTATGAGTATTAATAATGTAATTTTATGAAAACTGAATAAATGTACCAAATTTGGATATAGTAAACCTTATGAAAGTTTTATAAAGTTTTCTATCTTTATAAAGAACTTTTTTTTATTAAAAGACTAAACTTTATAAAATTTTTGTATAGTTGACCTTATAAAAAGTCAGTATTGTTATGAGGATTTGTCTTTTTTATAAAAAATCGCATTTCATAAAAAGACCGGACTCTATAACAAAAATTTTAAGTTAACTTCATAAAAAGTCATTAATTTTATGAAGTTTTGTGCTTTCATGTAAAGTAGCGTTTTATAATAAAAAGCAAGAATTTATAAATATTTTTTCAAGTTCACTTCTTCAAAAAGGTACACGTACACATGTACGCTAAGTCACTTTGTACGCCAAAAATACATTACTACATTCGAGCATGACGCACGTCTGTATACACACGTACACAAGTACACTGCTCACGTGAGCACGCCGCACACTAATTAATGCACGGAGTCGTGTATAGTTGATGCCATCAGTCCGAAAAAAAACAGTAAAATCTGCCTTGAACTTGAAGTTTTGATTCCGATAATTTATCGGAAATCTGACGGACCATAGAAAGTCCCATAATTTATCGGACTTTTTTAGATTCAGTTACTGTACATATTTTCTTTAATTAAGGTACTATTTCCGTCAAAATATGATTAACAACTTTCCTATAAAAAAAAGTAAATTCTTTCATTTTTTATCCTCTTATTTCACTTTTGCAATAGTATATACTTCTTTTCAAATAGCAAGTTTTCATATTGTCTACCCCCTGAGGTAGAATTCCTATAAAAAACAGGAAAAATTCAGATATATTTTCCTCAGTGCAGTTTGTCGCAGTCTATCTCTCTCACTTCTATAACTCCTATGCATGCAACATGCATGCGAAAAATTAAATTCTTGATTATTTCGAGCAATTCACTTCCAATTGAAAGATAAAGTAGACGTCCTAAGTGGGACACATGACCAAGTCTGTCTTCGGATCGATATTTTTTTTTTACCACAGTTAAACTTAAATGTTGAAGGATAGCGGAAGAACTTGAAGAAACGTTACTAAAGTATAATTGAAAGTTTGAGTAAAAATGCAAATTTCGGGTAATAAAAAAAGTTTGTTATAAAATAACACTGCTCTGCAAATTTCAACTGTTTTGATGCGAATAAGATGGCACCTAGTGTTTCCGAATGGACCTTTTCATTCTGAACGCGAATCTGGGTTCAAAAACTTCTTATCACCTCACGTTTTTGAGAAAAAAGGGAGTTGCAACCCCCAAAAACGGCGTTTTTAGCCATTTTTGAAAAATTGTAGAGCTGATCCATAACGTGCTACAAATTACGCTAATATTAGAGTGTGTGTGTGTGTGTGGCGGGGGGGTCTAAGAGTGGAGTATGAAAATGAAAACAGAAAGGATTTTAACTTACTTACACCCACGCCCAGGCATAATTGAATGTACAGTGCTTTTGAAGGTTTTAAGGGTCGTTGATTACGAATATGTAGTTAGAATTTAAAAATGCAAAATGGCGGATCCAATATGGCGGACTAGTGTGCTCAGATCGGACACGCCAACCATGCGCACACAATTACAGGGTACGTCCGTGTGAAGAAAGTAGGAGCTGTGAGTATGGTTGCGCGCGCAACCGACTTCTCCTTTTTTGAATTCGAAAAGTCGGAGATGCTCGAAAATCTTCGGGAAAAGTACGGCTCTCTCCTTATTTCGTCTATGTATAGTATATACGAACTAAAGTAAAAGGCAGCGTTCCCACATATTCTGAGTTTCTGCAATTTCTTCGATTCGATGTTACGTGCATCTCGTAGTCTGCTCGCCCGGCGACTTCTGTTTACAAAATTTGACAGCTAACAAATTTTGTAAAAAGTCTTAAATAACATTGAAGACGTGACATCATTTTCATGAATTTCAGGAAATGAATAATTCTTTCGAGTGTGTGATCTTCAAGGACTATTTATTTGAAACTATTTGTTTGTAGAGTTTAAGTGCAGAATTAGAGGTTAGGTTAATAACCTGTTGTATTTAAGTAGTTTTATTTTTCAACTTTCTTTAACTTCACTCAATTGATTTTGAATATTGTAAATTTAGAATTTTAATTTATTGTATTTGTTAGAACATTTTAAAAATAATAAGCATTGTTACTTAATACATTCTGTCATAACTACCTTTCTTGTAATTCTATTTTCTGAAAATATAAAAACACTGCTTTAAGGGAGTATGGTGGGTAAGGAGCTATTCAGTCGAGAGAGCGCTTTGACTTGTTATTGACTCGCGTGGTAGCAATCGTAAATTTGGCAACGTCAGGCATATACTCCGCTCAACCGCCCTTCGCCGCCACGTGTTTATTTCGCCTTTTTACTAGTAAAATGTGGTTTTGGAAGAATAAAAGAGTTACTAAAAAGATTTATGAGCAACGATGCAAGCAAGTAGGGGTAGGAAAAAATATAAGAAAGAAAAGTTATTTATAAATGTTTCGTTCGTTAAACTAGCTTCAATTAGAACGTCATATAATGATTCTTGCAAATTTAATCGTAAACTTCTGAAAATAAAGAGAGTTGCGCAGTTCAAGAGCGCGTTGCGCCATTCAAAAATCCGTGCCTAAACGTAGCACGTGGAGTCTATGCGACGTTGCCATATCTTACAAATACATTTTTGATATAAATTATTCAATATCTTTTGAGACAGGTTCTGATTGATAATTTTGAAAGCACCTATGGGTTTCTTATTTTTTTCTACGTATCTCAGAATTTTTTCATAATTTTCTCATTTTTAAATATCATTATAATCTACAAAAACTGCATTTTCCCATAAGATCACATGTTATTTTCAATAATTAATTTTTTGGGTTTGAGGTTCTGAAGGGTCACGAAACTTGAACCATAGCTCATTTAAGCTATAACACGCGTTCTGTCCAAAATTACAAGTAATTTTCATTTTTAATAGTCTTATCCACCATACTTCCTTAAAGAAAAAATGTGCAAACCTAGCCTCAAGTTTGCTTACGTAGGAAAAACTTTGCAACACCTTTAATGGCTGAAAATACTTACTTCCTTAGGTTCCACCCGAAATGTATGAAATAACTAATAAATAATTGCTTAGAGGAAATAACTCTTTAATTCTTCCTTACCTATACCTTAGGTAATAAAGTACATCTATGAAGGGAAAAATTGTTTCTGTCAATATTTTTGGTCGCAATGAAAAAATAGCACAATATAAATCAGATAAATTAATGATACAATGATCTGAAAATGAAAGAGTTTTAAAATCGTTCGTATTCAAAAATTTTTTAACTTTTAAAGACTTTTTTATGGCTATAAATAATTAGGGAACGCTAGATTTAGTTTAGTTCTTATATAGTATATGTGGCGTGGGACAAAGAAAGCTCTATCGAATGGGCCTATGCACAAAGCTGTGCGATCAAAAGTGACCGAAATCTAACGCATTTTATCTCGCGTTTATTTTTATTTCGAACAGACCCGTCTCAGAGCAACGCGATTTTCTCGTGAAGTTAAGAGGTGCTGTTAGCCGGGTGTCTTCGTTCGACACCACATATATAAACGAAACAAGGAGAGAGCCGAAGTTTCCCGAAGATTTTCGAGCATCTCCGAATTTTCGAATTCAAAAGAAAAGTCGGTTGCACGCACAACCATACTCACAGCTCCTACTTTCTTCACACGGACGTACCCTGTAATTGTGTGCGCATGGTTGGCGTGTCCGATCTGAGCACACTAGTCCGCCATATTGGATCCGCCATTTTGCATTTTTAAATTCTAACTACATATTCGTAATCAGCGGCCCTTAAAACCTTCAAAAGCACTGTACATTTTATTATGCCTGGGCGGGGGTGTAAGTAAGTTAAAATCCTTTCTGTTTTCATTTTCTTCCTTCACTCTCAGACAAAAACATCCCCCCCCACTCTAAGGGCGCATGCAATCAATTTGGCATACGGCTCATTTGAAAGGACTTGTTTCAGCCTTTAATTTCTGATATTAGCGTAATTTGTAGCACGTCATGGATCAGCTCTAAAATTTTTCAAAAATGGCTAAAAACGCCGATATTGGGGGTTGCAACTCCTATTTTCTCAAAAACGTGAGGTGATGGGAAGTTTTTGAACCCGGATTCGTGTTAAAAATGAAAAGGTCCATTCAGATACACTAGGTGCCATCTTATTCGCATCAAAACAGTTGATATTTGCAGGGCAGTGTTATTTTATAAAACTTTACTCAAACTTTCAATTATACTTTAGTAACGTTTCTTCAAGTTCTTCCGCTATCCTTCAACATTTAAGTTTAACTGTGGTAAAAAAAAAATATCGATCCGAAGACAGACTTGGTCATGTGTCCCACTTAGGGCGTGGCCTTAATTCGCACTGAATTACTTTATTTTGAGAATTTTTTAATGAAATTTACAGATGTCACGCGTTGTAATGCCCTTTAATCCGCTGCATAAGTAAAAAGGTAAAAGATTTATTATTAAAAGAGTTAATAATTTTTTTATATCACGTTGTAAAAACTGCACCATGATTGAACATATATATCACAATGTGAGCGTTAGAGGGTCAGAGTCAAGTTTATCAAGAAATACCCACAACTTTGATAACATGATCGAGCGAATCAGGACTGCTCGTGCACAAAAAAGACCAGACACACTTCGCAGTTGTGTGCAATCTTTCGAGGCTCGGATCAACAAGTGTATCGAAGTGGGAGGACACAATTTTAAGCACTTATTGTAAAATTTTCATCGAAAACAAGCACCCCGATAATGAGAGACGAGAGGACTCACCAAAAAAACACCTCAATTGTGAGAGGCGAGGGGACTCGTCGAAATCAAGCACCCCGAAGGGAACAGAAAACTACACGCAATTACTACGCCCACGTCGTTGTTCCTAGGTAGAGCTAAAAGTAGTGCTTAAAATTAAATTAATTACAATTGAATGGTCCTGCAAAAAGCATTCAACACGTCTACTTTATCTTTCAATTGGAAGTGAATTGCTCGAAATAATCAAGGATTTAATTTTTCGCATGCATGTTGCATACATAGGAGTTATAGAAGTGAGAGAGATAGACTGCGACAAACTGGACACGAATGGTAGCTTCATCCCCTTCACGCATATGCTTGTGTGCATCAGTGCCACCGAGAGAAATCGTGTCTTTCTCTAACTATTGCGAAACAAAGAAAAACAGAGATCAAATCAATCTTTTTCTATGTCTTCGCACGCGTTAGAAAAAAATACATGATTTTTCTTGGCGGCACTAGCCTGTACGTAATATTTAGGGTGCCGTCTCACGTCGGTATATTCACACGGTGTAACACAGAAAATGTTTTTCAATTCAATTTTATATCTTATTTCATGAATTGAAAAGAAAATGCATTATCAAGGATTCGTATCCATTGAATAATTACACTTTTTAAATTAGATTGATAAATCTTAAGTTTATTTCGATGAAAGCCTATTTACCGGGTAAAGTCTACAGCCATTCGTTAATATTTCCTCTATTATATCTCAAATTCCCAGCCAAAAAATTTCATTCTAAAAAAATTTCGGGGGAAACTGAAATTCTTTCTTGATTTATGTGACCCACTTAATCCACGCCCTTAAGGCCATGGATGAACCACATCAGCTGATGATTTGGAAAATGATTAGAAAGTAGGAATAAAAAGTTATGACAAACGCGTTGAGTGTAGAAAGAAAAAAAGTTTTAAAATTCCCAGAGAAATATCAACATACATAACCTCATACATCAACTGTAAATATAGTTTAGTACCTGCAGTGCGACACTGCACATAGGTAGCAATTCCAAAAATTCTGTCTTTTTTGTTGTATTGTTATCAATTTGATCAAATAATTTTTGTATTTAACACGTGTATCAATAAGTCCCGGGACTGACACATAGATGGCGTTGCCAACGAAAGTTCTGTATGATTTTTCATGAGTACCAACCTTCAAAAGATACCTGTCAAAATTTCATGACATTCTGATGCTTGGTCCACGAGTTACAGTGATTTAAGTGACGCTAGCCTTGATATTCTCAAAAGAATGGATTCGAAACAATTTCCTGTGTTGATTTATGATTGCTTTTCGATGAAAAAATACACAGTGCAAGCTGATACGGCAGTGTGTACGCTATTTTGCATGAACATTTGTCTATGAGGAAGCTGTTGTTAAAGTGGGTGCCGCGTTTGCTCACGGTGGATCAAAACGACAACGTGTCGTTGATTCCGAGCGCTGTTTGGAGTTGTTTCGCCGAAATAAACCGAATTTTTTGCGTCGGTATGTGACAATGGACGAAACTTGGACCCATCACTACACTCCGGAGTAAGGTTATGGCCTCAGTATCTTGGGCTGCTCATGAAGTTTTGTTAATCATCGACTACCTTGAAAAAGACTATCAATAGCGAACGTCTCATTGTCCAATTGATGCGTTTGAAGAACGAAATTGGTGAGAAACGGCTCCAAATGAAGAAGAAAAAAGTGCTCTTTCACCAAGACAATGCGCCGTGTCACAAGTCGCTCGCTACCATGGCGAAATTGAAAGAATTGAGCTTCGAATTGCTTCGGCACCCACCATATTCACCGGATTTGACCCCCAGCGACTACTACCTGTTTGCAGACCTCAAAAAAATGCTCCAAGGAAAGAAATTCTACCCCAACAAGGAAGTCATCGCCGAAACGAACGCTTATTTCGAGGCCAAAGATAAATCGTTCCACAGGGTGGGCCATCTAGCGTTTTAAATTTGAACTATCTGTATTTCGACATTGGAAACGTCAAATACCATTCGGAAAGTGACAGATATTCAGTAAAAAGCCTAAAATTTACGAAATGGGTCGCTATTCACTAGAAGAAAACTGGGAAATATTGAAAACTTTTTTCCAAAGTGGTGAGTCTTCAACCCAAACTGTGAGAAATTTGGCAGAAAAAATGGACAGACAAAAAGTGCCATCAGTTCAATTTGTGCAACAATTTGTCAAGCGTGTGCGTGAAACTGGCTCGTTGGTGGATAAACCAAAACGTCAACATTCATTTCCCGCGCGTTCACCCGAAAATATTGCGACTGTGGCTGAAAGTGTTAGTGAGAATCCATCCACCTCAACTTGCAGTCGATCGCAAGAATTGAACATTCCACGAACAACTTTGCGACGAATTTTGCAGAAAGACCTCGCTATGAAGCCATATAAAGTTCAATTGGTGCAGCAGCTGAAGCTACTTTACCATCCGAGCCGTCTACAGTTCGTAGATTGGGCGGAAGATCGTTTGACCGAGGATCGTCAATTTTACCGAAAAATCATCTTTTCGGACGAGGCTTATTTCCACCTCGGTGGTTACGTTAACAAGCAGAATTGTCGCATTTGGGGCATAGAAAACCCACACGTAATCGTCGAGAAGCCAATGCACCCAGCACGATTTTGGTCTGGTGGAATCATCAGCCCATTTTTCTTCAAGAAAATTGAAGAGGAAGACTTGGACAACATTTGGTTCCAACAGGACGGCGCCACGTGCCATACAGCAAACGCTACACTCAATCTTTTACTCCCTATCTTCGAAAATCGCATAAGCAGCAAAAGAGGTGATGTGAATTGGCCTCCCAGAAGCTGCGATTTAACTCTGTTGGACTATTTTCTGTGAGGAGCTGTTAAAGATAAATGTTACGCCAACCATCCAGAAACAATTCAAGATCTAAAATATAGTACGAGATTCAAGCTGCTGTTGCTGCCATAAGGCCTGAAACCATCGAGAAAGTACTCCAAAATTGGGTGGATCGGATAAGCTACTGTAAACTCAGCCGTGGTGGTCATTTGTCCGAAATTGTTTTTCACAAATAAATTTCATAAAACAACCTTTCAAATAAATGTTAGACCTTTGAAAAATATCAAGCCGTTTTTTTTTTATTGACTTTTTGAATTTAAAATTTTATATGGCCCACTCTGTACAAGAAAGGTATTGAAATGTTAGAGAAGCGCTGGACTGGATGTGTTGCTTTTTAAGGAGACTGTGCTGATGAATAAAGTCGAGTTTTGCCAAAAAAATGTGTTTTTCCTAGTTAGTTCCGGGACTTATTGATCCACGTGTTATATCGATATTCGGCATCCAACGAACCTGCCTTAGTGCTTTTTTATCCATGTTTCGAAATATCAGAGTGATATTTCATTTCCTATGGAAATGGCGCCACAGACAGCGTTGCCAGACACACGGAGCGAAATTATAGAATCGGCATGTTAAAATTATGGTACACTATGGTACACGTTTACAAGACGCATGCGCGGCGCGAAATTCAAATTCATATATCTTCAAATACTTCAAAGTTTAATATTTTTCATAAATTAAATGTTAATAACATTTTGTTGATAAATATAATAAAAATATGTTTTAATAAAACTATTTTAATAATAATTATAGAATATAGTTTCTACTTTATCAAGTCTTTGTATTTTGTAACATTTACTTAAAGCAACTCTTATTAAAGAACATTTTTTTTTTTATAAAACAGCTTCTGATCTATAAAACGCAAGTATAATATGTAATTGAGAGGCCGGATGCAATAATCGGTCCAGCGCTCGAATACTCGTAAAAACCATTGGACACGTTGTGACGTCACGAGAAAATACTGAAAGTCCGGAATCGCATAAATAAAAAATATAGTATTATAGAACTCTTAAAATCAAACCGGGGTTTTTGTAAATTTTAAATTTTTATAATTTTTGTAAAATTCATACTTTTGACAATAAAAAATAAAATCAACAGATTTTTCACACTAGAAAAACCATGCTTTTCAATACACAACTCGACGAAAATTGGTTAAATTATTTGTGAAATTAATAGTTATTAGTGTCAATCTACTCGCGATGCTTCGGCGATTCATACACGATAATTAAAGTGGTAAAAAATTTATAATTTATTATTAATATATTGATTGAAAGTTAAAACCATGTTTTTCCCTCTCCCTGAGTCAGAAAAAACGGTTTTTACGAAAGTGTCTAGCGGGCTGACGGTCTGTCTGTCTGTCTGTCTGTAGTAGGTGGGGTGCGGCATAACTCTCGATAGAATTATCAGATTGAATTGAGCTTTGGCACACTTTATCGGAACCGAAAAAGTAAGGACAAGTCCGTTAACCAGCCATATCCAATCAAAATTGAGAAATTGAGCACTACTTTAGTTTTTGAAAATAACTTTTTGAAAATATAAAAAATTTCAATACTGGTTTATGATAGTGCTCATAAATCTCTACAAATTATCCCCATAACATTTTTTGATTAAATCAAAATTAGAAATGTTAAAGCATATGCAAATTCGAAAAAAGTCAATATCAAAATTCCATTTTCCACTTAAATTATACGAGATACGAAAAAACGTTATGATACAATATTATTTTCTACATAAAGACCTACAATTTTGAATAGTAACATTTTTTCATAAGATGCATATTTTTCTTTTTAATTTAAAAAAAAACTATTGAAAATCCAAAATTCAATTTTTTAACAATAATATGTGAAATACGAAAAAAACGTAGGAATACAAAGTTGTTCGTTTTAAAAAGATATACAAGTTTTGTCTCACACGGTTTATGAAAAATTATATATTTTTTGTTTCAATTCCAGAAAATACGATTAACATTCAAGAATTCCACTTTCTAGACAAAATATATGAGATACATAAAAAACGTTTAGATGAAAAATTATTTGCCTAAATGAGGTCTACACATTCTTATTAAGAAATATGTGAGATACGAAATAAGCGTTGTTCTGAAAAATCGTTTCCTTAAATAAACTCTACGATTGCTTTTCCTTTTTTAGATATTTGGAAGAAAATAAATTATTTTAATCATGTAATTTATTAAAAAGTTACTGAAATGTATACAGAAAATCGAGCGCGAAGCGCGAGTGTCATGATGAGAATGTGATCCTTAAGGCCGTTACACGGAGAAACTTTGTATATCAATTTTTACTATAGTATTTTTCAATTTAGGGAAAAATGTATCACTTTGAGAATTTTTGTTAGTAAAAATACTAAACTTTATAATAATGATATGAAACTTCAGCATAGTTCATAACAAATTTTACTATAGTTCATACTAAAGTTTCATATCATTATTATAAAGTTTAGTATTTTTACTAACAAAAATTCTCAAAGCGATACGATTTTCCCTAAATTGAAAAATACTATAGTAAAAATTGATATAAAAAGTTTCTCCGTGTAGAGCCTTAAGTAAATTGAATTTCCTGTTTCACTTAAATTCAAAAAGAAATTGATTGACTTTGAAAAACTGTGTAATTCACATCACCTGTAATATTATTATAAAATTGGTTTGAGCTTCAGTATCAAATTATAAGAAATAAACTTAAACGTACGCGAAGAGCACAAGACTGAGCGCGAAGCGCGACGATCAAATTGCGCTCCCTAGGCGCGCTCAAAATTATTACGCGACGAGCGACAATGCTCGCTGGAGATCGTAGTCAAAGCGTAGTCGAGTCGTAGGCGAGACGAAGCCGAGGCGCGATCAGTCCTGCGAGCATTTCAAGCGAGTCTCGTAATCACACGAATTGTGTGCATTGGCACATATTCTATTTTATGTTACTTCGGCGCATATACAAGTTTTTATGCGTACAATCGAATCCAATCTGAAAAGGTCGAAATTCCCGTGATTATTGCCCATCTCACTTGACATTTCGCGAATACTTCCGGCCATTTTGATTTTCTCGATCTTGTGTAGTAATAGCGTATTGTAATAGACGCATGCGCAGTTCAAATGTACAAGGCTTTGTCAGTATGGTGCCAACGCTGTACGAAGAAGAAGAAGAAGAATAAAAAGAAGATTGTGCTCCGCTGCATGGCTATAGGCACATGCGCAGTTCAATTTTTACATTACAATCCTCTGTAGCGCATTACACAAAATTGCGCTACTCTTAACTGTACCGAAAAAACGAGTTTACGCACCAGAGGCACATAAAAATTTCAATACAACCTAGGTTTAATTTTAAGAGTTTTATAATACTATATGTTTTATTTATGCGATTTCGGACTTTCAGCTTTTACTCGTGACGTCACAACGTGTCCAATGGTTTTTACGAGTTTTCAAGCGCTCGACCGATTATTGCATCCGGCCGCTCAATTGTCTTTGGAATGTCTTTTCATAAATCACATAAAAATTAACTCTACTCAGCTTTCATTTAAAAAAATGATTGATTGGTGAAACATGTTTCATATAGGGCAGAAAACAATTCACATTGAGTAATGGCTATTCTGCTTTTGTCTTCATTTCATTTCGGTTAAATGAAAAATAAAAAATAGAAGTATTTTTAAATTATGGTGCATTTAAGAGGTATGGTACACGAGGGATAGTACATGGTACAAGACGCTAAATTATGGTACGGTCTGGCAACGCTGGCCACAGAGCTGTAATTGCCATAGAGATATTACAGGTAGAGGAGACAATCCATAGGCAGCTCCACGGTCGTATAGACAGATCTGTCATCTCCCGTGGTGGGGGATGTTCCCTTGTTGTAGTCAGAATGTTTCATATTTTCGCCACGGATAGCGCTAGTATCGAGTAGTCGCCCGAATGACCGCACTATAGCATGTATGTATATAGATATACCCAGAACGTAGTCAGCTGTGAAAGCTGTCTAAAAACCACGGGTATTCCTTCAACTACTTGATTGCAGCGCTGCCCAAGCGGTCACTTTCGAAACTACTACTCGTCACGATAAGGGAACATCCCCCACCACAGAAGATGCCAGACCTGTCTATACGACCGTGGGCAGCTCTGATGTAAGTGGCAACGTCAGTCTGCAAACTCGGTGAGAGCGAAAGAGAGAGACGATGGCAGGCTGTTTGTCTTTGTCTACGCAGCCTATCCCAGCCCCAGGAGTCTCTGGAGTTGAAAATGTCACAGATGTTGACCGTTGGCAGTGCTTTTGTGTGCTTTTTGGGTAAAGTGGAATGATTTTAACAGTCGGTGATATAAAAATTTAAGTGAAAATGCGGAAATGTGTTGCTGTAGGTTGCAAAACAGGCTACACGTCATGCTCTGAAAAAGTGCATTGTTTTGTGGTTCCAAGAGATAAAAACATTATAAGATTGTGGCAAATTGCAATATTCCGTGATGACATCAAATTGAAACCTGGAGACCCAATTTGCAAAAACATTTCAAAAGCGAAGACATAATATATGAGAAACTAACCTATGCCCCTGATGGAGTAACAGTTTTGGGAAGGGTAAGTAGATTGTTTAACATAAACTTTGGAACATAATAAAGGATATATTAATGAATGGCCGTATTATATATTAGTATTTATATTTTATTATATATATTAGTCGATGGGTTACGGTAAAAAATTTATTACTGTTGAAAAATCTTGGGGAAACTGATTTTACTGATTCAGTCAGATGTTCAGGTTGATCCATGGCCTTAACGCCAATTTTATTGCTTATTTTTATGAAGTTCCGGTAAAAAATTTAATAATTACGCCGTGCGTTCAAATTGTTCTTATTCTTTTTTTTTTTTTCAATTGGAATGGTTTGATGTCTGATTTGTGCAATATTTTTAGAATTTTTAATTTAAAAACTTTGAATATTTTTGAATTTCTGAATTAAGAAAAATTCATTACTTAATTTACAATTAAAGTAATTTTTTTTTTATTTAATATTTATTGGTTTAAATACCTAAAGGTTATAAACTGTTTTTTCAGAGCACTTATCAAAGGCCTCAACTCCGTCAAGGTACCTTGCCTTTGAATCTTGGTCGCCCTGAAAAATCATGCGGGAAGTGTCAACAATCGTCACGAAATCTAACTACGACTTAAATTTATAGACATAGACAAACAATTATAAATTGTTTAAAATGATTATACCCATTGTTACAAAGTAATATTAAGAAATTGAGTACAAATGGCAGTACAAAAATAATAATTGTTTATTGCAATAATTTGAATAAGATTTTAACTTTATCGACAAACTGAAAGTAGATCAAAATTGTATTGTTTAGTACAAAGTGATGTACAACCTTTAGTACTTTATTATTATTATATATAATTTTTTCAATTACTGAGAGGTTTTAAAATATAAAATACAAGATGTACTATAATAAAATCTAATTTTTCTAAAAAATTAAGATGATATAATTAATACCCGTATTATAATTCAATTTGATGGAATTTTAATAGCCAATTTTTCTATTATAATATGTAAGACTGATATAAATGAATAATATAAATAAATATTGTATTTTTATTTAATAATCACAATGTAAATATTAATGTTAAAACGAAGATAACAGAACTTTGATTTCAATTTCCAGCCAGAATTACAAAGACAATTTTCGCCCAAATTTCAAGCATATTACCCTTTCTATCAGTAAAAATTGCTTTAAATAATATTTAAAACTTTCTAGATTAATGTGTTGTAAAAAAAAATGATTAAATAGTTTTTATCCCCAAAAATTTAATTTTTATGCATTTTTCCCACGCATTAAAATGAATTCAGGCCTCATGAACAATTAGCGCCCCTAGCGGCCACGGTCAATTCTTGTGACATTTTCGTTTCGCGGATTACGTGCATTCTGGCTGAGATGCAGGGGGCTGGCCTAACCAAACTCACCCTCCATATCACTCTCGCCCGAGCAGGCAGGATTCAGGTTGGCTTGTCTCCTCTATCTGTAAGATCTCTATGGTAATTGCCGATAACTCCTAATTTTATTTTCTCACAAATAAACTTTTGTAAAATTTTTACTAAAACGAAGTTAACAGACGATTTTTACCGTCTTTTATTAGGAGCTTTAAATTTTCAAGTAGATATATCAGAAACAAAAAAAGTTATCTTAGATGGTTCGATTAACTTATAAATTTGGTCACGTGACCCGCTTTATCCATGGCCTTAAAGGAATGTCGTATTTAGGAAATTTGCCAACTTGATTAATTTCAAGTTTCTACATATGTGCACCTAAAATAAATAGAATTTTCTTGTAAAAATTAAGTAAATGGTTCAGAAGATAAAAACGTACGTAGATAGACTACTTTTGGTTTAGAAAATAAAAGAAGGACAATTTTCTAAAAATCTATCGGAAAATTTCAGATCTACAGAATTATGACATGAATGAACATTGGAAGTTCAAGACATTTTTTTGGAAGTTATTACATATTACAAACCAAAAATAAAAAATGAATCATTTTAACTTTATTACTTGTTTACTAGACATTAAATGAAATAATTTTTCTCCGTTTCAGTGATGAAAAAACATTTTTAATCATAATTAAAAATTGCTGGAGACTCAAATAATTGATTTACGTGAATTCTGTCATTTGTTTTTTATTGAATAAATTCTAGTTTATTAAATTCCATTGAATCGACTAAATTAAGACAAATAATTTACAGGAACTAGTTTGCAATCAAATTTTTTTAAATCCAAAGAAAAATATTAATGCGTTCGTAAAAATAACAATATTCTTTCATGTCATAATTCTGTAGATCTAGAAACTAAGTTAAGATTTTATTGATCCTCTGTAAAAATCCTTTTATAATGCCTACACTTTGCACCTGCAGGTGCTTGGATTTGATATTTATAATCTGAAGAGATGGTTCTTTACAATTACGATACTGCCTGCCAGAAACTATGAAACTGTAAACCACTGGTAAAGAAGCCTTTTTGCCTATCTTACTGTCAAAGTCTATAAAATAACTTTTATTTAGAAGGCAAAGAAAAATACCTGAATTTTTCAATCATAAAAATTCATTTCAAGACTATTTTTCCTAATTGTCAGTAGCTACTGACTCTTCGACCAAAACAGTTGTGTCAAGCAAAAAAGTAAAAAATTTTCGTGGAAGATTGAGATCTCAGTGAATGAATTGAAAGTGTGTTCAAATACAAAAAGTGTAAAAAAGAACTATGACGTGCAAATTCAAGAATTGCATGAGCAAGTATGCTGTCACAAAAGGAGTGTCATTTCATCGTTTCCGAGTTGATGCCAAAAATTTGTAAGAATTTTTTTTATTAAACATTAAACATTTAATTTTTTATATTTTGTTAAAAATTCGCGTTTTTGAAAATGATATACAGTACCGGTCAGAATTGTCCGGCCACCTGTTTTTCGATAATTGCTTAAATTATCCTAATTTGAATTATGTAGTGAAAAAATTTGTTCTCTTAATTAAATTTAAAGCTATCAAAATTCTTTATAAAATGAGCCCAGCATGAATTCGTTTTGTTAAATTTTGAAGAAGTTATTGCAGAAATAGTCAAGATTTCAATGCTTTCTTAAATTTTAAATAAATTTCAAAGTAATCAACATTTTTTAATGTTCTTGGGCTCATTTTAGAGATAAATTTCTACAAAATGGATCAAAATTCTTGGAATTGATGTGTAATATTTTTCTTACATACTGCACGAGGTTAAATTTCAAATCAAAAAGTTGGAAAAATTCCAATGTTGCTTTTGCTTAGAAAAACATTTCTATAAGATATATAAAACATATAATCATGAATTTTGTATTGAATCCCCTTAAAATATACATTCATATGATCTTTATTATGATTTACCTACAGATAAAATGTTTTCGAAATTTCCCTACTTTTTTGTTACAATTTTAACTCCTTGCATTATGCAAGAAAAAATTTATCGATTTATAATGATAATTTAATGTGATTCTGTAGAAACTTAGCTCTAAAATGAGCCCAAGAACATTAAAAAATGTTGATTACTTCGAAAGTTATTTAAAGTTTAAGAAAGCATTGAAATCTTGACTATTTCTGCAATAACTTCTTCAAAATTTAACAAAACGAATTCATGCTGGGTTCATTTTATAAAGAATTTTGTTAGCTTTAAATTTAATCAAGAGAAGAAATTTTTTCATTTATATAATTCAAATTAGGATAATTTAAGCAATTATCGAAAACAGGTGGCCGGACAATTCTGACCGGTACTGTATTTAAACAAATTTCGAAATTGACAAAAATGTATTTGTTTTCGAAAGGATGCGTCTGAGAGAAAATTGTTGAGGAAGAAATTTATTGTGCTCGCCTAGCACTACTCAGCAGAACTTTTTTTTTCAAAATTCACATTTTTGGAAATTATATGTTTATGCAAATTTCCAAATTGACAAAAAAGTACTTATTTTTAAGAGGATGCGTCTGAGAGAAAATTGTTGAGAAAGACATTTAATGAGCTCGCTTAGCAAAACTCAGAATAACTTGTTTTTTCAAAAAAAGAAAATGGTGGTGCTGGTAAAAAAACATTTTACAAAATTTCGGTCCTAATTTTTATTTTTTTCAAAAATTGCGGCAAAATTCATTACAAACTTAGCGCAATTCAGCACAGCTTTTGTTTTTTTTAAAAACAAAATGGCGGTGCTAACTTCCTGGACATAAAAGATCTTCTTTTAATTTATTTATGAAAAATCGGAATATAAAATAGTGGTGTGGTATCAAGCAAAAATTTTAATATTTTACATAGGTGTATGGAGTGGATTCTTCGTAGATTTTATTAATCCTTTGTAAAAATTCTTTTATAACGCCTACACTTTGCACCTGCAGGTGCTTGGATTTGATATTTATAATCTGAAGAGATGACGATCGAAGAGATGGTTCTGTATAATTACGATGCTGCTTTACAGTAACTGTTAAATAGACGTAAAAGAGCCCTTTCGCCTATCTTACTCTCAAAGTCTATAAAATAACTTCAGATCTGAAGCTGGTCATTTACATTCTCTAATAAATTATTATATATTAAGAGGAATACCAGGGTTGCCACAAGTTTCAGTATCCTAATTTCCCTGACTTTTCCCTGACCAAAATCTATTGTAAGAGGACTCATCTCGATGGAACTATATTCCTATAATAGAATATTTGCGTGTTTTTCCCTGTTATTTTTCAACAGAGAGGATGTTAAATAAGAGAAGGTAAGATAGAAACAACGTATTTTTATTTATTCATTTTTTATTAAAACTTAAAAGGAAACGAACTGGTATGCCATAACTTGCATGTTGCTATCGAACGTTAAACATAAAAAATGGCATCATAGGAAATTTATAACTTTTGGGTTATATCTATCACAGCGGGGTCAACTTAAAGAGATCAATCTTACATATTAGTAGTTTCATTGTTTAAACAATTTTCGCATGTTTGAACCCTCAGTGAAAAAATGTGAAAAAATATTTAATATCTTCCGATCTAATTGAGTCTCCACTTTTATTAAATATGCGCTAGTTACATTGTGACATAGCGCATATGATACTTCTTTTTTCACATTTTTTCACTGAGTGGGCAAACATGCGAAAATTTTTTAAACAATTGAACTACTAATATCTGTAGTTAATTAACAAAATAAAAATTATAAAAATATTTATCTGAAACCTAACGTAATAAGCTAAAAAATGAAACAAACCCGAAATCGATTTAATTATTTCAACCGGAGATAATGAATTTTAAGCACAATAGACTTTAGCATTTTGTCCAATTTTATCAAAAGTTTAAATTAATATATCTCTCAAAAAAAATTTTTCTTTCGAAAATCCTGATATATGTGTCGATTAAATTAATAAAAAGATGCCACAGAATAAAATTTAAGACTTAAAACTGTGAACAATCTTTTTTTTTTGAAATCCGTACGATTTGCAAAGGAATGTCCCATATAAGTTACAATAAAAGTTTATGTAATATTATTTTTTTTTTAAAGTTATCATTTCATAACTAGTTTATACATGCTTGTTCTGCAATATCAATTTGTCAGAATAGAATAATAAAGTTTCGTTGTTCTTATTTCCAAATTACTTTACAGATATTTATTCTTTTTATAGCTACTTTTCTTTTGAAAAAAAGTATTCCAGAACGTCATCCTTCTAAAATTTTCGCCAATAACAGAGTAAATAACGAATTACCAGTTTTGCTGCCGATTTACCGAATTACGGTAAGAAATTACCAGTGACCAAAAAATGGCGGTATCGGCACATCACTAGTCCAGAAGCAAAGGCCGAACCATGTTTGCCTAGCAAGAGGAGCACTTACTGTCACTTAGCCGTAAGAATGTGAAGCAGACGGCATATTTAAAATTACTAAATAGATAATTTCAGAAATTACCCTCCTTTTTTAGATATTTTAAAAAACTTTCACCTAAAATCAATATCTAAAAGATATTTTTCGAATTTTACGATGATTTAAACACTTGAGAAAAAAAATGTTCAGTAAAATGTGTAGTTCAATAAATGTTAAAAGCTTCAAAAGAAAATATAGATTTATATATTTTTTTAGTATTGTAAATAAACTATTTCAAATAAAAAATTATGCCTAAGGGAGCGTTCACATAATACGTCACACAGTTTATGGGACGGGGGGGTCTGCAAATTGTGACTTGGTGTGACATGGGAGGGGGGTCTGCCCTCTGCGTTACGTCACACATTAAATGTGTACCCACGAAATTTTTTACTGGATTTTGTACGCGTTAACGAAAATTTTTTTATAAAATTAAGAGGTGTGACGTGACATCGAGGGGGGGGGCTGAGGTTTGCGACCATGTGTGACATGGGGGGACGGGGGAGGGGGGGTAAAAAATAGCTAAAAATCGCGTGACGTATTATGTGAACGGCCCCTAAAATACTTTATATTAAAACGTTATAAATATAAAAAACATAAATTGTATTTAAATTTACACACAAAATTAGACAATAAGATTTTTTTGATAGAAAGCAACATGAAAAAACATTAAATTCCAATAAAATATTTTTTAAAGTTTTTGAAATATGTAACATTTTTTATGAAATGTCGTTTTCGAATCCCAAGTGCGAATAAAAGGTTTCATTGTTTGAAAAGAAATCATGCCTAAATTTGGATACGAAATTACATCATAAGATTTCTGCACTGATAGAAATGGTTCGGGAGTTTTAGCCATTCGGTTGTAGGTTGGGAATTTATAATTGTATTTATAAAATATTATGTCTCTCTGAGCAACGCAGGATGTTGAATACAGAAATCAAAATATTGTAAGTGAAACTGGTCAAATCAGAAATATAATATGGGAAGGCGAAAAATACATTTTTCCATAGCAACCAATAATATGGTTGATTCCTTCATATTTATTCAGTTATATTCGGATGGTTAAAATACAAATCTCATATTGCTGTATCTATGCCAGCAATAACGTAAGGTTAAATTAATCATAATTATCGTTGTAACAGCCATTCCTTTCTATCAGTGTGTGCTGTGAAGGAAAGTTGAAGAATATTTCGTTCAAATAAAGTGCTTCGAAACAAATTTTATAATATATATTCTATTATATTTTGTCAATATATTAGTGTAAATAAAGGGTTAAAATATTTAATAAATATATACATATACACTATATTTAAATATGCATACAAAATAAAACTGAAATTTCTTTGGTATGAAGCAAAATTATTAATTATTTAACGCACTTTTTTGAATGATAGTTTTATCTATAAACATTACGGAAATCCCTGTTAAAATTAACATTTTGAAGAAAATTTCTTATTTTATTAGTTCAACAGGCATTCTTAGCGAATTTATAAGTTGCACACGCAGAAAAAAGTTTAGTAAAATTTACAGAAAGTTCAGTACTTATTTTTACAAATTGAATTTTGAGTAGATATATTACCAGAAATCTGGTCCAATTAACAGTTTTTTTGTACAGTCCACTTAACTTCCAGTGAAATCTACGAAACTTAATTTTTTCGTATCTGATAGATTTCACTCGATACTAACGGAAACGTACAGAAAATATGTATACATGCACATGCATCAACTTTTGTTTTCAAAATTTTGGAAATGGTAAAGAAGATAGAAACGGACATAGATAGACTACTTTTGGTTTTGACAATGAAACGAAACTTTCTGATACATATTTTTTTTTTAATTTAACTTTTTTTAATTTCGAAACCGCAGTAGTCTATCTACGTCCGTTTTTATCGTCTTTATCATTTCGAAAATTTTGAGCAAAAAATACCTAGCTCTTAAATACTTCAATACATTTCCTAAAAAGCTTATTTTTTTCCTTTCTATAGAGTTTTTGAATTTTCAAATTAAGAGTCTCTGCATATACAACAAAAACACAATGTTTATTTTAAACTTGAACCTCATATTTATTGTAAAACATCATTTTGTGCATAATTTTTAAATTACAATATTAGATTTAAAAGCTACATAAAGTTTAAATCGATATATATTTTTTTAATTATTAACATTTATTGACTTTCAAATGTTAATGCAAAATCATATTTCAAGTGTCTAAATCATTCTAAAAATTTAACAAAATTTTTCAGGTATTTTTTTTGGGTAAATATTTTTCAAAATATATGAAATCAAATAATTTAAATTTAAATTAAATATTCCATAAATAATGAATTGGCGTGCCTTTTGCGCTTTTTTCGCGCTGAGTCAGGAAAAACATACATAATTTTACCGATTCAACAATTTTAAATAGTTATAGCACAAAATTTTTGCAAATTTAGTAGATATTTTAATACAATTCACCGCTTTTTGGAAAGTATAATACATTTGCTGATAATCATTACCAAAATGCAAGTAAAATTAATAAAATAAGCAATTTTCTTCAAAATGTTGATTTTAACAGGCATTTCCGTAATATTTATCGACAAAACTATTATTTAAACAAAATTTGTTTCAAAGCATTTTATTCAAACGAAACAGTCTTCAACTTTACTTTATAGCAGAGAAATCTCATGATGTAATTTCGCATCCAAATTCAGGCATGATTTCTTTTTAAACAATGATACCTTTTATTCGCACTTGGGATTCGAAAACGACATTTCATAAAAAATGTTACATTTTTCAGTCAGTAGTGGGGGCCGAAAAGTTCCACGATCTGAGAACACTTTTGCTAGCCTGTGTCTGCTGCGGCGAGTTAACCGAGCAAGAAGGCAGAAGAGTTGGAAGAACTGACCGCGGCACAGTGAAACGCAGTAACGCACGATCTGGCCACAGCGATTCCCTGACTAAACCTTAAATTCCCTGACTTTTCCAGACCACTACGATTTCCCTGACTTCCCTGACTTGTGGCAACCCTGGAATACTTTGTTTTAATTTTAATTTCTCTGAGAATTATAAATTTCTTTAAAAAATCGATTATTATTGTATCCCTATAGAGAATAATATTAATTATATTGTATGAATATTAAACTTTCAAAATATCATCATTGATAATTTATTTCCATTTTCTTTATATCTTCATTATTGTAATCAAGATAATGAAAGAATATTGAAAACAATTTGTCAATAAATATGTAATAAATATAAAAAAAAATTGTTATTTTCAATAAATTTTTCTTTTATATATATTCTTTTATATATTATAATACAAAATTTATAATATAAAATATTATATATATATTATATTATAAAATTTATAATATATTTTATATATATATTATACATTATAAAGTTTATAATATAAAATATTTTATATATTATTTTATTTATATATATATATATATTTTTTTAATATATATCCGTTCTTAGGAAAAGACTAGTAAAGAGCGAAGTAGAAGGAAAAGAGGTAAAAAGCTATTTTGTAAAATCTTGTCGACAAGCTAGGGTTGAATTGACGAGGACTACCTGACCCATCACGAATACAGCAGACTCCAGTGTGCACAGATCTGATCCAGACTCACCAACTCAAGTTTGGGCCTTACTCCTACAACTTACTTCTTATCCGTGAGATTTTGGCGATTTTCGGAATTGTCGATCCTCGTGTTCGGGTTTGGAACTTTACCTACCCCTGGCGTCTTTCCCCGCAAGGTTTGGACCATTCAATCGTCCTCTATACCTATCTTCACTCAACGCCAATACCTTCTCATCCATGATGAGAATGTAAAAAATCTTGTGCAACACGGGAAAACATTCACTTTACTCAAGTGATTGATGCCGTCGCTTAGCTCGGGCATCAAACTTCACACTCGCAAAATAAACTTTTTATTCCTTGGTTACACAATATAATATTTAATTATTGAAACCAAAAGTAGTCTACCTACGTCTGTTTTTATATTTTGTAACATTTCCTAAATTTTAAAAACAAAATCCTATTTATTTTTGACATAAACATGTAATAAGTAGACTATGCAGTTTACTTAAATTTCCTACTTTTCTTCAATATCACATGCGGTTAAACCCGTTAAACACTAAATAGTGTTAAATGAAATATTATTATTTCCTTACTTTCGATGAATAACTTATCTCAGTTATACTAAAATTATCTGTTCAAACATTATTTTAACTCTTTAAATGGAAAATATCAGCGCAAAGGTTAAGCAGAAATAACTTACTCACTTACATGTCGATTTGAAAGAAATGTATTCTACATAACTAATTTAAAGTAAATTATACGTAATTTAATAATACGTAATTTATATGGAAAAGGAATGATAATGTAAGAAAAATTATTTGAAAATAAGAACATTACAAACCTTTTTGATAAAATTTGAGAATCCGATTTTAAGTACTGCACTTCTCATACATATATTTGATTCGCAGCAGATCCCACTACTTAATCTTATATATCAATATTTTAATATAAAATTTCATTACTTATCAATAAAATTAATTACAGTGTCGTGTAAGGTAATTCCAGCCCAGTGCTACTCTTCTGGAGGCCTGTAGAATAAAAGTTGGCTGAGAGTTGGATCACGACCACCAGGCGAAATGGTGGCGCTGATTACCTTTGGGGCCGACTTGCTTTCAAATACATGGCAAAAATTTAAATATTTATGTTTTTTTAAAATTTACACTGCCTTTTCGTGTTTTTTTTTTACAGAAAAATAAAGTTAAATGTTTTTAGCATATAATAATACAAAATATATGAGAAAAAAAGTGAAATATATAGATTTTCTGAACGATCAAGTAGGAGTGAAAGCAATAAGAAAAATTTGTCCCAGTTAATGAATTGAATAAAATAAATATAAAACGCGAAGTAATCACAATAAAATTGTCATTAATCGAAAAATTAATATAATTAGTATATTAATGAATTTTAGTGCAATGATTATAAGTTATAATCAAATATAAATACATTTATTTGTGCAAGTAAACATTAATATTTAGTTTTTCATATATTTCAATTATGTCATAGTAATTGGGAGAAGTAAATAAATGTGTGGAAATTGTTAGTTTTTAAAATCAAAATTCTAAATTGGTTATTGCATTTTTTTAAACTGTAGTTGTAAATTAACTAACTCAACTGTTTATTAAAATTTATTTAACATGATGAACTATTTTTACTAACACAAATTATATTTTGCAATTATAAAAATAGCAATAACCAAGAGACATTAGGCATGTATATAGGATTTACCATAAATAAGGCAATTTTAAAATTTCAAGATTGTAATTCTTGTATATATATTCCAATGTTCGTAGTATTTTATGATAAACAATATATAGAATAAATACAAGAAGCATTTCAACACTCATATAATGAAAAAAATAATTATCACATTGTAAATAAAACATAACAATAAAACATGACAGAAAATTTCATGAATAACAATAATAAGTTTATCACAATTCTTTTAAATCGAGTCGTTCGTCTATAAACATTTTTTACCCTATTGAAAAATCCTGTGTAGGATACCACTTAGGATCTCATATAGGATCTTACATAGGATCCTGCATAGGATCCTATATAAAATCTTATGTACGATCATATGTGAGTTCCTATGCCAAATTCCTACATGGGATCTTGCATAAGATCTTACACAGGATCCTATGTAAGATCCTATATATTGTTATTATTGTAGGGCTACTTTGAAAGAGAAAAGATTATTTTACATGAAAAAAATTTGAAACACAGAAAAATAATTTTATTAATCAATTTTATTTCTTACCCAATTTTTTTTTCTTATCGCTTTTCGCCAAATTTTAAAAAATTATGCGATTTTAATAAATTACAAATAACTTTTTCGAGAAAAAGATTCCCTACAACTTAACCATTTCCAATTTTCGAAAATGAATAAATTATTATTAAATTCAGCAATTTGTTTATAAAAATTTCGTTTTGGAAATTTTTTTTTAATTTTTTCAGCCATTAAAGAATTTATATTTAAAAATCAGAAACGGTAAAGTTGTAGGAAATCTTTTCTCTGAAAAAATGATTCATGATTCATTAGAATCGCATAATTTTTTAAAATTTGGCGAAAAGCGATAAGAAAAAGAATTGGGTAAAAAATAAAATTGATTAATAAAATTATTTTTCTGTGTTTCAAATTTTTTTCATGTAAAATAATCTTTTCTTTTTCAAAATAGCCCTTCAATAATAACATTGGTATTCTAGAAAGCAAAATTATCTATTTTTGCCTGAGGTCTAATTTTCGTGGGTGATAACTACCTTAAACTTGGAAATTTCGATTGTTCTTATTTTAAATTTAAATTTAAATTAAATGATTTCAGCCAAATGTGAATCATATTTGTAAAAATATAGTTTCACGTTAATTTCTGTTAGCGAATCCGGCGGGATTGTGAATTAGAAGTACACAATAAACAAAACAATATGCAACAGAGAAAATGAATGCGAAAAATACATACCGTTCCCAAAACAATTCCGTCAGGACCAATAATTGTTCTTTCGCGGATGATGTCACTTTCAGCAAAATGTTTGTCACAAACTGCTTGACCTTTTTTGACTTCGATATCGTCTCTTAAAATTTCGCGTTGCCATTTTTTAATTAAATTTTTATCTTTTGGCACATAAAAAAATCGACGAGTTTGCTCCTCGGAACTCCGTTTATTTTTGTAGCCAGAATCACACTTCACGGCAATACACTTCACCATTTTTTATTGTTTTTTATATTCTTACACCAAGAAAACTATTCACTTTACTTTTTCAAGAAAAAACACGATAAAAACACTACTAAATATCAAAAAACCTCGAATCTTTACTGTTTTGCCATGCATTTGACAGTTAGTCGGCCCTAAAGCTTATCAGCGCCGCGCTCGGTCACATTAAGTACTAATGCCCTCTCAGTCAAAAGTCAGCCCACTTTTAGTTTTAAGTTGCAGAGGGCTGGGTAATTCTCTCCATACCTGTAAACCATAGACATACTAGAATTGATTACGTGACCAGGCCAAGAAATGCAAGAAATCTATAGAAAGAGAAAGCAGCATATGGAGCTCCTCTATTCTTGTCTAATAGTGCATGCGTGGGAGCGTGGGCACCCGTATATACTGCGAAGCGTCGCGTCTGTTGTCAAAGATATTATAAACCTAGATGCGGCCAATTATAGTTCGGTAGACTTAAATGTAGACGTCGCTTTCGGCGTGTTTTTCCCGGTCCCCTCTTGCCTCTCGCAAAGCCGGATGATAGGTCCGAATTAGTTCCTCGAAAGCATAATAGAGGCGCTAAATGTATCTCCCTGTTACGAGCCGCGGAACGTTCAACTTACGCGACGCGTGTAATTGGTGGATTCTTACTCGGTGCTAATCTTTGAAAAGAACCGGGAAAATACGAATATTGGAAAATAATGAAAAACACAAAGCTCGGGTAAAACTGGTATTTAATATATTAACGTTCGTAATTATAAACGTTAAGTCTGGACTTCAACAAAATATTATACCGGCCTACGCGAAAGTTTACAGAGTCAAAACTGAAAGGATCGATTCTCGTCAGAAGTTCGGTATATTCTAACTTTTCTTTCACTCCACCAAATCACGCATCCCCTTTCACAACTCTCCCCACGCATCCCCTCTCTCTCAATTTCACACGCTGGCCCTCGCTAGGCCCAGCCCAACTTCCCGGAGAAGCTCGACCAGGGAAAACCGAGTCCGGAGAAGCCCGATTCGGAAAACCCCAGTCCCAGCCTCTCTCCTCTCAGCTGCAAGCTTTTTATGGTGCTTGCAGTGAAAGCGCAAGAGAAGGCAGTAAAACAGTAAATCTTAAAGGATTACTTTTTACTCCCTTCTGGCGACCAGACATGCTATTTTAAATATTTTTAGGTGTACGTGACTAACTGGTTCCTATACCTATTTAGAAACCATTCCATTTAGTTTTTGCCTATCTGAAATAGAAATAAATATTACCTTTATAAATCCCTAGTTCTATCCTAACTTAATTTATTCAATCCTACCGTCCAGACTTAACCTTTCCTTATCCTTAAAACTAGTATACATAGAAGTGATATATAACTTACAGAAAAATCTTAAAACTAATTTACAATTTACAATTTACAATACTTTCTAAAGCCGAACCAAATGTTTACGGCTGCGAAAATACAATTATGAAGCTTATATTTAAATCTATTTTTTATAACTAATATCTATAGGTAGAAAGTTTCTACGATTCTCCCAAGGTCTTTTTTTATGATTTTCAGCTCCTTTCCGTGGGAAACTCATTTCTTTAGATAAGACATGAGTTTCCTTAATTTAAACATATTTTTATTTATTACGAAATTCATAATCCCGCGAGTTTAATTCGATAGGTCGATTACATAATCGACTTCGAGCGAGACTTTATAGTCGCTCGTTACACCTCTGCCCTTATAAAAAGTTTTTTCGTCAGAAAATATCTTGCCGTACCCTAATTATTTATTTATTTATATATATATATATTTTTTTTTTAATTTATCTTTACTTTATTTATTATTCTATTTATCTATCTTCATTCGAGCAAAGTCTGTCAAACAGAAAAAGAAGTATTGAGTTTTGAAATTCGCGCCTATTAATCGATACGTTCGATATAACTTGACACATTCGATATAATTCGATAGACAACGATTTCGATTAAGCAGACGTTGTACCGTACCACGTGACAATCGTGCATGGTTTCGTGCGACAGGTGTCAACATTAAAGTTGCTAAAATAAAAACGAAAGGTGACAGAATGTGACGTTTGAGGACAAATGAAGAAGTGTCAATTATATGGATTTACGAATCATATTTCGTCTAATTGTGGTTAATAATGCTGGGATACTGCAATGTACACTACTCAATGGTAAGTCTAACCTACAAGATTTATTTATCCCTACTTATTTTGTTTATTTTGTAGTGAACGTATGTTTTGAGCGAGGCCTAGTCGCTCAACTCTCACCCCTCTTATTTAGAAATTTGAACTAAATATATAACTAGGAAATTAAAATAATACAAATAATAAGTATATTCATAAATGTGCCAAGATAAATGAATTTGTTTTATATTTATAAGATAATTTCCTATCCTATTCTAATCTAATTTCTCTTTTTAGGGTCAATTGGATTGCAGTTGTGTATAATTTGTAATTGTAAGAATTTATAGTGAATCCGGAAAAATTTTAAGTGTTTGTGGTCGCAGGCGGTTCATATGCACGATTCTGGTTCTTTGTTTACCTAAATCCAATTCGACATTGTTGTCGTTGAAGATTTGTATTATTTTATATGGACCGGAATATTCGCAATCTAGCTTAGAGGATTTCGTATTATTTGGGAGGTAAACAGGGTCTCCTATTGCGTAAGTTTGAGCATTTAATTTTCTATCATAATATTTCTTAGAGCGTTCTTTCGCAGCATGGAGTCGTTCTCTAGCTTCTTCTTGGGTTTTCACTAACTTTTCCGCTAGTGTTTTAAGGTATAAGTTGTATGTTAATGGCAGCTGAGTTTTCGCAAAGTCTGATGGGATTCGCGCTGTTTTACCGAATATTAATTCGTGTGGGGTGAATCCTGTACCCTCGTATTTAGAAGTATTATACGAAAAGAGTGCGAAACGAAGCCATCTGTCCCAATTATTTTTTTCACAATAGTTCTTAAGATATTGTATTAAAACATGATGACTTCTTTCCAGGGACCCTAATGCTTGAGGGTGAAATGCTGTCGATCTGAGGTGCTTTATACGAAATATTTTACATAAGGTGGCCATAACTTGGCTAGTAAAGTCGCTACCCTGATCAGTGTGAATTACACGAGGACATCCGAAACGAGTGATGAAATGTTCAGCGAAGGCTGAGGCGATTGCTGTGGATTCGGTACTACGTAAGGGTATAGCATCTGAGTATTTAGTTAAATTGTCTTGAATGGTTAAAATATATTTATTACCATATTCTGTTTGAGGTAAGGGGCCTACTATGTCCATTTCTATTTTTTCAAACGCCTCTGAAGGTGTGTCTGTAATTTGCATGGGTGCTTTAGTTTTAATTCTCACCGTTTTATTTAATTTACAAGTTTCGCATTCTCGAACGAATTTCCTAATTTGTTCGCGCATATTGGGCCAGTAGAAATTCTCGCGAATCCTATCGTAAGTTTTAGTTGACCCTTTATGGCCACCCATGACTGAACAATGGTGCTCACGAATTATGTTTTCTCGATCTGTTTCGGGTGGAGTCTCTACTTCGCCATAACAAATCGTTAATTTATAATTTGCCTGGCCGAAAAGTTTACGAAGCTCGTCTTCTATTGATGACCAGGAAATTTGGTTGAGCCCATTCCCAGTTCTAGATATACTAACAGATTCTATTTTGAGTTCATCCATCGCGTGTTTTAATGCCCATAGAGCAGCTACGATATCTACCAGGTAAGGTTTAGAATCAAAGCTTTGTTTTATTATTATATTAAAAACACAATGATTTTCATATTTAATTACGATCACGTTTCCTACTTGCAAATTTTCTGTATCTTCTTTTTGTAAATCTTCGTATTTAAGTCTGTTTTGTTTGATTAATTCCTGTCCTGTTTCAGTGGTTAACCTACAATCTGCTGGGATGAATAGCACGAGATTATCATCGCGCATAAAAAGTTTCTCCTTAGAGATTTGAATACAGGAGAATTCGGAAGTGGGAGAAAATGGTTCTTCAGAATTAGATAAAAATTCTGCCATATTCTCAATAGTTTCTTCGTTTCTATGGGGATTATCGAAAGTCGAGTCATCATGAGCTACTGGAAGACAAGGGTGAGTTATTTCTCTTGCAATTTTATTTTCATTCCCTGTCAAAATTGTATAGGGGTCACACATAAAAATTTGCGTTCTTCCGACTGTTTTGCTTAGGTATTTTCGTGTAGAATCGCCAGATTCAAAGCTGCCAGAAATATTAGTATCATTTAATATAAAATAATCGTCACAGTTGATCCTGATTTCAGAGACGACCTTATCACCATCACCACTGTCTGAATCAGACACAGGTGTGGGTAGTGCAGTCCAGCTGGTTTTCCCAGGGATAGCCCCACGACCTGCCGATTCAGATATAGCTTCTTCACTTTCTACATCGTCTTCGCCGGACACAAGTGTGGGTAGTGCAGTCCAGCTGGCTTTCCCAGGGATCGCCCCACGACCTGCCGGCTCAGACATCATCAAGTCGGATAGACTTCGCCAAGTCGGATAGACTTTGCCCTCGATGTGAGTAGTGCAGTCACAACTAGCCTTGCTAGGGATCGCCTCACGACCGAGGGACATTCTTTTGGCAACACAATTACAACCACCTTTGGACGGATCGTCCTCCTCGTGGTCAAGCCGGATGATGAGTTGATCAGCCTCATCATCGCTATACTCATTAGCTGTCTCAAAGGCCTCGTCACTGGAATCAGGTTCGTTTATACTTTCCTTGATAACCTGGCAAGGAAAATATTTATTTTTATTTTTACTCATATCATTATATTCTATATTTGTTTCAAGAAATGCATTCTCTACACGAATATCATCTTCGATGCATTCGGGTGGGTACTGGAGAGACACAGGTGTTCGATTCAGGGGAATCAACACCTTGTGCCTTGGAGTGGAAAAGGAGTCAAGTGGATCTGATTCTTCGCTTAATTTAATATCTTCGATGATATCGTGGTGAGACTGCATTATGTTATCGCTCGGGTTTCTGGAAAGGGCATCAGCATTTAAATTTGTGATTCCCTTTTTATAGATTATTTCATAATCATATTCGTTCAGGCGGTATCGCCACCGAACCAACTTTGAATTTGGGTTCTTCACGTTGTGAAGCCATACAAGGGGCCTATGATCTGTTTCTAATGTAAATTTTCTTCCATATAGGTACGGGCGAAAAGTTTCGACGGAAAATAAGATTGCAAGCAACTCTTTTTCTATGGTTGCATAATTGATTTCTACGTCTGATAATGTTCTTGAGGCATAGGCAATAGGAAGATTCTTACCATCGAAGTTTTGATTAAGAACTCCACCTATACCATAATTAGAAGCATCACACGAAACGATAAATGGTTTGCTGAAATCTGGGTATTGCAATAAAGGGTGAGTACATAGAATATCTTTTAATTTATTAAAAGATTCATGTTGGCTATTAGTCCATTTGAATAAAACGTTCTTTTTTAACAGGAATGATAATGGCTTTGCGATTGTGGAAAAATCGGGAATGAATCTGCGATAATATCCAGCACGTCCTAGCAATTGCTTAATATTTTTAGCGTTTCTGGGCTGAGGAAATTTTCGAACGGCTTCCACCTTTTTCGGGTCTGATTTAACTCCTTCCTGGGTGATAACGTGGCCGAGGTAACAGACCTCTTTACGTAAGAAGAGACATTTTTCACTCAGCAAGGTAAGATTTGCCTTATCCAGGTGTTTAAGAAGAATCCTAAACTTACTTGTATGTTACTTCCCTTCTAGGTCTCTGAAAACGAAGCGCGGGAAGGGACAGTGGACTTTTCCGGAACTCTCGCGGATAAATTAGTTATTTTACGAGATTTGTCCGCTTCGCGAATTTCTATTTGACGGCGGATAATTTCGTTAAGATCGCCTAGGTTGCTCATGCTGATTTTGAAGGGTGTCTAGTTAAGACCTTGGGACCCTGCTCTATCATTACTGGCTATTGAATTATTAAGATTATCAAAACTCTCTAGGTCAGAATCATCAACTTCATTCGAGTTGTGGATATAGTCTATTGTTCGCAATGATTCTGTTTCATCATTTACAATTAGGAATCGATTATTATATCCTCCAGTCTTCTTCGAATTTTCCATAATATAGAATTTAATTTAATCAAAGAACATGAAAATATATTAAGCTAACTTATGAGCTTAAGGAAATTAATAAATGAGTTGCAGAAATTTGTGGATATAAGACTTAGTTCGAATGTTATCTCTGGGGAGATATGAAAGATTAATCTGTATTAAACAATAGAAACTTTACCGATTCCTGGTCTTCAAAATTTAAAGGAAGATATTATTTCCAATACTCTTCAACATATGGAGAGTAAATTAGATTTACTATTTTGCATTTTATGAAAAAGAAAAATATACTGCTAGAAATGTTCGAGAGTTTACAAAATTTTTATTTTACAAAGGTAACGTAAAATTTCACGATATTTATGTTTTTGAGTGAAGGTATCTTAAAATTGCGGAAAGTGTACACAAATTTTTGAAATTTTCTCAATATTATGAAACTTGACTGTATTTTCATAAAATATATCCTGAACCTATCAAACTGTAACAGAATTTTTTATCAAATTTATCATGAAATTACGAAACTGTAAAAAGTTTCAGCTACATGTAACTGCGTAAAACCTCAGTTACCTAAAACTTTAAATTATTCTGTAACAAATTTCAGAATTTCCGGATACAAGTGTGAGAATATTCAACATTTTGTAACCGCAAATTAGAAAATTGTTTCTTAAATTTACAAAGGCAACTGGATCTCTTGAAACTTAATCCCAATTTCATGAAGATGCAACTAAATAAATTTCAGTCATCTGTTTCGGAAAATTATTTACGGTAGAAACTTCCAACCGTGTAGACCATCATTAACTCAATCAATTTTTAACGAAATAACAAAAAATATATCAATATTATACTACTATTAGTGGTAGTATATTAATATTCGTAAACTTTATATCTACAATGATACACACATATATGCACCAGAATCTGAGTAAAAGTCAGTATTTACTTAAATTGAGATTAAATTCAATGTAAGTTACTCTGGAGACTTTTATTAGATGTAGTGGAAATATGAATTGAAAATTTTTTACTGAGAATACAAGTCCAAATCCTTTAATTTTAAAATTCATAAAATAAATTGAAAAAAATTAAAAAAAAATTATATATATATACGTATAAGATACGAAATTCGAGAAGACGGGTGAATATATAATACAGAGAGAAAGTTTACAATACTTAATCTAACCAAACCTTTTGAAGTCCATTAACCATCAGTCCTGTATAGTTATTGATATGCACTGATAATCCAAATTCGTTGGCATAACACTATAATTCGAGAAAACAATGACCTTTTTCTTTTATTAAAGGTTCACTCCCGCACTTAACACAAACTTGCAGGGTTTCCTCGAAGATGATCCTTGGAGATAATCCTTGGAGATGTGGCAGCAGAATCCGTTGAATCCTCCGATGATGGGTTGAAGCCGCTCCGCATGCGAATCCCTCGTAAAACATAAAATAAGAAAAATCGCTTTTCGTAATTTCCCTCAATTGGCTACTCGATCCACCAATATCAGAAAATTACTTTAAGTCGATTTTGAATTGCATTAGAAGTCGTTGAAGAACAACACAGCGCAGGAACAATCAGGAACAGTCAGGAACAATCAGGAACAGTCAGCAACAGTCAGCAATAGTCAGCAGCAGTCGAGAAATCAGGAACAAATTGGAAAGGCATGAACAAGTCTTCAACACTGGATCGAATTGTCAGCACAAAAAATAATTTATTAACACTCGTTAATCGGATCGAAACACACTATCCAAGTTGATTTGTCAAAGTTCGAATAGTCTTTCACTCGCGGAAATTTTATACAAGTTGTTTTAATGTATAAGATGAGTTCCGAACTTCTGCCACTAATGTTTATATTCTACCGCACGTGGGTTGACAGTTATTTCAAAGAATGTCTGTGTTTCTATTTATTTTTAGCAAAATGTGTCCAAAATAAATTTGCTGTAGTCACTTGTCACTTACACTCGCAAAGTTATGTGATTCCGATATTCAAAATTTTCCGATTTTCCCGCACCAAGATCCCGGTTGAGCCCCCATATATGTTACGAGCCGCGGAACGTTCAACTTACGCGACGCGTGTAATTGGTGGATTCTTACTCGGTGCTAATCTTTGAAAAGAACCGGGAAAATACGAATATTGGAAAATAATGAAAAACACAAAGCTCGGGTAAAACTGGTATTTAATATATTAACGTTCGTAATTATAAACGTTAAGTCTGGACTTCAACAAAATATTATACCGGCCTACGCGAAAGTTTACAGAGTCAAAACTGAAAGGATCGATTCTCGTCAGAAGTTCGGTATATTCTAACTTTTCTTTCACTCCACCAAATCACGCATCCCCTTTCACAACTCTCCCCCACGCATCCCCTCTCTCTCAATTTCACACGCTGGCCCTCGCTAGGCCCAGCCCAACTTCCCGGAGAAGCTCGACCAGGGAAAACCGAGTCCGGAGAAGCCCGATTCGGAAAACCCCAGTCCCAGCCTCTCTCCTCTCAGCTGCAAGCTTTTTATGGTGCTTGCAGTGAAAGCGCAAGAGAAGGCAGTAAAACAGTAAATCTTAAAGGATTACTTTTTACTCCCTTCTGGCGACCAGACATGCTATTTTAAATATTTTTAGGTGTACGTGACTAACTGGTTCCTATACCTATTTAGCTGACCATTCCATTTAGTTTTTGCCTATCTGAAATAGAAATAAATATTACCTTTATAAATCCCTAGTTCTATCCTAACTTAATTTATTCAATCCTACCGTCCAGACTTAACCTTTCCTTATCCTTAAAACTAGTATACATAGAAGTGATATATAACTTACAGAAAAATCTTAAAACTAATTTACAATTTACAATACTTTCTAAAGCCGAACCAAATGTTTACGGCTGCGAAAATACAATTATGAAGCTTATATTTAAATCTATTTTTTATAACTAATATCTATAGGTAGAAAGTTTCTACGATTCTCCCAAGGTCTTTTTTTATGATTTTCAGCTCCTTTCCGTGGGAAACTCATTTCTTTAGATAAGACATGAGTTTCCTTAATTTAAACATATTTTTATTTATTACGAAATTCATAATCCCGCGAGTTTAATTCGATAGGTCGATTACATAATCGACTTCGAGCGAGACTTTATAGTCGCTCTTTACATCCCTCCAATCCCCTCCACCCGCTGAGATACCAATAAACAGAAAGCGCGCTTTAAAAATTTAAATTTAAATTATATATATTGAAGAAAATTAAAAATTGGTACACAAAGCAAGGAAAAGCGACGTGTAAAGTGTTTCAATGTTACTCTATGTGTCTTTTATTTTGCTTTATAGTATCATTTTGATATTGAAATAGGTTACAGTGAACATGCATTGTTAAATTAACTTTCTGTCAGTGAAAGATAAGTATGTACATGAATGAAAAACCAATATTTAATTATTATAATTTGAACATGTATGCAATAGAAAGAGAATTAGTTTCTTATTTTTAAAAAGTTTAATTTCTTATTTTCGTATTTTTAATTCTTTTTTTTACATTCTCATCATGGATGAGAAGGTATTGGTTTTATGTGAAAAATGACTTTCGAAATTTTCATCAAATCTTTACGTTTTGAGAACCCCTGACTCAGAAAAAACGGTTTTTACGAAAGTGTCTGTCTGTCTGTCTGTAGTAGGCCATGTGCGGCATAACTCTCGATAGGATTATCAGATTGAATTGAGCTTTGGCACACTTTATCGGAGCCGAAAAAGTAAGACAACTTCGTTAACCAGCCACATCCAATCAAAATTGAGGGATTGAGCACTACTTTTGTGTTTTTGAAAATAACTTTTTGAAAAAATTAAAAATTTCAATACTGGTTTTTGATATTGCTCATAAATCTCTACAAATTATCCTGTTAACATTTTTTGATTAAATCAAAATTAGAAATGTTACAGCATATTCAAATTAAAAATAAAACCAATACCTTCTCATCCATGATGAGAATGTAAAAAGTCAATATCAAAATTCCATTTGCCAGTTAAATTATACGAGATACGAAAAAACGTTATAATAAAATATTATTTACTACATAAAGACCTTCAAATTTAAATTGTAACATTTTTCCATAAGATGCATATTTTTCTTTTTAATTTAAAAAAAAACTATTGAAAATCCAAAATTCCATTTTTTAACAATAATATGTGAAATACGAAAAAAACGTAATAATACAAAATTGTTCGTTTCAAAAAGTGTTACAAATTTTGTCTTATACAGTTTCTAATAAAACATATATTTTTCGTTTCAATTCCAAAAAATTCGATTAAAATTCGAAAATTCCAGTTTTTAGACAAAATATGTGAGATACAAAAAAACGTTTAGATGGAAAATTGTTTGCCTGAATAAAGTCTACAAATTCTCATTAAGACATTTCGGGACAGGATGTATATTTTATGTTTTAATCATGTAATTTATTAAAAAGTTACCGAAATGTGTACAGAAAATCGAGCGCGAAGCGCGAGCGTCATGATGAGAATGTGTTCCTTAAGGCTGATAGAGCCTTAAGTAAATTGAATTTCCTATTTCACTTAAATTCAAAAAGAAATTGAGTGACTTTGAGAAAATATGTAATTCACATCATCTGTAATATTATTATAAAATTGGTTTGAGCTTTAGTATCAAATTATAATAAATAAACTTGAATGTATGTGAAGAGCACAAGAACGGAGCGCGAAGCACGACGATCAAATCGCGCGCCCTAGGCGCGCTCAAACTTGTGAGCGAAGCGAGCTGCGCGCAGATTTTTTTCATTATGAACAACTTCTAGTTTCCAGGATTTTTATTCTTTTCAAATATTATTCAAATTAATAATTACAATTTTAAAAATAAAATTTTAAATTAACTATTTAATTAAAAATTTAGACTTAAGAGCATGTGATACTTTGCCATATGAGCAATTTAGTTTACACAGTTGTTCTTCCACAATTTTTAATTTTTCAACAAAATAATAGTGCACAGACGTCAGTGTCAATTTTCTTTACGTCTCGGCACTATTATTTTTTTGATAAATTCAAAATTGTGGAAAAACAACTGTGTAAACTAAATTGCTTTCAAGGTAAAGTATCACATACCCTTAAATCAATATCTTACCAGTTCAAATGTTGAAGTCTTCTCCTTTTTTTTAAGCTCAATGTTTACAGAAATTTTTTTTGAAAATTTAAAGAAGAAAGTTGTCCGAAGCTCAATAATTTGTAATTTCTAAAATATTTGTTTGACTCACACTAGTCAGAATGTTTTAAAATCTCATTGTAATTTATGTCTAGTTCTTGTATTTTCTTATTAAAAAAGTGATAATTCCACACTTTTCTGAAAAAAAATAGATCAATGTTTTTAAAAAAAACTCAAATGAATTGATTTATGTACAATAAATGCTAACTGATTTCTGAATATATTCAGCAGCTTTTCTTTTTGGGAAACTTTGTCTCATCAAAAAAATATGAATAATTTATATTAATTTCATTAAAACTATGCCAAATGCTGCAAATAAATTATTATAAACGTTTTTCAATATTTAAAGAGAATTAAAAAAATAAAAATAAAACTTTCTAACAAAAATTATACCTAATAAATTACTTAATTTGTTACATTTGTTACATTTTAATGTAAATATTTTTAAAAAAATGTTATGTTACTTTATATTATAATTATTGTTTCGGACAGTTTGGTTAATGTATGACTCACCAAATTTTTCTTTAATATATCCAATCAAATATTTATTTTAATTGAATGTAAAATATTAGATAGATTCACTAAAAAATTTGATTCAATAAATAAACGATTTTGTTCTTTGAACAAAATTTTTATTACATAATTTTTTATTCAACGAAGTAAATCCTCGCCGCATATTAATCATTATTTTAAGATGTTGGGGTTCTTTTAAAATAAATGGAATTAAATTAATTAAAAATGAAAACAATTATAAAATAATTAAATAATCAAAATAAAATTCATTTAAAAAATTTGTATTCCTTATTTTACCATTGAATTTTTAAAACCAAAGTTTTCTCAAAAAAGTTCACCGCGCCGTGATTTTCGGTTTTGGCTAAAATCTAAGCTGGCTCGCGCTCCTTCGCTAGCAAGCTTTGCTGGGGCTCGGTTTTCAATTTCACTCGAGATTTCGGTGCTTCCGACCTTCCCCGCGACCCGCGACTCGAGAAAGTAGTGTGCTCAGTCTTGCAAATGAAAATTAAATTACAGTTATTGAAATTTTACAAAAGTACAATGTAAATCAGATGAATTAATGATACAATGATCTAAAAATAAAAGAGTTTTAAAATCGTTTGAACTCAAAATTTTTTTATTTTTCAAAGGCTTTTTTAAGGCTATAAGTGCTTTTTACAAGTGATTAATTAAAAGCTTACAAGAAAATCATAAGTGGGCAGATTAAAAAATAATGAGGTATTGAAAATTGCTTAATAGTAATATTTCCAATTTTAAATTGAATAAGTTGGGAATATTTAAATAAAAAGATCTACAAATAATTATAGTAGTTCCTCTTTACAAAAATTTTAATTGCAAACAATTCCAATTGTAAAATATCCTCGATTTTCAAGCGTTTTTAAAATAGATCTATATAATTTAAAGTAATTTTAGTTATATATCGAAAAAATTGAAATAGTCCCCGGACTTTAGAAAACTAGGAAATTTATTCATGGAAATCATTTCAAATTGCATTTAATGAAATATTTCAAACGAAACAATTATTTTTTGTGCCCTCTTTTGAGGATATTGTTAGAATTTCCTTTTCTCACAATTTTACTGGGAATTTTTATATAAATCAGGATCACCTTCGGTAAGTACGCTTTATTTCACTCTCTAAATCAAAATATAATGTTTATTATTATTATTATTCAAATTTAAAGAATTTAAAATCTTACTGTGGAAAAAAGACGCTTTCGACTGCGCTGGGATTTGAGCCCAGGTCCCAGATCTTTCGGTTGCCGGTCCTGGGCTCGATTCCCAAATTTTGGAAACAACATTTTATGTACTTTGGACACAAACATGTAGAAACTGGACCAAATTATTCATATGAACTTGCTACTCTTCTCCAGTATCACATGCCCTTGAAGCTCATAATTTTAGTAATAAATCAAATAAATTCACTGATCTCTATAATACACTGGATGCACAATCAATGCAAAGTGAGGCTGAGCCGCCATCTTTACTTAGGTTGATTACAAAGAATGTTGCGGTAAATTCAAATATAGTAAGAAGGGAAAAGTGTAAATATTGAAGAAACATTTGAAACGGTCACAATTCTCGTCAGCTGATTGCGCCCACGACATACTAAAGGTATAGTACACGCGGCGCAGTAGAAACTCAGGGGTTGTGGTACCAACAGTCTCCGCTAGGCTCGCAGCGCAAGCTTGCCCGCTGTCAACCTGAAACCGCGTGTCTATAACCGAGCACACGCAATTCTTAGCGGTATCTTCAGCTGGGATCTCAAGATCTTCAGTCAGGACTCATGTCCCAGGTCCTAGCAGCAGCACCTACGGAAGTATCCAATGGGTCACCGAGGAGCAGTAGCAGACTGGTAAAAGATTTTACATTACGAAGAACACTAGTTACGATGCCCAGACTCTAGTGCAACTTCACAGTTTAAATTATACTTATTTTCTGGGTACGCCACCCAGGCTCCAGACGATAATTTAGTTGTTAAAATTTACGGGTACATTGATTTTTGGGGTTACCCCTTTTAGCGAGAGCAGCGCCATCTACTCAACTTCAACAAACCCTACTTGGGGTGTTCTCACGTAGAGTGCGGAACGGTTTTACCGACCGTCGGGTGAGACAAGATAGAGTGTGTTCACTCCATAATGTTGGTTCGCGATGACAGCGCCATCTATTTTCATTTGAATTATTATTTGCCACGCGTTTTCTTATAGATTTTATAAAAGGATTTACCACTGAGCAATCCACGACAGATAGAGAGTGTGTTCACTCCGATTATTGGTTCGCGACGACAGCGCCACCTATTTTCTTTTGAATTATTATTTGTCGCGAGTTTTCTTATAGATTTTATAAAAAGATTTTGCCGCCGAGCAATCCACGATAGATAGAGTGTGTTGACTCAATAGTATTGGCTCGCGACTATAGCGCCACATATTTTCTTTTAGAAGTATTATTTGTTACGCGTTCTCTTATAGATTTTATAAAAGGATTTGCCACCGAGCAATCCGAGATAGATAGAGTGTGTTCAATCCATAATATTGGTTTGCGACGACAGCGCTACCTATTTTTTTCAAATTATTATTTGTTACACGTTTTTCTTACAGATTTTGTAAAGGGATTTGCCATCGAGCAATCCGCGATAGAGAGAATGTGCTCACTCCATAATATTGGTCCGCGACGACAGCGCCACCTATTTGTTTGAATTATTATTTGTTTTCTTACCGATTTTGTAAAGGGATTTGCCACCGAGCAATCCGTGATAGATAGAGTGTGTTCACTCCATATTATTGGTTTGCGACGACAGCGCCACCTATTTCTTCGAATTATTATTTGTTTTTTTTCAGATTTTGTAAAGGGATTTGCCATCGAGCAATCCGCGATAGATAGTGTGTTCACTCCATGTTATAGGTTCGCGACGACAGCGCCACCTACAATTCAATGATATTATTTGTTTAAGTTCAATAATCGAAAATAATAAATAAAGACTGATTTTTATGCCAATACACGTGCCTACAAATTATTTCCACACCTTTGGGTCCATAAATCAAATAAATTTATGAAATAGATTTAAGGACAATCTCGAACTCTTTCACAATATGTAATCCATGCTTTTTACCGGTATTAGTATTGATAGTATACATAATTTAACTAATGAAACGAAATTTATTAAATAATACTAAAATATAACTCGGTAATATTTATTATAATGGTATATAATGTTGTATATATTTAAATAGGCATATGTATTTATTTCTTAATTATAATTAAATATAAATTTATTATAAGTTTATCAAATATAGATTACAAAATTCAACAATTAAACGTACCTTGGAGTTGTGTAAAAATTATCTCACGTTCTGAACGTGAACTATTAATAATAGTCACATATAATAACTATTTTTAGTATAAATTAATTCGAGTTTCATAATTCAACCCTTATGTACCTGTATATGAACGGTTTTAAAAACTGAAAAAAAGCTCCATCCCCTTCTGTTTTAAAAAATGTTGAATTACTCGATCTTGTTGGCGTATTTCATCATACGTTTAAATTGCTCAGGAGTAATAATTTGCTCCAACTGAAAGAAGTAATAGAAATAATTTTAAATATATACAAAAATTATAAACTATTGTATTTTGGTCGTTTACGAACATTTTAATTTATCAGAAAATAATAAAATTGGAAAAGAAACAAACCCTGAAATATAATTAATACTGAATGTAGATATTAGGTGATAATTAAGTATGTACATGCTGTGACTAGTATGTTACTAAATGATAGAATCTAATTCTATAAAGACCTTAGTGATAATATCGAAGATTATCACTAAATAGTACAAAACATCAGGTACGAAAGTACTTCACAAGCAGCAAATCACTTAATTAAAAATCATCAGGGTATCACAAATAAGAAGTTTTAAATGTCAAACTAAAGTAGTGACTAATTCAACACTTTAATTTTTAAACTACATGCAAAAGTAATAAATAAACAATTCTTAAAAGAAATAATCAATAATAATTACAATAATAAACAAAACTAACCGCAACATTCTTTGTAATCGACTTAAGTAAATATGGCGGCTCAGCCTTCAATTGGGCACACGACTTTGCAGACTTTCCCATTGGCATTGTGCATCCAGTGTATTATAGAGATCAGTGAATAAATTACATCTCTAGGAATCACGTCATAGCAGGTAATGAAATTTTGTATTTAGTGACCTAAAAACGAAGTGTTTTTGTGCAGCATTGACAAAAATAATGCAAAAAAAGTCCATATTTGATAGTTTTAACCATTTCTAATAACATCTAAAGCAATGAACGTTTCCAAAAGTAGCGAAAAAACGAGTTTACGCGCCGGAGACACATAAAAATACTTTTAATGTATTTCTAAGTTACATATTTTCTATTTTGTTTCTAATAATTAAATTTCACGATTTGTAAGTTCCGCTTTTTAGGTATGAGAATACTTTGGATTTTTACAACCTTTTGTTTCCCCAAATTTCAACTTTTACAGCATTCAGGTAAAAATGATTCGGCAAACTAACTTAGGACATTTACCGGGTATAGTTAGAATTGGGAATTTGCATGCAAAAAATTATGCAATTTTGTAAATGCAATCTAAAGTTTATATTAAATAAAAAATAATTACAATAGCGTTTTCTTTTTACTCATTAATTGTGGATTTGCGATGGATTCAATGATAATGAGCGTTTGAAACGGACCGCTTTGGCGGTCAAGCGTCTCTGACGTCAAACCGTTGTATTTTCGTATCGGCAACATGCAAACCAAATGCAAGTGAAGTTCTACATAATAAATAAACTCGTTTGTTTAGTTAAAAATGTCTCCTAAGGTGAATAGTGGCTTCGTAAAAGCAGACTCGGGAAATCTTCCGAAAATTTCTATGTTTATGGTGTTGGAATATTTTACATCTAACCTTAAATATGCCGCACCAGAAATCCGTGGTGTCAAAGCCACTTTGTAAGTAAAATTTACAAATTATAATTATTCTACTCTGTCAATTCAAATAAAAGAAAAAGCTACTAATTGATGATAATGAAAAATCACTCATGTATAAGTTAACGTATCTAGTACATAGTTGAATTATTATTACGTTATTAAAGAAGATGAGTATATTATTGGTAAAATGAATGATATAAATATAAATTAATTCGTTTGAATGATTTATAAATAATTAATTATTCGTCATTAGAAATATTAGTTCATTTGCTTCTTAATTTAATTAGTTCTAATGACATGAATTATTTGTTAACTGCTTGAATTTTTAATATTTAAATAGTATAATATCCAATAAAGTTTCATTGAGAGAGTGATAGTCGTTACGTTTACTATTATAATGATAAAATTTCCAAAATTGCTCTTTTCCGTTTGAGTTTAACACAAGCAGGTCGAGGAGTTGGAGTTTTCTTATTACTACGATGTTTTTGGCAATCGAAAAAATGCGGAAAAACACCTTTTTTAATCTTTATTGGTTTCCCAGTTAAAGAGTACTTTACGTAATTTTCCATATCCTCTTTTAACTGAAATAATTCATTCACGTAATTATTATTTCATAATTTATAAATTAATTTAACCGCATTGTTATTGTAAATTTTTTTCGAAGCTACAACTTGAAAATTCTTTATTGAAAAATTTGAAAACAGTAATAACAGCAAGTTCTATGTTTAACATTCTTAATTTGTATCACATAAATTTATGATCATGATTTTCTCTATAAAACCTGCTCCTTAGACGTAAAGTATTAACTTTTTAAATCATATTATTATTTACACATCGACAAATTGAGGTTAGATTTTGTTTTAACTGCTATAATTATAAATATAAATAAATCTATATTTTTTTCAATTACAGTTTATTTACAGATAACAATATTATGAACAAAAGAAGAAACTATACTTACGTCAAAATGATCTTGACAGCAAAACATGTTACTATTTCCTGGCATATCTCGCCGTTGTGCACTTTCAAACCATTTATTTCGCGCAATCGGATTTACCGGATTCGGAAAAAAAATTTTATCGGGTGTCTTGGTTGTCGAATTATGACACTCATCGACAAAACACCATTTATAAACCGTTTTTTTCGACATTTTATACAATTTTCAATTGGTCTTCTATACAAAGATGTGACACAGAGCGATCGTATACAACGATGTGACGTCACCGTATCATCGGAAGCATTCGGCTGTTTCCGGAACGTTTTCGGAAAATTTAAAATTTACACTTTTCAAACGCTCATTGATAAATTATTATTAACTAAAAAACTCAGAAAAAAATGTTGTATGCAAAAGTGACCCCCAAATTTCATTTTTTCATCACAAAAAAAAAAATGTGCAAATTCCCAATTGTGAATTACGGGCTGATGCACACCCCTGGTGGGGACACACTGACATGGCGCGCTTGACTGTGTGTGCTCCCACATATTGTTATAGCATTTGTAGCAGCACTTGTAGCAGCGCAGACCTTTCATTTCAGTTCGAACAAGCTTCAGGTTATTGGGGGCGCAGCAAAAGTGATAAACTGTTGCTCTGTGTTACCCTTCAAGTAGTAGCGTGGACCACTCGAAATTAAATACATTACCAGAGATGAGTTGGGAGATTGCCACGAAGGAATAATAAGGAGACCAAACTACCATGGGAAACTTTTCCGAACCTGGCAGGAGCAACGGCACGGTAAGTGCCCGGCTTGTAAATTGGAATTAGTGGAAAGGAGTGCGCAAGTGCGCAGTTGTCCTCTTCTTACTCACGGGAAAATGTGCGAATGAGACGAACCCGATACGCTACACGAAATTGCTAAGAAAAAAATGTATTATATTAGATGCATTATATTATATTATATGCGATCTTCAAAATCTTGAAAATTTCTAGGATTAAATTCCCTCACCTTTAAAGGAAAAAACTATTCAACATTATTTTACACACGATTTACGAAGTAATAACAAATACCATAATTTCATTTTCAAGATTTACAATCTTATTATATTCGATATATACATACCACTTTCATAATGCACTCCTTTAGCTTTATAGGAGTCCTGAGATAGAATTTTTTTTTTTTTAAACTAAATTGAAATTGAACAAATATCTGCCGCTTGCAAATGATCAAAAAATCAATCAACATAACCACTCTGGTTTAGATCAATTTGACAATTTGACAAATTCGTGTCACTCGCACATTTTCCCGTGAGTAAGAAGAAGACTTGCGCAGTCCTTTCCACTACTTCCAACTTACAAGCCGGGCACTTACCGTGCCGTTGCTCCTGCCAAGTCGCTTACATGGAGATAGGTCTCCTTATTATTGCTTCATGGAGATTGCTAAAGTAATGTATTTAATTTCGAGTGATTTTCCGCAGCGCGCCCTGTAAAAAAATGCCCTTGGGAACTAAAATGAAAGGTCCATGCTGCTACTTGAAGGGTAAAACAGAGCTACTGTTTATTAATAATTTTCGGTGTTTATCACCGAATTTTTACTATTTTATCACTGTTTATCACTTTTCCAGCGCCCCCAATAACGTGAAGCTTTTTAGAAGTAAAATTAAAGGTCCGCGCTGCTACAATAACATGTGGGAGCACACACAATGAAGTGCGTCATGTCAATGTATATCCCCACTAACTCACTTCGATTTCACGCTGTCGGTTGTCGAGTTAAAATCAGAAATTGTATTTTTCTGGACTTCATGCAAAGGAGGTGCAAAATAGACGCAGAATTCAAAATTACGGAATATAATATTAAGAAAATTACACTTTTTTTCTATAAACTTTGAAAAATATTGATCTGAAATAAGTATCTAAAAGATTTTGTGAAATTTTAAGATGATTTAAATACTTGAAAAATAATTTTTTAATGAAATTTAAAGTCAATAAATGTTTAAAGATTCGAAACAAAATATCGATTTCAGCATTTTTTTTTAAATTATGTAGAGAATATTTTATAATAAGATATCATTCAAGATGAGATACAAGTTTTACAAATTTTACAAATTTTATTTTTACCCGGACTTGTTTTCATATCGCTTCATACCAAATTTAAAAAAATTATGTGATTCTCTGAAATAATTTTTTTAAGAAAAAGGCTTCCTACAACTTAACCGTTTCCATTTTTTGGAAATTATAATAAATTCTTTAATAGCTGAAACCATTAAAAATAAATTTTCCAAAACATAATTCTTGTAAAAAAATTGCTGAATTTGGTAAAAACTTATTCATTTTAGAAATATGGAAACGGCTAGAGCTAGGTTGTATTAAATCTTTTTCCTGAAAAAACGATTCTTGATTTATTTGAATCACATCATTTTTTTAAAATTCGGTATGAAGCGTTAAGAAAAAAAGTCGGGGTCAAAATAAAATTTCTTAAATGTTTTTTTTCCTATGCTTCAAATATTTTTCTTGGAAATTAATCTCTTTTCTTTGAAATGATCTCTTCAATAATAATTTTTCTATTTTTGAAAGCAAAATTATTTTTTTTTACCTAACATCTAATTTTCGAATATAAACTACGAAGAAAGTACATAAATTATATCTGAATTCGCATATGAATTTACACCTTAAATTTTTTTGGAATGGTGCTAATTCTATAAAACTTTACTTCTTAAACTTTTATAGAGTAATAGTATATTTCGTGCCTAGGTGCACAATGAGGGTTATTGCGTGACGAGCGACAATGCTCGCAGGAGATCGAAGCCGAGACAAAGCCGAGGCGCGATCAGTCCTGCGAGCATTGTCGCAAGCCTCGTAATTTCCCGAATTGTGTGCATTGGCACGTATTCTATTTTATGTGACTTCGGTGCGTATACGAGTTTTGTTGAGTATCACTAAAATCAATATATGTCAATTCAAACGTGTGTGTGTTGTGAATTGAGCTTTATGGTCGGCTATGTATGCGAGTATAGGAAGGGAGGGCTTTAGTAGATATGGCGACGTGAGACGTGAGGTCCTCGTAGTGAACTTGTTAAGAGAATAAAACTGTATTTTTTATGAAGAGAATTCTGTGTTAGATGAATATTATTACATCCACCTACAACTCACAATAGGTTATGGGTCCAGTGCAAAATTGAAAAAGAAAAAGAGGAAGTAAAATGGCAAGTATGACTCAAGAGAAAACTAAGTATAACATTGCACCGTTGAATGGAAGTAATTATCACAATTGGAAGTTTAGGATAAGTATGATATTAGCGGAGAATGCATGTAAAGAAAAAGTCGAAACAGAAACGGATGTAGCGGCCTTAAATGATGACGCAAAAAAGGCAGCTCACGAGAAAGATGATAACAAAGCAAAGTCTAATTGTACAGTGCGTTGATGATTCACAACTGGAATGGTTGCGAGACAAAAATTCAGCGTATGAGATGTGGAAAGCATTAGCAGATAGGTATGAAAAGAAAAGTTTTCCAGATCAAATACACTTAAAAAGAAAAATATTATCAATGAAAATGAATGAAGAAGAAAATTTAGAAAAACATATTTTGGAATACGAGGACCTACTAAGGAAATTGAAAGCAACAGATGCTGAAGTTAAAGATGATGATAAAATATGTAATTTGCTGATCAGTTTACCAAAATCGTATGACACAGTGGTTGCCATTTTAGAGAATACAAAAGACATTAAGTATACAGAAGTGAAAAGTAAACTTGTTTGAGTTCGATAAAAGAAAAGTCACAAATAAAGAACGTAAGTCATACCCACAAAATCAAGCAGCCTTTATGACACAAAAATGTTGTTTCACTTGTGGTGATTCTAGACATCTTCAGAAAGACTGTCCGAAAATTTATCGAAGACAAAACGGAGGATCATTGAGAGGTCAATTCAATCAAATGAGGTTGAATCCGACTAGCCAAGAAACGGGTAATTTCAACAATGCCCAAAATGACTCAAAATATTCCACAGGACAGTATAACCAGAGCAGAGGACATTTTCGAGGTGGTTTTTCTACATATAGAGGAAATTTTCGCGGAAACTACAGGGGAAATTATACGAATCACAGAGGTGAAAACTTTATACAGAATGAATATCGATCAAGAAGTAATCAAGATGATTCAAATTAAGGACAAAACAGTCGAGGAAGCCACTACGTGCAGAATTCAACAAGATTCCAGTATCAAGAACAAAGCAGCGATGATCACGATAAGACTGAAGAGAGCGAAAATAGAATATCATTTTTGGGACAGGTAAACGGTAATAAAGTTAACAATAAATCTGAAGGTAAATTGAATTTTTTGATAGATTCGGGTTGTACAAATCATATGATTAATGATACATCTTATTTTACTGATATAATAATGTTGGAAAATCCGTTAAAAATTGCTATTGCCGAAGAGAATAACTACTTGTTAGCAGTTGGCGTAGGTAATATTGATGCGTATTCGATTATAAATAACAAAAGAGTACAATACACTTTGAAGAATGCTCTTTATGTACCAGGTTGAAGAAGAAATTTGCTTTCAGTAAAGAAATTAGATATTGCGAATGTCAGTAATTTTTGAAAATGGATGTGTGAAATTATTGTCTAATGAGTGCGGTTTGATAATGTCTGGGAAAATAAATAGTTTATATGAGATATCATTTTTTGTATCGAAGCCAGAATGTTTAAATATTGAAAATATTGATCATACTTTTGAGAAATTACACAGGCGATATGGTCACATAGGGTTTTCAAACTTAGAGATTTTGATCAAAAATAATTTAGTAGAAGGTTTAGAGAAAAATATAAAAATAAACAACGTGCAATTTTGTGAACCGTGTGTGAACGGAAAAATGTCAAAATTGAGTTTTGGAGAGAGAAAAGCGAAAAGAATTTTAGAAATTATACATTCGGATGTATGTGGTCCAATGGCTCAAACGACTTATGATGATTATTCTTATTTTGTAACTTTCATCGATGACTATTCTAATTTTACCATGGTATATTTATTAAAACATAAGAGTGAAGCAGGACTTGTATCGACCCTTAGTATTAATATTCAAATATTGTTGATGTTCTTAGTTGGCTTTAGGGTCCATGAAAAAATGTAACTCAAAGTTTCATATTTTCAAACGTTTCGACTCAGATTGGAGTCCTCATCAGTGAGAATTTATTTCTATAAAAAATACAAAGGAAGAAACTTAAAAAAAAAATTGCACGTGTGACCGATGAACATTGTAATAAAAAATGTTATAAAGAATTGCAAATTGCAAATGAAAAGAGAAAAAAAAATAATAATAATAATAATAATAATTAAACAAAGTAAAATAATAATATATCTTAAACTAACTTATGCTAATTTGTACATTTTCTATTTACAATGGTCGCGCGCTTCTCGATAATTTACAGGCTGCTGCCTGCGAAACTTGTAACGCCCCCTGACGTTATCGTCTTGTAAACCTTCCGAGGAAGATAGCGAAGAAATCTCGAAGTCCTTGCTGTGTGGAAGCTCCTTTTTGGTTATTATTAATTCAGGTGATTCTCCGCGGCAGGCAGTTCTTGAGACAGAATGGGGTTTATTATGAATATGTCTATTTCTGGAACCGGAAGGCTGCTTTCTTCGGGATTCGTTTTGCCCCTTCTTGCTGTGATCTTCTGAGTCCTTGTGCGAGGAATCTGAATCGTTGTTTGGGGCTTCTGTGCCCCTGGCTGGGTGGAGCGCCTCTCCGACGACTCCCAATGGTAAGTGATCATTATCTAATGAACATGGTTGACCAGGTGGGTCAGCTGTGCGTGAGTCCATTTCTGGAACATTTTTGGCCGCTATGGATTGTTGTGTGCCTAACTGCTGTTCGGCGTGAGTTACTTTCTTTTCAGGTATGACTCTTGTTGAAATTTCTGCATTGTTGTGGCAGTAATTGTAGGGTTCCCCAGGTTGTTCTTGACCAACATGACGTGGCCGAGATTTTTCTGGGGGTTGCGCTGGCCAAAGATCCTTTCCATGGACCTTCTGTTCTCGTCCATCCTTGAGAATCCAGTAAACGTCACTGGAGATGTGTTGCAGGACCTGGTATGGTCCTATTCGCTGATGGTCTAAAGCTGCATTGTAGCCCTCGGCTTTATTGGACAGCTTATGGTTCTTTGTAAGAACCCAGTCGCCGGCTGTGTAACGGGGTTCCGTTGGCCCCCCGGCATATTTCTCCTGGTACTGGTGCTGATGATGGTTTGCCTCTTCTTCTCTTCGTTTGCGCTTGGAATCTTGATCCACACTTTGCAGTGACTGAAAGGGGGGCATAAGTCGCCATTCCCCAGGTAGCGGTATTGTTCTTCCGAACAGTAGGTAACTAGGTGTGTTACCAGTAGCGGCGTTCTGACGGCGGCGAAGTCCAAAAAGCAATTGTGGTAAGTATTGATCCCAGGTACGTTGGTAATCTGGCCGTAGGCGTAATCTCAATCCCTTTTTTAGCTCCTGATTCCGCCTTTCTGTAGGATTTGCACGAGGATGGTAAACTGGCGTTGTCCATAACTCGCAGTCCCACCTCCGGCCTGCCTCTGCCCAGGTCAGACCCTTAAATTGGGTACCGTTGTCACTTAGTATTCGGCGCGGGTAACCCCAACGTGGAAAGACGTTGCTTTCGAGGATTTCAATGAGCCGTGCTGCTGTTGAATTACGCAGAGGAAATGCTTCTATCCATCTGGAGAACATGTCGGTCACCACCAGAATGAAACGGTTTCCTTGCCGAGTACGAGGATAAGGACCCATTACATCCACAGCAATAGTCTCCCAGGCGGTGCGTGCTGATCTAGGTCGTTGGTTATCTTCGTGGTGCATCATGGAATTCCCATATAATTCTTTGTCGCAGAAGTTTGGGAGCCAACAATAACCATCCCTTATTGTCTCTTGATCGGCGCCAAAACCCTCGTTCGTCCACACGGTGATCTTGAATAAAATGTTCCTCTTCTGGTGTAAGTCCAACCTGGTTTTTCTTCTCTAACCACTTTGAAATTTGCTGACTGATTTCTGGATCCTCTTGTTGAGCACTGAAAATATCCTCAAAGAGTGAGGGCACGTGGACCGTGTGCAAAGTAGGAACTGTCCTTCTTGAAGTCTCTTCGTTTATACATGGTAATGGCAAAGCCATTCTTTCTGGGTCTGGTTCTATGGGTGCTGAATCTTCCGTATTTGGGAAACGCGATAGAGCATCGGGCAGTTCATTCTCTTTACCAGGACAGTGTTCTATGTTGAAAGTGTACTCGCTCAGTAGTAGGTGCCACCGGGTTAGTTTGGCCCGGGTGTCCTTCTGGTTTTTGAGCCAAGTTATGGTCTTGCTGTCTGTTCGTAAGATGAATCGCTGATCTTCCAGGTGTGCTCGATATCTCTTGATAGCCCATATGATAGCCAGGCACTCTTGCTCGTTGCAATGGTATCGGGCCTCGGTTGGATAGAATTTAGCACTTGCATATGAAATGATGCGGCGTTTTCCATTGGGTTCCTGCTGCATAAGTACCGCTCCCATCCCCCTTGCACTGGCATCTGTCTGCAGGATAAAAGGCAAGGAGGGGTCCAGTCTGCTTAAAGGAAGATGGTTGCCGAAAGCCACTTTGGCCTTTTCCAGGGATTCTTGAGCTTCCTTTGTCCAACGGTAAGCTTTCTTGTGTGACAATAAGTCCGTCATTGGTGAAATAAGTTCGGAGTAGTGCAGAATATACTCTCCAAGCCAATTCATAGTACCGATGAGAGATCGTAGTGCCTTACGAGTACGAGGTGATTCTGCGTTTAAGATGGTGTCTAGATGTTTTGGCTGCGGGCTATTTCCGGTTTCGTTAATAATGTGTCCTAGGTACGGAAGGCTGGTCTGACCGAAACTGCATTTTGTGGGTGAGCAGGTCATTCCGTAAATCTCGAGTCTTTCCAAGACCAAAGATAGGTGAAGCAGGTGTTCCTCCCAGGTATGAGAGTATATGATGATGTCATCTAGGTAGGCGATGGCAAACTTGCCCCATTGCTCTGCTAATATGTGCCTCATAAGATACTGGAATGTTGAAGGGGCGTTTTTTAATCCAAACGGCATGACTCTGAACTGATATTGACCCCCGCTCGGTGTGGTGAAAGCCGTGTATTTTCGTGATTCTGGATCCAATGCAAGCTGCCAATATCCGCTTTTTAGGTCCAAAGAGGAAAAGATCTTAGCGTTGCCGATGTCTTTAAGGATATCATATATCCTAGACAGGCACTGTGGAGCATCCACGGTTTGGTCATTCAAACGTCTGTAGTCTATGCAGAATCTGTAATCGCCATCCTTTTTACCGGCCACAACGATTGCTGAGCTGAAGGGGGACGTTATGGGCTCAATCATTCCGTCGATCAATAACTCCTTGATTTTCTCATCGATCCATAAACGTTTTTGTTCAGAATAACGTCTTGGTGGTTCACGAAATGGAGTTGAATCTGTAAGGTGGATCTCGTGTCGTACAGCTGTGGTTTGTCGCAGGCGTCCTCCTTGATGAAAGGTTAGAGCATGGCGTTTCTTCAGTTCACTGAAGGCGTTGATGAATTCATCCGGAAAGTTGTGGGAAAGTTCAGGCGAAGTTATGTCAGGTGGTTCCTGTCGAACCTCAGGCACGAGGTATAGTCTTTGACGATGCCCATCTCCCAAATAAATGCATCCTACTCTAATTTCACAGACGACGTTGTGTTTGTGAAGCCAAGTGCTACCCAGCACCATTTCTCCGGATAGATCAGGACTCACAAGGAAAGTTCCAGGGTAAGATCGTCCTCCGGCTTCAGGTGCGAGATCGATCGCACCGATCAAAAGAAGTGATTTCTCAGTTGCTGCCAGTATAGCGTGTGGTGGACTGGGCTGAAGAGATCGGAGTTGTTCGTCTGAGAGGAGGGTAACCTTAATAAAATTATCAGAGGCGCAAGTGTCTAGAAGTGCGACCGTCTCGAATTCTCCCAGTTTAATTCTCAGTCTTGTGAGATTTCGGGAGTTCGTTCTGATGATGTTTATCGTTGGCCGGATGGGCCAGGCACTCCTGCTGGTGGAGCGGATGGGGCGGGCACGTTCGCCGCCTGGCCTCGCCAGTTTCCCTGGTCGTTAGATGTTCGTCGGGCGGTTAATACTGGGCAGTCTCGGTGGTAGTGATAACCTGGGCAGTATTCGCATGGAGGTGCCGAACGTCTTGGTTCTAGTTCGTTTCGGAGTCCTGATGGGCCGGAAGTTCTGGGTTTTTCCTCTTTCTTCATCTCTTTTCGTGGTTGATCTTCCGCCTCGTCTGCTTCCGCCTCAACAGCTCGATTGAACAGATCCCCAAAGGTTTTTGGAGATGCAGCTCGTATGAAACGGCGAATTGAAGGCCGTAAATTTTCCAATAATATTGAAGTTACTTCTTCCTCGGATGCATTAGGTAGCAGCCGCAGGGTAAGTAAGTATTTCTGCTGCAAAAATACAGCGGTTGGCTCCTTTTCCCCCTGTTTTCTTGAGTATAGTTGTGCACGGAGGCGCATCAGGGTGCTAGCGCTGGCATATCGTTGTAGCATCACCTCTCGGAATTTGTACCATGTCAGAGAGAGTGATTTGTACATTTCCCACCATTTTGCAGCAGATTCTCCGAGTGATTTTCCTGCTAATCTTGTCCACTGTGATGGTTCGGTTGCGGACTGGGTGAAGTGTTCCTCGCACTCACGGAGAAATGCATCAGGGTCCTCATGATCCTGGCCCGTAAAGGTGGGCAATGTAGGTAGTGGAGCACGAATAGCTCTTATCAGGCTGGTCCAGTCTATTGGTAGACTGTTTATTGCGTGGTTTATAGGTCCTTCCAAGTTTGCTGTGACATTTTGAGCAGCGATTGTCTCAGGAGCGGGTGCGTCGTTAGCTGGAGAACGTTGTGATAAATTTGGCTGGTTGGTGGTTTGTTGGACCACAGGGGCAATATGTGAGACCTGTTGTCTGTCTTGTCTGGTAAGTACTTCCGGTTGTAAGAAGACTACATGTGCCGTATTCTTGTTGCTGTGTGGAGCCGAACGGCTGCATCGGCCTGAGGGTGGTGATATACTCCGTCTGGAAGGTGCGAGGTCCTCATCTTCTTCCTGGTTGCGGGTGGTATTGGGCGCCACCGGATTTTGTTCGCCACTTCCGGAAGTGGGTGCTTTAGCGCTTTGGCGCGTAGACATTGTACGAGGTGGTGGACCTCGTTTTGTTGTAGTCCCTGGCGAGTGTTGAATCATCTCAGGTCTTTGTGTAGGTTCGCTTCGACTTCTGTCAAAAATTTTTCTGAAGAAAGATTCTTCAGAGTGCCCCACGTTTGGGCCGCCAATTGATATAAGTGGTTAAGTTGCCGCAATGGTTGTTGTTCGGGTGGGAGGTTGAATCCTGGCGACTTAGGAGTTATCACTCACTATCTGAATCCTCCCCGAACAGCTCTCGGAACGCCTTGCGCTTGGTGTTCCTTTGGTTTGCTGATACCTGTGACGAAGAAGCGGCTTCTATCGGGGAATAGTGCGTAGGGATGTCCAAGACGTCTTCGCTGGCAGTCGGCGTCTCGGCGTTCTGAGGATCCACCCCTTTACCAGGTGTCGGGGGAAGACGGTCCAGTGGTGGAGTCACGATCTCCACGAACTGATTTCTTCGAGGTGGAGTGGCTTCCCTTGTTCGGCGTCTCACGTTGGTTAGTGGGCGGCTGGTTTCGCCCAAGATTGGTGGGAGAGTTTCGGGGGGCAGTGGAACGGCCTCTGGAACGCCTTGCCCCTCTGAATCTGGCCTCAGATTCAAAACGTCCGGCTTTTCTTGCCCTCTCTTCCGAGGAGAAAGTGGTGGAGCGCTGGCAGGTGGCGGGATGACTTCCGGGTTGCAACGTCTCCCCAAATCCAGCCTCAGATGGGAGACGTCTCGGATTTTATCCCCTATCTCCCTTGTCAAAAGCGGTGGAACGATGGGAATCGGCGGGATGTGTTCCCGAGCGTAACGTCTCCCTGAATTTGGCCTTAAATCCAAAACGTCTCGTTGACGTCCCAGCTCCCTTGAAATTGGTCCAGGAGGGTCGAGAGACGAGTCGTTGGAACCGGAGGGAGAACGTCTCTCAGGATCCGGCCTCCGATCCTGGACGTCCCAATTGAGGAGCCTCAGCCTCGCCGGTTCACGATGGCCAGCGCCGGTCTGCGGCCTAATTGATAAGCGAGGATCTCGCCGATGTTGCTCCAGGTGAAGAAGTTGAAAGTCCCCGCCGGGCAACCTGGTGGGCCTGCCCTGAAAGATCGGACGTGTCGGCTGGGTGGCGTACCCTTGCTCTGTCAGCGGTGGACGTCTTATGTAGGCCTGTGCCCGTTGCTGGTCCCGGAGCCGTCTTCGCTCTCTGCGGGTCTGCAAAGATGATTTGTTTAGGGGCTGACTCTTGCTGCCCGGAAATCTGCTCGCCGTTCCCTTCCGGATCTGGAGACGTCCACGAATAGTAGGTATTCACCACGAGGCGGTATTCCACCTTGTGGTAAATTCCTCCTATTTCCTGAGGCGGTATACCACCTCAGGGTGGAGTCTTCTTCGGACGTCTACTCCTGGGCGGTATTCCACCTAGGAGTCAGAGCGTCCCGATGATAGTCGCCAGGGCGGTATGCCACCCTGGAGACCGGAAACGGCGAGAGGAATTCCCCAGGCGTTTCAATGACGTCTACTCACCAAATGGGCTGGAGAGCCCATGCTGTTGGATGTTTGAGAAGGCGGAGAAGAGAAGTTTTTGTTCTTTCGTATTAAAGGTTAGCTCTTAAAAGAGCTGATGGAAGACTGTAGTAAAAGGCGGTTTTCGTAAAATAAATAAAGAGAACTTTATTATGGTTTTAGTTGCTAAGGTTCTCTGGAGGTGCTCTCTCAGAGGCTCAGTTTCTAATAATCTAAAATGCAAAGTGACCCGGTATTTATGCACATTAATCTTAATTCTATGCGCCAATAAAAATTGCCCCTGGTCCGATTGACCGATGGAGAAAGAAGGGGCTCGTATGTATTTTACCCTCTCTCGAGTCCATCAGCCAATCGTGGTGACCTGACCGAACGCGCGCTTCATTTTCCTGGATTTCCGTCTGGCCGAAATTCCTCGACTTATTCCAGGAAAATAAAATATGAAATAAAATAAATCAAGGGACGTTAAATGTGCCTACTGGCTTACATCAATTTTTTGAGTAAAAATTACTAAGGGGAGGAACTTAAAAAATATAGAACGTGTGACGGATAAAAATTGTGGTAAAAACCGATATAAACGAATTTTACATGTGATATACTATAAGAAATTGGTCTAAAACTAAATTTACAAAAAATATTAAAAACTGTGCAAGAAAATGTTTTCTAACAAAATCCAAAAAATTAGCACTTGTGACGGATAACCAATGTAAAAAACCAATATAAATCTATTGCACATGTAAAAAATGTAAAACTGTAAAAATTGTTCTTAAAAACTATATTCAATTAAATAAAAACAAGGACAAAAATTCTAACAAAATTGTGAACTATCAAAATAAAATATGTCTGACAAAATTGTGAAATATCAAAATAAAATATCACCAAAAAAAAACTAACCTGTTATTTGTTTAAGTAAAAAACGATATTAATGAATTGTACATGTGATATACTATAAAGTTGGTCTAAACTAAAATTTCCAACAAAAATAAACACTGTACATACACTTTTTTCTATAAACATACAAAGAGAAGAGACTTAAAAAATTGCACGTGTGACGGACAAAAACTTGTGGAAAACGATATAAATATGACCAAAAAACAAGAACTGACCTGTTATATGATTAAGTAGACCGACATTGTTGGTGAAAAAATAATTGGAGTAACACAATCACAAATCTCCTTTTTTTCTTTTTATTGCGTCGCGAACGAGCTGACCACATAATTTTTGTAAAAATAAACCTATCCCTATGGATTTTTCTTCAAAACTGAGTTGCATTTAGCAACAGACTTGGAAAAAGCTTGGTAAAGTAAAGTGGAGGGTGAAGTTTTTTTCTTGGAGAGTCTCGGTTAAAGGGAAAGGAGAAAAAAAGTGTAAATATGTCCACAAGATGACCAGGATGCTGTGACAAAAGAGGGGCAATGAAATTTGAGGCGAGTCATAAACAGTCTTTATATAACTGTAAGAAATTGCTACCACAATCTACCGAAACATGTGACTGGGGGTATTTTTATCCAGTCGTATTAATTAAGATTGAATTAAATACCTATATCTGGAAATTGTGAATCTGTAACAGAATTAATTTTATGTTTTTTAGGGTTTGGAATGCAGATACAAAGGGTTTAATATTCTGATAAAACGTATATGGTATTATAACACATGTAAAAAAAAAAAATAATTTAACGTTTTTCGGGTAAAATTGAATTTAGTGTAGTTATATATAACTGAAATTTTTGTTAAAGATTTGTTGAAATTTGATAAAATTACCAACATTTTAAATTTTTTTGAAAAATTGACAAGAGAGGTATATTTTTGAACTCGATAAAAATATGCATTTGTTGAAGGGGTTGAAGTTAATTGTTTAATAGGGGGAGGTAAAAAACAGATAAGTTTTCTGTGTCTGTTCTCTGATTAACAACATGAGATTGACTGGCTATATGAGTCATTTCCAGTATCATTCGTTTTTTATAATTTCTGGACCTGTCAACTATGCTTACTGCATTGAAATCGAATTTGTGGTCTTGGTTTCAGGCATGTTTAGTTAATGCAGTCCATTTATCAGGGAGATTGCAGACATCTTTTTTGTGTTCAGTAATCCTGGTTTTTAAAGGACGTTTGGTTGTGCCTATGTAGGATGCCGTGCAACCTGTACAGGGGATGTTATAAACGACGTCAGCGGTATCTAGCTTTGAAATGTGATCTTTTGCTGATTTAAAAAAATTGGACAAGTTATTTTCATTACGTGGGGCAATTTTGATATTAAAGGGTTTGAGAATACCTGAAAGTTTTTCAGAAAGCCCTTGTACATATGGTAAGGGAATATATTTAGGTTTTTGACCTGCGTGGTGTAATTGTGTTGTGTGTGTGTGTTTGTGTTGCCTTTGGATGGATGGTGTGTGCAGTTATTCTTTTTGTGAAGATGGTTTATTCTGTTTTGTATAACGTGATTGATAAAATTGACCGGGTAATTGTTGTTGAGTAATATGGTTTTTATTTTTTGGATGTTTTCCTTGTGAAAAGTGATATGTGTTAAAGTGATGCCTCTATCAACCAGTTTGTTGATGACATTAATTTTGTAGCTCAGTGGATGATGTGAATAGAAATTTAGAAGTCGGCCCGAGCAAGTTGGTTTTTGGTACCAGTTAGACACAAATTCCTACCACGGTAGCAAAAACACTTAGTCTTGGAAAAAACTTTGGTATCCCCTTCACCCTTAGTAAACTTCCTACGAAGCATTTAATTGCAGATTTTGAATCAAACATCCATAAAATCCAAGAATGTGACAAAAACGAAGGAAGATTAAAATTTGTTAACTGTTTAAAAAATTTCTCTAGCCAAAAACAAAACTCCCTTAACTTTTTTCCAAAACAGGTTATACACAATTCAAAATGCACAAAAAATTTCCTGAAAAACAATACCCACATACTAATCACGAAAGCTGACAAGGGTAACACTACTGTTGCCATGGACAAAAATAAATATATTCAGGAGGCCACACTCATGTTATCGGACAAAAAGACTTACGTACCACTGAAAAAAGACCCCACAAACACTATTCACAATAAAGTTAACAACGTCATTAAACTGTGGAAAGATAAAAATTACATTATTGACATTACAGCAAACTCTTTAAAATCAAGCAACCCACTTCCAGACAGATTCTATGGTCTACGAAAGATTCATAAAATGAACTTCCTCTTAGGCCCATTGTCTCTTTCTGTGGCAGCCCCACTTACAACCTCGCATCTTTCTACAACAACATTATTTCAAATAATATAACGCCCCCAACCTCACGAATTAAAAATAGTTTCGATTTCATTTAGAAAATGAAAAATATCGAAGTCCCACTAAACCATAAAATTATTTCGTTAGATGCAGTATCACTTTTTACCAACGTTCAAATTGGCATAGCTATCAAAGGCATCAAAGATAGATGGCCAAAAATTCAGCCACATGCAAAAATGCCTTGGTACCAATTCGAAAAGGGACTTAGAATTTGCTCATCTAACTCCTCTTTTAACTTTCAAAACACCTCATACAAACAAAAATCTGGCTTTCCCATGGGTTCCCCTCTTTCTCCCATTGCATCTGATATAGCCATGGATGATTTAGAAATGAAATGTATTGCATCTTTACCTTTTCAACTACCCTTCTTTTTTCGATATGTTGATGACATTATAACAGCAGTACCGACTGACGAAATTGACACAATTTTAAACACATTTAACAGCTACAACCATAAAATAAAATTTACAATAGAAGAGGAATCAGATGGAAAAATTTGTTTTTTGGATGTTCTTATTATCAGAGAGGGGAAAAAAATTAAGACTAACTGGTACCAAAAACCAACTTGCTCGGGCCGACTTCTAAATTTCTATTCACATCATCCACTGAGCTACAAAATTAATGTCATCAACAAACTGGTTGATAGAGGCATCACTTTAACACATATCACTTTTCACAAGGAAAACATTCAAAAAATAAAAACCATATTACTCAACAACAATTACCCGATCAATTTTATTAATCACGTTATACAAAACAGAATAAACCATCTTCACAAAAAGAATACCTGCACACACCATCCATCCAAAGGCAACACAAACACACACACACAACACAATTACACCACGCAGGTCAAAAACCTAAATATATTCCCTTACCATATGTACAAGGGCTTTCTGAAAAACTTTCAGGTATTCTCAAACCCTTTAATATCAAAATTGCCCCACGTAATGAAAATAACTTGTCCAATTTTTTTAAATCAGCAAAAGATCACATTTCAAAGCTAGATACCGCTGACGTCGTTTATAACATCCCCTGTACAGGTTGCACGGCATCCTACATAGGCACAACCAAACGTCCTTTAAAAACCAGGATTACTGAACACAAAAAAGATGTCTGCAATCTCCCTGATAAATGGACTGCATTAACTAAACATGCCTGAAACCAAGACCACAAATTCGATTTCAATGCAGTAAGCATAGTTGACAGGTCCAGAAATTATAAAAAACGAATGATACTGGAAATGACTCATATAGCCAGTAAATCTCATGTTGTTAATCAGAGAACAGACACAGAAAACTTATCTGTTTTTTACCTCCCCCTATTAAACAATTAACTTCAACCCTTCAACAAATGCATATTTTTATCGAGTTCAAAAATATACCTCTCTTGTCAATTTTTCAAAAAAATTTACAATTTTGGTAATTTTATCAAATTTCAACAAATCTTTAACAAAAATTTCAGTTATATATAACTACACTAAATTCAATTTTACCCGAAAAACGTTAAATTATTATTTTTTTTTACATGTGTTATAATACCATATACGTTTTATCAGAATATTTAACCCTTTGTATCTGCATTCCAAACCCTAAAAAACATAGAATTAATTCTGTTAAAAATTCACAATTTCCAGATATAGGTATTTAATTCAATCTTAATTAATACGACTGGAAAAAATACCCCCAGTCACATGTGTCGGTAGATTGTGGTAGAAATTTCTTACAGTTATATAAAGACTGTTTATGACTCGCCTCAAATTTCATTGCCCTTCTTTTGTCACAGCATCCTGGTCATCTTGTGGACATATTTACACTTTTTTTCTCTTTTCCCTTTAACCGAGACTCTCCAAGAAAAAAACTTCACCCTCCACTTTACTTTACCAAGCTTTTTCCAAGTCTGTTGCTAAATGCAACTCAGTTTTGAAGAAAAATCCGTAGGGATAGGTTTATTTTTACAAAAATTATGTGGTCACCTCGTTCGCGACGCAATAAAAAGAAAAAAAAAGGAGATTTGTGATTGTGTTACTCCAATTATTTTTTCACCGACAATGTCGGTCTACTTAATCATATAACAGGTCAGTTCTTGTTTTTTGGACATATTTATATCGTTTTCCACAAGTTTTTATCCGTCACACGTGCAATTTTTTAAGTCTCTGCTCTTTGTATGTTTATAGAAAAAAGTGTTTGTACAGTGTTTATTTTTTTTTGGAAATTTTAGTTTAGACCAACTTTATAGTATATCACATGTACAATTCATTAATATCGTTTTTTACTTAAACAAATAACAGGTTAGTTTTTTTTGGTGATATTTTATTTTGATAGTTCACAATTTTGTTAGAATTTTTGTCCTTGTTTTTAATTAATTGAATTTAGTTTTTAAGAGCAATTTTTACAGTTTTACAGTTTTTACATGTGCAATAGATTTATATTGGTTTTTTACATTGGTTATCAGTCACAAGTGCAAATTTTTTGGATTTTGTTAGAAAACATTTTCTTGCACAGTTTTTAATATTTTTTGTAAATTTAGTTTTAGACCAATTTCTTATAGTATATCACATGTAAAATTCGTTTATATCGGTTTTTACCACGATTTTTATCCGTCACACGTTCTATATTTTTTAAGTTCCTCCCCTTAGTAATTTTTACTCAAAAAATCTTTGCTAAGTTTTATTTTCTTGTAAATTTGGTTATTTAGACCAATTTTATATTTCCACATGTTCAATTCATCTAGACTGTTTTTACCACAATGTTTACCCGTCACACGCGTAAACTTTAAGTTTCTTCACTTCGTTTTTCTATTGAAAAAATTTTTTTTGGTTACAGTTTTCACTTTTTTTGCAAATTTAGTTATTTAGATTAATTTTACACTTTCACATTTATAATTCATTTATATCATTTTTCCACAATGTTTATCCGTCACACGTGCAATTCTGTTAATGTTCTTCCCCTAGTATTTTTACCGAAATTTTTTTTGGTCTGTTATAGTTTCATTTTTTTCAAATTTAGTTATTTAGACCAATTTTATATTTTACACTCGCAATTCTTTATAACATTTTTTATTACAATGTTCATCCTTTCACACGTGCAATTTTTTTTAAGTTTCTTCCTTTGTATTTTTTATAGAAATAAATTCTCACTGATGAGAACTCCAATCTGAGTCGAAACGTTTGAAAATATGAAACTTTGAGTTACATTTTTTCATGGACCCTAAACAACAATAACATAAAACTCAACAATATTTGAATAAGAGTTAAAGAAGAATTAAGAATTTAAAGAGTATTTTAATATGGTGCAATCAAAATTCAATGTCAGAATTTCTAAATTTAGATGTGATAGTGGGGGTGAATATATTCCAAATAGTTTAAAACAGTTTTGCGTTGATAAGGGAATATTTATGGATTATAGTGTGCCTTATAACCCCCAGCAAAACGGGAAGGCAGAACGTATGAATCGCAGTTTGGTAGAAAAAGCGCGAGCAATGTTTAATGAATCAGGAGTTCCTAAATATTTTTGGGCTGAAGCAATAAGAGTGAAATTATTTGATAAATAGGTCGCCAAGTAGAAGTCTAGATGTTACGCCAGCAGAAATATGGTACGAAAAGAAACCAAATGTAAGTAATTTGCGTGTATTTGGATGTACAGCATATAGTCTTGTTCCAAAACAGTTCAGAGATAAGTTTGATGGAAAAACTGATAAATGTATAATGATTGGATATGCGCAAACAGGATATAGGTTATGGAATTTAGAAACAAATAAAGTAATTGTATCGCGAGATGTTCAATTTGATGAAAATAGTTTTTATTTTAAAATAAATTATATAACTGTGGAAAGAGAAATAGAAGTTGAGGAAAACAATGATCAAAATAAAGAAAGAGAAAAATAAATTGAAAAGGAAATCGAGAAGGAGGTGGAGTCTGAGAATGAAAATGAAACTTTCGCACAAAATGATAGGAAACGTACAGTTAGGCCTCCCAAACGATATGAAGATTATGAAATGTACATGGCTTTTAATGCAAATAGTTTTGTTAATAATGTACCAAAGAGTTACCAAGAATTAGATCATAGGCATGATAAAAAATTATGGTTAGAAGCTGTAAAGAGAGAATTGAATTCAATAAAAGAAAATGAAACTTGGACTGAAGTAGATAAACCAAATAATGCCAAAATTCTAGATACTAAATGGGTATTTACATATAAAGATTTAGAAGAGAAAAATGAATTAGCAAAACTTTTTTTTTCTTGCTGCAAAAACCGAAAGCTCAGACGTTCGAAAATCAAACTTTTTAGAAAAACGATCACCATTTTTGTAAAAAAATGAATTTCGCAAAATCCTTCGTTCACGCACAGCGTAAAGGTATCAACTACAGTTTTGTTTTTGTTTTGTGTATTTCAGATAAGCAGATCCTTCTTTATCATGCTCACCGCAAGAGATGTCGGGAAAATTGTGTTTTAGCACAATGGCAATATTGACTCCAGCTATGAATTTTTTTTTTTTGAAAAAATTTGTGAAAGATTTTTCGACATGTATAAATAAATAGGCGTTTAGTTTTTTAAAAAAAAATCTGCTATTTTTCCAAAAAAAAGTCGTAAAAATCCGCTTTTTTTCTCGAACACAAGTGTATATAACCCCTTAAACTTCTGATATTAAAATCATTAAAAAGTTCAAAATCAAACTCATCATATTATACGCCCAAATGTTCAACATAATATCTTGCGCTATATCGTTGGACTTGAACATTTTCAATTTATACAGCTTCAGCAAATGTAAGCTTTTGAGTATTCCGGAGGATTGAGGAGTACAGGGAAGAGTTGTGGACAGCGCTCCTAAGGTTTAGTTGGCGAACTACTTCGATTGGCCAAATCGTGGGGCAGAGGTGTACGGGGGGACCTGAACATTTGTTACGAGCCGCGCACGCATTATATCACGGGTGATCAAACTCTAGAACGATTGGTTCGTTCCAGTGCTAACGCTTTATAGGGACCGGGAAAATCCAAAGTTTGAAAATATGTAAAACACAGGTTTTGAATCAAATTAATATTTAATCACCTTTGTATAAATAAACCTCGTTAAGTCTGGACCTTTATAAATTGTAACTTCCAGACTTTGGCGATCACGGGCCCATAGCTAGCAGCAGAAAATCTTCCAAACTTAAAGAGGCCGACCGTCGGCTTCTTTCAGTTTGGAAGATTTTCTGCCGCTAGCTATGGGCGCGTGATCGCCAAAGTCTGGCAGTTATATGCACGCACACTCTGGGAGTGTGACGCCACTGTCGCGAGCGAGCAAACTGCTGAGTTCGTTCCGTGTAGATTCGGATTGAAGGTTTCGTATATTCTGTTCATTCCTCCACTCTACTGGACTCACGCATCCCCTTCCACAACTCCCCCACGCATCCCCTCTCTCTCGATTTCCCACGGTGGTCCTCGCTAGGCCCAGTCCAATTTCCCGGTGAAGCTCGACTAGGAGAATCCGAGTCCGAAGAAGCCAGATTCGGAAAACCCCAGTCCTAGCCTCTCTCCTCTCAGCTGCAATTTTTTTATGGTGCTTGCAGTGAAAGCGCAAAAGAAGGCAGTAAAACAGTTAATCTTAAAGGATTACTTTTTACTTCCTTCTGGCGACCAGACATGCTATTTTCGATTTCTTTAACTTTATGTGACTGAAGTTTCTATACCTATCTACCTAGCCTTTTCGCTTAGTTTTTGCTTACCTCAAATAAATGAGTATTACTTCTATATTCCTGGTTCTATCTTAACTTAATTTATTTTAATCCTATAGTCCAGACTTAACCTTTTCTTATCCTTAAAACTAATATACACAGTAGAAATATAAAACTAATTTACATTGTTGAATTCCTTGCCGACGGCACATGTTGACCATTCGTATAATAAATTTAAATCTAATATTTATAATCAATATTTCTAGCTGGGATATTTCTACGCTTTCCTCGGGGTCATTTTATTATTTTCAGCAGTGTCCCGTGGGAAATTCATCTATCTAAATTGGATGGCAATTTCCTTAAACGCGATTTGATTTATTTCAAAATTGAAAATCGCGCGAGCTTAATTCGATATGTCGATTAAATTAATCGGCCTCGAGCGAGAACCTATAGTCGCTCGTTACACATTTTCGCCGGACGCGCCGTCTACAATCTTCGCGGGGAACTAGGTCTGCACCGCATCTAGGTTTATAATATCTTTGCTTCGGGTCTTACGAGCCGCGCAGGTGCGGCAGCTCGCAAGTTTGTGATTGCTGGGTCCTGTCGGTCAAAGTAATAAAATAAACCGGGAGATTTTGAAGTAGAATAAAAACACTGGCTCGTTGAATAAACTTGATAATTATTATTGATCTTAAAATGTTCGGCTCAGTCCGGATAAACAATCTAAATACTCGCGATCGAAAAAAGTAAAAATGAAGTCTGAGTTAAGACGACGAACTCTTAATGCAGAGGAAACAACAATTCTTCACGATCAGAATTGAGAATTGAGAATGATTTTAACAGAATCACTCTTTACAAAACTACACGCTCACATATTCTCCCAGATTCACATTAATTACCAATTAGTGCACCGAACTAGCGTTACGTCACATAATGTCACGCATTGACTCCCACTCATACCCTATCGAGGCTCGCTGACCAGAAGGTTTCAGATTCAGAAAAAAGTAGACTCGCTCCCTCTACCCAAGTATACCAAGACTTTTCTAGGAAAAGTACTTAACATTCCATATCTCACCCTCTATGTGAAACTCGCATTTCATATTTTCATTTCGCCTAAACATTCTCTAAATCTAAACATGTCTCGCCGCTATCAGCCCCAGTGTGACAGTTTTATAAACTATTCGGATGAATTATAGATTATGATTTGATTTCTTAACGCTTTCATATACCGCCTATTACGAATCTGATATCCGGACTTTGCCTGTAATCTAAACTTAAAAATTATTCGTAGAGTAATAAAGATTAACAATGAAGTAATTATTTACAACAAAGCACGTGTAGGGTTCTCTGAAGCCCTCACACGGCGTCAATCACTTTAAAATCTATAACGCACGATTCCAAAGAAATTATAATAAGTGTAAAGGAATTCATATTCTTTTATCGCAATTCTCTATTTTATAAACAATCATATCGCTTTAATAGCTATCCTACGACCTTCTCATGACACACTAGACGCTAAAATAAACTTTATCAAATAATTCCTTTTCGAATAACTAAATAATATATGATAGAATCCCCATATTACAAAACATAATGTTCTTGTTTAAAATAATCCGCGAAAATACGCAAGAGAATCAGCGCAATCTATAGTCGCGCGTCACAGACTAAAGCTGGTTGCGCCGTCGACAGTCGTGTGTCATTTTCTGACACTGTGTCGATATGAAGACATTGCATGAATGAGAAACTGAGGTTAAGTGCTTCTGTTTACTTTTGTAAATTGTTCCAATTAATTTAAGATTTGCCTGTAGTATTTCAGTTACTACCAGGCTGGTGCATCGACCATGTATGTGTATGCGTTAGTAGAGTATTTTATTATCCGGCTAGTGAACTAAAAAGACAGATGGCGCTCTGATCAGGTGGTCTGACTTTCCCATTCAAATGCATTGCAAAAATGATGAAAATCAATTTAAAATAATTATTTCGTTCAGTAATAAAAAGTTAACAGTTATATAAATACGAGAATAAAGTTCATACTGATTACTAATTTCAAAAAAATAAAGAAAATAAGTAATTTATAATTGTAAAGTTGATTTTAAGCGAATATTTTTCAAATCTTATGTTGTAGCCATTGAACTTCCACATTTTGGAAAGTATCAACAAATTGTTGTCATTAAATACTGCTTTATACCTTTAATATAAAATTTATTAAAACTATTACCAAAATATTTAAATACGTTAAACAAAATAATGATGGGAATAAATATAATACTGGGCGTCCTATTCTGATTTGTTTTAATATGCCTGCTTCCTCAGAAATTATTCGCGACAGTTTATTTAAATGATACGCTTTGTATTTTTTTAAAAAAAAATTGTTTTTTAAAATAATATGTATAATTTTTGATAATTGGGGTGGGTTCGAATGATAAACGAAGTTTTAACAATTAATTATTTTTTAATGCGAAAATATATTTCATTATAAATAAAATTTACAAAATTAAATCAAAAATTATAATTTGATTTTGATTGCTGTATCAAGTGCTACACAATCGTGACATTTTTTTCCTTGCAGCATTTAATTTTTCTTCATCACGAATTTGTAGCATTTCGTTCTTCGCTAGTTCCCGCATTCTCAAAGTTAGGTACTCGTGAATTATTATAGCAATTAATTCTCTAGTGTGTTCCTCGCAGGGGAATAAAAAAATGTTATTCGCTGTTACATCATTCAGGTCTAATTGGTAAACATCGCGGAATTTGCAGTTTTCAGCGAAAGACCGTTCAATAATCTTAAGAAGGTTGAACAATCGGGTGCTTGGATGTATGAGACCTTCCTCACTAGCTAATATAGCCACTGGTTGTTTAGCCGTTAATTGTTCACCTGACTCATTAACAGAGGAAAGAAAAGCAACTCGACAAACTGTACACTTGATATAACTATTCAACCGTTGACATAAAAGCCCAGTGCTGTAATAGATTATACAATCTACAACTTCTGGAAGGGTATAGTCATGATCAAGAGCGTTCATAAAATTAGAGAAATCACCCTCTTCTCTAATGACGATGTTCAGCTTTTCTTTAATTTCATTTAACGCTTCTGACTTTTTGTCTTTAGCCGTTCCATAAATTTCTTTGATTCTAGCAATAGACATTAAGGGAGAAGATTCCATTTTAGTGGAGATCGAACAATTCCCTAATTTTGGAGGCTTCAAAATACTAAATATAGTCAAAATTTTATAAATTTGTAGAAACGTTGGAGTTGATGGGTGGTCATTGGCTCCTCCAGCTTGTCTCACTGATCCGAATAATCTCTAAGGTAGAAGGAATGATTTTAGGAACCCTAGCGGACCCGTGTGAGAGAACGGTCATAGAATACTCTGACCGTTCTCTGACTGTTCTATGACCGTTCTATGACCTCGCATTATTGCAGCTAAAATCGGTAAAAAAGACATTAAAAGCTTTGCAATTATGATTCTGTGGCGAAGTTTGGATTAGAAGGTGAAGCAATAAATAGAATTATCTTATTTTTCAGCGATAAAAACTAGAAAAACATAATACCTGTCATTGAAGGCAGTGCAGTTGTTTACAATTGGCGGAACGTCTCCACGGTGAAGGTTTACTATTGGTGGAGACGTTCCGCAAATGGTGAACCACTGCACTGCCTTCAATGACAGGTACATGATGTATTCCTAGTTTTTATCGCTGAAAAATAAGATAATTGTATTTATTGCTTCACCTTCTAATACAAATTTCGCCACAGAATCATAATTGCAAAGCTTTTAATGTCTTTTTTACCGTTCTTAGCCGTAATAATGCGAGGTCATAGAACGGTCATAGAACAGTCAGAGAACGGTCAGAGTATTCTATGACCGTTCTCTCACACGGGTCCGCTAGGGAAGGAAATTAATCAGGATTCAAGTTGTACACATTATGAGAATAGTTTTTCGTGAGGAAGGTTTTTCAAAAATTTATGTTCTGTCCCATATACATTAAATAAATGTGAATTAAGTGAAAAAAGTTGATCTAAAACTTATGCAAAAACCTAAACCTCGTGAAAAACGTTTTAACATCTGATAAATTACATATTCAAATTCAATAGGCTTAGGAAATGCTTTTACGTAAATTCAATCTTATATAAATTTATTTGAAGAAACATATACTAATTTCTGGCAAGAACTAGCTATCTTTTAAATTAAAAAGAGAATTTAGTAAATCTAAATGAGTCAAAATATACATAATTTTTATACCTTATTCAAAAATCATCAGGAATTATATTAAACGTATTGCTTTTCAAGATCAAAAATTTCCTTTGCAGAAGAATATTCAAATAGGTAATTTATTTTCTGAGAAGTTTTGAGGAAGATAGGAATTAACGAGGGGAAAATAAATGAAAGAATAAAGGTTTTGTATGAAATTATGAAAAGAAATGAAAATCCTTTTCCTAACTTCACGTTAGGAATAAAAAGCATCATGAATGTATCATATATGAATCATACATGTGCAATCCCATTGGTTGTGTCTATAAAAAAAATATTGAAAATATGAGTACCAATTACATGTTTTATAAAATCGAATAAGAATTCAAAATAAACATAAAGTTACCTTCAACGGATCCTGATTGATCTTTCCAGTAAGCACGTACTCACAATCGTGTTCTGTTATTAAATAATGAGTCAAGTCAATTGTTGAACGCAAAGTTACTCTTAAACCTTCAGCAGTGTTATCTGTCAAAAAGTTATTCTTTGTTAGGATTCCGTCCTGAACTCTTTGTTCCCAGTCATTAAGACATTGCAAAGACTCTTCAATTATCTTTAAGAGAAATTTCAATTTAAAATATCATTAGCGAAGTGTTTTAAAAATATTATAGAAAGAAAAGTATGTATGAAAAGTAACCTTCAAATTTGTACTTGACAGAGAAAGACCTTCTAACGGTTTCAGGTTGTTCAAAACGTCAAATAAATTGTTGAATTTTTCACAGAACTCGGCAGTGGCTTCACAACCTTGCAATCGTTTATCATACGCCTGATAGTATCTCAGAGCTCTCGTCATAAATTTACATAGAATCTGAAAGGAAAACCTTTTTATCGAAAAAAAATTGCATTTTAAATAAGTAAAAAATTTTAAAGTACCTGAATGGCATAAAATACTCTCATTTTCAAAAAAGAATTTAATACTAAATGATTCCTAGTTAGTTTTGGGCACAATCTTTTTTTCTCTGGTTTAGGCCTGTCCAATTCATAAACGATATAAAAGTAGTTCCAATCAATGAATTCCTCATCAGGATGCACCTTTAATTGCATATTTAGAAGATTAGCTAAAAAATAAGATGAAAAAAAATGTTTACCTTCAATTTGGCGTTTGAACTCTCCATACGATTTCGAACATTTTTTATCAGATGGAAAATATCAGAAAAAGCGAAAACTTTTCGTTTCTCATTCAGCGGATGCGCAAACCAATTGTTTAAATTGTCTTTTTTCCCAGAAATTCCCAATTCGCTCCAGAATTTGCGGTTTTGTAGTTGCACCATCAAATACGAAACCGTGGATGAGAGCTCCTACTCTTTCAAGCATGACTATGGCCTGAACTACTAATGTTGCTAAAACAACTCCTGTTGTCGGACCTTTACTGGTAAATACAGCAATTGGCTGTGAGTAGAAATCATACAAGGGCTGATACATCAAAACAAGTCCATGGTCAGCTTTGTCTTCAATACCAGTGGAAGTTCCCTCATTTGTACCAAAATCAGTTAATCCTTTATAAGACATCGTTTTTTGGTCTAATGCGATGTTCTGTCTTGTTTGAATTTTATCTAAAAGCAAAACTCCATGTCTTTGTAATGGCGACTTTTTGGAAAAGTGTTCCTTTAAAACTTCCATAAACTTGTCGTCAAAACCACATGGAGTATCAATCATGGATAAGTACCTAAATAATGGAGTAGAATTTTTTTTTTTAATAACGTATATATGTTTAAACATTTAATAAAAATCTTAAGGTACTTTTTTGCGGAGCAAAAATTTGGAGTTCAAAAAATGATTTCGGAACAATTACAACTCCTACTGACTTCCTTTCTTGCTTCAAAATTTTTATATACTCCAAGTTAATTCTCGGATTAAAAAAAATGAAGAAAAGAAGTTTATATAATCTGGACGCAATTCATTGCCTTTTTTCTTAATTTTTTAGTTCGGAAAATTAACTTTGGATGCTTGGAGTATAATAAAATTTTGTGGCAAAAAACTACGTCGATAGCAGTTGTAATTGTTTAGAAATCAATTATTGAATTCCGAAATTTTTCTCCGTGATAATCCCTTAATATTATATTGTAATTATCGATATACTTACTTTCGAATAGTCCTAGTGCATGGTAGAACTAAAAAATTGTTGTCACGCAAAAAATTGTAGGTTGTTGGTGACTTCATATGTAACAGTAGGCATAACATTATCCACTCATCTGAGTACTTTCGACTCTTTACACTCTTATTTTTTGATGCTTTCAAAATTTCATTAATTGCTAGCCGCTCATTACCAGTTATGTTTTCTTTGTCCAAAAGTTTTTGTACTGATAAGCTACACATTCGAGACATTCTTGCCTGACATTTTTCAAGAACTTTTTTAAAAATAGTTATACGAGCAGAAACTCTTTTTTAATTGTTTTTACTTCTACGAATCTGTTCCCTTAACAACTGGACTTTCTTCGTGTTTTGCTCATTCAAGTTTGAAAGTCTTATTTTTTTGCAGTTATCAAACTCTCATTGACATTTAATTTACGTCTTTTCCTAGAGATAGTTTCCGCTGCACGATGACAATCTTTGCAAATTCCTTTAGAAGCAACGTCCGCACATAAAATATAAGTACAGTTATTGTGTCTTAGAAAACCCTCTTTGTCTCGATGAGTTCTGGAATTTTGAAAGGACTCAATTACTCCTGGATTGGCACAGCCCCTACATAACGCAAATTTATCAACTGCTTCTATTACTTCCTCTATACTGTTCTTTGTTGTAACATTTTTCTCGATTCCCATTTTTTTTACATTAATAGGTTTCCCAAATATGGCAATCCATACTTCCATGTTCTCCTTTATTACTACTCAATGGGCACACAATATTAGAAACGTTTATGTAACATTCCACAAACGTTCTAGGAACATCCCAATGTCCAATGTCCGAAAGACGTTCTTCGAACGTTTTTGGAACGCCTTTCGGACATTGGACATTCGGATGTTCTTAGAACGTTTGTAGAATGTTTCTAATATCGTGTGCCCATTGGGTACCTGCTTCGCTGAAACTGGTTCAATAATACCGTTTACTAATTTCCCTGTGCACTGGGAAAACTGAATCATCTTATAATCACCAAAATTTATACTGTGCCTTGCCCACGAAATGGGAAACTGAATACTTTTTTCGTCATTGAAAATGGTTTCAAATGTAATATTTTGCAGATGTTCAGAATCCATAAAAGCGGGAACATCAGGAATTCCATTCGTAAATCTTTCGTTAGCTTTAGTTTGAGTCCCTTTCCCTTCAGTTTCTTTCCCATTTTCAGTGCCTTCGATACATCCAGCAGTATTAATTGAATCTGCTTCAAAATTATTATCTTTGTCAGACTTTTCATCTCTAGGCTTTTCAAGCAAATTATTAGTTTTTTTTTGGAGATTTACGCTTTTTGACAAGAGATTTTGATAAATATTTTGGACAATTTGGGAATACTTGAGGGAGAGCTCCTTTTCTTAAACAAGGGACTTTGTATTTGGTCTGAAAACGATTTAAAATGTTTAAAACACCAATAATATAATACAAATGAAGCCTATGCAGTTCCAGCAAATTGTTCATATATTTTAGTCTGAGAAAGTTTAAATATTAATTTCGTTTTCAATTTGTTTTTTCATTTGATTCGAAAAGTATTAATGTAAATTATTAAAAAGGCCACTAAGAATATTGAGTAAATATATTAAATTAATATTAATATTATATTAATATTAATTAATATCAAGTAAATTATCATCCACGAAAATTAGACCTCAGGCAAAAATAGATAATTTTACTTTCAAGAATAGCAATATTATTATTGAAGGGCTATTTTGGAAGAGAAAAGATTAATTTCTATGAAAAAATTGGAAATACAGAAAAATAATTTTATTAATCAATTTTATTTTTCACCCAATTTTTTTTCTTATCGCTTTTCGCCAAATTTCAAAAAATTATGCGATTTTAATAGATTACAAACCACTTTTTCGAGAAAAAGATTTCCTACAGCTTAACCATTTCCAATTTTCGAAAATGATTAAATTATTATCAAATTCAGCAATTTGTTTATAAAAATTTCGCTTTAGAAAATGTTTTTTTAATGTTTTCAGCCATTAAAGAATTTATATTTAAAAATCAGAAACGGTGAAGTTGTGGGAAATCTTTTCTCTGAAAAAATGATTGATGATTTATTAGAATCGCATAATTTTTAAAAAATTTGACGAAAAGCGATAAGAAAAAAAATTGGGTAAGAAATAAAATTGATTAATAAAATTATTTTTCTGTGTTTCATATTTTTTTCATGTAAAAAAAAATTTGAAACATAGATGAAGGATTAATAAATTTTATTTTTACCTCAACTTTTTTTCTTATTGCTTTATACCAAATTTAAAAAAATGTTAAGATTCTAATAAATCACGGATCATTTTTTCGGGAAAAAGATTCTCTACAACTCAAGCGTTTCCAATTTTCTAGAATGAATAAATTATTACCAAATCAGCAATTTTTTTATAAGAACTTTGTTTTGGACAATTGATTTTTAATGCTTTCAGCTATTAAAGAATTTATTTCCGAAAATTGGGAACGGTAAACTTGTGAAGATTCTTTTTCCTAAAAAAATGATTCGTGATTTATTAGAATTGCATCATTTTTTAAAAATTGATATGAAATTTGTGACTATCCTAAGGTAGGCTTCAACCTTAGGTTAAAAAGAGGTTAATGTGTAGTTTTTTAAAGCAATTATCTGGAATTATTTTTTAGACTATTTTCAGATGGAAGATAAAATACGCCAAACAACAAAGCAACTCTTTTATTTTATGCTTCAAGGAACGAGGACAAAATCTAGCGAAAAGTTTGTCTATGACTAAGCAAAATAAATATGTATAAGCTGCCTCCGTTTTGTAAAATTTCTTCTGTTGGTCAGTCTTCAGACAGTAAAAGCAAGAGAGAGGGACACGTAAGTTAAGCAAATAGAACAAAGAGAAATGTATGTAGTAGAATTATATGTCCCTCTTTCCTTGCGTCTGCTAGCAGACGATCAACCAACAGAAGGTTGGTAACTTTTTGTTTATAACAATATTTACACTTTTTTGTTATTGTTGTTAAAAGAACAGATCAAAGTATAGTCCATCGCTGATTACGACTTGAACGATAGACAATACTTGGATTAATCTGTTCTTCCATTTTGTTTTGAAATAAATGCATTTTTGATAACAAAAAAACGGACCAAATTAATTTGTATTCCTAATAAATCGAAAAAAAACAAGAATTTTTTGAATTTGCAAAAAACTTGGTTTTTATGCATATTTCAAAAATGGTAGAAGCTACAAAAACTGTAATTGAAGGAAACTATGCGCAATAAAATTTACTATCGGAATCTATTTTTAAAAAATTCAAATTTTTAACTCAATTTTTCCACTTTTAGCGAAATAAGTCTACATGCCCTTTTTTGTTCCAGCGGCTCAATTGAGACTTTAATTATTTGTAGACACCATTTTTTAGCGCTTGAGAAGGGGTTGCGTCAAAAAATGAATGTACTTCGAAATATGCACTTGGACGTGATAAAATTAATAAGTTGGAAGGAAAAAGCATGAAGCTTTTAAAATACCCAAAGAACATTTTATAATATCTGCACATTTATTTAAAATGTTATAAATAGAATAGTACCGTAACAAATCTTGGTTTGCGTAATGTAATGTTAAGTAAGTGGTTTAAGAATAAAGAATGAAATGTTTTTATCCAAATTTATGAATCATACCAGTATGAATTCCCGTATAAACCTTTAACTTTTAACATTAAAAAAAAATGTTGTTACTATTTGAAATTACTCTTTATTATAAATTAAAGTTTGTATTACAGAAGTTATTTTAAATTTGTACCATTAATTATAAATGTGATTTGGAATTATTAAATTTTGGTTATAATTTGGAAATCATGTAAATGGAATTGAACCTTAATCAAAATAAGGACATTTAGATAATTAAAAACTTCAGGGACTCGAAACTAGTCGAATCCTCAAAACACAAAAAACACCACCAAATTTGGATCAAAATCACCACACCTCAATAGAACTCAATAGAACGGTTTGTTTTCTAATGGTACTATTGAGGTGTGGTGATTTTGGTCCAAATTTGGTTGTGTTTTTTGTGTTTTGAAGATTCGATTAGTTTCGAGTCCTTGAAGTTTTTAATTGTGCTTTTGTTTGGATGTCGAGAGGAATCCTAATTTGGCAAGAATGTATGGTTTGCCTAAAGTTCACAAAGAAAATTGTCCTCTAAGACCTGTGGTCTCTTACATACACTCCTTCTTAATTCATGGCTAAATATTTTAATAATATCCTAAAATTGGTTTCAAAACCTTTCTAAAAAAAAACTCTCTAGAATTTATCAGTAAAATTAAAAATATTAAAATTCCAGATAATCATATTATAATGTCTATGGATGTAACTTCTTTATTTACCAATGTACCATTGAATTTGTTTTTGACTAGCATTGAAAAGAGATGGCACTACATTTCTCCCAATACTAAACTCTCTTTGGATCAATTTATTTTAGGTATAAAAATGCTAATGGAACAAAATTTGTTTAAGTTTGATCATCAATTTTATATTCAAACTTTTGGTATTCCAGTGGGTTCTCCAATTTCTCCTACTCTTTCAGATTTTGTAATGCGGGATTCGGAAACAGATATTTTCAACGAAAAAAATAGATTTTAATATTCCTATTTATTTCCGATTTGTTGACGATACCTTTCTTTTGATTCCAGAAGATAAGGTTCATGACATTTTAAGAATATTTAATTCGTATCATACAAGATTACAATTTGCCTATGAAATTGAAAATAATGATTGTTTAAACTCTTTATATGTTTTGGTTATAAAACAAATGATGGCAGTATTTCTACGAATTGGTTTCAAAAAACAAATCATCTTCTGGAAGATTTCTAAGTTATTTTTCATCACATCCTTTACATAAAAAAAGTTGGTATTATTAAAATCCTTGTTGATTCAGCTATTTTACTTAATGATAAAACTTCTACCAAGTCAATTTGAAATTATTTTCAAATGGGAGAATCCTGTAGACATCTCCCTCAGTCTCCTGACCAGTATTTGTCATCATAGTGGATGCGACTGCCAGAATAAGGACGATAGTTTCCATCCTGATACAACCTGCGAAATTTAAATTGTTTTTAGATCTTTATTTGTGAGTGGGGGTCTAGGGATACATCACGGGAAACAGGTTCGAAACGCCTTTACTTGCGTTGACGCGCGATGTTACTTTGTCTAAGACGCTGTCAAACTTTTAATTTCTTAATCGTGAAAAATTAGAAGTTTGTCAGCGTGCTTCATACAGCGTTCCCCGAATTCGTCTATGAGAACCACGTTATTGTTTTCTGTGAGGCCCACGATTGTGAATGGGCCTTCCCTTCTATTGTCGAATTTCCCATCCCTTACCTCCTTGATTGCGTATACTTGATCGCCCATTTTGCCTTTCAAAGGTCGAGATTTTCGGTCGTACACTTCTTTTGAGCGAATTTTGATCTTAATCAAGTTTCGAGCAACGATTTTCCGTGTTTCTGATAATCGAACTATCAGATCGCGTAAATAGGAACCGTATGTTTCCAATTCTTCGCCCTGAGGAAAAGAACTAGGGGTCCTAGCTATTCGTCCAAACACTACATAAGGTGTAAAATTAGTTGCTTCGTGGACCGATGTATTGTAGGCGAACATGGCGAATGGTAACAATCGATCCCAATCGTCATAGTCATTCGCATAATGTTTAACATAATCAGTCAGTACAATGTGACTTCTCTCTAAAGACCCGTTAGTTTGGGGTCGATAGCCAGAGGTCGTTAATTGCTTTACGTTGAACAGCTTCTCTAATTTCCGCATCAGCTTACTTACGAAACTTCCGCCTTTGTTCGTTAGTATGGCCCTTGGAGCGCCGTACTGCGAAAAAAGGACTGTAGCGACGACGTGCGCAATGGTGGTGGTTTTGAGATTTGGTATAGGAACCGCGATGCAGTATTTACTGAAGTTGTCCTGCATCGTTAAAATATGATAGTTGCCATTGGGTGTTGTTGGCAATTTTCCAACTGTGTCGAGGGAGACCATGTCGAAAGGTTCGGCCGGGGTGTCCGTGATAAGCATTGGTTCTCGCGTTCGGGTGCGTACTAACTTTTACTCGAAACTGCTCTTACAGCCGCGGATAAATTCGGTGATTTGATCCCGTATTCCTGGCCAAGTGTACCGCTTTCTAATTCGTCTATATGTCTTAGTTATTCCCCTTGTCGCCTCCTATCAGACTATTATGATATTCTTCAATTATGTTCAGCCTCATCTCGACAGGTGGGATCTCGAATCTTCCCTAGCAGAGGGTGATGGTAATGTCACCACCCCGGAATATTTGTGACAGAAGATCGGTCATCTTATTTTGAGGTAATAATCCTAGGAGATCTCCTGAATTAGCCATCCGGACGGTAGTCTGCTTGTCCCGTTTCAGAGCCAGGTAAAGGTTCCTCAGTCTCTGGGCCACGTCCTTCCAGTCAACTTCGTCAAAGTGCCGCTTTTTTATCACGACTGAATACGTTTTGTGTTGCCCGTGTGGAGTGATGAGGACTTGCCCTGTTCTGGGTTGACTTTCCCGAATGTATTGTAGGTCAAGACGTTCGTTAGCCACAAGCAATTTTACTATGGGATTCGTGGGTTCACAATCCTCGGACAAGAAGTGTGCGTAGTTGTCTCGTCTGTACGTCAGTGGCTCGGTCCATTCGTGAATGATGTTAGATACATTTGTGCAGATAGAGACAGGTTTTCGCTCCTTTGGTGTTTCTTGAATCGTCAGAGGCAAAGGTGGATCGATATAAGGTATTGTAAAATCGATCAAGGAGCTGGAGTGAAGTGGAGAGCTCATGGCGACTGCTTCGCTCGTTTCTGATTGTTCTAGTCGTCGTGGTTTAGACTTCAACTCTACCCTTGTGGGACTGTTATTTTCTTCCAAGTCCCCTCTCTCTTCAGCGGCTGAGAAAGGTGTTGACCTCGCGTCCGGACCGACCGAGGGTCCTGGTGTGGTTGATAATGATCTCCTTGGAGGCTGTCTTCCAATGATTGGAGATCCACTCTTCTCCGGGACATCCCTAAATCGGACTGTACGCTTCCGTTGACGTAGGGTTCTTGTAACGGAGGGAACCATGGGTTCGGAGGTCGGACACAAGGAGGTGCACTCTTTGAACGAGAGTCACCCCTTCTACCGACCTTAATCAGTTCTAGATTTGGAAAGACGCTGCGTGATTTCCTCTATACGGGAGGGTCGGAGTTTTCGCCGCTTTCATCGCCAGAGGACTGATCACTCTCCGAGGAAGTGTTATCTCTGTCTGTAGATTTTTTTGGAAGTTTCTTTGTCCCCCTGTGGCGAGAAAACCGTTTGGCAATTTGGGCATGTGGAGGATGATCCGGGTGGTCTTCCCCTTCGCTTGGGTACGAACACTGCAGCCATGGGTTTCTTATGGGCATCCAGAGTCTTGGATTTTACTGGTCTGAACGTAGTCGACCTTGAGATAGAGGGCTTACCTCTTGTAGTGACTGTCTCTGGTCCTAAAGCGGGTTGTGTCCCCGAGAGCGTTGATCTCGTGGGTCGCAGGATACGCGATGATGTCCTTGGTGCGTCTTTTAAGTCTTCAGGTTTTCGCTGGGAGGTACTAGATCTTGTTGCAGGTTTTGAGGCCTCTGTTCCCGTTTTTTCGTGAATCACTAGCACCTGCTTAAGGCCCTCGTTTGGGTTGTGTTCACTTGAACTTGACTCATCGTGGATCATCTCCCCTTCAGATGGGGAAGGGAATCGAGACGACTCATCAGGGTCATCAGAATCTTCAGTGGAGTCAGATGAACCTGTGGAATCTGTAAACGGATTTTCCAACAGGGCCTCAACGCCCCTGTTTAGCTTTCCTAGCTTATATTCAAACTTATATTGGTAATCCTGAAGCCTTAGCCTCCATCGTAGAAGCCTTGCTCTAGGATTCTCAACATAAGTTATCCAGTGAATCGGTTCATAGTCACAAGCTAAAATGAACTCTCGACCGTATAAGTATGGGCGAAAATTCATCACGGCGTACAACACTGCGAGACACTCCTTTTCAGTCTTAGCGTATTTCTGTTCACACGGATTCATAATTTTCGAAAAGTACGCCACTGGCATGTCTACTCCATCTCTATCCTGGCTCAATATTGTACCGACACACAGTGGTCCAGAAATCGGAAAAGCTGGCCAAAAGTCGAAAAAAAAGTTACTCGATAGATTGTTTTAACATTCAAAATAGTTTTAGTAGTACCCCTGGATTGCTCAAGATCATTAGTAGGGGCAGATTTCTTTTCACAGTCGGTTTATCTCTTCTAATCAGTCCGTCGGAAAACGCTGCACGATACGCGCGTCCCGACGAAAAAAATTTTTTTACTTGGCCAGTGCACGGAATATTAATGAATTGAACGATTTACGTGTGACGAAATGGATTCACCTGCGCGAGGTAAGACTTTTCTGATAATCATAAGTTAAACTCTAATTTGATGTGTTTGTTATCCTCTACATTGTTGAAATTCAAAAAATTTTGCCGAAAACTTTTTCAACTTTTTCTTAAGTAAGAGCTAAGTTGAAAGTTTTACAAGGTATTATTGAATTCGAGTATCCAAAATGACAGTTATACATATGATTTGAATATAAGTAAAAATCAGCTGCCAAAAACTGCCAATACAGCTTTGTGATACATTTTTTTGTGAAAAAACGTATACACGAGCTGGCGCCACGGCGGCCCGCGGCGCGCCGCAAATGCCCAGTAAGCCAAAAGCTTTTCGGTTTTTTTTCAATTTAAAAAATGTATTCAAAATTCACTCGGAATATCTGTGTAGCACAATGTATAGTATTTTTTACATTTAAGTGAATGCTATTTTTATCAAAAATTCTATCATGTTATATATGGATGCATTTTTTAATTTTGTGTTTTTTATTATTCCAGATCCTGTTGATTTTTCTGTGATTTCTTTGACTAAAAAAGAAATCTTCGGTGCTATCAGGAATAACTTGTCTGATGATTTTCAAACTCTTTACAAGCTTATTAAAAATAAGCTCAAAGACAAGTATAAAAGTTGTTATACATTGTCTGAAAAAGACAAAGTGGCGATTAAGGTGCTAATCTCCACGATCAGGAAAAAGTGTCAAAACGCGAAAAGGACTCATGACGTTTTCGTCAAATACAACGACAAATGGCTGGCTACTTCATTCTGCTTCGCTGAAGATGACGAACGGGAAAGTAATGATGATGGACGCGTCTACATCTTCGAATCATGTCAAGCAAACGGGAAGTCCCTTATCATCTTTTCGGGATTCAAGTGACCGTACAAAGCGGAGGATAGAAGGAATCCGGAGAAAATACAGCCACGACGAACTGGGATTTGCCACGCAAATGAGTCTGCGAGCTGAAGGAAAATCCAACGCAGCCAAAGTCGTCAAGGACGTTACTCTGGGGAGTCCATCAAAAGCAGCTAGGTATCGAAGATCTTGCAAAAAACTGCCTGAAAAAGTGTTTTCAAATGAAGAAGCTCTCGCACTTTTAATCGATTCAACTGTCAATAAAAACGTCATTATTTGGAAAAATCCACGACCCTCTTCATCTCGATTTTGCAGACTAATCATAATTGAATTTTTGCGTGAAAGTGTAGAAGCTACCAAAAATTTCGAGTTTACACGCTTGGATACGTTTTTTCGAATGTCTTCTACACCTTTCATATAGATTAGGTTTACAAAAATGGCAGGCTCGTGGGGACGACGAAAAAAAAATTGTTGGAAGCCGGAAAAAAGCAATACAAAAAGAATTTCGCCTGAAATTAGGACTTTTAGTTGATCATCCGAAACAAGGATATGGCAGTACAAATGTCGGGAACACTGCTCGGCGTTTTTTCTAAAATTCTTAAATTTCGTCGCAAATAACAGGAAAAATAATAAATAAAGTACATAAATTTTTCGCCTACTTATTATGACCCGGACATGTCTGCAGTGCAACTTTTTGCATGCATTGTGTTTTTACATGTTTGCTCGAAATAATAAGATACGTGTTATTGTTTCTACAATTATAAATACCAGGCTTGTGATTTTTAACCCTATAAATACCCTAACACTGAAAATCTCATAAACCAAACTAATTTTTTTACTTTAGTCCGCCATATTTAATCCGCCATTTTGTTTTTACTGAACTGAATAAAAATCCTAATAAACGACCTCAAAAACCCCTAAGTACAAATTTTCATGCAAATTCAAAAATGCATTCACATTTTGACCAGTTTTTGTGATTTCTGGACCACTGTGTGACAGCATATTCCGAGGCATCTGTAGTTAACTTGAATGTCTGCCGGAAATCCGGATACAAGAGGATAGGTTTGTTGCAGAGAAGCCTGCCAAGATTTCGAAAGCTTCTATTTTGGCTACTTCCCCATTCCCGTTTTACGTTCTTTTTTAGAAGATCAGAGAGTAGCTTTGCCAATTTTGCGTAATACTGAATAAACTTACGATAATAGCCAGACAGTCCTCGAAACTGTCGAATTGCTCGAACAGTAGTTGGCTTAGGGAATATTTTAATTTCTTTGATCTTGGCTGGGTTGGGCTTCACCCCGTCACGTCCAATTATGTGGCCTAGATAAGCTACTTCCGTTCGTAAGAAATTGCACTTATCCGGTTGTAACTATAGGTTCGCGTTTCGAAGTCGATTGAATAGTCTCCTTGCCTTTTTATCGTGTTCTTCGAGGCTCTCAGCATAGACTACGATATCATCGAGGTATAAAAACACCTCGGTACCACGCATGCCTTTTAATACTACAGTAGACTTTCAGTTAAGTTGACCGTTTTAAATCGTAAACATTCATATAAGTTGAGTCGAGAGGAGAGCGAGAGCACTCGCCACCGATCGGAAATTTCGTCAAAATTATTGTTGCTTTTTCGTTGCCATGAAGTGTTTTGTTGTTATCGAACATGGAAGGTAGAAATGGAGGTATGTAATGTCTTTTCTCTAATTTGTAAACTAATATCAATTTGCAGGTTACGTAAGATAGAATCATATTTGTAAACAAGTAAAGAAGTTTTGATACAATAATAATATGTATTGATATTGTGTAAATTCATTGTATTATAATTTATTGTAACTCAGATACAATTTTATTCAAGATAAAAATAACAAAAAATACACAAAATATAAAAATTAATTTCCTAGGCGAAAAATTGAAAGAATTTTGCGACCAAAGTTAAAATCAAAGTTTTGTTTTTGCACAATTTTTTATTAAATGTTTAATTAATTCAAGTTTGAATTTCCTATTTGACAATTTTTTTTGCATTTGAGACTTAAAAAAAATTAGTCATGAATTGTAAATGAAAAAATGCTGGTAAAATAAAAATAAAAATAAAAAATAATGAAAGTTGCATAACTGGTAAAATATTAGTTGATTTTAATTTAGAACCGATGAACTTCAACGTATTTTTCATTTTAAGCAAAAAAACGTCCAGATAAACAATCTTTGAAAGCGAACAAACGCTTGACAATTAAAGAAAAATGTACAATGGTTGACGAGTTTGAAAGTGGCCAATGCAAATCTTTAATCGCAAAGAAGTTCAATTTATCCATCACAGCAGTCACAAAAATTTTAAATAATAAAGAAAAGTACAGGAATGCCTCACTCCAAGAAAATATGAAGAAACGCCACCGAGTCGATGAAGGACAAAATGCTATGATGGAAAAAGCGTTGGTGGAGTGGATTAAACATAAGCGAAGCTTGGGGATTCCGCTGTCTGGATCGATCATAAGAGAAAAAGCAAAGTGGTTCCACGAGGAATTGATTAAACTAGATAAACAAGCGAAGGTAATATTATGTCTGGAAAATATGTCAAAAATGGATCTCATTTTATTTAAGTGTGAAATTTAATAAAATGATTTTATTTAAGTGTGGAATTTAATAAAACTTGCCTCCCAACGTGACTTCTGTCGTTCAGCCGATGGATCAAGGAGTAATAGAGTGTATGAAGAAGAATTACAAGAAAATTTTTCTGCGACGAATGTTATTTGAAGATTCAAGAGACTCAAATGCAATGATATTTTTTATAAAAAATTGGACATTAATAGATACAATTTTTACAATTGCAAGTGCTTGGTCGAATGTTCCCAATAAAACTCTTGGCAAAGCGTGGAAAAATTTGATGGGTGAAGTTCTTACGATGGAGGAAGCAGATTCTACGTCAGCTGATTTATCTACCACGTTGAATACGATTTCTAATTCTGATTTGCATTCAATATCAGACATCGAACAATGGATGAACGACGATGCTGACATCACCACTTGCAACAATGTGACAGACCAGGACATTTTAGACTCTGTTTTTCATCAAAAAGCTACTAACGTGAATAATAATCATATTCACGCATTTTATCAATTGAAATTATTTATTGAATATTACACAATATTGTAATTTAATTTTCAGTCCTCGCTACATGAAGAAAATGAGTACGAATTCCACATTAATTCAACGATGGAAGTAGTTGAAGAACAGAGAATTCTATCACCATTGGAGGGTTTGAAAAATAAAGAATTAAATGCAAAGTCTGCCTTCGAATCGTTCATAAAATATCGTAGATGGTATGAACAAAACTTTACGCTGTCTGAGAACAATATCGACAGATTGAATGAAACCCAAGAATGTATCGAGGCAAAATACTCCGAGCTGCGTGTGAAAAGATTGAATTTTAAATGTTGAGAAAGAAAATTTAAAGAAAATCCGAATAAAGCACAATTGATTTTCTTGTTTTTCAGATTAACCAAGCTTGAGGATATATTAAATCTGAAAAAGAAAATTTTGGAAATAGAAAAATGTTCGCTAGTAACAGAAGGTTACTAGTAAACGTAGCCGGTGGAGAATAGCGCGAAAGACCGATATCTCACCGCTGCCACCAACAGTTTGTTACGTACGACCCTAAAAAAAAATGATTAAAAATCAAATTAATTATTTTTGATTTGCATACGTGGAGGCTACACAAACCGTAAGACACGAATGTGGTTTTTTTCTACTTATTTCGTGGTTTCGTGGTCTTTTTACCCTCTGCTGAGGGTGCCTTGTCTTCGCAAAGTTTTCCTAATGCTATTGTGATAGGATGATGAAAATGAGTTTATAAACGAAAGTTGGTTAAAAAGATTTCCAACTGTGCAATAGTTTTATTGAATTTGAAAATAATTATTACAAAATTAAGAACGATACGGACTCACCTTTATTTAATACTTAATCCTACGAGTTGAGAAGGATGACGACTAGGCCTTAGATTTCCTTGATGATCATGACTTTAAGAAGAGTCACTCAAGTCTTTCTGCCACGCACACACATGTACTTTTATCCTATCACTTTTACACCCTAGTTTTGGGAAAAGAATAAGGTGGATGGTTTTCAACCAGAGAACAAACAGTACGTTTAAATTGTTTTGTTCTCTCCACTCTTGTTTTTTTCGCAACCCTAGTGCTGGTTTCTCGAAAAGGAAAATCTACCCGTCGTTTTGAGATTCGACGGAATGAAGTTCTCTTTTTTTTTTTTTGACCCCAAGCTGTCAACGCACTATTAGTGTACTCAACTAACCGACCACCAGCGTGCCCTAATACTAGAGCGCGAATCGCAGTAGGGAGAAAAAAATATTTAAAAAAAAAATATCTTTTTGCTGCGTGGCAAACCCGCGAAAGGCTTCTGTCGGAGAGAAGATTGAATATTATTTTCGTCCGCCCACTGTGTACTTGCGAGACTTCGTTCGATTTATTGACACCTGTCCCGAACCGCGGACGAGCTAAAGCAAAGACCGGGCTTTACTCCTCTAAACTTCTTGATCGAGTCAAGAAGCATGTAAGACTGCGTTTTTTGATTTGAAATTGATTTATTATTATACACTTGTATCGATGTCACTTGGAGAAGGGAATTCTGATGACTTAGGATTTTATGTGGAGCGTGCTGACCAGGAATTTGGAAATAATGGATGTCTAAATATTTGGTTGCCTTAATTACTTCCGTGTTTATTGCCAAACTGAGGATTTTTTCCTCTTTCTGCTACGTAATCTTTTTTTTGTTTTGATTCGTAGAATTACTAAGTAAGAGGTTAATGCTAGATTGACCTTTTAGGTTTGTTCATTTTGATTCTGAATCCTCCTTTTTCTCAAATTGAGAAGATGGTGGATTAGATTGTCTAACAACATTTTACTCACTGGCTTTGACAAATCATGACTTTTTTTCCTTCGAAAAACTTTAAAGCCCATTTTATGAAAACCATGTTTTTTGAAATTCCGTGCACGATTACGAAAAAACTATAAAAGCTATGTACACAATTAAAACACTGTTTTTTAGATAATTTAATTGTGCACAGACTGAGTTGAAAAAATGTTATAAAATAATCTCTTTTTACAATGTTATTAACGCACTTACTGCTTAAAAAAGGCCGAAAAATCGAATACTTTATTAAAAAATGACTTAAATATTCAAATTTCAACTTTCAATCCCCATCAGACTATACTGTGCAGAAAAGCCTTCCGAATAAGGAAGTATTTTAATTTTTTGTTTCAGTTAAAAATTAAGGGATGAATTTTTCACGGAGTTTGAGTTGTCCGTGGCGAGCTGCTGCGCGAGATTGTTTATAAATCCGCCATTTTTATTTATTTTGACATTCAAAAAACTTTTTATTGTTGAATAAATATATGTTCAAAGATACGCAAAAGATCATTTGTTTCTCTTGCTGTTTTCATGTTCATATGTGATTATTCCAACTCGGCATGCCCTTTCTATATTAATTATAATAATAATGGTGCGACGGTGTTGGAAACCATGGGCTGCAGCACATGGTCGTTTTAGGTTCCATGTGTAGGGAACGACGGAATTTATTTTGACTCACCGAGTCTCCCGACCCTGACGCTCAACCGCTATGCCGCAGCGGCGGCCATGTCAGACTACAGTCGTCACCACAGTGGGTCCGCTCATATAGGAGAAAAGGGGAACAAATTATAATGTTTGCTATCAACAAGTGGTAGCGCTATTGTCGCTACCGATGTTCTTTTTAACCTGTTGTAACCATAGCAACCATATCATTGCCAGTTGAAATAATACAGCCGATGCTCATTTTACTCAACTACCGTTTGAAGATCCTCAAGCGTCGATGATACATTTATACATTTCAGGTTAACCCACTATATTTTTTATAATTTACCCACTTTGGGTAAATTACCGACTAGGTAATTACTAAACCCGACTAGGATTTAATAAATGTTCAAATGTCCTTAAGTCCCAAGTTTAATCGACAGAGTTGAGTTTTTATTTTTCTCCGTGTGATAGTACAGTATTTAACTGTTCATTGTGATTCCTATTTAAAAATTCTTGTTGTATTTTTATTTTTTGACAAATTATTTTCAACTTTAAATCATTTAAATTTATGAAATGGATTTCATACAATATATTTCAAAATTTTCCGCTCTTTAGAATACATCGGGTTGGGGAGACGGGGGTTTCTTTTGCATTGATATTAGTTCTCGCTATCAAAACTTGGCGGCGCTGATTCTGATTTTTACTTTTTTAAGTACCCTCCTAAAATATATGGTAGTGGCCGCACTATGGTCGTCACGTAGTCGTTCCACAGACAAGACGCTATGCGTCTCATAACTTGTTGTTGTTTGAATGAATAATTATTGTTAACTGAAGTGCAATGTCAGTTATTTATAAAGTTTACCCTTACTGACTTGGGAAGTAGGCTCCCAACTCCGATTTACCAAAAAGCCTATAATTGGTGACCCCGACGTGATTATTTCACGGTCGGCATAACGTCGCTCTTTTTCAAATTATGGCGTCTTCAGTTATTTCAAAATCTGCAAGCAACAAATTTATAAAAGGAACAACTGACCTAAGTCTGCAACAATTATTATAAAATCATTAAATATTGGACTATACTCAAATGGACGACGCAATACCAAGGATTTTAAAGGAATCTTATTTTATTCTTATCCTATGCTTTTGGAGCTAACACTTTTATTACTGGATCCACAAGGATTTTAATGATTTTATTACTGTTACGCTTTGGATCTTTAAATAATTGGAAGCTAAGTTTTCACCTCATTTAAAATTGAAAATTTTATTATATTTTATTCAAAATTTATTTGACTTTGTATTTCGGTACTTTCACCTTATGAAAGTCACCTTTAAATTTGACAACGTAAACAGAGCTAAAGGGTTTCCCAATAGGGGTGAAATGATTTTGAATGTCCCTATCGGGCTCATTTGAACTGAAATTTTTGACGTCTGCTGTCAGTTGTCATCAGTAAGGTTTGCCATTTAATCATGAGTAGTTTCACGCTTCCACAACGTTTGGAAATTGTCCAATTATTTTATCAAAATTCGAGAAGTTTTGTCGGTGTTCAAAGAGCATATCGTGCAAAATATGGTCGTCATTCTGCTCCATCCGCGCTCTCAATTCGTCGAATAATCGATAAGTTGGAGAGTGAATTTACTCTATTGGATACTAAGCCTAAAAATCGTATGCGTACCGCACGTTCTACACAGAATATAGCCGCCGTACAGGCCAGTATCGAGGAAAACCGTGAATTGTCCGTGCCACGCCGATCTCAGGAATTGGGCCTGTCCAGGATGACTACCTGGCGTATTTTGCGATTGGATCTTGGCCTGCATCCCTATAAGATGATTCTGGCCCAAGAACTGAAGCCTAATGACCATCGTTTGCGTCGGGAGTTCGCGGATTGGGCTCTGGAATCAATTGAAAATGATCCCAATTTTCATCAAAAAATCATCTTTTCTGATGAGGCGCATTTTTGGCTCAAGTCTCGGGGGACATTTGGCCGATATATTGTTTAAATCATAAATGGCATAGAATATCCAATATAATAAAAAAGATTTCGATCAATTCCGAATGAATATTCAGTGTTTTTTTTCAATTTCAAAACATATCACCCTTATTGGGAAACCCTTTACTAGAGTTTACGTTCTTATCCAATAATGTCGAAACTTCTTCATTTTTGTTAATTTAAATTTATATAACAAATGTTTAATAGCACTTTTAAATTTATAACTTGTTCAAATTGCTGATTTCATAACTATTTGTGAAATTATTACAACTAAATTCTGTCGACCTTCGATCAACTTTCTTCTATTCTTATACTCTAAAGATCTTATTACTGTTGTAAATTTTTATATTTTCGAATCAATTTCACGCGTCGTACCTACGTATGCACTACTGATATCCATATTTTATTTTGTACATTGACATTGTTGATTTTCGTTAAAGTTTAAAATTCAATATTTAAATTTTATATTAACGCCTGTCTTTAAATAACGCATCATTATTTATACAACTTGAATCTTATTCAACCTAGTCAATATTTTAACTAATTTAATTTTGTATTTTAAAAGGACGATTTAAAATTATTTCGACATTTTTATGTATATTTTTTTAAAAAAATTTTAAAACTTCAAATCAAAATTATTTTTACAACGAAAACTCCCTCGAGCGAATTAATTGTAATATTGCATCAACTTTGATTTTTACATTTTATTATATATCAGATGCATTTAATTTTTATTGATATCCGTCAATTTAAATCAACTAAAATATGTTATATTTATTGTGATCTAGTCGACATTTTGTGAACTGTACACTAGCGTTAACTATATTTGTAGCGAATTTAAAGTTATTATTTATTTTTATTTGTCTCGCTAGCGTCCGGATTCCAACTTTCGTGCGTTGCTTTTTCCTGTATCGAGGGTTGGAATCCTGATTCTATCGACAAACAATATTTTAAGGCGACATTTACATTGTTTCAAAAGGCGTAATATCGTAACTGCTTATTTCTTTCTATTAAAATTCTTTTTAGCTTTTCGACTGTGTTGTTGTCGGTGTCGTCGACATGATGTGCTGACCGGCCTCATCTATCCTTTTATATGAACAAAGTTCATAGCATACGAAGTACAGATCACTTATTTCCAAAACTTTTAAACAATTCTTTCCAAGATTGAATTTTAAATTCAAATGTTTAAATCTTTTCATAACATCAATATTTTGACATTCCTATTGATACTACCTTTTGTGTTTTTGACAACTTTTATAATTCACTGGTATTGCCAATATTTTCAACACTCTTCAAATATGGATGACGGTGGGCCATCCTCGGAGCGGACGAATCTCTCAAGAATTGTCGAAAATTTAGCCCAACTTGAAATCCAACGAACAGACGCTTATGAAACTCCAAAAATTCCTAAATTCTTTCGCGAAGACCCAGTTTCATTCTTTGTTATTGTTAAAGCATCTTTCAGAAAAGCGCACATTCTTCTCGAAACAACCAAGGCCGACTATTTGGTTGCTAATCTCGACGATGACCTGATTCCGCACATTAAACACATCCTTGAATTGGAACCGAAACCGGTAGATTTATATACACAGATTAAAAACCGTCTTATTTCTAGTTTCTCCGTTTTCGAAGAAACTCGGCTGTGCCGACTATTGAGGGGAGAGGTTGTCTCTGAAGGGAAACCCTCTTTGCTTTTGACTCGGCTTCGTGCGTTGAATAGCGGTAGCTGCTCGGACACAGTCATCAAAAGCGTTTTTCTGGAACAAATACCCTCAAACATTCGTGCCATTTTGGCCATGTTAAATGTCGAGGACCTCCAAGAACTTGCCAACCTGGCAGACAAGGTGTCTGAGGAAGCTCAACCGTTTGATTACCGGGTGGCATCGGCTTCAGTTGGCCAAGGTGCGCCTTTCGGTACCGCTCCTGTTTCCGCGCAATTAGACCCTTTATCATCTTTAACGGAGATTCTTATTAAACAGTTTGAAAAGCTTTCTGATGAAATTGAGAATATTAAAAATTCATCCCAATCTCGGGGCCGTTCCACTTCGAGGACATTCCGGCGCCGCAGTCGATCTCGCAACAATAACACCTCTAGCCGCTGTTTTTGTCATCAGGGTTTCGGCAAGAATGCCAAAAAGTGCACTCAGCCGTGCTCATGGAGAACCGATACGACCCCGGAAAACTAGTACAGCCCTTTCGAGCGGAGATCATCGATTCTGGCCCATCTAGTTCCAAGCGTCTCCATATTCAGGACTTATCCAGTGGATCAATTTATTTAATAGATACCGGTTCTGATATCTCCTTAATGCCGGCGGTGGCATCTACATTGAAACTTAACCCAAGTGATCTCGTCTTGTTCGCGGCTAACGATTCACGAGTTTTAACTCATGGCGAGCGCACCATCACACTAAATCTTCACCTGCGCCGATGTTTGAAATGGAATTTTCGAGTAGCAGCAGTTCCTTACCCTATCATAGGGGCGGACTTGCTTGCACATTATCACCTCGTTCCATTCTTGCACGAATCGCGTTTGGTCGATACAACCACTGGCCTAAGCGCTCGTGGTTTCTTTACACCCGCATCGATATACGGTTTAAGTGTCATCAATCATGACCATGCATTTTTCAAAATTCTGGCATGTTTCCCGGAGCTTAAATCTCTTTCTCAGGGAACCATTTCTCATGAAGTGGACGTGGAACACCACATTTTGACTAACGGTCCTCCCGCTTTTGACCGTGCTCGACGCCTTTCTCCGGAAAAACTGGTCGCTGTCAAGGCAATTTTCAAACGAATGATAGAAGACGGAATTTTTCATCCTTCCAGTAGCCCATGGGCATCACCCATTCACATGGTGAAAAAGAAAAATGGCGAGTGGCGCGTCTGCGGCGATTATCGACGTTTAAATGCCATCACGGTTCCTGACAGGTATCCTGTACCACACCTTCATGATTTCGCCTCTATGCTAAGAGGTAAACAGATCTTTTCCAAATTGGATTTGCACATGGGTTACCACCAAATACCAATAACTCAGAGCGACATACCAAAACAGCTGTCATAACCGCTTTCGGGCTATTTGAATACGTGGTTATGACATTTGGCCTCAGAAATGTTGGTCAAACCTTCCAACGATATATCCATCGCGCTCTTGGTGATCTCAGCTTTGTCTTCCGTTACATCCCGTAAAACTTAATAAAAATTTAAAATCGCGCCTACAGCAAGGCAACCCGGCATACAACCAGGCGATTGACGAACGTAAATCACATCACTGCGATGATAACTACTTGTCGATATACGACAAAACTCTTTCTCTTGTCTTCTCAAGCAAGGAAAAAGCGTAAGTTATATATATAAGCATCTCAAAACTTATTATATTAACTATAACGTCAATAGTAGTGCGTGAGTTGTATACCTAGGCATCTCAAAACCTAGTATATTAGCATAAAACGTACAAGTTACATATATAGGCATCTCAAAACCTGTATTAATAACTTGTAGACGCACACACTTAAATGCGGAAGTCACATATATAGGCATCTCAAAACCTGTATTATTGACTTATGTAGACGCACACACTTAAACGCGGAAGTCACATATATAGGCATCTCAAAACCTGTATTATTGACTTATATAGACGCACACTTTTAATGCGTGAGTTACATATATAGGCATCTCAAAACCTGTATTATTTACTTATATAGACGCACACATTTAATGCGTGAGTTACATATATAGGCATCTCAAAACCTGTATTATTAACTCATAAACGCATAAACCCCTTAATATTGCCTTCTCATCCTGAGAAGTAGTATAAGTCATACACATAAGCATCTCAAAACTTATTGTATATCTATCTTTTAATTAATAAAGCTTGTACACCGCAATATAATCAAATTTGTTATTACTGTGAACAACTCGAGCCGCATAGGTTTGACTAGTGACCACGATCTCACAAAAATATGAATAATCAGAATTTACCACTCTGATTTAATCATCAAACTTTCCTCCCTTTTCCTAATTTTCCCAACCTACCCTCGCCTTAGCTCGGGACGTAACACTTCGCATATATTGATGACATTCTCATCGCTTCTTCGTCCTATGAAGAGCATGAGAGTCACCTCAAAATCGTTTTCCAACGTTTAAAAGATTTTTCTTTGCGAATTAACTTGAGCAAATGCCAATTCGGCAAATCTGAACTCAATTTCTTGGGATATCAGATCAACCATGAAAGTTGTTCTCCAACTTTGGACAAGGTGCAGGCAATAACCGATTTTTCAAAACTAAAAACCGTCGTCGAACTCCGCCGATTTTTCGGAATGGTGAATTTTGATCGAAAAAGTTTAAAACACATTGCTGAAGTCCAGGCGCCGCTTCAGAAATTCATCTGCGACTCTCGTAAGAACGACAAACGTCCAATTCCGTGGGACCTCGAATGCGATGCTGCGTTTGGAAAGGTAAAATTCGATCTGGCTAACGCAACACGTTTATCTCATCCTGCTCATGATGATGAGACCCGCCTGGTTACCGATGCCTCCAACTTCAGTATGGGCGCATCCCTTGGGCAATGGATCATCAACTCTTGGAAACCTCTAGCGTTCTTCTCGCGAAAATTTTCACCGGCACAACGCGTGTACAGCACCTATGATCGAGAACTTACCGCAATTTACGAGGCTATCCGACACTTTCGGTATTTCCTCGAGGGGCACACTTTCACTATCGTTACCGATCATAAACCGCTGATTCATATGTTTTCTCAACGCGTCGAAAAAATCTCGCAGCGACAACAGCGTCAGATCGACTTTACATCGCAATTTTCCACAAATAATAAATATCAACCAGGCGACGAAAACGTAGTTGCTGACTCACTTTCTCGTGTAGAGAGTATCCGTGTACCCACGGAATTCAGTCTCGCGGAACTCGCGGAACTCGCGGAAGCCCAAACGAATGATGATGAAATTAAAGCTCTCATCTCCGACCCTAAATGCTCTTTGAACATTCGCAAAATTCAATGGAGTCATGAACATACGTCAATTTACTGCGACCTAACTGGCGAAGCACTTCGTCCCATTATTCCATCGTCACTCAGGGAACGAGTGTTTAAACTATTCCATCATCCAGCACATCCGAGCGCAAAAGTTACGGATCACGTTATCCGTAAGCGCTACGTATGGCCATCGATGCGTCGCGAAATCTCCGACTGGTGCAAAGCATGTCATGAATGCCAACAGTCGAAAATTTCGCGGCACAATCGTGTGTTGCCATCAAACTTTACAGCTCCAGATGGACGCTTTCGCCATGTTGATATGGACATCGTTGGACCGCTTCCAATCAGCAATGGTTTTAAATATTGCCTCACTGTCATCGACCGTTTTTCACGATGGCCTGAGGCGGTTCCACTTGCTAACATCGAAGCATTAACCGTTTGTAGAGCTTTTGTCGATCAATGGGTCTCTCGTTATGGCTCGCCTGAGACTCTAACAACCGACTAAGGGAGTCAATTTGAATCTCAGATCTTCTCAGCGCTGTTGAAACTGATTGGCTGCAATCGCATTCGCACCACTGCTTATCATCCCTCTTCTAACGGTATGATTGAACGGTGGTACCGCTCATTTAAAGCAGCCATTATGTGTCACTCCGACCCAGAATGGTCCCGCTTGCTATCAACCATTTTGCTGGGCCTCAGGTCTAACGTTCTGGACGTCGGAGCTTCTCCAGCAGAGTTTGTGTTCGGCGCAACACTTCGGATTCCAGGAGAGTTCGTCCCCCCCGAGGATTTTTCACCTGACCCACACATCTTTCTCGAATAATTCCGCAACCACATGTGTCGGATCAAACCAGTTCCTGTTGCACAAAAATACAAACGTAAAGCACTTATTTTCAAAGACTTGAAAGATTCTACTCACGTTTTCCTTCGTGATCATGCCAAGAAAGCTTTAAAGCGCCCATACACGGGCCCACATAAGATCTTAAACCGAACTTCCGACAGGGTTTACGAAATAAATTTTAACGGCGTTTCACGCCACGTCTCCATCGAGAATATAAAGCCTGCATATTTCATACGCGACGACATTGATCAACTTCCTTCTAAAGAAACAGTTTCGCCTGTATTACGAACGTACACTCGCAAACGAGTATCGTTCATGTAAATGGATCTGGATGTTATTTGGTTATTGAACGACGTCGGAAAAGAACCAAGACAAGTCAAACGTCTGTGACTGTGGCTTGGTATCTTTCCCTTTCGTCTCCAATCTCGCGAATAACTATCTTGTCACCCATTTGACATTTTTTGTATTTCTGTCGTTTCAACCTTTAATTGTTACAAATGTCGACGGAACAAACTACGTATCTCTTGTTTTGCTAACATCGAGCTTTTTATCAATGGTAATCATCGATCTTGCGACTGCCTATTGTTAGAAATTAGTATTCGTTAGTTTAGGCCAGCCTGAATCGCTACATTTCGTCTACAATAATGTTAATCGCATGTTAAGAACTGATTGTTATTGAAAGAAATCGCTATTTTCGATGTTAAAAGCGGAGTAACATTTTTATTTTCCTTTATTATCGTCAAAAATTTTTTATACGTAGTATAAAGTAATCTCACAATGTGTACAATATTTATTTTATAAAAACTAACTGTATTATTTTACATTTTACATTTATGCATGCTAAACTCAAACAACTTCCCCGTGTATACTCTTTGACCGCTCTCACTCAGGGGGGGGGGGTACTGTAGGGAAGGACGGAATGTCAGTTATTTATAAAGTTTACCATTACTGACTTGGGAAGTAGGCTCCCAACTCCGATTTACCAAAAAGCCGACACATGCCTACTGGGTGATGCCCTCTGTGGCTGTGCTGTGAACCCCTCTGACGTGCGATGGTAACACAGCGATCTCTTTGGCGGCGCCTTTCAAGCTGGTGTTATCAATGGAACAAACGAAAAAATAAAACGGCCAGAAAAACAATTAAAAATAAAACAATTTTACGAGCAGCTCTCAGACTATCCCTGACAATGTCGAGTTTTAATTAAAAAAGGTGGCTTGGGCTCGATCCTCTCGTTGCCGGTCGAGGTAAGAGCATTTAACGTAATTTACCACGTTACATAGTATATACAGCAGTAACCTTACCAGACAGTGATATACGCGCACAAAATACGGTATACGGACCAATCCGTGAGTAAACCATCGTTGATTAGAACATCAATCATACCAAATTAAATGTAATTCCTGCCTGTTTCATATGGCGTTGTAGAACTTTAATAATTTTATTAGTAATAAAGTGTCATGCATCGCATAAACCTGTAAGTAACACGTACACACGCGTAAATAATTTTATATATACATTCAAGATAATTATGTATAGTAAATACCAATAATAAGTGAGTTGTAAATTTCCGGATCAATCGATACACTATATAGCTTTATTCTTACACTGCATAAAAATAGAATATGTCATTAATTTTGATACAGTTTGATTTACAAGCGGTAACTTAGAATTAATACTTTTGTATATCATGAAAAATTAATAGACATTTATAAAAGTACATTGAACTTTATCATTATTATTAAAAAATACACATGTGTATTCAGATTCAAATAAAAGTTTGTATGTTTAAGATGAAAGTGCTTCAATTTTAATTTATGTGCCTCCGGCGCGTAAACTCGTTTTGACACTACAGTTGAGAGTTGCGTAATGTTATGTATTACGATACAGAGGAATGTAATGTAAAAATTGAACTGCGCATTTGCCTACAACCATACAGCGGAGCGTAATCTTCTTCTTCTTCGTACAGCGTTGGCACCGTACTGACAAAGCCTTGTACATTTGAACTGCGCATGCTCTATTACAATACGCTACTACTACACAAGACCGACAAAATCAAAATGGCCGGAACTAGTCGCGAAATATCAAGTGCAGTGGACGAGAATCATGATGAATACTAGATTAGATTCGAGTGTACGCATAAAAACTCGTACACAGTGTGTCCCAAAAATAACCGAACTTTTTGGATATAGAATAAGATACACATTATATTATCTTTGAAAGCTATTATTTATTTGGAATAGGTTCCATTAGACTCAATACAACGTTTGGAACGATCAACCAGCGGATGCATAGATTTTTTTATGTCATTTATAAGAATATTCTTCAGCACCTCGGTTATGGCTGCTTGAATGGCTGGGATATCATCATAACATGCTCCTTTCATCTTGGTTTTCAGTTTTGGAACTAGAAAATAGCCACATGGTGATAGATCAGGCGAATACGGAGGGTGGTTGATGAGAGAAATCCGTTTTTTCATAAAAAATTCGTTGACTTTTCTGGTCTTGTGAGGTGGTGCATTTAACTGATGTGGAACAAAACGTGCACAGACCTTTCTTTTACCCAAATCTTCAAATAAAAATCTCCAAATAGTGTTTTTACTCCAGTTGAATTCCTCAGCCAACATTCTCGTAGTAAAATTTGCATCGATGCCAATGATTTCACGAGCTTTTTCCACCAATTCAGCACGATTACTAACTTTTAGACGAACTGGCCTTAGGTCGTCATTTAAATCCTCACGACTATTTTTGAATCGTGTAAACCACGTATGAACTTGAGTATGACTCATACAATCAACACCATAAACTTTTTTCATCAATTCGTATGTCTCAGCGGATTTTTTTTCAAGTTTAACACAAAATTTTATATTTGCTCTTTGTTCCATTTTTGTTTTGTAACATTAGCACACGTTTTCTTTTATTGAAATGGCTGTAACTTTCACATCTGTCATCCGATTTACATGAATTTAGGTGCGTTTGAACGAGGATGAATGTATCTTGTTAATGCTGCAAATTTTCAATAGATGGCGCTGCATGTTGTATGATTTAAATATAAAGTTCGGTTATTTTTGGGACACACTGTGTATACGCACCGAAGTCACATAAAATAGAATATGTGCCAATGCACACAATTCAGGTAATTACCAGACTCGCTTAAAATGCTTGCAGGACTGATCACGCCTCGGCTTCGTCTCGGCTTTGTCTCGACTTTGCCTCAGCCACGTCTTGGCTACGCCTCGATTACGTCTCGATTACGCCTCACCTACGCCATGACTACGCCTTGGCTTCGATCTCCTGCAAGCATTGTCGTTCGTCGGGTAATAACCCTCATTATGCGCCTGGGCGCATAATATACTATTACGTTACTACAAAAAATTTTCATTACATGTAATGGAAGTTTAATACAAAAATTTCTAACCGCTGTTTGCAACATGGCACTAATCACATCATAATAATTAATCAATTCAAGTATTAATGAAATTACAGATCAACCAAGAAGTTATACGTGATATATGACATCTGTTGTACATTACATACAACCCTAGTTGTATAGAACATAGAATCAACTATGTACTATACAGATTCATAGGAAACAAGACTCACGTAATGACACCAAAACTACAATCCTGTATAAGCTATACCCTGTACAAAACTACTGGAATGGGGTGGAGTACAATCTACTCCATATAATATATGGGTCATTCCATATTAGATTGAATTTTAAGATTACAGTGTGAATAAGTATCTTACATAAAATTGATCATATGTCCGATTATATGCAATGCAACGCGGATTCAATCATTCCGTCCCATGTGTTATTTTTTGGACACTTTCAGTTAGATAATTGTATGAGTTTTCAATCCTATTTAATTTAGTTTATTTATTATAATTCATTGTAATTTATAATTTATAATTTATTTAAATTATTTACTATTCAATTCAATGCTAATTTCTAATTGCTATATATCCATATAATAACGGGCAAGATAATATTAAAATTCTAAATGTAGTTTCAATGCATCCAACAGGAAGACGGTACGATTTCGCCCTTGGTTTGCACTACAGTCAGTTTTACAATTGGGAAAAAAATTTGGTTTCTTTTTCTTATCTGAAACTATTTTTCCTACTATCTTGCAACACATTGGATCTATAACTTAATTCGTAAGGTTTGCTAAGAGATGGCGTAACTTGATTATTATTCCGTCGTTCCAATATTCCGAACATGCGTTGGAAAGCTACTGTCATTGTGCATGTTTTTCAGTATATGCCATTTATTTGAAGCTTAAACAACAATAATTATTTTTCACTCAAATATGTCGAACTTTGTGCCTGAAAAAGTGTTTTTGCGGGGAGTTCTTCTTCATTACTTTAATATGAAGAAAACTGCTGCCGAAAGTCATCGTATTTTGGTGGAAGTTTATGGTGAACATGCTATAGCTGAACGAACGTACCAAAAGTGGTATGCACGATTTAAAAGTGGTGATTCTGGCTTGGAAGACGAAGAACGTCCTGGGCAGCCAAAATAGTTTGAAGATGAAGAACTGGAAGCATTACTCGATGGAGATTGTTGCCAAACACAAGAAGAGCTCGCAGAATCTTTGGGAGTCACTCAAGTAGCCATTTCAAAACGTTTAAAAGCAGCGGGATACATTCAAAAGCAAGGAAATTGGGTTCCACATGAACTCAAGCCGAGAGACGTTGAAATGCGGTTTTGCATATCCGAAATGCTGCTGGAACGCCACAAAAAGAAGTCATTTTTTAATCGGATTGTTACTGGTGATGAAAAATCGAGGACTCCCTCTAGTTGAACAGACTGTATATTATATTGTAGTGTATTGCACATGGATCATTTAGATGACATTGAAAAAGACCACGTTCTAAAACTAGCTAGGGAAATAGGGACCGTTTCCTTCTGCCAGGAGAAGAATTGCCAGGAACCGATCTGGTTATGCATAGAATACCAACAACCGATGATGAACGAACTAAGGGAAGGTAATATATATTCCCGCACGCACTTAAAGACGAAATAAACAGACAGGTAGAAGAATTTTTAAACGCAGGAATAATTAAACCTTCTCACTCGCAATACAATACCCCTTTTTGTATAGTCAAGAAGAAGCCAGATTCACAGAGAAGGCCCAAATCGCTTCCGAGCTCTTAACGAGAAAACCATAAATGATGCATATCCCCTATCTAATATAACAGAAATCCTTTATCAAGTAGGAAGCGCAAAATATTATAAAGTTTTAGATTTAGCTTCAAGTTTCCATCAAATAAGAATGGATCCTCGTGATGCACACAAAACTGCATTTAGCATTCCATACGGACATAATGAATTTTGCAGAATGCCTTTTGGTTTGAAAAACGCTCCAGGAACATTTCAGCGTTTTATGGATAATCTTTTACGCGGACTCCAGGGAGTTATATTTTTTATGTGCCTCCGGCGCGTAAACTCGCTTTTACGCGACAGTTGAGAGTAGCGTAATGTTGTGTATTGCGATACAGAGTAATGTAATGTAAAAATTGAACAACGGATGAGCCTAATACGATACAGCGTAGCGGAGCGTAATCTTCTTCGTATAGCGTTGGCACCGTACTGACAAAGCCTTGTACATTTGAACTGCGTATGCGTCTATTACAATACGCTACTGCTACACAAGATCGAGAAAATCAAAATGACCGGAAGTATTCGTAAAATGTCAAGTGAGATGGGCGTTAATCACGGTAATTTCGACCTTTTCAGATTGGATTCGAGTGTACGCATAAAAACTCGTATATGCGCCGAAGTCACCTAAAATAGAATTATGCCAATGTACACAATTCGGGTACTTTCGAGACTCGCTTAAAATGTTCGCAGGAGATCGTAGCCAAGGCGTAGTCGAGGCGTACGTGACTATTGTATACCTGGACGACATAGTAATTTACGCAAATAGTTAAGAACACGAGCATAAATTCAAGTTATTAGTACAAAGACTCCAATTAGCTGGATTAAAATTACAAAATGACAAGTGTGCATTTCTACGTCGAAAGGTTAATTATCTCGGACACATGTTAAGCGAAAAGGGACTCAGTCCAGATCCAAAAAAGGTGGAAGATGTGAAAGACTTTCCGCAGCCCAAAGATGTAAAAAACGTGAAACAATCTCTCGGACTGAGCGGATACTATCGTCGTTTCATTAAAAACTGTGCCCAAATTGCAAAACCACTTACTAAACTCCTACAAAAAGATATGCCATTCGAATGGAATGAAAAACCTGAAGATTCATTTAATACATTAAAGACCTTCCTATGCAACGCCCCTCTGTTACAATTTCCTTACTTCACTAAACCCTTTCATGTCACCACAGATGCCTCTGGCTATGCACTTGCAGTCCTGCATAGTGTCGACAGCTTTAGATCTTACGTTTATGGTAAAAAATTCACCATAATAACTGACCATCAACCTTTAGTATGGATTAAAACAACAGACTTCAACACTAGAATTAAAAAATGGAGATTTAAGTTATAAAAGAAGGTTAACACATGATGAGTAATGTCGAGAATATAAAGTTATGATAAAAGTCATGATTTTTCTTGATAAAATGACGTGATGTCATGGAGTCGACGACACTTTGTCTACTAAATTATTAGATTCAAACAGTTAACTTTAAATATTGACAACAGTTATTGTAAATACAGAATTTGAAATGTAAACAGACATCAGCTGGAAAGCTATCATGAATTTGATCTATTAAGTAATGAAAAATAAATTCTATTCAAAGTAAATATGTCTTCTTTTTTATGTATACTAAATTCATTGAATTTTATATGGATCATCTCTGATGTTAATCTTTTCCGATAGTCAGAGACATAATCAACAATCCTGGTATTTTCTCAATCAAATTCATGGTTGAATTCCAATTGATGTTCACAGACTACGGATTCACTGTTTTTTTTATTTTTGTCTTCATTGATACGAACTCTTAATGCTCTCTTAGATTCACCAATATAAGTCGCACCTAAAATCCACATACAAGATACACCTCTTCGTCCCATAATTTCTTTGATCAATAGTTCCACGCATTTTTTAGCAAAAATACTATATGATGAATTAAAAGACAGTATCAAAGTCTCAAAATCACATTTAAATGACAGTTTAGATCTTGAAAGAAAATTGGAAAATCTCGTTGTAGATGATAATCATGTTCTGCTTTCACTAGATGTCAGTTCATTATTTACAAATGTACCCTGTGATTTGGTCCTAAAGAGTTTAGACTGAAGATGTCAGCTTATTCATAATAACTGTAGAATTCCATTTGATGAAATTATAAATGGTACTAAATTTATTTTCGAAAACACATATTTTACCTTTAATAATAATATTTATTTGCAAATTTTTGGCACTCCAATGATTTCACCAATTTCACCTCTATTCGCAGACATTGTCATGGATGATTTGGAAAATGATTGCCTACGAATTTTAAAAGACAAACATAATTGCTCTCCTTTATTTTATTACAGATTTGTAGATGACACTATTCTGTGTGTACAAAAGAAATTTATTGACTTGGTTTTCAACATTTTTAATTCACAAGATAAGAACTTACAATTCACCTTTGAAGTTCAACAAAATAATCAAATTAACTTTCCGGACTTGTCATTAATTATAAAAGATAATAAAATTATTTCTAATTGGTTTCAAAAACCTACCTCATCAAATAGATCAATTAAATACTTTTTCAATCATCCAATTTGTGAGAAAAAAAATATTGTTTATAACTTAGTTGACCGAGCGATATCTTTATCTCACAAAACGTTTCATAACGCCCATTTGAAGATTGTTAAACAAATATTATCAAACAACGATGATCCAAATGGCTTCATCGATAAAAATATAAAAATCCGTATGAATAAAATTAAATACAGCTCTCCAAATTCTCTAAATAAAAAAAACCGTTCAGACAGTAAGCAGTAGCGTCACTGCTCGTGACCTCAGACACTGAGAGTTCGATATTGAATCTATATTGTTAGTGGGCGCAAGAATCCGTGCCCTTAGAACGGCCTTGCGATTTCCAACCAATTCCACTCGCGGACACTGATTTTACTTTTTAATTAGTTAACGAGGCTGGCCCAGAGTCTGCCGCCCCGGAATCTTCGCGGCGAGGTGCTATACTCGCACCCTGCTCAATTTGAACGAATTAGCAACAATTATAAATAAAACCCAAAGAGAAATACTCAAAGACTATCTGAGATTCTCCTGCGTCTCCTCCAGCTTCCTCGACTCGTCATCCTCTTTATTTTAATTAAATAAAATAAACTTTAAAATCTTTTTTCGGCACCCAGCCACCTCGAACGCCGATCAGAGAATGAAGATGAATGGCGAGTTCCACTGGCGTGTTCGCTAAACCGGAAGGCGGTGGCGCTTGCAAGGCTTACCGACATTTGCGTCAAGTTCTTAGTCACGAGCCACAGATGGCGAAGGTACGCCGATATTTAGCGCCGCCACGCTGGCGGTTAACGAAATCAAACCCTTCGCGCAGGTCAGGTTGTTGACAACCTGTCAACAAGGCGTCGAAGAGCTCCTCTCCTTGGTGTACTTAAGCAGGCGGGACTCACATGCGCCTGACGCAGCAAGGATCCTCTGCATGGTGTGCCGTGGCGCGAGTATTGATCGCCATCGACCGGACGGTGATCTCGTGCGGGTGGACCTCGTAGTGTTCGCGTGTTTAAAGACAAAATGAAAATAAGGATTAATTCACTATTAACGTTATAGTAATCGGAATCCTTGGTCTGGCAGTTGGGAATAGGTTCTTGGGGAGTCTAACCTCTCCCCTGAGGTAAACTATTATTTAAAAAACTTTATTTAAAAATAAACATAAATACAAGTCAAAGTCAGGAGCCTAACGAGCACATTACGCTCAACCCCTGACTTCTGACTGTTACAGATAGCCTTGGGCATGATTCTCTGCTCGAGGTCGAAATTTTGAATTCATTTATAATCATTTATTGTGCGTGGATAAGTACCACGTCACAATATATATATATATATATATATATATATATATATGAAGGGAATTCCTCAAAATTGTTTTATTATTCTCCTTCGGTCTTGTGAACTGACCTCATTCTTGTTACATTTGTGCTGAGCCTACAATATACTCAGGTTACGAGCACTAAGAATAAAAATTCGTCGCGTTCACCTATAAAAACAAATTTCGATGGAAATCGTTTAATGGCCCCTCTCAATTGTCCTAATTGAGAAAGAAGTTATTCTTTTATTTTTAGCCGCTCGTAACAATAAATACATTTAAACTCTTTGAAAAATGCTATTGAGTGATTTATTTATTACTTTGATTGTATATTTTTCATGCATACTGTAATTTAAAAAATGGATTAGAATATTGACAATTTCCGCATGAAATATTAGTTTCTTTGATGGATTATGGATTTCAACTGACTAAATTTTTTAATTATTTGTCAATTTAACGTTAAATAATGTTTCATATTAGTTCATTAAAATAATTTGAATACGATTAATGTTTCATAAAAATATAATAATAGACAATTCTTATTTATTCGAGTAATTTATTAATTAAAAGTTTTATTAGATCATTAATAATTGATTGCTTGAATTAATTATATTTCTTAATTTACTCCATTAATTAATGCTAATAATTTATTAAAGCAACTATATCAGATCAAATGATAAAGTCTTGTTACTCAATGCAATGCATAATATTTGGTATGTAACCGTGATTTTTATTAAATAAATTATTTGAAATCACATAGGGCAACACTGCCAGATGAATATAGGTTACCTTCAGAAAGTTATTACCCGTATTTATATAATCAGCAATACAAAATTATGGGCTCCAGACTTACCTTAGTCAATTCACAAAATAAGATAAAATACAACAAAGTCCCAAACTTGAACCATTAATCAAATATCTATTAATTTACGGATTATAACATTCTGGAAAATTGAATTGGCGTTAGTCCCTTTCTGGATAATAGTAGAGGAGGTGGTTCTTTACCAAGGGAAGAGATAATCAAAAGACTACTAATTACTAAAGATTAAAAAAAATGAACAGTTCAATGTTTAATATTTATTCTAAATAACATGAATACGTTGAATTCTAACTACATTGTTTGATAATAGAACGAGGTCACATTGTTTTATTACATAAATAATAATTAAAACGATCTAGAGGGAAATTTTATATAATATAAATTTATCAAATGATACAAATAATTTAAGGGAAGAAAGGGAAGAACTAAAATAGTCAGGACCTTTCCGTCCGATATTCAAGACTTAGACAATTAAATTTGATTCGTAAACTTGGAAGATTGGTTCTATATGAAATTTATCATTTACAGGATTGTAAATTAATGAGGGACAAAAGGATCTATAATATAAAAATTTGATATTCTTTAAACATTCAGTTTTAGGATTTTATATCACCTATTAGTTATTAATTAACATTAATCAAGAGTCCAATCGAGAAATTTGTGAAGTATAAGTAATTCTAAACAATCAATTATGAAGACACTAAATCTTTATCATAATTAACACATTTTCAAAAACTAAACCTTTACTAGAAAAGAAACACAATTATTCACAATAAATAAGTTTTTTTAATATATTTAATTTTTACTTATTTGATAGAGGAATGGTGAGGTTAGGTTATTTTTAGAAATAATTATTGACGACTATCCTGAGTCACATATCGAATAAACAATATTTATTAATAAGAGCCGTATTTACATCACACACATCACATAATACATCACAGATTCTCCCCTTGTTTAATAATAAGCCTCGGGAACCGTCTGAACGGTGGCTTTACCAACTGGTCAATATGACGCTTATGAGTTTTACCTGAATCTTCTTGAACAACGTACGTAGACGGAGCAGTTTGCTTAATTATTTTACCTGGGACTCTTTTTTGATCCCTAATGCCATGTGCATCCAGAAATACATCGTCTCCTACTCGTATGTCAATTTGACGACTTCCTGGTCTTGACATTATTTGGCGTCTTTGTTGATTCTCTACATGCGTTATTACGCTTGGTTTTAAACAATCAAGTTTTGTTCGTAAATTGCGGTTATACATTAAGTTGGCAGGACTTCTGCCTGTGGTGATGTGTGGAAAATTTCTATAGTCAAACAAAAACTTATTAACTGCATGTTCTATACACTTCCCCCCTTTTATTATTTTTGATACTTTGTCTTTGAATGTCTGTATGAAATTTTCCGCAGCACCATTTGTCGCTGGATGATACGGAGGAGAAAATGTGTGTTCGACTCTTAGTAATCTCTAGGCTTCTAAATTGCGGGCCACCGTCTGTTACACAGTGTATTGGAAATCCAAATCTAACAAAAAGATTATCAAATTCTTTTATTACTCTTTTCGCATCCGTATTCCTTTTACAATTGATGATTTCCGGCCATTTGCTATTGGCGTCGATTACAAATAGATACATATCGCCTTCAAACATCGCGTAATCGCAGTGTATACGTCCCCATACCCTACTACCCTAGCGAACTGGCTGCACGGTAGCTTTACGCTGTACCGTAAAGCTATCGTAAAGCTATCGTAAAGTAGCATTATAACTTATGAATGAGGCAAAATAAACATTCAAAATGTTATCATCCTTATTATACGTTGAAAATAACGTTAACTGGTATTTGAAATATGCAATAATTTTATTTATTTACGCTAAAAATTAAAAAAAAATATAATATCTGTCATTGAAGGCAGTGCCGTGGTTCACCTTTTGTGGAACTTCTCCGTTAAAGTTGACCATTGGTTGGAGTCAGACACAACTATACTTTCATCTCACTCTAACAAATATTCAATCCTGACGGTGAAGACATGGAAAGTGATGAACCACTGCACTGCCTTGAATGACAGGTATTATGTTTTTTTCAATTTTTAGCGTAAATAAATAAAATTATTGCATATTTCAATTATCATTTAACGTTATTTTTGACGTAGAATAAGGATAAAAATATTTTGAATATTTATTTTGCCTCATTCATGAGTTATAATGCTACTTTACGATAGCTTTACGGTATAGCGTAAAGCTACCGTTCAGTTAATTCGCTACGGGCGTTATAACTATTTTATATTTCAAGTTCTGATTAGTATTTAAAAATGTTATTTTGATAAAATTGATAATTTCAGTTCTTCAAAAATCATAAAACTTTAATTAGTAGGGATAAGCACTATCAGAAACCAAAACTGTAATTTCTTATTTGATTTTATTGATTTCACAAGAAGTCTATTAAATTATGGAACAAAATTAAAGAATATTTAATAAAAGTCACTGATATTTTCTGCGACTGCATCTTGTAAAACTATGTCTATGAGTATTCGACAATAGTTTTAATTTTAAGCAAGTAATTTTTCCCGTGGCATTCGAAGATTCTGTCTAATAATAAGGATCGCTTTTTATTTGTTTTTATTTGGGATAATCGATATTTCATTCACATTTTTAAGGACGTTCTCTTGCCCGTAGATGTGATCATCCTACTCTATCATAGGTAGTGGGATTACTGTTAAGCTTTCTTCTTCTTCTTCTTCTTCTTGCTTGAGGCTTCTTGCTGTTCAGCAAATAACCATAACTAACACACAATAGTAAAACCTCCACAAATTAGTAACCTCAATTTTATAGTAACACTCCTATATGCCAATGAAATTAAAGGTTGCAAAATAGTTGACGAATCAAGAAACAGCAGCAGTAATTCGCCCAATCAAAATTCAGTTTAATTGCCACGCGTATGCGCACACTAAAAAATGACGTAAAAGTCTGAGACACCTCGCAGTAAGACGAGCAGTATCAAAATCTTCTTCTTCTTCAATCAATGGCCTCTTGTTCAGTGAACAAATAGCCAGAACATCCACGTGGGGCTAGAAGAGCCCAATATAACCATACCATTATAAAAACGATCCAAGTAAGAACACTGCAAAGGTAAAGCAGTCAAGTCCCGATCAGAGTCAAAGATATTATAAGCCTAGACAGTGATCCCAGAACGTGGGAGCTGGCGGCCCCCACCATAGATGCCTCGAGCTCATTGTGTCTTCCTCATTCAACAAACCTATGGCAGTCGAGCGAGGAGGAAGCCATGAGCTGTTGGGGACTATGGTGGAGGCCGCCAGCTCCCACGTTCTGGGATCACTGAGCCTAGATGCGGTGCAGGCCTCGTTCCCCGCGAAGATTATAGACGGCGCGTCTGGCGAAAATGTTCAGGTCCCCCTGTACACCTCTGCCCGACGATTTGGCCGATCGAAGTAGTTCGCCAACTAAACCTTAGGAGCGCTGTCCACAACAAACAAAACAAAACAATAGAATAGTGGAAAAAAATTTAGAAAGAATTCGATGTACGGAACAATCCGTTGATATGTCGCTACTAATTATGTAATATATATAAAGGATTCCGATTCTTGGAATGTGAAAACATTTTGATAATCTGCATGAAAGATGAAGATTTAAAAAATAATATATTCTCTTTAATGTCATCAAAACATGACTTGGTAACACTAAGAACAAAAAATTACAACATGTATGTACGCATGTGACAATAGGCAGATAAAGAAAAGATAGAATGCAGCATTTTTCGTAAATAAAGATACATGACATAATCCAGAAGTTCATTAGGATCAAACAAGACGTTAAAAGACACTTTAGGATAAATAGGATGACTCCGTTGTGAGGAAAGCAAACATTCCCCATCCTTAGATATAAGCTAACTCACTAGACGATAAAAATGAATGTGATGCAACCCTTTTTTCAAACTTTTAAAACTAGATAGGTTAGAGAAAGAGATGATCATGATGATCATATGTGCATACTACATAGGTGATGCACTTAAAGGAATAAGATTTATAAAATTTGATAACATGATAATGATTTGAACGAACTTTAGGAATTTTGGAAAAACCATTTTCTCTTTAATATCATGGTGACACGTTGTCCAGTAAATGTGCACAAAAAATCTTGTTGTTCTCTTTTTATTTACTCAAACAAAGTTTAATTGATTTATATTGTACATAATTTTGAAACATGGAAAAAACTTGTCTTTGTAACACTGAAAACAATAAAGTTACAACATGTTTTCATGCATATCAGACTAAGAAGATGAAGAAGTGGTAGAATCAACTTTTCTTGTAAATTGAAATACATGGCATAATGCAGAAGTGCATTACAATGAGATAAGATATTAAAAGACACGTCAGGATGAATAGGTACAGACCGTTGTGAAAAAAAAGAAAATTTCATATATTCAGATATGGGCTGACTCACTAGACGGTCGACATGACTGTGATGTAACCGTTTTTTTTAAACTTTTAAAACTGGATTGTTTAGAGAATGATATAAGGAATCGATTAAACCCTGTTAGATAGCTCGCGTTCAATAAGAAGTTACTTTTTTAAACGTAAACCATAGAGAAAATTTGTCTCTTTTTAAAAGTTCTACCACGCCTTTCTAAACATTCCAAATTAATTGAATCTTAGCCCAGGTAATAGAGGGAATTCTCAACTTTCTATTGCATATGTAAAACAGAACGTGAAATGCATAGGGGTTGAGATTTCGCTGTTTTCCTGAGTGCATAAATTCGTCTTACTTTCAAGAAATTGAAATTTCCAAGCACAAACTTGAGACGATTTGGCCCCACAATTTTTGACAGCCAGCTCGAAGTCGAACCCAAAAGCAGGTAGTGGGTCATTACAATAGAGGCAATAAACCGTACGTACTGCGTACTCTTAATTCTCAATTGATATTATACTTAAAGAACACATGAGAGTGAAAAGTTTGAAAATGAGGACAAGATAGGATAAAAAAGTGACTATTTTATTAAATATTATCAACGCTTAACATCTTATATTTTTATTTTTGAACCCTGTTGCGTTTTAATTAATAATCTATTGAGTTCAAAGATTTTTTTAAGTTGCTGAAGCTTGCCAATTGACTAAGAAATCGTTATATGGCATTGAATGATAAATTTTTGTACAAGAAAAGATCCAAAAGTTGATTAAAAAATAAAAATGTATCTTTTAAAAAATCCGGACAAACACCCGGACGCAGTCAAAAATCCTATAGGACAACTCACACAATCTCTAAAATGAGGGCATGTCCAGGGAAATCCGGACGGATGGTCAACCTAACTGACCATACATTGTGTGCATGCCAAATTTCAATCAACTTAAACAACATTTGTCTAACTTAGGACGATTTATATTTTGAATACTCATTTGATATCAGGTTCAAAACTGTTCACAGTTTTCAATTCTTAATTTCGGAAACAATTATGCGACAAAAAATGTTCCGTCTCGGCATTCTACATGTGCGTATATTTTTGAAGCATTAATTTTAAGACTTAAAATTTCAAGTTAATATTTTCTCGAAAATGAGATTTTGCAATTTATTTGAATACTTTCAAGTACCATAGTTTTATGAATTTTAATTTCAGAATAAAATGTATTTAGACTTATTTTTAGAACTATTTGAGTAGAATCCAGAACTGTAAACAGAACTCTTGGAACTCTGAGAAATGAGTTTTCATTTAGAAAATATTAATCTGATTAGAAAATGTTATGAGGGTTTATTGCTGTACTCGCCTAGCACAACTCAGCACAACTTTTTGTTTTTCAAAATTCCTATTTCTGAAAAATCCGGGGTCGGTGATGGATTATGTGTTTCGAAAATGAGTTTTCATTTGAAAAATATTATCCTGATTAGAAAATGTTATGAGGGTTTATTGCTGTACTTGCCTAGCACAACTTAGCACAACTTTTTGTTTTTCAAAATTCCCATTTCTGCAAAATCCCGGGTCGGTCATGGATTATGTGTTTCGAAAATGAGTTTTCATTTGAAAAATATTATTCTGATTAGAAAATGTTATGAGGATTTATTGTTGTACTGGCCTAGTACAACTCAGCACAAATTTTTGTTTTTCAAAATTCCCATTTTTGTGAAATCCCGGGTCGTTGATGGACTATGTCTCGAAAATGTGTTTTCATTCGGAAAATATTAATCTGTTCTTAAAATGTTATAAGGGTTTATTGTTGTATTCGCCTAGCACAACTCAGCACAAGTTTCGAATTCTTGAAATTATTTTTTTATAAAATTCCGATTTTTTTATTCCGAATTTTTTAAAAATATTTTTAAAATTAGGATTTCGAAATTACAGCACAGCAATGAAATTTGTATTTGTTACTTAATAAAAATGTTATTGACCTGTAAAAATGCAGAGAAACATTTATTTTTGTAAATTCAAAATTTTTTTGTTTGTTTGTTTTTGTCGAAAAGCGGGCAAAGTATAAATGGAAAGGGTCTTCAAATCGAAGTAGTGCACAAAGTCATCCACCACAAACTTCATGGGCGCTTTTGTCTGGGCTTACGCGAGTTTTTTTAGTTTGGAACAGACGCTATTCTGAAGCTTACGCTTGTTCTTTAGAGTTTATGCAGAGATACGTTTTCAATTTGCATCCAGAGGCTGGTGGCAGCAAGTCTCCTGATAGTGCGCAAAAAATCGCAAAAGTCAACAGACTATATAAGAAGCTAAAAAAGTTTTGTCACAGATTGAAAACCCGATCAATGTACACTTAGTTTAAGAATAATGGGACAGGATTTTTTTTGCCTATTCCAAAGCAATTATTCCAAGTTATCTGTTTTTAAAACGCACAAATTTTATAAATGTTACAATCTTCTTGTGCATCATTGTCCTCGGTAGTAGAGTGGGGATGTAATGCATTCACGTTTCGAATTTTATGTTTAACCTGGCGAAAGTTTCGGATAGGAATTAATTTCGAGCTAATCCAAACTATTCCAAAACATTCCGGAGTTTGTTTCCGAACCATTCCGAGTCACTGAGAACCAATCCGAAAGATTTTTTTAATCTCGTTTAATGAAAATCATTCAAAAATCAATCCGACTTAATCGGAGACATCAACCTAAACGAATCCGAGTCAAATTTTCAATACAAATGAATCAGAATCAATCTAGACCCGAATTGATCTAAATCGAATATTCAACCTGAATCAATCCAAATTAATTCTGAGTCCATCAACGACCCCGGATTTCACAAAAATGGGAATTTTGAAAAACAAAAATTTGTGCTGAGTTGTACTAGGCGAGTACAACAATAAATCCTCATAACATTTTCTAATCAGAATAATATTTTTCAAATGAAAACTCATTTTCGAAACACATAATCCATGACCGACCCGGGATTTTGCAGAAATGGGAATTTTGAAAAACAAAAAGTTGTGCTGAGTTGTGCTAGGCGAGTACAGCAATAAACCCTCATAACATTTTCTAATCAGAGTAATATTTTCTAAATGAAAACTCATTTCTCAGAGTTCCAAGAGTTCTGTTTACAGTTCTGGATTCTTCTCAAATAGTTCTAAAAATAAGTGTAAATACATTTTATTCTGAAATTAAAATTCATTAAACTATGGTACTTGAAAGTATTCAAATAAATTGCAAAATCTCATTTTCGAGAAAATATTAACTTGAAATTTTAAGTCTTAAAATTAATGCTTCAAAAATATACGCACATGTAGAATGCCGAGACGGAACATTTTTTGTCGCATAATTGTTTCCGAAATTAAGAATTGAAAACTGTGAACAGTTTTGAACCTGATATCAAATGAGTATTCAAAATATAAATCGTCCTAAGGTAGACAAATGTTGTTTAAGTTGATTGAAATTTGGCATGCACACAATGTATGGTCAGTTAGGTTGACCATCCGTCCGGATTTCCCTGGACATGCCCTCATTTTAGAGATTGTGTGAGTTGTCATATAGGATTTTTGACTGCGTCCGGGTGTTTGTCCGGATTTTTTAAAAGATACATTTTTATTTTTTAATCAACTTTTGGATCTTTTCTTGTACAAAAATTTATCATTCAATGCCATATAACGATTTCTTAGTCAATTGGCAAGCTTCAGCAACTTAAAAAAATCTTTGAACTCAATAGATTATTAATTAAAACGCAACAGGGTTCAAAAATAAAAATATAAGATGTTAAGCGTTGATAATATTTAATAAAATAGTCACTTTTTTGTCCTATCTTGTCCTCATTTTCAAACTTTTCACTCTCATGTGTTCTTTAAGTATAATATCAATTTAGAATTAAGAGTACGCAGCACGTACGGTTTATTGCCTCTATTGTAATGACCCACTACCTGCTTTTGGGTTCGACTTCGAGCTGGCTGTCAAAAATTGTGGGGCCAAATCGTCTCAAGTTTGTGCTTGGAAATTTCAATTTCTTGAAAGTAAGACGAATTTATGCACTCAGGAAAACAGCGAAATCTCAACCCCTATGCATTTCACGTTCTGTTTTACATATGCAATAGAAAGTTGAGAATTCCCTCTATTACCTGGGCTAAGATTCAATTAATTTGGAATGTTTAGAAAGGCGTGGTAGAACTTTTAAAAAGAGACAAATTTTCTCTATGGTTTACGTTTAAAAAAGTAACTTCTTATTGAACGCGAGCTATCTAACAGGGTTTAATCGATTCCTTATATCATTCTCTAAACAATCCAGTTTTAAGAGTTTAAAAAAAAGGGTTACATCACAGTAATTTCGACCGTCTAGTGAGTCAGCCCATATCTGAATATATGAAATTTTCTTCTTTTTCACAACGGTCTGTACCTATTCATCCTGACGTGTCTTTTAATATCTTATCTCATTGTAATGCACTTCTGCATTATGCCATGTATATCAATTTACAAGAAAAGTTGATTCTATCACTTCTTTATCTTCTTAGTCTGATATGCATGAAAACATGTTGTAACTTTATTGTTTTCAGTGTTACAAAGACAAGTTTTTTACATGTTTCAAAATTATGTACAATATAAATCAATTAAACTTTGTTTGAGTAAATAAAAAGAGAACAAAAGGATACTTTGTGCACACTTACTGGAAAACGTGTCACCATAACATTAAAGAGAAAATGTTTTTCAAAAAATTCCTGAAGTTCGTTCAAATCATTATCATCTGTTTCGTCTCTAATAACTTTAACATTAATAAATTACTTTTTTCGAATAGTAACTTTATTACGACTTGTTACGTTCACAAAAAGTAACGTAACTCACCGAGAAACGCATATAATTAAAGTATGATGTATGAAGTGTGATAATTTTATACTCTATTACATTTCCAAAACGGTATGTTTGTTTCAAATTCAACACTTGAGATTAGTTTTTTATTAGAATTATAGCCACTTTATGGGCATTCCACAATTCGCGTTCTCATATGTGACATTGCACTCATATGATGTGTTTCGCGAAAAACATCTATGATGTTAAATCTCATGTGTTCTTTGAGTATAATATCAATTGAGAATTAAGAGTACGCCGCACGTACGGTTTATTGCCTCTATTGTAATGACCCACTACCTGCTTTTCGGTTCGACTTCGAGCTGGCTGTCAAAAATTGTGGGGCCAAATCGTCTCAAGTTTGTGCTTGGAAATTTCAATTTCTTGAAAGTAAGACGAATTTATGCACTCAGGATAACAGCGAAATCTCAACCCCTATGCATTTCATGTTCTGTTTTACATATGCAATAGAAAGTTGAGAATTACCTCTATTACCTGGGCTAAGATTCAATTAATTTGGAATGTTTAGAAAGGCGTGGTAGAACTTTTAAAAAGAGACAAATTTTCTCTATTGTTTACGTTTAAAAAAGTAACTTCTTATTGAACGCGAGCTATCTAACAGGGTTTAATCGATTCCTTATATCATTCTCTAAACAATCCAGTTTTAAAAGTTAAAAAAAAAAGGGTTACATCACAGTCATTTCGACCGTCTAGTGAGTCAGCCCATATCTGAATATATGAAATTTTCTTTTTTTCACAACGGTCTGTACCTATTCATCCTGACTTGTCTTTTAATATCTTATCTCATTGTAATGCACTTCTGCATTATGCCATGTATATCAATTTACAAGAAAAGTTGATTTTATCACTTCTTTATGTTCTTAGTCTGATATGCATGAAAACATGTTGTAACTTTATTGTTTTCAGTGTTACAAAGACAAGTTTTTTCCATGTTTCAAAATTATGTACAATATAAATCAATTAAACTTTGTTTGAGTAACTAAAAAGAGAAAAAAAGGATACTTTGTGCACATTTACTGGAAAACGTGTCACCATAACATTAAAGAGAAAATGTTTTTCTCAAAATTCCTGAAGTTCGTTCAAATCATTATCATCTTTTTCGTCTCTACTAACTTTAACTTTAATCAATTACTTTTTTCGAAAAGTAACTTTATTACGACTTGTTACGTTCACAAAAAGTAACGTAACTCACCGAGAAACGCATTTAAATAAAGTATGATGTATGAAGTATGATAATTTTATACTCTATTACATTTCCAAAACAGTATGTTTGTTTCAAATTCAACACTTGAGATTAGTTTTTTATTAAAATTATAGCCACTTTATGGGCATTCCACAATTCGCGTTCTCATATGTGACATTGCACTCATATGATGTGTTTCGCGAAAAACATCTATGATGTTAAATCTCATGTGTTCTTTGAGTATAATATCAATTGAGAATTAAGAGTACGCCGCACGTACGGTTTATTGCCTCTATTGTAATGACCCACTACCTGCTTTTCGGTTCGACTTCGAGCTGGCTGTCAAAAATTGTGGGACCAAATTGTCTCAAGTTTGTGCTTGGAAATTTCAATTTCTTGAAAGTAAGACGAATTTATGCACTCAGGAAAACAGCGAAATCTCAACCCCTATGCATTTCACGTTCTGTTTTACATATGCAATAGAAAGTTGAGAATTCCCTCTATTACCTGGGCTAAGATTCAATTAATTTGGAATGTTTAGAAAGGCGTGGTAGGACTTTTAAAAAGAGACAAATTTTCTCTATGGTTTACGTTTAAAAAAGTAACTTCTTATTGAACGCGAGCTATCTAACAGGGTTTAATCGATTCCTTATATCATTCTCTAAACAATCCAGTTTTAAGAGTTTAAAAAAAGGGTTACATCACAGTAATTTCGACCGTCTAGTGAGTCAGCCCATATCTGAATATATGAAATTTTCTTTTTTTTCACAGCGGTCTGTACCTATTCATCCTGACGTGTCTTTTGATAACTTATCTCATTGTAATGCACTTCTGCATTATGCCATGTATTTCAATTTACAAGAAAAGTTGATTCTATCACTTCTTTATGTTCTTAGTCTGATATGCATGAAAACATGTTGTAACTTTATTGTTTTCAGTGTTACAAAGACAAGTTTTTTCCATGTTTCGAAATTATGTACAATATAAATCAATTAAACTTTGTTTGAGTAAATAAAAAAGAGAACAAAAGGATACTATGTGCACATTTACTGGAAAACGTGTCACCATAACATTAAAGAGAAAATGTTTTTCTCAAAATTCCTGAAGTTCGTTCAAATCATTATCATCTGTTTCGTCTCTACTAACTTTAACATTAATAAATTACTTTTTTCGAAAAGTAACTTTATTACGACTTGTTACGTTCACAAAAAGTAACGTAACTCACCGAGAAACGCATATAAATAAAGTATGATGTATGAAGTATGATAATTTTATACTCTATTACATTTCCAAAACAGTATGTTTGTTTCAAATTCAACACTTGAGATTACTTTTTTATTAAAATTATAGCCACTTTATGGGCATTCCACAATTCGCGTTCTCATATGTGACATTGCACTCATATGATGTGTTTCGCGAAAAACATCTATGATGTTAAATCTCATGTGTTCTTTGAGTATAATATCAATTGAGAATTAAGAGTACGCCGCACGTACGGTTTATTGCCTGTATTGTAATGACCCACTACCTGCTTTTGGGTTCGACTTCGAGCTGGCTGTCAAAAATTGTGGGGCCAAATCGTCTCAAGTTTGTGCTTGGAAATTTCAATTTCTTGAAAGTAAGACGAATTTATGCACTCAGGAAAACAGCGAAATCTCAACCCCTATGCATTTCACGTTCTGTTTTACATATGCAATAGAAAGTTGAGAATTCCCTCTATTACCTGGGCTAAGATTCAATTAATTTGGAATGTTTAGAAAGGCGTGGTAGAACTTTTAAAAAGAGACAAATTTTCTCTATGGTTTACGTTTAAAAAAGTAACTTCTTATTGAACGCGAGCTATCTAACAGGGTTTAATCGATTCCTTATATCATTCTCTAAACAATCCAGTTTTAAGAGTTTAAAAAAAAGGGTTACATCACAGTAATTTCGACCGTCTAGTGAGTCAGCCCATATCTGAATATATGAAATTTTCTTCTTTTTCACAACGGTCTGTACCTATTCATCCTGACGTGTCTTTTAATATCTTATCTCATTGTAATGCACTTCTGCATTATGCCATGTATATCAATTTACAAGAAAAGTTGATTCTATCACTTCTTTATCTTCTTAGTCTGATATGCATGAAAACATGTTGTAACTTTATTGTTTTCAGTGTTACAAAGACAAGTTTTTTACATGTTTCAAAATTATGTACAATATAAATCAATTAAACTTTGTTTGAGTAAATAAAAAGAGAACAACAGGATACTTCGTGCACATTTACTGGAAAACGTGTCACCATAACATTAAAGAGAAAATGTTTTTCTCAAAATTCCTGAAGTTCGTTCAAATCATTATCATCTGTTTCGTCTCTAATAACTTTAACATTAATAAATTACTTTTTTCGAATAGTAACTTTATTACGACTTGTTACGTTCACAAAAAGTAACGTAACTCACCGAGAAACGCATATAATTAAAGTATGATGTATGAAGTGTGATAATTTTATACTCTATTACATTTCCAAAACAGTATGTTTGTTTCAAATTCAACACTTGAGATTACTTTTTTATTAAAATTACAGCCACTTTATGGGCATTCCACAATTCGCGTTCTCATATGTGACATTGCACTCATATGATGTGTTTCGCGAAAAACATCTATGATGTTAAATCTCATGTGTTCTTTGAGTATAATATCAATTGAGAATTAAGAGTACGCCGCACGTACGGTTTATTGCCTCTATTGTAATGACCCACTACCTGCTTTTCGGTTCGACTTCGAGCTGGCTGTCAAAAATTGTGGGGCCAAATCGTCTCAAGTTTGTGCTTGGAAATTTCAATTTCTTGAAAGTAAGACGAATTTATGCACTCAGGATAACAGCGAAATCTCAACCCCTATGCATTTCATGTTCTGTTTTACATATGCAATAGAAAGTTGAGAATTACCTCTATTACCTGGGCTAAGATTCAATTAATTTGGAATGTTTAGAAAGGCGTGGTAGAACTTTTAAAAAGAGACAAATTTTCTCTATTGTTTACGTTTAAAAAAGTAACTTCTTATTGAACGCGAGCTATCTAACAGGGTTTAATCGATTCCTTATATCATTCTCTAAACAATCCTGTTTTAAAAGTTTAAAAAAAGGGTTACATCACAGTCATTTCGACCGTCTAGTGAGTCAGCCCATATCTGAATATATGAAATTTTCTTCTTTTTCACAACGGTCTGTACCTATTCATCCTGACGTGTCTTTTAATATCTTATCTCATTGTAATGCACTTCTGCATTATGCCATGTATATCAATTTACAAGAAAAGTTGATTTTATCACTTCTTTATGTTCTTAGTCTGATATGCATGAAAACATGTTGTAACTTTATTGTTTTCAGTGTTACAAAGACAAGTTTTTTCCATGTTTCAAAATTATGTACAATATAAATCAATTAAACTTTGTTTGAGTAAATAAAAAGAGAACAACAGGATACTTAGTGCACATTTACTGGAAAACGTGTCACCATAACATTAAAGAGAAAATGTTTTTTCTCAATATTCCTGAAGTTAGTTCAAATCATTATCATCTTTTTCGTCTCTACTAACTTTAACTTTAATCAATTACTTTTTTCGAAAAGTAACTTTATTACGACTTGTTACGTTCACAAAAAGTAACGTAACTCACCGAGAAACGCATATAAATAAAGTATGATGTATGAAGTGTGATAATTTTATACTCTATTACATTTCCAAAACAGTATGTTTGTTTCAAATTCAACACTTGAGATTACTTTATTATTAAAATTATAGCCACTTTATGGGCATTCCACAATTCGCGTTCTCATATGTGACATTGCACTCATATGATGTGTTTCGCGAAAAACCTCTATGATGTTAAATCTCATGTGTTCTTTAAGTATAATATCAATTGAGAATTAAGAGTACGCCGCACGTACGGTTTATTGCCTCTGTTGTAATGACCCACTACCTGCTTTTCGGTTCGACTTCGAGCTGGCTGTCAAAAATTGTGGGGCCAAATCGTCTCAAGTTTGTGCTTGGAAATTTCAATTTCTTGAAAGTAAGACGAATTTATGCACTCAGGATAACAGCGAAATCTCAACCCCTATGCTTTTCATGTTCTGTTTTACATATGCAATAGAAAGTTGAGAATTACCTCTATTACCTGGGCTAAGATTCAATTAATTTGGAATGTTTAGAAAGGCGTGGTAGAACTTTTAAAAAGAGACAAATTTTCTCTATTGTTTACGTTTAAAAAAGTAACATCTTATTGAACGCGAGCTATATAACAGGGTTTAATCGATTCCTTATATCATTCTCTAAACAATCCAGTTTTAAAAGTTTAAAAAAAAGGGTTACGTTGCAGTCATTTCGACCGTCTAGTGAGTCAGCCCATATCTGAATATATGAAATTTTCTCTTTTTTCACAACGGTCTGTACCTATTCATCCTGACGTGTCTTTGGATATCTTATATCATTGTAATGCACTTCTGCTTTATGCCATGTATATCAATTTACAAGAAAAGTTGATTCTATCACTTCTTTATCTTCTTAGTCTGATATGCATGAAAACATGTTGTAACTTTATTTTTTTCAGTGTTACAAAGAGAAGTTTTTCCATGTTTCAAAATTATGTACAATATAAATCAATTAAACTTTGTTTGAGTAAATAAAAAGAGAATAACAAGATTCTTTGTGCACATTTACTGGAAAACGTGTCACCATATCATTAAAGAGAAAATGTTTTTCTCAAAATTCCTGATGTTAGTTCAAATCATTATCATCTTTTTCGTCTCTACTAACTTTAACTTTAATCAATTACTTTTTTCGAAAAGTAACTTTATTACGACTTGTTACGTTCACAAAAAGTAACGTAACTCACCGAGAAACGCATATAAATAAAGTATGATGTATGAAGTATGATAATTTTATACTCTATTACATTTCCAAAACAGTATGTTTGTTTCAAATTCAACACTTGAGATTACTTTATTATTAAAATTATAGCCACTTTATGGGCATTCCACAATTCGCGTTCTCATATGTGACATTGCACTCATATGATGTGTTTCGCGAAAAACATCTATGATGTTAAATCTCATGTGTTCTTTGAGTATAATATCAATTGAGAATTAAGAGTACGCCGCACGTACGGTTTATTGCCTCTATTGTAATGACCCACTACCTGCTTTTCGGTTCGACTTCGAGCTGGCTGTCAAAAATTGTGGGGCCAAATCGTCTCAAGTTTGTGCTTGGAAATTTCAATTTCTTGAAAGTAAGACGAATTTATGCACTCAGGATAACAGCGAAATCTCAACCCCTATGCATTTCATGTTCTGTTTTACATATGCAATAGAAAGTTGAGAATTACCTCTATTACCTGGGCTAAGATTCAATTAATTTGGAATGTTTAGAAAGGCGTGGTAGAACTTTTAAAAAGAGACAAATTTTCTCTATTGTTTACGTTTAAAAAAGTAACTTCTTATTGAACGCGAGCTATCTAACAGGGTTTAATCGATTCCTTATATCATTCTCTAAACAATCCAGTTTTAAAAGTTTAAAAAAAGGGTTACATCACAGTCATTTCGACCGTCTAGTGAGTCAGCCCATATCTGAATATATGAAATTTTCTTTTTTTTCACAACGGTCTGTACCTATTCATCCTGACGTGTCTTTTAATATCTTATCTCATTGTAATGCACTTCTGCATTAAGCCATGTATATCAATTTACAAGAAAAGTTGATTTTATCACTTCTTTATGTTCTTAGTCTGATATGCATGAAAACATGTTGTAACTTTATTGTTTTCAGTGTTACAAAGACAAGTTTTTTCCATGTTTCAAAATTATGTACAATATAAATCAATTAAACTTTGTTTGAGTAACTAAAAAGAGAAAAAAGGATACTTTGTGCACATTTACTGGAAAACGTGTCACCATAACATTAAAGAGAAAATGTTTTTCTCAAAATTCCTGATGTTAGTTCAAATCATTATCATCTTTTTCGTCTCTACTAACTTTAACTTTAATCAATTACTTTTTTCGAAAAGTAACTTTATTACGACTTGTTACGTTCACAAAAAGTAACGTAACTCACCGAGAAACGCATTTAAATAAAGTATGATGTATGAAGTATGATAATTTTATACTCTATTACATTTCCAAAACAGTATGTTTGTTTCAAATTCAACACTTGAGATTACTTTATTATTAAAATTATAGCCACTTTATGGGCATTCCACAATTCGCGTTCTCATATGTGACATTGCACTCATATGATGTGTTTCGCGAAAAACATCTATGATGTTAAATCTCATGTGTTCTTTGAGTATAATATCAATTGAGAATTAAGAGTACGCCGCACGTACGGTTTATTGCCTCTATTGTAATGACCCACTACCTGCTTTTCGGTTCGACTTCGAGCTGGCTGTCAAAAATTGTGGGGCCAAATCGTCTCAAGTTTGTGCTTGGAAATTTCAATTTCTTGAAAGTAAGACGAATTTATGCACTCAGGAAAACAGCGAAATCTCAACCCCTATGCATTTCACGTTCTGTTTTACATATGCAATAGAAAGTTGAGAATTCCCTCTATTACCTGGGCTAAGATTCAATTAATTTGGAATGTTTAGAAAGGCGTGTTAGAACTTTTAAAAAGAGACAAATTTTCTCTATGGTTTACGTTTAAAAAAGTAACTTCTTATTGAACGCGAGCTATCTAACAGGGTTTAATCGATTCCTTATATCATTCTCTAAACAATCCAGTTTTAAGAGTTTAAAAAAAAGGGTTACATCACAGTAATTTCGACCGTCTAGTGAGTCAGCCCATATCTGAATATATGAAATTTTCTTTTTTTTCACAGCGGTCTGTACCTATTCATCCTGACGTGTCTTTTGATAACTTATCTCATTGTAATGCACTTCTGCATTATGCCATGTATATCAATTTACAAGAAAAGTTGATTCTATCACTTCTTTATCTTCTTAGTCTGATATGCATGAAAACATGTTGTAACTTTATTGTTTTCAGTGTTACAAAGACAAGTTTTTTACATGTTTCGAAATTATGTACAATATAAATCAATTAAACTTTGTTTGAGTAAATAAAAAGAGAACAACAGGATACTTCGTGCACATTTACTGGAAAACGAGTCACCATAACATTAAAGAGAAAATGTTTTTCTCAAAATTCCTGAAGTTCGTTCAAATCATTATCATCTGTTTGTTCTCTACTAACTTTTACTTTAATAAATTACTTTTTTCGAAAAGTAACTTTATTACGACTTGTTACGTTCACAAAAAGTAACGTAACTCACCGAGAAACGCATATAAATAAAGTATGATGTATGAAGTATGAAAATTTTATACTCTATTACATTTCCAAAACAGTATGTTTGTTTCAAATTCAACACTTGAGATTACTTTTTTATTAGAATTATAGCCACTTTATGGGCATTCCACAATTCGCGTTCTCATATGTGACATTGCACTCATATGATGTGTTTCGCGAAAAACATCTATGATGTTAAATCTCATGTGTTCTTTGAGTATAATATCAATTGAGAATTAAGAGTACGCCGCACGTACGGTTTATTGCCTCTATTGTAATGACCCACTACCTGCTTTTGGGTTCGACTTCGAGCTGGCTGTCAAAAATTGTGGGGCCAAATCGTCTCAAGTTTGTGCTTGGAAATTTCAATTTCTTGAAAGTAAGACGAATTTATGCACTCAGGAAAACAGCGAAATCTCAACCCCTATGCATTTCACGTTCTGTTTTACATATGCAATAGAAAGTTGAGAATTCCCTCTATTACCTGGGCTAAGATTCAATTAATTTGGAATGTTTAGAAAGGCGTGGTAGAACTTTTAAAAAGAGACAAATTTTCTCTATGGTTTACGTTTAAAAAAGTAACTTCTTATTGAACGCGAGCTATCTAACAGGGTTTAATCGATTCCTTATATCATTCTCTAAACAATCCAGTTTTAAGAGTTTAAAAAAAGGGTTACATCACAGTAATTTCGACCGTCTAGTGAGTCAGCCCATATCTGAATATATGAAATTTTCTTCTTTTTCACAACGGTCTGTACCTATTCATCCTGACGTGTCTTTTAATATCTTATCTCATTGTAATGCACTTCTGCATTATGCCATGTATATCAATTTACAAGAAAAGTTGATTCTATCACTTCTTTATCTTCTTAGTCTGATATGCATGAAAACATGTTGTAACTTTATTGTTTTCAGTGTTACAAAGACAAGTTTTTTACATGTTTCAAAATTATGTACAATATAAATCAATTAAACTTTGTTTGAGTAAATAAAAAGAGAACAACAGGATACTTCGTGCACATTTACTGGAAAACGTGTCACCATAACATTAAAGAGAAAATGTTTTTCTCAAAATTCCTGAAGTTCGTTCAAATCATTATCATCTGTTTCGTCTCTAATAACTTTAACATTAATAAATTACTTTTTTCGAATAGTAACTTTATTACGACTTGTTACGTTCACAAAAAGTAACGTAACTCACCGAGAAACGCATATAATTAAAGTATGATGTATGAAGTGTGATAATTTTATACTCTATTACATTTCCAAAACAGTATGTTTGTTTCAAATTCAACACTTGAGATTACTTTTTTATTAAAATTACAGCCACTTTATGGGCATTCCACAATTCGCGTTCTCATATGTGACATTGCACTCATATGATGTGTTTCGCGAAAAACATCTATGATGTTAAATCTCATGTGTTCTTTGAGTATAATATCAATTGAGAATTAAGAGTACGCCGCACGTACGGTTTATTGCCTCTATTGTAATGACCCACTACCTGCTTTTCGGTTCGACTTCGAGCTGGCTGTCAAAAATTGTGGGGCCAAATCGTCTCAAGTTTGTGCTTGGAAATTTCAATTTCTTGAAAGTAAGACGAATTTATGCACTCAGGATAACAGCGAAATCTCAACCCCTATGCATTTCATGTTCTGTTTTACATATGCAATAGAAAGTTGAGAATTACCTCTATTACCTGGGCTAAGATTCAATTAATTTGGAATGTTTAGAAAGGCGTGGTAGAACTTTTAAAAAGAGACAAATTTTCTCTATTGTTTACGTTTAAAAAAGTAACTTCTTATTGAACGCGAGCTATCTAACAGGGTTTAATCGATTCCTTATATCATTCTCTAAACAATCCTGTTTTAAAAGTTTAAAAAAAAGGGTTACATCACAGTCATTTCGACCGTCTAGTGAGTCAGCCCATATCTGAATATATGAAATTTTCTTCTTTTTCACAACGGTCTGTACCTATTCATCCTGACGTGTCTTTTAATATCTTATCTCATTGTAATGCACTTCTGCATTATGCCATGTATATCAATTTACAAGAAAAGTTGATTTTATCACTTCTTTATGTTCTTAGTCTGATATGCATGAAAACATGTTGTAACTTTATTGTTTTCAGTGTTACAAAGACAAGTTTTTTCCATGTTTCAAAATTATGTACAATATAAATCAATTAAACTTTGTTTGAGTAAATAAAAAGAGAACAACAGGATACTTCGTGCACATTTACTGGAAAACGTGTCACCATAACATTAAAGAGAAAATGTTTTTCTCAAAATTCCTGAAGTTCGTTCAAATCATTATCATCTGTTTCGTCTCTAATAACTTTAACATTAATCAATTACTTTTTTTTCGAAAAGTAACTTTATTACGACTTGTTACGTTCACAAAAAGTAACGTAACTCACCGAGAAAACGCATTTAAATAAAGTATGATGTATGAAGTGTGATAATTTTATACTCTATTACATTTCCAAAACAGTATGTTTGTTTCAAATTCAACACTTGAGATTAGTTTTTTATTAGAATTATAGCCACTTTATGGGCATTCCACAATTCGCGTTCTCATATGTGACATTGCACTCATATGATGTGTTTCGCGAAAAACCTCTATGATGTTAAATCTCATGTGTTCTTTAAGTATAATATCAATTGAGAATTAAGAGTACGCCGCACGTACGGTTTATTGCCTCTGTTGTAATGACCCACTACCTGCTTTTCGGTTCGACTTCGAGCTGGCTGTCAAAAATTGTGGGGCCAAATCGTCTCAAGTTTGTGCTTGGAAATTTCAATTTCTTGAAATAAGACGAATTTATGCACTCAGGATAACAGCGAAATCTCAACCCCTATGCATTTCATGTTCTGTTTTACATATGCAATAGAAAGTTGAGAATTACCTCTATTACCTGGGCTAAGATTCAATTAATTTGGAATGTTTAGAAAGGCGTGGTAGAACTTTTAAAAAGAGACAAATTTTCTCTATTGTTTACGTTTAAAAAAGTAACATCTTATTGAACGCGAGCTATATAACAGGGTTTAATCGATTCCTTATATCATTCTCTAAACAATCCAGTTTTAAAAGTTTAAAAAAAAGGGTTACGTTGCAGTCATTTCGACCGTCTAGTGAGTCAGCCCATATCTGAATATATGAAATTTTCTCTTTTTTCACAACGGTCTGTACCTATTCATCCTGACGTGTCTTTTGATATCTTATCTCATTGTAATGCACTTCTGCATTATGCCATGTATATCAATTTACAAGAAAAGTTGATTCTATCACTTCTTTATCTTCTTAGTCTGATATGCATGAAAACATGTTGTAACTTTATTGTTTTCAGTGGTACAAAGACAAGATTTTTCCATGTTTCAAAATTATGTACAATATAAATCAATTAAACTTTGTTTGAGTAAATAAAAAGAGAATAACAAGATTCTTTGTGCACATTTACTGGAAAACGTGTCACCATAACATTAAAGAGAAAATGTTTTTCTCAAAATTCCTGATGTTAGTTCAAATCATTATCATCTTTTTCGTCTCTACTAACTTTAACTTTAATCAATTACTTTTTTCGAAAAGTAACTTTATTACGACTTGTTACGTTCACAAAAAGTAACGTAACTCACCGAGAAACGCATATAAATAAAGTATGATGTATGAAGTATGATAATTTTATACTCTATTACATTTCCAAAACAGTATGTTTGTTTCAAATTCAACACTTGAGATTACTTTATTATTAAAATTATAGCCACTTTATGGGCATTCCACAATTCGCGTTCTCATATGTGACATTGCACTCATATGATGTGTTTCGCGAAAAACATCTATGATGTTAAATCTCATGTGTTCTTTGAGTATAATATCAATTGAGAATTAAGAGTACGCCGCACGTACGGTTTATTGCCTCTATTGTAATGACCCACTACCTGCTTTTCGGTTCGACTTCGAGCTGGCTGTCAAAAATTGTGGGGCCAAATCGTCTCAAGTTTGTGCTTGGAAATTTCAATTTCTTGAAAGTAAGACGAATTTATGCACTCAGGATAACAGCGAAATCTCAACCCCTATGCATTTCATGTTCTGTTTTACATATGCAATAGAAAGTTGAGAATTACCTCTATTACCTGGGCTAAGATTCAATTAATTTGGAATGTTTAGAAAGGCGTGGTAGGACTTTTTAAAAAGAGACAAATTTTCTCTATGGTTTACGTTTAAAAAAGTAACTTCTTATTGAACGCGAGCTATCTAACAGGGTCTAATCGATTCCTTATATCATTCTCTAAACAATCCAGTTTTAAGAGTTTAAAAAAAGGGTTACATCACAGTAATTTCGACCGTCTAGTGAGTCAGCCCATATCTGAATATATGAAATTTTCTTTTTTTTCACAACGGTCTGTACCTATTCATCCTGACGTGTCTTTTGATAACTTATCTCATTGTAATGCACTTCTGCATTATGCCATGTATTTCAATTTACAAGAAAAGTTGATTCTATCACTTCTTTATGTTCTTAGTCTGATATGCATGAAAACATGTTGTAACTTTATTGTTTTCAGTGTTAGAAAGACAAGTTTTTTCCATGTTTCAAAATTATGTACAATATAAATCAATTAAACTTTGTTTGAGTAAATAAAAAAGAGAACAAAAGGATACTTTGTGCACATTTACTGGAAAACGTGTCACCATAACATTAAAAGAGAAAATGTTTTTCTCAAAATTCCTGAAGTTCGTTCAAATCATTATCATCTGTTTCGTCTCGACTAACTTTAACATTAATAAATTACTTTTTTCGAATAGTAACTTTATTACGACTTGTTACGTTCACAAAAAGTAACGTAACTCACCGAGAAACGCATATAATTAAAGTATGATGTATGAAGTGTGATAATTTTATACTCTATTACATTTCCAAAACAGTATGTTTGTTTCAAATTCAACACTTGAGATTAGTTTTTTTATTAGAATTATAGCCACTTTATGGGCATTCCACAATTCGCGTTCTCATATGTGACATTGCACTCATATGATGTGTTTCGCGAAAAACCTCTATGATGTTAAATCTCATGTGTTCTTTGAGTATAATATCAATTGAGAATTAAGAGTACGCCGCACGTACGGTTTATTGCCTCTATTGTAATGACCCACTACCTGCTTTTCGGTTCGACTTCGAGCTGGCTGTCAAAAATTGTGGGGCCAAATCGTCTCAAGTTTGTGCTTGGAAATTTCAATTTCTTGAAAGTAAGACGAATTTATGCACTCAGGATAACAGCGAAATCTCAACCCCTATGCATTTCATGTTCTGTTTTACATATGCAATAGAAAGTTGAGAATTACCTCTATTACCTGGGCTAAGATTCAATTAATTTGGAATGTTTAGAAAGGCGTGGTAGAACTTTTAAAAAGAGACAAATTTTCTCTATTGTTTACGTTTAAAAAAGTAACTTCTTATTGAACGCGAGCTATCTAACAGGGTTTAATCGATTCCTTATATCATTCTCTAAACAATCCAGTTTTAAAAGTTTTAAAAAAAGGGTTACATCACAGTCATTTCGACCGTCTAATGAGTCAGCCCATATCTGAGTATATGAAATTTTCTTTTTTTTCACAACGGTCTGTACCTATTCATCCTGACGTGTCTTTTAATATCTTTTCTCATTGTAATGCACTTCTGCATTATGCCATGTATATCAATTTACAAGAAAAGTTGATTTTATCACTTCTTTATGTTCTTAGTCTGATATGCATGAAAACATGTTGTAACTTTATTGTTTTCAGTGTTACAAAGACAAGTTTTTTCCATGTTTCAAAATTATGTACAATATAAATCAATTAAACTTTGTTTGAGTAAATAAAAAGAGAATAACAAGATTCTTTGTGCACATTTACTGGAAAACGTGTCACCATAACATTAAAGAGAAAATGTTTTTCTCAAAATTCCTGATGTTAGTTCAAATCATTATCATCTTTTTCGTCTCTACTAACTTTAACTTTAATCAATTACTTTTTTCGAAAAGTAACTTTATTACGACTTGTTACGTTCACAAAAAGTAACGTAACTCACCGAGAAACGCATATAAATAAAGTATGATGTATGAAGTATGATAATTTTATACTCTATTACATTTCCAAAACAGTATGTTTGTTTCAAATTCAACACTTGAGATTACTTTTTTATTAAAATTACAGCCACTTTATGGGCATTCCACAATTCGCGTTCTCATATGTGACATTGCACTCATATGATGTGTTTCGCGAAAAACCTCTATGATGTTAAATCTCATGTGTTCTTTAAGTATAATATCAATTTAGAATTAAGAGTACGCAGCACGTACGGTTTATTGCCTCTATTGTAATGACCCACTACCTGCTTTTGGGTTCGACTTCGAGCTGGCTGTCAAAAATTGTGGGGCCAAATCGTCTCAAGTTTGTGCTTGGAAATTTCAATTTCTTGAAAGTAAGACGAATTTATGCACTCAGGAAAACAGCGAAATCTCAACCCCTATGCATTTCACGTTCTGTTTTACATATGCAATAGAAAGTTGAGAATTCCCTCTATTACCTGGGCTAAGATTCAATTAATTTGGAATGTTTAGAAAGGCGTGGTAGGACTTTTAAAAAGAGACAAATTTTCTCTATGGTTTACGTTTAAAAAAGTAACTTCTTATTGAACGCGAGCTATCTAACAGGGTTTAATCGATTCCTTATATCATTCTCTAAACAATCCAGTTTTAAGAGTTTAAAAAAAAGGGTTACATCACAGTAATTTCGACCGTCTAGTGAGTCAGCCCATATCTGAATATATGAAATTTTCTTCTTTTTCACAACGGTCTGTACCTATTCATCCTGACGTGTCTTTTGATAACTTATCTCATTGTAATGCACTTCTGCATTATGCCATGTATTTCAATTTACAAGAAAAGTTGATTCTATCACTTCTTTATCTTCTTAGTCTGATATGCATGAAAACATGTTGTAACTTTATTGTTTTCAGTGTTACAAAGACAAGTTTTTTCCATGTTTCAAAATTATGTACAATATAAATCAATTAAACTTTGTTTGAGTAAATAAAAAGAGAACAAAAGGATACTTTGTGCACACTTACTGGAAAACGTGTCACCATAACATTAATGAGAAAATGTTTTTCAAAAAATTCCTGAAGTTCGTTCAAATCATTATCATCTGTTTCGTCTCGACTAACTTTAACATTAATAAATTACTTTTTTCGAATAGTAACTTTATTACGACTTGTTACGTTCACAAAAAGTAACGTAACTCACCGAGACACGCATATAATTATAGTATGATGTATGAAGTGTGATAATTTTATACTCTATTACATTTCCAAAACAGTATGTTTGTTTCAAATTCAACACTTGAGATTACTTTATTATTAAAATTATAGCCACTTTATGGGCATTCCACAATTCGCGTTCTCATATGTGACATTGCACTCATATGATGTGTTTCGCGAAAAACATCTATGATGTTAAATCTCATGTGTTCTTTGAGTATAATATCAATTGAGAATTAAGAGTACGCCGCACGTACGGTTTATTGCCTCTATTGTAATGACCCACTACCTGCTTTTCGGTTCGACTTCGAGCTGGCTGTCAAAAATTGTGGGGCCAAATCGTCTCAAGTTTGTGCTTGGAAATTTCAATTTCTTGAAAGTAAGACGAATTTATGCACTCAGGATAACAGCGAAATCTCAACCCCTATGCATTTCATGTTCTGTTTTACATATGCAATAGAAAGTTGAGAATTACCTCTATTACCTGGGCTAAGATTCAATTAATTTGGAATGTTTAGAAAGGCGTGGTAGAACTTTTAAAAAGAGACAAATTTTCTCTATTGTTTACGTTTAAAAAAGTAACTTCTTATTGAACGCGAGCTATCTAACAGGGTTTAATCGATTCCTTATATCATTCTCTAAACAATCCAGTTTTAAAAGTTTAAAAAAAGGGTTACATCACAGTCATTTCGACCGTCTAGTGAGTCAGCCCATATCTGAATATATGAAATTTTCTTTTTTTTCACAACGGTCTGTACCTATTCATCCTGACGTGTCTTTTAATATCTTATCTCATTGTAATGCACTTCTGCATTAAGCCATGTATATCAATTTACAAGAAAAGTTGATTTTATCACTTCTTTATGTTCTTAGTCTGATATGCATGAAAACATGTTGTAACTTTATTGTTTTCAGTGTTACAAAGACAAGTTTTTTCCATGTTTCAAAATTATGTACAATATAAATCAATTAAACTTTGTTTGAGTAACTAAAAAGAGAAAAAAAGGATACTTTGTGCACATTTACTGGAAAACGTGTCACCATAACATTAAAGAGAAAATGTTTTTCTCAAAATTCCTGATGTTAGTTCAAATCATTATCATCTTTTTCGTCTCTACTAACTTTAACTTTAATCAATTACTTTTTTCGAAAAGTAACTTTATTACGACTTGTTACGTTCACAAAAAGTAACGTAACTCACCGAGAAACGCATTTAAATAAAGTATGATGTATGAAGTATGATAATTTTATACTCTATTACATTTCCAAAACAGTATGTTTGTTTCAAATTCAACACTTGAGATTACTTTATTATTAAAATTATAGCCACTTTATGGGCATTCCACAATTCGCGTTCTCATATGTGACATTGCACTCATATGATGTGTTTCGCGAAAAACATCTATGATGTTAAATCTCATGTGTTCTTTGAGTATAATATCAATTGAGAATTAAGAGTACGCCGCACGTACGGTTTATTGCCTCTATTGTAATGACCCACTACCTGCTTTTCGGTTCGACTTCGAGCTGGCTGTCAAAAATTGTGGGGCCAAATCGTCTCAAGTTTGTGCTTGGAAATTTCAATTTCTTGAAAGTAAGACGAATTTATGCACTCAGGAAAACAGCGAAATCTCAACCCCTATGCATTTCACGTTCTGTTTTACATATGCAATAGAAAGTTGAGAATTCCCTCTATTACCTGGGCTAAGATTCAATTAATTTGGAATGTTTAGAAAGGCGTGGTAGGACTTTTAAAAAGAGACAAATTTTCTCTATGGTTTACGTTTAAAAAAGTAACTTCTTATTGAACGCGAGCTATCTAACAGGGTTTAATCGATTCCTTATATCATTCTCTAAACAATCCAGTTTTAAGAGTTTAAAAAAAAGGGTTACATCACAGTAATTTCGACCGTCTAGTGAGTCAGCCCATATCTGAATATATGAAATTTTCTTCTTTTTCACAGCGGTCTGTACCTATTCATCCTGACGTGTCTTTTGATAACTTATCTCATTGTAATGCACTTCTGCATTATGCCATGTATTTCAATTTACAAGAAAAGTTGATTCTATCACTTCTTTATGTTCTTAGTCTGATATGCATGAAAACATGTTGTAACTTTATTGTTTTCAGTGTTACAAAGACAAGTTTTTTACATGTTTCAAAATTATGTACAATATAAATCAATTAAACTTTGTTTGAGTAAATAAAAAGAGAACAACAGGATACTTCGTGCACATTTACTGGAAAACGTGTCACCATAACATTAAAGAGAAAATGTTTTTCTCAAAATTCCTGAAGTTCGTTCAAATCATTATCATCTGTTTCATCTGTACTAACTTTAACTTTAATAAATTACGTTTTTCGAAGAGTAACTTTATTACGACTTCTTACGTTCACATAAAGTAACGTAACTCACCGAGAAACGCATATAAATAAAGTATGATGTATGAAGTATGATAATTTTATACTCTATTACATTTCCAAAACAGTATGTTTGTTTCAAATTCAACACTTGAGATTACTTTTTTATTAAAATTACAGCCACTTTATAGGCATTCCACAATTTGTGTTCTCATATGTGACATTGCACTCATATGATGTGTTTCGCGAAAAACATCTATGATGTTAAATCTCATGTGTTCTTTAAGTATAATATCAATTGAGAATTAAGACTACGCCGCACGTACGGTTTATTGCCTCTATTGTAATGACCCACTACCTGCTTTTGGGTTCGACTTCGAGCTGGCTGTCAAAAATTGTGGGGCCAAATCGTCTCAAGTTTGTGCTTGGAAATTTCAATTTCTTGAAAGTAAGACGAATTTATGCACTCAGGAAAACAGCGAAATCTCAACCCCTATGCATTTCACGTTCTGTTTTACATATGCAATAGAAAGTTGAGAATTCCCTCTATTACCTGGGCTAAGATTCAATTAATTTGGAATGTTTAGAAAGGCGTGGTAGAACTTTTAAAAAGAGACAAATTTTCTCTATGGTTTACGTTTAAAAAAGTAACTTCTTATTGAACGCGAGCTATCTAACAGGGTTTAATCGATTCCTTATATCATTCTCTAAACAATCCAGTTTTAAGAGTTTAAAAAAAAGGGTTACATCACAGTAATTTCGACCGTCTAGTGAGTCAGCCCATATCTGAATATATGAAATTTTCTTCTTTTTCACAACGGTCTGTACCTATTCATCCTGACGTGTCTTTTAATATCTTATCTCATTGTAATGCACTTCTGCATTATGCCATGTATATCAATTTACAAGAAAAGTTGATTCTATCACTTCTTTATCTTCTTAGTCTGATATGCATGAAAACATGTTGTAACTTTATTGTTTTCAGTGTTACAAAGACAAGTTTTTTACATGTTTCAAAATTATGTACAATATAAATCAATTAAACTTTGTTTGAGTAAATAAAAAGAGAACAACAGGATACTTCGTGCACATTTACTGGAAAACGTGTCACCATAACATTAAAGAGAAAATGTTTTTCTCAAAATTCCTGAAGTTCGTTCAAATCATTATCATCTGTTTCGTCTCTAATAACTTTAACATTAATAAATTACTTTTTTCGAATAGTAACTTTATTACGACTTGTTACGTTCACAAAAAGTAACGTAACTCACCGAGAAACGCATATAATTAAAGTATGATGTATGAAGTGTGATAATTTTATACTCTATTACATTTCCAAAACAGTATGTTTGTTTCAAATTCAACACTTGAGATTACTTTATTATTAAAATTATAGCCACTTTATGGGCATTCCACAATTCGCGTTCTCATATGTGACATTGCACTCATATGATGTGTTTCGCGAAAAACATCTATGATGTTAAATCTCATGTGTTCTTTGAGTATAATATCAATTGAGAATTAAGAGTACGCCGCACGTACGGTTTATTGCCTCTATTGTAATGACCCACTACCTGCTTTTCGGTTCGACTTCGAGCTGGCTGTCAAAAATTGTGGGGCCAAATCGTCTCAAGTTTGTGCTTGGAAATTTCAATTTCTTGAAAGTAAGATGAATTTATGCACTCAGGATAACAGCGAAATCTCAACCCCTATGCATTTCATGTTCTGTTTTACATATGCAATAGAAAGTTGAGAATTACCTCTATTACCTGGGCTAAGATTCAATTAATTTGGAATGTTTAGAAAGGCGTGGTAGAACTTTTAAAAAGAGACAAATTTTCTCTATTGTTTACGTTTAAAAAAGTAACTTCTTATTGAACGCGAGCTATCTAACAGGGTTTAATCGATTCCTTATATCATTCTCTAAACAATCCAGTTTTAAAAGTTTAAAAAAAAGGGTTACATCACAGTAATTTCGACCGTCTAGTGAGTCAGCCCATATCTGAATATATGAAATTTTCTTCTTTTTCACAACGGTCTGTACCTATTCATCCTGACGTGTCTTTTAATATCTTATCTCATTGTAATGCACTTCTGCATTATGCCATGTATATCAATTTACAAGAAAAGTTGATTTTATCACTTCTTTATGTTCTTAGTCTGATATGCATGAAAACATGTTGTAACTTTATTGTTTTCAGTGTTACAAAGACAAGTTTTTTCCATGTTTCAAAATTATGTACAATATAAATCAATTAAACTTTGTTTGAGTAAATAAAAAGAGAACAACAGGATACTTCGTGCACATTTACTGGAAAACGTGTCACCATAACATTAAAGAGAAAATGTTTTTCTCAAAATTCCTGATGTTAGTTCAAATCATTATCATCTTTTTCGTCTCTACTAACTTTAACTTTAATCAATTACTTTTTTCGAAAAGTAACTTTATTACGACTTGTTACGTTCACAAAAAGTAACGTAACTCACCGAGAAACGCATATAAATAAAGTATGATGTATGAAGTGTGATAATTTTATACTCTATTACATTTCCAAAACAGTATGTTTGTTTCAAATTCAACACTTGAGATTACTTTATTATTAAAATTATAGCCACTTTATGGGCATTCCACAATTCGCGTTCTCATATGTGACATTGCACTCATATGATGTGTTTCGCGAAAAACATCTATGATGTTAAATCTCATGTGTTCTTTGAGTATAATATCAATTGAGAATTAAGAGTACGCCGCACGTACGGTTTATTGCCTCTATTGTAATGACCCACTACCTGCTTTTCGGTTCGACTTCGAGCTGGCTGTCAAAAATTGTGGGGCCAAATCGTCTCAAGTTTGTGCTTGGAAATTTCAATTTCTTGAAAGTAAGACGAATTTATGCACTCAGGATAACAGCGAAATCTCAACCCCTATGCATTTCATGTTCTGTTTTACATATGCAATAGAAAGTTGAGAATTACCTCTATTACCTGGGCTAAGATTCAATTAATTTGGAATGTTTAGAAAGGCGTGGTAGAACTTTTAAAAAGAGACAAATTTTCTCTATTGTTTACGTTTAAAAAAGTAACTTCTTATTGAACGCGAGCTATCTAACAGGGTTTAATCGATTCCTTATATCATTCTCTAAACAATCCAGTTTTAAAAGTTAAAAAAAAAAGGGTTACATCACAGTCATTTCGACCGTCTAGTGAGTCAGCCCATATCTGAATATATGAAATTTTCTTTTTTTCACAACGGTCTGTACCTATTCATCCTGACGTGTCTTTTAATATCTTATCTCATTGTAATGCACTTCTGCATTATGCCATGTATATCAATTTACAAGAAAAGTTGATTTTATCACTTCTTTATGTTCTTAGTCTGATATGCATGAAAACATGTTGTAACTTTATTGTTTTCAGTGTTACAAAGACAAGTTTTTTCCATGTTTCAAAATTATGTACAATATAAATCAATTAAACTTTGTTTGAGTAAATAAAAAGAGAATAAAAGGATACTTTGTGCACATTTACTGGAAAACGTGTCACCATAACATTAAAGAGAAAATGTTTTTCTCAAAATTCCTGATGTTAGTTCAAATCATTATCATCTTTTTCGTCTCTACTAACTTTAACTTTAATCAATTACTTTTTTCGAAAAGTAACTTTATTACGACTTGTTACGTTCACAAAAAGTAACGTAACTCACCGAGAAACGCATATAAATAAAGTATGATGTATGAAGTATGATAATTTTATACTCTATTACATTTCCAAAACAGTATGTTTGTTTCAAATTCAACACTTGAGATTACTTTATTATTAAAATTATAGCCACTTTATGGGCATTCCACAATTCGCGTTCTCATATGTGACATTGCACTCATATGATGTGTTTCGCGAAAAACATCTATGATGTTAAATCTCATGTGTTCTTTGAGTATAATATCAATTGAGAATTAAGAGTACGCCGCACGTACGGTTTATTGCCTCTATTGTAATGACCCACTACCTGCTTTTCGGTTCGACTTCGAGCTGGCTGTCAAAAATTGTGGGGCCAAATCGTCTCAAGTTTGTGCTTGGAAATTTCAATTTCTTGAAAGTAAGACGAATTTATGCACTCAGGAAAACAGCGAAATCTCAACCCCTATGCATTTCACGTTCTGTTTTACATATGCAATAGAAAGTTGAGAATTCCCTCTATTACCTGGGCTAAGATTCAATTAATTTGGAATGTTTAGAAAGGCGTGGTAGAACTTTTAAAAAGAGACAAATTTTCTCTATGGTTTACGTTTAAAAAAGTAACTTCTTATTGAACGCGAGCTATCTAACAGGGTTTAATCGATTCCTTATATCATTCTCTAAACAATCCAGTTTTAAGAGTTTAAAAAAAAGGGTTACATCACAGTAATTTCGACCGTCTAGTGAGTCAGCCCATATCTGAATATATGAAATTTTCTTTTTTTTCACAGCGGTCTGTACCTATTCATCCTGACGTGTCTTTTGATAACTTATCTCATTGTAATGCACTTCTGCATTATGCCATGTATATCAATTTACAAGAAAAGTTGATTCTATCACTTCTTTATCTTCTTAGTCTGATATGCATGAAAACATGTTGTAACTTTATTGTTTTCAGTGTTACAAAGACAAGTTTTTTCCATGTTTCGAAATTATGTACAATATAAATCAATTAAACTTTGTTTGAGTAAATAAAAAGAGAACAACAGGATACTTCGTGCACATTTACTGGAAAACGTGTCACCATAACATTAAAGAGAAAATGTTTTTCTCAAAATTCCTGAAGTTCGTTCAAATCATTATCATCTGTTTCGTCTCTACTAACTTTAACATTAATAAATTACTTTTTTCGAAAAGTAACTTTATTACGACTTGTTACGTTCACAAAAAGTAACGTAACTCACCGAGAAACGCATATAAATAAAGTATGATGTATGAAGTATGATAATTTTATACTCTATTACATTTCCAAAACAGTATGTTTGTTTCAAATTCAACACTTGAGATTACTTTTTTATTAAAATTATAGCCACTTTATGGGCATTCCACAATTCGCGTTCTCATATGTGACATTGCACTCATATGATGTGTTTCGCGAAAAACATCTATGATGTTAAATCTCATGTGTTCTTTGAGTATAATATCAATTGAGAATTAAGAGTACGCCGCACGTACGGTTTATTGCCTGTATTGTAATGACCCACTACCTGCTTTTGGGTTCGACTTCGAGCTGGCTGTCAAAAATTGTGGGGCCAAATCGTCTCAAGTTTGTGCTTGGAAATTTAATTTTCTTGAAAGTAAGACGAATTTATGCACTCAGGAAAACAGCGAAATCTCAACCCCTATGCATTTCACGTTCTGTTTTACATATGCAATAGAAAGTTGAGAATTCCCTCTATTACCTGGGCTAAGATTCAATTAATTTGGAATGTTTAGAAAGGCGTGGTAGGACTTTTAAAAAGAGACAAATTTTCTCTATGGTTTACGTTTAAAAAAGTAACTTCTTATTGAACGCGAGCTATCTAACAGGGTTTAATCGATTCCTTATATCATTCTCTAAACAATCCAGTTTTAAGAGTTTAAAAAAAGGGTTACATCACAGTAATTTCGACCGTCTAGTGAGTCAGCCCATATCTGAATATATGAAATTTTCTTTTTTTTTCACAACGGTCTGTACCTATTCATCCTGACGTGTCTTTTGATAACTTATCTCATTGTAATGCACTTCTGCATTATGCCATGTATATCAATTTACAAGAAAAGTTGATTCTATCACTTCTTTATCTTCTTAGTCTGATATGCATGAAAACATGTTGTAACTTTATTGTTTTCAGTGTTACAAAGACAAGTTTTTTACATGTTTCAAAATTATGTACAATATAAATCAATTAAACTTTGTTTGAGTAAATAAAAAGAGAACAACAGGATACTTCGTGCACATTTACTGGAAAACGTGTCACCATAACATTAAAGAGAAAATGTTTTTCTCAAAATTCCTGAAGTTCGTTCAAATCATTATCATCTGTTTCGTCTCTAATAACTTTAACATTAATAAATTACTTTTTTCGAATAGTAACTTTATTACGACTTGTTACGTTCACAAAAAGTAACGTAACTCACCGAGAAACGCATATAATTAAAGTATGATGTATGAAGTGTGATAATTTTATACTCTATTACATTTCCAAAACAGTATGTTTGTTTCAAATTCAACACTTGAGATTACTTTATTATTAAAATTATAGCCACTTTATGGGCATTCCACAATTCGCGTTCTCATATGTGACATTGCACTCATATGATGTGTTTCGCGAAAAACATCTATGATGTTAAATCTCATGTGTTCTTTGAGTATAATATCAATTGAGAATTAAGAGTACGCCGCACGTACGGTTTATTGCCTCTATTGTAATGACCCACTACCTGCTTTTCGGTTCGACTTCGAGCTGGCTGTCAAAAATTGTGGGGCCAAATCGTCTCAAGTTTGTGCTTGGAAATTTCAATTTCTTGAAAGTAAGACGAATTTATGCACTCAGGATAACAGCGAAATCTCAACCCCTATGCATTTCATGTTCTGTTTTACATATGCAATAGAAAGTTGAGAATTACCTCTATTACCTGGGCTAAGATTCAATTAATTTGGAATGTTTAGAAAGGCGTGGTAGAACTTTTAAAAAGAGACAAATTTTCTCTATTGTTTACGTTTAAAAAAGTAACTTCTTATTGAACGCGAGCTATCTAACAGGGTTTAATCGATTCCTTATATCATTCTCTAAACAATCCAGTTTTAAAAGTTTAAAAAAAAGGGTTACATCACAGTCATTTCGACCGTCTAGTGAGTCAGCCCATATCTGAATATATGAAATTTTCTTCTTTTTCACAACGGTCTGTACCTATTCATCCTGACGTGTCTTTTAATATCTTATCTCATTGTAATGCACTTCTGCATTATGCCATGTATATCAATTTACAAGAAAAGTTGATTTTATCACTTCTTTATGTTCTTAGTCTGATATGCATGAAAACATGTTGTAACTTTATTGTTTTCAGTGTTACAAAGACAAGTTTTTTCCATGTTTCAAAATTATGTACAATATAAATCAATTAAACTTTGTTTGAGTAAATAAAAAGAGAACAACAGGATACTTCGTGCACATTTACTGGAAAACGTGTCACCATAACATTAAAGAGAAAATGTTTTTCTCAAAATTCCTGATGTTAGTTCAAATCATTATCATCTTTTTCGTCTCTACTAACTTTAACTTTAATCAATTACTTTTTTCGAAAAGTAACTTTATTACGACTTGTTACGTTCACAAAAAGTAACGTAACTCACCGAGAAACGCATATAAATAAAGTATGATGTATGAAGTGTGATAATTTTATACTCTATTACATTTCCAAAACAGTATGTTTGTTTCAAATTCAACACTTGAGATTACTTTATTATTAAAATTATAGCCACTTTATGGGCATTCCACAATTCGCGTTCTCATATGTGACATTGCACTCATATGATGTGTTTCGCGAAAAACATCTATGATGTTAAATCTCATGTGTTCTTTGAGTATAATATCAATTGAGAATTAAGAGTACGCCGCACGTACGGTTTATTGCCTCTATTGTAATGACCCACTACCTGCTTTTCGGTTCGACTTCGAGCTGGCTGTCAAAAATTGTGGGGCCAAATCGTCTCAAGTTTGTGCTTGGAAATTTCAATTTCTTGAAAGTAAGACGAATTTATGCACTCAGGATAACAGCGAAATCTCAACCCCTATGCATTTCATGTTCTGTTTTACATATGCAATAGAAAGTTGAGAATTACCTCTATTACCTGGGCTAAGATTCAATTAATTTGGAATGTTTAGAAAGGCGTGGTAGCACTTTTAAAAAGAGACAAATTTTCTCTATTGTTTACGTTTAAAAAAGTAACATCTTATTGAACGCGAGCTATATAACAGGGTTTAATCGATTCTTTATATTATTCTCTAAACAATCCAGTTTTAAAAGTTTAAAAAAAAAGGGTTACGTTGCAGTCATTTCGACCGTCTAGTGAGTCAGCCCATATCTGAATATATGAAATTTTCTCTTTTTTCACAACGGTCTGTACCTATTCATCCTGACGTGTCTTTTGATATCTTATCTCATTGTAATGCACTTCTGCATTATGTCATATATATCAATTTACAAGAAAAGTTGATTCTATCACTTCTTCATCTTCTTAGTCTGATATGCATGAAAACATGTTGTAACTTTATTTTTTTCAGTGTTACAAAGACAAGATTTTTCCATGTTTCAAAATTATGTACAATATAAATCAATTAAACTTTGTTTGAGTAAATAAAAAGAGAATAACAAGATTCTTTGTGCACATTTACTGGAAAACGTGTCACCATAACATTAAAGAGAAAATGTTTTTCTCAAAATTCCTGATGTTAGTTCAAATCATTATCATCTTTTTCGTCTCTACTAACTTTAACTTTAATCAATTACTTTTTTCGAAAAGTAACTTTATTACGACTTGTTACGTTCACAAAAAGTAACGTAACTCACCGAGAAACGCATATAAATAAAGTATGATGTATGAAGTATGATAATTTTATACTCTATTACATTTCCAAAACAGTATGTTTGTTTCAAATTCAACACTTGAGATTACTTTATTATTAAAATTATAGCCACTTTATGGGCATTCCACAATTCGCGTTCTCATATGTGACATTGCACTCATATGATGTGTTTCGCGAAAAACATCTATGATGTTAAATCTCATGTGTTCTTTGAGTATAATATCAATTGAGAATTAAGAGTACGCCGCACGTACGGTTTATTGCCTCTATTGTAATGACCCACTACCTGCTTTTCGGTTCGACTTCGAGCTGGCTGTCAAAAATTGTGGGGCCAAATCGTCTCAAGTTTGTGCTTGGAAATTTCAATTTCTTGAAAGTAAGACGAATTTATGCACTCAGGATAACAGCGAAATCTCAACCCCTATGCATTTCATGTTCTGTTTTACATATGCAATAGAAAGTTGAGAATTACCTCTATTACCTGGGCTAAGATTCAATTAATTTGGAATGTTTAGAAAGGCGTGGTAGGACTTTTAAAAAGAGACAAATTTTCTCTATGGTTTACGTTTAAAAAAGTAACTTCTTATTGAACGCGAGCTATCTAACAGGGTCTAATCGATTCCTTATATCATTCTCTAAACAATCCAGTTTTAAGAGTTTAAAAAAAAGGGTTACATCACAGTAATTTCGACCGTCTAGTGAGTCAGCCCATATCTGAATATATGAAATTTTCTTCTTTTTCACAACGGTCTGTACCTATTCATCCTGACGTGTCTTTTAATATCTTATCTCATTGTAATGCACTTCTGCATTATGCCATGTATATCAATTTACAAGAAAAGTTGATTCTATCACTTCTTTATCTTCTTAGTCTGATATGCATGAAAACATGTTGTAACTTTATTGTTTTCAGTGTTAGAAAGACAAGTTTTTTCCATGTTTCAAAATTATGTACAATATAAATCAATTAAACTTTGTTTGAGTAAATAAAAAGAGAACAACAGGATACTTCGTGCACATTTACTGGAAAACGTGTCACCATAACATTAAAGAGAAAATGTTTTTCTCAAAATTCCTGAAGTTCGTTCAAATCATTATCATCTGTTTCGTCTCTAATAACTTTAACATTAATAAATTACTTTTTTCGAATAGTAACTTTATTACGACTTGTTACGTTCACAAAAAGTAACGTAACTCACCGAGAAACGCATATAATTAAAGTATGATGTATGAAGTGTGATAATTTTATACTCTATTACATTTCCAAAACAGTATGTTTGTTTCAAATTCAACACTTGAGATTACTTTTTTATTAAAATTACAGCCACTTTATGGGCATTCCACAATTCGCGTTCTCATATGTGACATTGCACTCATATGATGTGTTTCGCGAAAAACATCTATGATGTTAAATCTCATGTGTTCTTTGAGTATAATATCAATTGAGAATTAAGAGTACGCCGCACGTACGGTTTATTGCCTCTATTGTAATGACCCACTACCTGCTTTTCGGTTCGACTTCGAGCTGGCTGTCAAAAATTGTGGGGCCAAATCGTCTCAAGTTTGTGCTTGGAAATTTCAATTTCTTGAAAGTAAGACGAATTTATGCACTCAGGATAACAGCGAAATCTCAACCCCTATGCATTTCATGTTCTGTTTTACATATGCAATAGAAAGTTGAGAATTACCTCTATTACCTGGGCTAAGATTCAATTAATTTGGAATGTTTAGAAAGGCGTGGTAGAACTTTTAAAAAGAGACAAATTTTCTCTATTGTTTACGTTTAAAAAAGTAACTTCTTATTGAACGCGAGCTATCTAACAGGGTTTAATCGATTCCTTATATCATTCTCTAAACAATCCAGTTTTAAAAGTTTTAAAAAAAGGGTTACATCACAGTCATTTCGACCGTCTAGTGAGTCAGCCCATATCTGAATATATGAAATTTTCTTTTTTTTCACAACGGTCTGTACCTATTCATCCTGACGTGTCTTTTAATATCTTATCTCATTGTAATGCACTTCTGCATTATGCCATGTATATCAATTTACAAGAAAAGTTGATTTTATCACTTCTTTATGTTCTTAGTCTGATATGCATGAAAACATGTTGTAACTTTATTGTTTTCAGTGTTACAAAGACAAGTTTTTTCCATGTTTCAAAATTATGTACAATATAAATCAATTAAACTTTGTTTGAGTAAATAAAAAGAGAATAACAAGATTCTTTGTGCACATTTACTGGAAAACGTGTCACCATAACATTAAAGAGAAAATGTTTTTCTCAAAATTCCTGATGTTAGTTCAAATCATTATCATCTTTTTCGTCTCTACTAACTTTAACTTTAATCAATTACTTTTTTCGAAAAGTAACTTTATTACGACTTGTTACGTTCACAAAAAGTAACGTAACTCACCGAGAAACGCATATAAATAAAGTATGATGTATGAAGTATGATAATTTTATACTCTATTACATTTCCAAAACAGTATGTTTGTTTCAAATTCAACACTTGAGATTACTTTATTATTAAAATTATAGCCACTTTATGGGCATTCCACAATTCGCGTTCTCATATGTGACATTGCACTCATATGATGTGTTTCGCGAAAAACATCTATGATGTTAAATCTCATGTGTTCTTTGAGTATAATATCAATTGAGAATTAAGAGTACGCCGCACGTACGGTTTATTGCCTCTATTGTAATGACACACTACCTGCTTTTCGGTTCGACTTCGAGCTGGCTGTCAAAAATTGTGGGGCCAAATCGTCTCAAGTTTGTGCTTGGAAATTTCAATTTCTTGAAAGTAAGACGAATTTATGCACTCAGGATAACAGCGAAATCTCAACCCCTATGCATTTCATGTTCTGTTTTACATATGCAATAGAAAGTTGAGAATTACCTCTATTACCTGGGCTAAGATTCAATTAATTTGGAATGTTTAGAAAGGCGTGGTAGAACTTTTAAAAAGAGACAAATTTTCTCTATTGTTTACGTTTAAAAAAGTAACTTCTTATTGAACGCGAGCTATCTAACAGGGTTTAATCGATTCCTTATATCATTCTCTAAACAATCCAGTTTTAAAAGTTAAAAAAAAAAGGGTTACATCACAGTCATTTCGACCGTCTAGTGAGTCAGCCCATATCTGAATATATGAAATTTTCTTTTTTTTCACAACGGTCTGTACCTATTCATCCTGACGTGTCTTTTAATATCTTATCTCATTGTAATGCACTTCTGCATTATGCCATGTATATCAATTTACAAGAAAAGTTGATTTTATCACTTCTTTATGTTCTTAGTCTGATATGCATGAAAACATGTTGTAACTTTATTGTTTTCAGTGTTACAAAGACAAGTTTTTTCCATGTTTCAAAATTATGTACAATATAAATCAATTAAACTTTGTTTGAGTAAATAAAAAGAGAATAACAAGATTCTTTGTGCACATTTACTGGAAAACGTGTCACCATAACATTAAAGAGAAAATGTTTTTCTCAAAATTCCTGATGTTAGTTCAAATCATTATCATCTTTTTCGTCTCTACTAACTTTAACTTTAATCAATTACTTTTTCGAAAAGTAACTTTATTACGACTTGTTACGTTCACAAAAAGTAACGTAACTCACCGAGAAACGCATATAAATAAAGTATGATGTATGAAGTGTGATAATTTTATACTCTATTACATTTCCAAAACAGTATGTTTGTTTCAAATGCAACACTTGAGATTACTTTTTTATTAAAATTACAGCCACTTTATGGGCATTCCACAATTCGTGTTCTCATATGTGACATTGCACTCATATGATGTGTTTCGCGAAAAACCTCTATGATGTTAAATCTCATGTGTTCTTTAAGTATAATATCAATTGAGAATTAAGAGTACGCCGCACGTACGGTTTATTGCCTCTATTGTAATGACCCACTACCTGCTTTTGGGTTCGACTTCGAGCTGGCTGTCAAAAATTGTGGGGACAAATCGTCTCAAGTTCGTGCTTGGAAATTTCAATTTCTTGAAAGTAAGACGAATTTATGCACTCAGGAAAACAGCGAAATCTCAACCCCTATGCATTTAATGTTCTTTTTTACATATGCAATAGAAAGTTGAGAATTCCCTTTATTACCTGGGCTAAGATTCAATTAATTTGAAATGTTTAGAAAGGCGTGGTAGAACTTTTAAAAAGAGACAAATTTTCTCTATTGTTTACGTTTAAAAAAGTAACTTCTTATTGAACGCGAGCTATCTAACAGGGTTTAATCGATTCCTTATATCATTCTCTAAACAATCCAGTTTTAAAAGTTTAAAAAAAAGGGTTACATCACAGTCATTTCGACCGTCTAGTGAGTCAGCCCATATCTGAATATATGAAATTTTCTTTTTTTTCACAACGGTCTGTACCTATTCATCCTGACGTGTCTTTTAATATCTTATCTCATTGTAATGCACTTCTGCATTATGCCATGTATTTCAATTTACAAGAAAAGTTGATTCTATCACTTCTTTATCTTCTTAGTCTGATATGCATGAAAACATGTTGTAACTTTATTGTTTTCAGTGTTACAAAGACAAGTTTTTTCCATGTTTCAAAATTATGTACAATATAAATCAATTAAACTTTGTTTGAGTAAATAAAAAAGAGAATAATAAGATCCTTTGTGCACATTTACTGGAAAACGTGTCACCATAACATTAAAGAGAAAATGTTTTTCTCAATATTCCTGAAGTTAGTTCAAATCATTATCATCTTTTTCGTCTTTACTAACTTGAACTGTAATCAATTACTTTAATCGAAAAGTAACTTTATTGCGACTTGTTACGTACACAAAAAGTAACGTAACTCAACGAGAAACGCAAATAAATAAAGAATGATGTATGAAGTATGATAATTTTATACTCTATTACATTTCCAAAACAGTATGTTTGTTTCAAATTCAACACTTGAGATTACTTTTTTATTAAAATTACAGCCACTTTATGGGCATTCCACAATTCATGTTCTCATATGTGACATTGCACTCATATGATGTGTTTCGCGAAAAACCTCTATGATGTTAAATCTCATGTGTTCTTTGAGTATAATGTCAATTGAGAATTAAGAGTACGCCGCACGTACGGTTTATTGCCTCTGTTGTAATGACCCACTACCTGCTTTTCGGTTCGACTTCGAGCTGGCTGTCAAAAATTGTGGGGCCAAATCGTCTCAAGTTTGTGCTTGGAAATTTCAATTTCTTGAAAGTAAGACGAATTTATGCACTCAGGATAACAGCGAAATCTCAACCCCTATGCTTTTCATGTTCTGTTTTACATATGCAATAGAAAGTTGAGAATTCCCTCTATTACCTGGGCTAAGATTCAATTAATTTGGAATGTTTAGAAAGGCGTGGTAGAACTTTTAAAAAGAGACAAATTTTCTCTATTGTTTACGTTTAAAAAAGTAACATCTTATTGAACGCGAGCTATATAACAGGGTTTAATCGATTCCTTATATCATTCTCTAAACAATCCAGTTTTAAAAGTTTAAAAAAAAGGGTTACGTTGCAGTCATTTCGACCGTCTAGTGAGTCAGCCCATATCTGAATATATGAAATTTTCTCTTTTTTCACAACGGTCTGTACCTATTCATCCTGACGTGTCTTTTGATATCTTATCTCATTGTAATGCACTTCTGCATTATGCCATGTATATCAATTTACAAGAAAAGTTGATTCTATCACTTCTTTATCTTCTTAGTCTGATATGCATGAAAACATGTTGTAACTTTATTGTTTTCAGTGTTACAAAGACAAGTTTTTTCCATGTTTCAAAATTATGTACAATATAAATCAATTAAACTTTGTTTGAGTAAATAAAAAGAGAATAATAAGATTCTTTGTGCACATTTACTGGAAAACGTGTCACCATAACATTAAAGAGAAAATGTTTTTCTCAATATTCCTGAAGTTAGTTCAAATCATTATCATCTTTTTCGTCTCTACTAACTTTAACTTTAATCAATTACTTTTTTCGAAAAGTAACTTTATTACGACTTGTTACGTTCACAAAAAGTAACGTAACTCACCGAGAAACGCATATAAATAAAGTATGATGTATGAAGTGTGATAATTTTATACTCTATTACATTTCCAAAACAGTATGTTTGTTTCAAATTCAACACTTGAGATTACTTTTTTATTAAAATTACAGCCACTTTATGGGCATTCCACAATTCGCGTTCTCATATGTGACATTGCACTCATATGATGTGTTTCGCGAAAAACCTCTATGATGTTAAATCTCATGTGTTCTTTAAGTATAATATCAATTGAGAATTAAGAGTACGCCGCACGTACGGTTTATTGCCTCTATTGTAATGACCCACTACCTGCTTTTGGGTTCGACTTCGAGCTGGCTGTCAAAAATTGTGGGGCCAAATCGTCTCAAGTTTGTGCTTGGAAATTTCAATTTCTTGAAAGTAAGACGAATTTATGCACTCAGGATAACAGCGAAATCTCAACCCCTATGCATTTCATGTTCTGTTTTACATATGCAATAGAAAGTTGAGAATTACCTCTATTACCTGGGCTAAGATTCAATTAATTTGGAATGTTTAGAAAGGCGTGGTAGAACTTTTAAAAAGAGACAAATTTTCTCTATTGTTTACGTTTAAAAAAGTAACTTCTTATTGAACGCGAGCTATCTAACAGGGTTTAATCGATTCCTTATATCATTCTCTAAACAATCCAGTTTTAAAAGTTAAAAAAAAAAGGGTTACATCACAGTCATTTCGACCGTCTAGTGAGTCAGCCCATATCTGAATATATGAAATTTTCTTTTTTTCACAACGGTCTGTACCTATTCATCCTGACTTGTCTTTTAATATCTTATCTCATTGTAATGCACTTCTGCATTATGCCATGTATATCAATTTACAAGAAAAGTTGATTCTATCACTTCTTTATCTTCTTAGTCTGATATGCATGAAAACATGTTGTAACTTTATTGTTTTCAGTGTTACAAAGACAATGTATTTCCATGTTTCAAAATTATGTACAATATAAATCAATTAAACTTTGTTTGAGTAAATAAAAAGAGAATAACAAGATTCTTTGTGCACATTTACTGGAAAACGTGTCACCATAACATTAAAGAGAAAATGTTTTTCTCAAAATTCCTGATGTTAGTTCAAATCATTATCATCTTTTTCGTCTCTACTAACTTTAACTTTAATCAATTACTTTTTTCGAAAAGTAACTTTATTGCGACTTGTTACGTTCACAAAAAGTAACGTAACTCACCGAGAAACGCATATAAATAAAGTATGATGTATGAAGTATGATAATTTTATACTCTATTACATTTCCAAAACAGTATGTTTGTTTCAAATTCAACACTTGAGATTACTTTTTTATTAAAATTACAGCCACTTTATGGGCATTCCACAATTCATGTTCTCATATGTGACATTGCACTCATATGATGTGTTTCGCGAAAAACCTCTATGATGTTAAATCTCATGTGTTCTTTGAGTATAATGTCAATTGAGAATTAAGAGTACGCCGCACGTACGGTTTATTGCCTCTGTTGTAATGACCCACTACCTGCTTTTCGGTTCGACTTCGAGCTGGCTGTCAAAAATTGTGGGGCCAAATCGTCTCAAGTTTGTGCTTGGAAATTTCAATTTCTTGAAAGTAAGACGAATTTATGCACTCAGGATAACAGCGAAATCTCAACCCCTATGCTTTTCATGTTCTGTTTTACATATGCAATAGAAAGTTGAGAATTCCCTCTATTACCTGGGCTAAGATTCAATTAATTTGGAATGTTTAGAAAGGCGTGGTAGAACTTTTAAAAAGAGACAAATTTTCTCTATTGTTTACGTTTAAAAAAGTAACTTCTTATTGAACGCGAGCTATCTAACAGGGTTTAATCGATTCCTTATATCATTCTCTAAACAATCCAGTTTTAAAAGTTTAAAAAAAAGGGTTACATCACAGTCATTTCGACCGTCTAGTGAGTCAGCCCATATCTGAATATATGAAATTTTCTTTTTTTTCAATACGGTCTGTACCTATTCATCCTGACGTGTCTTTTAATATCTTGTCTCATTGTAATGCACTTCTGCATTATGCCATGTATATCAATTTACAAGAAAAGTTGATTCTATCACTTCTTTATCTTCTTAGTCTGATATGCATGAAAACATGTTGTAACTTTATTGTTTTCAGTGGTACAAAGACAAGATTTTTCCATGTTTCAAAATTATGTACAATATAAATCAATTAAACTTTGTTTGAGTAAATAAAAAGAGAATAACAAGATTCTTTGTGCACATTTACTGGAAAACGTGTCACCATAACATTAAAGAGAAAATGTTTTTCTCAATATTCCTGAAGTTAGTTCAAATCATTATCATCTTTTTCGTCTCTACTAACTTTAACTTTAATCAATTACTTTTTTCGAAAAGTAACTTTATTGCGACTTGTTACGTTCACAAAAAGTAACGTAACTCACCGAGAAACGCATATAAATAAAGTATGATGTATGAAGTATGATAATTTTATACTCTATTACATTTCCAAAACAGTATGTTTGTTTCAAATTCAACACTTGAGATTACTTTTTTATTAAAATTACAGCCACTTTATGGGCATTCCACAATTCATGTTCTCATATGTGACATTGCACTCATATGATGTGTTTCGCGAAAAACCTCTATGATGTTAAATCTCATGTGTTCTTTGAGTATAATGTCAATTGAGAATTAAGAGTACGCCGCACGTACGGTTTATTGCCTCTGTTGTAATGACCCACTACCTGCTTTTCGGTTCGACTTCGAGCTGGCTGTCAAAAATTGTGGGGCCAAATCGTCTCAAGTTTGTGCTTGGAAATTTCAATTTCTTGAAAGTAAGACGAATTTATGCACTCAGGATAACAGCGAAATCTCAACCCCTATGCATTTCATGTTCTGTTTTACATATGCAATAGAAAGTTGAGAATTACCTCTATTACCTGGGCTAAGATTCAATTAATTTGGAATGTTTAGAAAGGCGTGGTAGAACTTTTAAAAAGAGACAAATTTTCTCTATTGTTTACGTTTAAAAAAGTAACTTCTTATTGAACGCGAGCTATCTAACAGGGTTTAATCGATTCCTTATATCATTCTCTAAACAATCCAGTTTTAAAAGTTAAAAAAAAAAGGGTTACATCACAGTCATTTCGACCGTCTAGTGAGTCAGCCCATATCTGAATATATGAAATTTTCTTTTTTTCACAACGGTCTGTACCTATTCATCCTGACTTGTCTTTTAATATCTTATCTCATTGTAATGCACTTCTGCATTATGCCATGTATATCAATTTACAAGAAAAGTTGATTTTATCACTTCTTTATGTTCTTAGTCTGATATGCATGAAAACATGTTGTAACTTTATTGTTTTCAGTGTTACAAAGACAAGTTTTTTCCATGTTTCAAAATTATGTACAATATAAATCAATTAAACTTTGTTTGAGTAAATAAAAAGAGAATAACAAGATTCTTTGTGCACATTTACTGGAAAACGTGTCACCATAACATTAAAGAGAAAATGTTTTTCTCAAAATTCCTGATGTTAGTTCAAATCATTATCATCTTTTTCGTCTCTACTAACTTTAACTTTAATCAATTACTTTTTTCGAAAAGTAACTTTATTACGACTTGTTACGTTCACAAAAAGTAACGTAACTCACCGAGAAACGCATATAAATAAAGTATGATGTATGAAGTGTGATAATTTTATACTCTATTACATTTCCAAAACAGTATGTTTGTTTCAAATGCAACACTTGAGATTACTTTTTTATTAAAATTACAGCCACTTTATGGGCATTCCACAATTCGTGTTCTCATATGTGACATTGCACTCATATGATGTGTTTCGCGAAAAACCTCTATGATGTTAAATCTCATGTGTTCTTTAAGTATAATATCAATTGAGAATTAAGAGTACGCCGCACGTACGGTTTATTGCCTCTATTGTAATGACCCACTACCTGCTTTTGGGTTCGACTTCGAGCTGGCTGTCAAAAATTGTGGGGACAAATCGTCTCAAGTTCGTGCTTGGAAATTTCAATTTCTTGAAAGTAAGACGAATTTATGCACTCAGGAAAACAGCGAAATCTCAACCCCTATGCATTTAATGTTCTTTTTTACATATGCAATAGAAAGTTGAGAATTCCCTTTATTACCTGGGCTAAGATTCAATTAATTTGAAATGTTTAGAAAGGCGTGGTAGAACTTTTAAAAAGAGACAAATTTTCTCTATTGTTTACGTTTAAAAAAGTAACTTCTTATTGAACGCGAGCTATCTAACAGGGTTTAATCGATTCCTTATATCATTCTCTAAACAATCCAGTTTTAAAAGTTTAAAAAAAGGGTTACATCACAGTCATTTCGACCGTCTAGTGAGTCAGCCCATATCTGAATATATGAAATTTTCTTTTTTTCACAACGGTCTGTACCTATTCATCCTGACGTGTCTTTTAATATCTTATCTCATTGTAATGCACTTCTGCATTATGCCATGTATTTCAATTTACAAGAAAAGTTGATTCTATCACTTCTTTATCTTCTTAGTCTGATATGCATGAAAACATGTTGTAACTTTATTGTTTTCAGTGTTACAAAGACAAGTTTTTTCCATGTTTCAAAATTATGTACAATATAAATCAATTAAACTTTGTTTGAGTAAATAAAAAGAGAATAATAAGATTCTTTGTGCACATTTACTGGAAAACGTGTCACCATAACATTAAAGAGAAAATGTTTTTCTCAATATTCCTGAAGTTAGTTCAAATCATTATCATCTTTTTCGTCTTTACTAACTTGAACTGTAATCAATTACTTTTTTCGAAAAGTAACTTTATTGCGACTTGTTACGTTCACAAAAAGTAACGTAACTCACCGAGAAACGAATATAAATAAAGAATGATGTATGAAGTATGATAATTTTATACTCTATTACATTTCCAAAACAGTATGTTTTTTTCAAATTCAACACTTGAGATTACTTTTTTATTAAAATTACAGCCACTTTATGGGCATTCCACAATTCATGTTCTCATATGTGACATTGCACTCATATGATGTGTTTCGCGAAAAACCTCTATGATGTTAAATCTCATGTGTTCTTTGAGTATAATGTCAATTGAGAATTAAGAGTACGCCGCACGTACGGTTTATTGCCTCTGTTGTAATGACCCACTACCTGCTTTTCGGTTCGACTTCGAGCTGGCTGTCAAAAATTGTGGGGCCAAATCGTCTCAAGTTTGTGCTTGGAAATTTCAATTTCTTGAAAGTAAGACGAATTTATGCACTCAGGATAACAGCGAAATCTCAACCCCTATGCTTTTCATGTTCTGTTTTACATATGCAATAGAAAGTTGAGAATTCCCTCTATTACCTGGGCTAAGATTCAATTAATTTGGAATGTTTAGAAAGGCGTGGTAGAACTTTTAAAAAGAGACAAATTTTCTCTATTGTTTACGTTTAAAAAAGTAACATCTTATTGAACGCGAGCTATATAACAGGGTTTAATCGATTCCTTATATCATTCTCTAAACAATCCAGTTTTAAAAGTTTAAAAAAAGGGTTACGTTGCAGTCATTTCGACCGTCTAGTGAGTCAGCCCATATCTGAATATATGAAATTTTCTCTTTTTTCACAACGGTCTGTACCTATTCATCCTGACGTGTCTTTTGATATCTTATCTCATTGTAATGCACTTCTGCATTATGCCATGTATATCAATTTACAAGAAAAGTTGATTCTATCACTTCTTTATCTTCTTAGTCTGATATGCATGAAAACATGTTGTAACTTTATTGTTTTCAGTGTTACAAAGACAAGTTTTTTCCATGTTTCAAAATTATGTACAATATAAATCAATTAAACTTTGTTTGAGTAAATAAAAAGAGAATAATAAGATTCTTTGTGCACATTTACTGGAAAACGTGTCACCATAACATTAAAGAGAAAATGTTTTTCTCAATATTCCTGAAGTTAGTTCAAATCATTATCATCTTTTTCGTCTCTACTAACTTTAACTTTAATCAATTACTTTTTTCGAAAAGTAACTTTATTACGACTTGTTACGTTCACAAAAAGTAACGTAACTCACCGAGAAACGCATATAAATAAAGTATGATGTATGAAGTGTGATAATTTTATACTCTATTACATTTCCAAAACAGTATGTTTGTTTCAAATTCAACACTTGAGATTACTTTTTTATTAAAATTACAGCCACTTTATGGGCATTCCACAATTCGCGTTCTCATATGTGACATTGCACTCATATGATGTGTTTCGCGAAAAACCTCTATGATGTTAAATCTCATGTGTTCTTTAAGTATAATATCAATTGAGAATTAAGAGTACGCCGCACGTACGGTTTATTGCCTCTATTGTAATGACCCACTACCTGCTTTTGGGTTCGACTTCGAGCTGGCTGTCAAAAATTGTGGGGCCAAATCGTCTCAAGTTTGTGCTTGGAAATTTCAATTTCTTGAAAGTAAGACGAATTTATGCACTCAGGATAACAGCGAAATCTCAACCCCTATGCATTTCATGTTCTGTTTTACATATGCAATAGAAAGTTGAGAATTACCTCTATTACCTGGGCTAAGATTCAATTAATTTGGAATGTTTAGAAAGGCGTGGTAGAACTTTTAAAAAGAGACAAATTTTCTCTATTGTTTACGTTTAAAAAAGTAACTTCTTATTGAACGCGAGCTATCTAACAGGGTTTAATCGATTCCTTATATCATTCTCTAAACAATCCAGTTTTAAAAGTTTAAAAAAAAGGGTTACATCACAGTCATTTCGACCGTCTAGTGAGTCAGCCCATATCTGAATATATGAAATTTTCTTTTTTTCAATACGGTCTGTACCTATTCATCCTGACGTGTCTTTTAATATCTTATCTCATTGTAATGCACTTCTGCATTATGCCATGTATATCAATTTACAAGAAAAGTTGATTCTATCACTTCTTTATCTTCTTAGTCTGATATGCATGAAAACATGTTGTAACTTTATTGTTTTCAGTGTTACAAAGACAAGTTTTTTCCATGTTTCAAAATTATGTACAATATAAATCAATTAAACTTTGTTTGAGTAAATAAAAAGAGAATAACAAGATTCTTTGTGCACATTTACTGGAAAACGTGTCACCATAACATTAAAGAGAAAATTTTTTCTCAAAATTCCTAAAGTTAGTTCAAATCATTATCATCTTTTTCGTCTCTACTAACTTTAACTTTAATCAATTACTTTTTTCGAAAAGTAACTTTATTGCGACTTGTTACGTTCACAAAAAGTAACGTAACTCACCGAGAAACGCATATAAATAAAGTATGATGTATGAAGTATGATAATTTTATACTCTATTACATTTCCAAAACAGTATGTTTGTTTCAAATTCAACACTTGAGATTACTTTTTTATTAAAATTACAGCCACTTTATGGGCATTCCACAATTCATGTTCTCATATGTGACATTGCACTCATATGATGTGTTTCGCGAAAAACCTCTATGATGTTAAATCTCATGTGTTCTTTGAGTATAATGTCAATTGAGAATTAAGAGTACGCCGCACGTACGGTTTATTGCCTCTGTTGTAATGACCCACTACCTGCTTTTCGGTTCGACTTCGAGCTGGCTGTCAAAAATTGTGGGGCCAAATCGTCTCAAGTTTGTGCTTGGAAATTTCAATTTCTTGAAAGTAAGACGAATTTATGCACTCAGGATAACAGCGAAATCTCAACCCCTATGCTTTTCATGTTCTGTTTTACATATGCAATAGAAAGTTGAGAATTCCCTCTATTACCTGGGCTAAGATTCAATTAATTTGGAATGTTTAGAAAGGCGTGGTAGAACTTTTAAAAAGAGACAAATTTTCTCTATTGTTTACGTTTAAAAAAGTAACTTCTTATTGAACGCGAGCTATCTAACAGGGTTTAATCGATTCCTTATATCATTCTCTAAACAATCCAGTTTTAAAAGTTTAAAAAAAAGGGTTACATCACAGTCATTTCGACCGTCTAGTGAGTCAGCCCATATCTGAATATATGAAATTTTCTTTTTTTTCACAACGGTCTGTACCTATTCATCCTGACGTGTCTTTTAATATCTTATCTCATTGTAATGCACTTCTGCATTATGCCATGTATTTCAATTTACAAGAAAAGTTGATTCTATCACTTCTTTATCTTCTTAGTCTGATATGCATGAAAACATGTTGTAACTTTATTGTTTTCAGTGTTACAAAGACAAGTTTTTTCCATGTTTCAAAATTATGTACAATATAAATCAATTAAACTTTGTTTGAGTAAATAAAAAGAGAATAATAAGATTCTTTGTGCACATTTACTGGAAAACGTGTCACCATAACATTAAAGAGAAAATGTTTTTCTCAAAATTCCTGATGTTAGTTCAAATCATTATCATCTTTTTCGTCTCTACTAACTTTAACTTTAATCAATTACTTTTTTCGAAAAGTAACTTTATTACGACTTGTTACGTTCACAAAAAGTAACGTAACTCACCGAGAAACGCATATAAATAAAGTATGATGTATGAAGTGTGATAATTTTATACTCTATTACATTTCCAAAACAGTATGTTTGTTTCAAATTCAACACTTGAGATTACTTTTTTTCTTAAAATTACAGCCACTTTATGGGCATTCCACAATTCATGTTCTCATATGTGACATTGCACTCATATGATGTGTTTCGCGAAAAACCTCTATGATGTTAAATCTCATGTGTTCTTTGAGTATAATGTCAATTGAGAATTAAGAGTACGCCGCACGTACGGTTTATTGCCTCTGTTGTAATGACCCACTACCTGCTTTTCGGTTCGACTTCGAGCTGGCTGTCAAAAATTGTGGGGCCAAATCGTCTCAAGTTTGTGCTTGGAAATTTCAATTTCTTGAAAGTAAGACGAATTTATGCACTCAGGATAACAGCGAAATCTCAACCCCTATGCATTTCATGTTCTGTTTTACATATGCAATAGAAAGTTGAGAATTCCCTCTATTACCTGGGCTAAGATTCAATTAATTTGGAATGTTTAGAAAGGCGTGGTAGAACTTTTAAAAAGAGACAAATTTTCTCTATTGTTTACGTTTAAAAAAGTAACTTCTTATTGAACGCGAGCTATCTAACAGGGTTTAATCGATTCCTTATATCATTCTCTAAACAATCCAGTTTTAAGAGTTTAAAAAAAAGGTTACATCACAGTCATTTCGACCGTCTAGTGAGTCAGCCCATATCTGAATATATGAAATTTTCTTTTTTTCACAACGGTCTGTACCTATTCATCCTGACGTGTCTTTTAATATCTTATCTCATTGTAATGCACTTCTGCATTATGCCATGTATTTCAATTTACAAGAAAAGTTGATTCTATCACTTCTTTATCTTCTTAGTCTGATATGCATGAAAACATGTTGTAACTTTATTGTTTTCAGTGTTACAAAGACAAGTTTTTTCCATGTTTCAAAATTATGTACAATATAAATCAATTAAACTTTGTTTGAGTAAATAAAAAGAGAATAATAAGATTCTTTGTGCACATTTACTGGAAAACGTGTCACCATAACATTAAAGAGAAAATGTTTTTCTCAATATTCCTGAAGTTAGTTCAAATCATTATCATCTTTTTCGTCTCTACTAACTTTAACTTTAATCAATTACTTTTTTCGAAAAGTAACTTTATTGCGACTTGTTACGTTCACAAAAAGTAACGTAACTCACCGAGAAACGCATATAAATAAAGTATGATGTATGAAGTATGATAATTTTATACTCTATTACATTTCCAAAACAGTATGTTTGTTTCAAATTCAACACTTGAGATTACTTTTTTATTAAAATTACAGCCACTTTATGGGCATTCCACAATTCATGTTCTCATATGTGACATTGCACTCATATGATGTGTTTCGCGAAAAACCTCTATGATGTTAAATCTCATGTGTTCTTTAAGTATAATATCAATTGAGAATTAAGAGTACGCCGCACGTACGGTTTATTGCCTCTATTGTAATGACCCACTACCTGCTTTTGGGTTCGACTTCGAGCTGGCTGTCAAAAATTGTGGGGCCAAATTGTCTCAAGTTTGTGCTTGGAAATTTCAATTTCTTGAAAGTAAGACGAATTTATGCACTCAGGAAAACAGCGAAATCTCAACCCCTATGCATTTCATGTTCTGTTTTACATATGCAATAGAAAGTTGAGAATTCCCTCTATTACCTGGGCTAAGATTCAATTAATTTGGAATGTTTAGAAAGGCGTGGTAGAACTTTTAAAAAGAGACAAATTTTCTCTATTGTTTACGTTTAAAAAAGTAACTTCTTATTGAACGCGAGCTATCTAACAGGGTTTAATCGATTCCTTATATCATTCTCTAAACAATCCAGTTTTAAAAGTTTAAAAAAAAGGGTTACATCACAGTCATTTCGACCGTCTAGTGAGTCAGCCCATATCTGAATATATGAAATTTTCTCTTTTTTCACAACGGTCTGTACCTATTCATCCTGACGTGTCTTTTGATATCTTATCTCATTGTAATGCACTTCTGCATTATGCCATGTATATCAATTTACAAGAAAAGTTGATTCTATCACTTCTTTATCTTCTTAGTCTGATATGCATGAAAACATGTTGTAACTTTATTGTTTTCAGTGTTACAAAGACAAGTTTTTTCCATGTTTCAAAATTATGTACAATATAAATCAATTAAACTTTGTTTGAGTAAATAAAAAGAGAATAATAAGATTCTTTGTGCACATTTACTGGAAAACGTGTCACCATAACATTAAAGAGAAAATGTTTTTCTCAATATTCCTGAAGTTAGTTCAAATCATTATCATCTTTTTCGTCTCTACTAACTTTAACTTTAATCAATTACTTTTTTCGAAAAGTAACTTTATTGCGACTTGTTACGTTCACAAAAAGTAACGTAACTCACCGAGAAACGCATATAAATAAAGTATGATGTATGAAGTATGATAATTTTATACTCTATTACATTTCCAAAACAGTATGTTTGTTTCAAATTCAACACTTGAGATTACTTTTTTATTAAAATTACAGCCACTTTATGGGCATTCCACAATTCATGTTCTCATATGTGACATTGCACTCATATGATGTGTTTCTCGAAAAACCTCTATGATGTTAAATCTCATGTGTTCTTTAAGTATAATATCAATTGAGAATTAAGAGTACGCCGCACGTACGGTTTATTGCCTCTATTGTAATGACCCACTACCTGCTTTTGGGTTCGACTTCGAGCTGGCTGTCAAAAATTGTGGGGACAAATCGTCTCAAGTTCGTGCTTGGAAATTTCAATTTCTTGAAAGTAAGACGAATTTATGCACTCAGGAAAACAGCGAAATCTCAACCCCTATGCATTTAATGTTCTTTTTTACATATGCAATAGAAAGTTGAGAATTCCCTTTATTACCTGGGCTAAGATTCAATTAATTTCAAATGTTTAGAAAGGCGTGGTAGAACTTTTAAAAAGAGACAAATTTTCTCTATTGTTTACGTTTAAAAAAGTAACTTCTTATTGAACGCGAGCTATCTAACAGGGTTTAATCGATTCCTTATATCATTCTCTAAACAATCCAGTTTTAAAAGTTTAAAAAAAAGGGTTACATCACAGTCATTTCGACCGTCTAGTGAGTCAGCCCATATCTGAATATATGAAATTTTCTTTTTTTTCACAACGGTCTGTACCTATTCATCCTGACGTGTCTTTTAATATCTTATCTCATTGTAATGCACTTCTGCATTATGCCATGTATTTCAATTTACAAGAAAAGTTGATTCTATCACTTCTTTATCTTCTTAGTCTGATATGCATGAAAACATGTTGTAACTTTATTGTTTTTAGTGTTACAAAGACAAGTTTTTTCCATGTTTCAAAATTATGTACAATATAAATCAATTAAACTTTGTTTGAGTAAATAAAAAGAGAATAATAAGATTCTTTGTGCACATTTACTGGAAAACGTGTCACCATAACATTAAAGAGAAAATGTTTTTCTCAATATTCCTGAAGTTAGTTCAAATCATTATCATCTTTTTCGTCTCTACCAACTTTAACTTTAATCAATTACTTTTTTCGAAAAGTAACTTTATTACGACTTGTTACGTTCACAAAAAGTAACGTAACTCACCGAGAAACGCATATAAATAAAGTATGATGTATGAAGTATGATAATTTTATACTCTATTACATTTCCAAAACAGTATGTTTGTTTCAAATTCAACACTTGAGATTACTTTTTTATTAAAATTACAGCCACTTTATGGGCATTCCACAATTCATGTTCTCATATGTGACATTGCACTCATATGATGTGTTTCGCGAAAAACCTCTATGATGTTAAATCTCATGTGTTCTTTAAGTATAATATCAATTGAGAATTAAGAGTACGCCGCACGTACGGTTTATTGCCTCTATTGTAATGACCCACTACCTGCTTTTGGGTTCGACTTCGAGCTGGCTGTCAAAAATTGTGGGGCCAAATTGTCTCGAGTTTGTGCTTGGAAATTTCAATTTCTTGAAAGTAAGACGAATTTATGCACTCAGGATAACAGCGAAATCTCAACCCCTATGTATTTCATGTTCTGTTTTACATATGCAATAGAAAGTTGAGAATTCCCTCTATTACCTGGGCTAAGATTCAATTAATTTGGAATGTTTAGAAAGGCGTGGTAGAACTTTTAAAAAGAGACAAATTTTCTCTATTGTTTACGTTTAAAAAAGTATCTTCTTATTGAACGCGAGCTATCTAACAGGGTTTAATCGATTCCTTATATCATTCTCTAAACAATCCAGTTTTAAAAGTTTAAAAAAAGGGTTACATCACAGTCATTTCGACCGTCTAGTGAGTCAGCCCATATCTGAATATATGAAATTTTCTTTTTTTTCACAACGGTCTGTACCTATTCATCCTGACGTGTCTTTTAATATCTTATCTCATTGTAATGCACTTCTGCATTATGCCATGTATTTCAATTTACAAGAAAAGTTGATTCTATCACTTCTTTATCTTCTTAGTCTGATATGCATGAAAACATGTTGTAACTTTATTGTTTTCAGTGTTACAAAGACAAGTTTTTTCCATGTTTCAAAATTATGTACAATATAAATCAATTAAACTTTGTTTGAGTAAATAAAAAGAGAATAATAAGATTCTTTGTGCACATTTACTGGAAAACGTGTCACCATAACATTAAAGAGAAAATGTTTTTCTCAATATTCCTGAAGTTAGTTCAAATCATTATCATCTTTTTCGTCTCTACTAACTTTAACTTTAATCAATTACTTTTTTCGAAAAGTAACTTTATTGCGACTTGTTACGTTCACAAAAAGTAACGTAACTCACCGAGAAACGCATATAAATAAAGTATGATGTATGAAGTATGATAATTTTATACTCTATTACATTTCCAAAACAGTATGTTAGTTTCAAATTCAACACTTGAGATTACTTTTTTATTAAAATTACAGCCACTTTATGGGCATTCCACAATTCATGTTCTCATATGTGACATTGCACTCATATGATGTGTTTCGCGAAAAACCTCTATGATGTTAAATCTCATGTGTTCTTTAAGTATAATATCAATTGAGAATTAAGAGTACGCCGCACGTACGGTTTATTGCCTCTATTGTAATGACCCACTACCTGCTTTTGGGTTCGACTTCGAGCTGGCTGTCAAAAATTGTGGGGACAAATCGTCTCAAGTTCGTGCTTGGAAATTTCAATTTCTTGAAAGTAAGACGAATTTATGCACTCAGGAAAACAGCGAAATCTCAACCCCTATGCATTTAATGTTCTTTTTTACATATGCAATAGAAAGTTGAGAATTCCCTTTATTACCTGGGCTAAGATTCAATTAATTTCAAATGTTTAGAAAGGCGTGGTAGAACTTTTAAAAAGAGACAAATTTTCTCTATTGTTTACGTTTAAAAAAGTAACTTCTTATTGAACGCGAGCTATCTAACAGGGTTTAATCGATTCCTTATATCATTCTCTAAACAATCCAGTTTTAAAAGTTTAAAAAAAAGGGTTACATCACAGTCATTTCGACCGTCTAGTGAGTCAGCCCATATCTGAATATATGAAATTTTCTTTTTTTTCAATACGGTCTGTACCTATTCATCCTGACGTGTCTTTTAATATCTTGTCTCATTGTAATGCACTTCTGCATTATGCCATGTATATCAATTTACAAGAAAAGTTGATTCTATCACTTCTTTATCTTCTTAGTCTGATATGCATGAAAACATGTTGTAACTTTATTGTTTTCAGTGTTACAAAGACAAGTTTTTTCCATGTTTCAAAATTATGTACAATATAAATCAATTAAACTTTGTTTGAGTAAATAAAAAGAGAATAATAAGATTCTTTGTGCACATTTACTGGAAAACGTGTCACCATAACATTAAAGAGAAAATGTTTTTCTCAATATTCCTGAAGTTAGTTCAAATCATTATCATCTTTTTCGTCTCTACCAACTTTAACTTTAATCAATTACTTTTTTCGAAAAGTAACTTTATTACGACTTGTTACGTTCACAAAAAGTAACGTAACTCACCGAGAAACGCATATAAATAAAGTATGATGTATGAAGTATGATAATTTTATACTCTATTACATTTCCAAAACAGTATGTTTGTTTCAAATTCAACACTTGAGATTACTTTTTATTAAAATTACAGCCACTTTATGGGCATTCCACAATTCATGTTCTCATATGTGACATTGCACTCATATGATGTGTTTCGCGAAAAACCTCTATGATGTTAAATCTCATGTGTTCTTTAAGTATAATATCAATTGAGAATTAAGAGTACGCCGCACGTACGGTTTATTGCCTCTATTGTAATGACCCACTACCTGCTTTTGGGTTCGACTTCGAGCTGGCTGTCAAAAATTGTGGGGCCAAATTGTCTCAAGTTTGTGCTTGGAAATTTCAATTTCTTGAAAGTAAGACGAATTTATGCACTCAGGATAACAGCGAAATCTCAACCCCTATGTATTTCATATTCTGTTTTACATATGCAATAGAAAGTTGAGAATTACCTCTATTACCTGGGCTAAGATTCAATTAATTTGGAATGTTTAGAAAGGCGTGGTAGAACTTTTAAAAAGAGACAAATTTTCTCTATTGTTTACGTTTAAAAAAGTATCTTCTTATTGAACGCGAGCTATCTAACAGGGTTTAATCGATTCCTTATATCATTCTCTAAACAATCCAGTTTTAAAAGTTTAAAAAAAAGGGTTACATCACAGTCATTTCGACCGTCTAGTGAGTCAGCCCATATCTGAATATATGAAATTTTCTTTTTTTTCACAACGGTCTGTACCTATTCATCCTGACGTGTCTTTTAATATCTTATCTCATTGTAATGCACTTCTGCATTATGCCATGTATTTCAGTTTACAAGAAAAGTTGATTCTATCACTTCTTTATCTTCTTAGTCTGATATGCATGAAAACATGTTGTAACTTTATTGTTTTCAGTGTTACAAAGACAAGTTTTTTCCATGTTTCAAAATTATGTACAATATAAATCAATTAAACTTTGTTTGAGTAAATAAAAAGAGAATAATAAGATTCTTTGTGCACATTTACTGGAAAACGTGTCACCATAACATTAAAGAGAAAATGTTTTTCTCAATATTCCTGAAGTTAGTTCAAATCATTATCATCTTTTTCGTCTCTACCAACTTTAACTTTAATCAATTACTTTATTCGAAAAGTAACTTTATTACGACTTGTTACGTTCACAAAAAGTAACGTAACTCACCGAGAAACGCATATAAATAAAGTATGATGTATGAAGTATGATAATTTTATACTCTATTACATTTCCAAAACAGTATGTTTGTTTCAAATTCAACACTTGAGATTACTTTTTATTAAAATTACAGCCACTTTATGGGCATTCCACAATTCATGTTCTCATATGTGACATTGCACTCATATGATGTGTTTCGCGAAAAACCTCTATGATGTTAAATCTCATGTGTTCTTTAAGTATAATATCAATTGAGAATTAAGAGTACGCCGCACGTACGGTTTATTGCCTCTATTGTAATGACCCACTACCTGCTTTTGGGTTCGACTTCGAGCTGGCTGTCAAAAATTGTGGGGCCAAATTGTCTCAAGTTTGTGCTTGGAAATTTCAATTTCTTGAAAGTAAGACGAATTTATGCACTCAGGAAAACAGCGAAATCTCAACCCCTATGCATTTAATGTTCTGTTTTACATATGCAATTGAAAGTTGAGAATTCCCTCTATTACCTGGGCTAAGATTCAATTAATTTGGAATGTTTAGAAAGGCGTGGTAGAACTTTTAAAAAGAGACAAATTTTCTCTATTGTTTACGTTTAAAAAAGTATCTTCTTATTGAACGCGAGCTATCTAACAGGGTTTAATCGATTCCTTATATCATTCTCTAAACAATCCAGTTTTAAAAGTTTAAAAAAAGGGTTACATCACAGTCATTTCGACCGTCTAGTGAGTCAGCCCATATCTGAATATATGAAATTTTTCTTTTTTTTCACAACGGTCTGTACCTATTCATCCTGACGTGTCTTTTAATATCTTATCTCATTGTAATGCACTTCTGCATTATGCCATGTATTTCAGTTTACAAGAAAAGTTGATTCTATCACTTCTTTATCTTCTTAGTCTGATATGCATGAAAACATGTTGTAACTTTATTGTTTTCAGTGTTACAAAGACAAGTTTTTTCCATGTTTCAAAATTATGTACAATATAAATCAATTAAACTTTGTTTGAGTAAATAAAAAGAGAATAATAAGATTCCTTGTGCACATTTACTGGAAAACGTGTCACCATAACATTAAAGAGAAAATGTTTTTCTCAATGTTCCTGAAGTTAGTTCAAATCATTATCATCTTTTTCGTCTCTACTAACTTTAACTTTAATCAATTACTTTTTTCGAAAAGTAACTTTATTGCGACTTGTTACGTTCACAAAAAGTAACGTAACTCACCGAGAAACGCATATAAATAAAGTATGATGTATGAAGTATGATAATTTTATACTCTATTACATTTCCAAAACAGTATGTTTGTTTCAAATTCAACACTTGAGATTACTTTTTTATTAAAATTACAGCCACTTTATGGGCATTCCACAATTCATGTTCTCATATGTGACATTGCACTCATATGATGTGTTTCGCGAAAAACCTCTATGATGTTAAATCTCATGTGTTCTTTAAGTATAATATCAATTGAGAATTAAGAGTACGCCGCACGTACGGTTTATTGCCTCTATTGTAATGACCCACTACCTGCTTTTGGGTTCGACTTCGAGCTGGCTGTCAAAAATTGTGGGGACAAATCGTCTCAAGTTCGTGCTTGGAAATTTCAATTTCTTGAAAGTAAGACGAATTTATGCACTCAGGAAAACAGCGAAATCTCAACCCCTATGCATTTAATGTTCTTTTTTACATATGCAATAGAAAGTTGAGAATTCCCTTTATTACCTGGGCTAAGATTCAATTAATTTCAAATGTTTAGAAAGGCGTGGTAGAACTTTTAAAAAGAGACAAATTTTCTCTATTGTTTACGTTTAAAAAAGTAACTTCTTATTGAACGCGAGCTATCTAACAGGGTTTAATCGATTCCTTATCTCATTCTCTAAACAATCCCGTTTTAAAAGTTTAAAAAAAAGGGTTACATCACAGTCATTTCGACCGTCTAGTGAGTCAGCCCATATCTGAATATATGAAATTTTTCTTTTTTTCACAACGGTCTGTACCTATTCATCCTGACGTGTCTTTTAATATCTTATCTCATGGTAATGCACTTCTGCATTATGCCATGTATTTCAATTTACAAGAAAAGTTGATTCTATCACTTCTTTATCTTCTTAGTCTGATATGCATGAAAACATGTTGTAACTTTATTGTTTTCAGTGTTACAAAGACAAGTTTTTTCCATGTTTCAAAATTATGTACAATATAAATCAATTAAACTTTGTTTGAGTAAATAAAAAGAGAATAATAAGATTCTTTGTGCACATTTACTGGAAAACGTGTCACCATAACATTAAAGAGAAAATGTTTTTCTCAATATTCCTGAAGTTAGATCAAATCATTATCATCTTTTTCGTCTCTACCAACTTTAACTTTAATCAATTACTTTTTTCGAAAAGTAACTTTATTACGACTTGTTACGTTCACAAAAAGTAACGTAACTCACCGAGAAACGCATATAAATAAAGTATGATGTATGAAGTATGATAATTTTATACTCTATTACATTTCCAAAACAGTATGTTTGTTTCAAATTCAACACTTGAGATTACTTTTTTATTAAAATTACAGCCACTTTATGGGCATTCCACAATTCATGTTCTCATATGTGACATTGCACTCATATGATGTGTTTCGCGAAAAACCTCTATGATGTTAAATCTCATGTGTTCTTTAAGTATAATATCAATTGAGAATTAAGAGTACGCCGCACGTACGGTTTATTGCCTCTATTGTAATGACCCACTACCTGCTTTTGGGTTCGACTTCGAGCTGGCTGTCAAAAATTGTGGGGACAAATCGTCTCAAGTTCGTGCTTGGAAATTTCAATTTCTTGAAAGTAAGACGAATTTATGCACTCAGGAAAACAGCGAAATCTCAACCCCTATGCATTTAATGTTCTTTTTTACATATGCAATAGAAAGTTGAGAATTCCCTTTATTACCTGGGCTAAGATTCAATTAATTTCAAATGTTTAGAAAGGCGTGGTAGAACTTTTAAAAAGATACAAATTTTCTCTATTGTTTACGTTTAAAAAAGTAACTTCTTATTGAACGCGAGCTATCTAACAGGGTTTAATCGATTCCTTATATCATTCTCTAAACAATCCAGTTTTAAAAGTTTAAAAAAAAGGGTTACATCACAGTCATTTCGACCGTCTAGTGAGTCAGCCCATATCTGAATATATGAAATTTTCTTTTTTTTCACAACGGTCTGTACCTATTCATCCTGACGTGTCTTTTAATATCTTATCTCATTGTAATGCACTTCTGCATTATGCCATGTATTTCAATTTACAAGAAAAGTTGATTCTATCACTTCTTTATCTTCTTAGTCTGATATGCATGAAAACATGTTGTAACTTTATTGTTTTTAGTGTTACAAAGACAAGTTTTTTCCATGTTTCAAAATTATGTACAATATAAATCAATTAAACTTTGTTTGAGTAAATAAAAAGAGAATAATAAGATTCTTTGTGCACATTTACTGGAAAACGTGTCACCATAACATTAAAGAGAAAATGTTTTTCTCAATATTCCTGAAGTTAGTTCAAATCATTATCATCTTTTTCGTCTCTACTAACTTTAACTTTAATCAATTACTTTTTTCGAAAAGTAACTTTATTGCGACTTGTTACGTTCACAAAAAGTAACGTAACTCACCGAGAAACGCATATAAATAAAGTATGATGTATGAAGTATGATAATTTTATACTCTATTACATTTCCAAAACAGTATGTTTGTTTCAAATTCAACACTTGAGATTACTTTTTTTATTAAAATTACAGCCACTTTATGGGCATTCCACAATTCATGTTCTCATATGTGACATTGCACTCATATGATGTGTTTCGCGAAAAACCTCTATGATGTTAAATCTCATGTGTTCTTTAAGTATAATATCAATTGAGAATTAAGAGTACGCCGCACGTACGGTTTATTGCCTCTATTGTAATGACCCACTACCTGCTTTTGGGTTCGACTTCGAGCTGGCTGTCAAAAATTGTGGGGCCAAATTGTCTCAAGTTTGTGCTTGGAAATTTCAATTTCTTGAAAGTAAGACGAATTTATGCACTCAGGATAACAGCGAAATCTCAACCCCTATGTATTTCATGTTCTGTTTTACATATGCAATAGAAAGTTGAGAATTCCCTCTATTACCTGGGCTAAGATTCAATTAATTTGGAATGTTTAGAAAGGCGTGGTAGAACTTTTAAAAAGAGACAAATTTTCTCTATTGTTTACGTTTAAAAAAGTAACTTCTTATTGAACGCGAGCTATCTAACAGGGTTTAATCGATTCCTTATATCATTCTCTAAACAATCCAGTTTTAAAAGTTTAAAAAAAAGGGTTACATCACAGTCATTTCGACCGTCTAGTGAGTCAGCCCATATCTGAATATATGAAATTTTCTTTTTTCACAACGGTCTGTACCTATTCATCCTGACGTGTCTTTTAATATCTTATCTCATTGTAATGCACTTCTGCATTATGCCATGTATTTCAGTTTACAAAGAAAAAGTTGATTCTATCACTTCTTTATCTTCTTAGTCTGATATGCATGAAAATATGTTGTAACATTTTGTTTTCAGTGTTACAAAGACAAGTTTTTTCCATGTTTCAAAATTATGTACAATATAAATCAATTAAACTTTGTTTGAGTAAATAAAAAGAGAATAATAAGATTCTTTGTGCACATTTACTGGAAAACGTGTCACCATAACATTAAAGAGAAAATGTTTTTCTCAATATTCCTGAAGTTAGTTCAAATCATTATCATCTTTTTCGTCTCTACTAACTTTAACTTTAATCAATTACTTTTTTCGAAAAGTAACTTTATTGCGACTTGTTACGTTCACAAAAAGTAACGTAACTCACCGAGAAACGCATATAAATAAAGTATGATGTATGAAGTATGATAATTTTATACTCTATTACATTTCCAAAACAGTATGTTTGTTTCAAATTCAACACTTGAGATTACTTTTTTATTAAAATTACAGCCACTTTATGGGCATTCCACAATTCATGTTCTCATATGTGACATTGCACTCATATGATGTGTTTCGCGAAAAACCTCTATGATGTTAAATCTCATGTGTTCTTTGAGTATAATGTCAATTGAGAATTAAGAGTACGCCGCACGTACGGTTTATTGCCTCTGTTGTAATGACCCACTACCTGCTTTTCGGTTCGACTTCGAGCTGGCTGTCAAAAATTGTGGGGCCAAATCGTCTCAAGTTTGTGCTTGGAAATTTCAATTTCTTGAAAGTAAGACGAATTTATGCACTCAGGATAACAGCGAAATCTCAACCCCTATGTATTTCATGTTCTGTTTTACATATGCAATAGAAAGTTGAGAATTCCCTCTATTACCTGGGCTAAGATTCAATTAATTTGGAATGTTTAGAAAGGCGTGGTAGAACTTTTAAAAAGAGACAAATTTTCTCTATTGTTTACGTTTAAAAAAGTAACTTCTTATTGAACGCGAGCTATCTAACAGGGTTTAATCGATTCCTTATATCATTCTCTAAACAATCCAGTTTTAAAAGTTTAAAAAAAAGGGTTACATCACAGTCATTTCGACCGTCTAGTGAGTCAGCCCATATCTGAATATATGAAATTTTCTTTTTTTTCACAACGGTCTGTACCTATTCATCCTGACGTGTCTTTTAATATCTTATCTCATTGTAATGCACTTCTGCATTATGCCATGTATTTCAATTTACAAGAAAAGTTGATTCTATCACTTCTTTATCTTCTTAGTCTGATATGCATGAAAACATGTTGTAACTTTATTGTTTTTAGTGTTACAAAGACAAGTTTTTTCCATGTTTCAAAATTATGTACAATATAAATCAATTAAACTTTGTTTGAGTAAATAAAAAGAGAATAATAAGATTCTTTGTGCACATTTACTGGAAAACGTGTCACCATAACATTAAAGAGAAAATGTTTTTCTCAATATTCCTGAAGTTAGTTCAAATCATTATCATCTTTTTCGTCTCTACCAACTTTAACTTTAATCAATTACTTTTTTCGAAAAGTAACTTTATTACGACTTGTTACGTTCACAAAAAGTAACGTAACTCACCGAGAAACGCATATAAATAAAGTATGATGTATGAAGTATGATAATTTTATACTCTATTACATTTCCAAAACAGTATGTTTGTTTCAAATTCAACACTTGAGATTACTTTTTTATTAAAATTACAGCCACTTTATGGGCATTCCACAATTCATGTTCTCATATGTGACATTGCACTCATATGATGTGTTTCGCGAAAAACCTCTATGATGTTAAATCTCATGTGTTCTTTAAGTATAATATCAATTGAGAATTAAGAGTACGCCGCACGTACGGTTTATTGCCTCTATTGTAATGACCCACTACCTGCTTTTGGGTTCGACTTCGAGCTGGCTGTCAAAAATTGTGGGGACAAATCGTCTCAAGTTCGTGCTTGGAAATTTCAATTTCTTGAAAGTAAGACGAATTTATGCACTCAGGAAAACAGCGAAATCTCAACCCCTATGCATTTAATGTTCTTTTTTACATATGCAATAGAAAGTTGAGAATTCCCTTTATTACCTGGGCTAAGATTCAATTAATTTCAAATGTTTAGAAAGGCGTGGTAGAACTTTTAAAAAGAGACAAATTTTCTCTATTGTTTACGTTTAAAAAAGTAACTTCTTATTGAACGCGAGCTATCTAACAGGGTTTAATCGATTCCTTATATCATTCTCTAAACAATCCAGTTTTAAAAGTTTAAAAAAAGGGTTACATCACAGTCATTTCGACCGTCTAGTGAGTCAGCCCATATCTGAATATATGAAATTTTCTTTTTTTCACAACGGTCTGTACCTATTCATCCTGACGTGTCTTTTAATATCTTATCTCATTGTAATGCACTTCTGCATTATGCCATGTATTTCAATTTACAAGAAAAGTTGATTCTATCACTTCTTTATCTTCTTAGTCTGATATGCATGAAAACATGTTGTAACTTTATTGTTTTCAGTGTTACAAAGACAAGTTTTTTCCATGTTTCAAAATTATGTACAATATAAATCAATTAAACTTTGTTTGAGTAAATAAAAAGAGAATAATAAGATTCTTTGTGCACATTTACTGGAAAACGTGTCACCATAACATTAAAGAGAAAATGTTTTTCTCAATATTCCTGAAGTTAGTTCAAATCATTATCATCTTTTTCGTCTCTACTAACTTTAACTTTAATCAATTACTTTTTTCGAAAAGTAACTTTATTGCGACTTGTTACGTTCACAAAAAGTAACGTAACTCACCGAGAAACGCATATAAATAAAGTATGATGTATGAAGTATGATAATTTTATACTCTATTACATTTCCAAAACAGTATGTTTGTTTCAAATTCAACACTTGAGATTACTTTTTTATTAAAATTACAGCCACTTTATGGGCATTCCACAATTCATGTTCTCATATGTGACATTGCACTCATATGATGTGTTTCGCGAAAAACCTCTATGATGTTAAATCTCATGTGTTCTTTAAGTATAATATCAATTGAGAATTAAGAGTACGCCGCACGTACGGTTTATTGCCTCTATTGTAATGACCCACTACCTGCTTTTGGGTTCGACTTCGAGCTGGCTGTCAAAAATTGTGGGGCCAAATTGTCTCAAGTTTGTGCTTGGAAATTTCAATTTCTTGAAAGTAAGACGAATTTATGCACTCAGGAAAACAGCGAAATCTCAACCCCTATGCATTTCATGTTCTGTTTTACATATGCAATAGAAAGTTGAGAATTCCCTCTATTACCTGGGCTAAGATTCAATTAATTTGGAATGTTTAGAAAGGCGTGGTAGAACTTTTAAAAAGAGACAAATTTTCTCTATTGTTTACGTTTAAAAAAGTAACTTCTTATTGAACGCGAGCTATCTAACAGGGTTTAATCGATTCCTTATATCATTCTCTAAACAATCCAGTTTTAAAAGTTTAAAAAAAAGGGTTACATCACAGTCATTTCGACCGTCTAGTGAGTCAGCCCATATCTGAATATATGAAATTTTCTTTTTTTTCACAACGGTCTGTACCTATTCATCCTGACGTGTCTTTTAATATCTTATCTCATTGTAATGCACTTCTGCATTATGCCATGTATTTCAGTTTACAAAGAAAAAGTTGATTCTATCACTTCTTTATCTTCTTAGTCTGATATGCATGAAAACATGTTGTAACCTTTTGTTTTCTGTGTTACAAAGACAAGTTTTTTCCATGTTTCAAAATGATGTACAATATAAATCAATTAAACTTTTGTTTGAGTAAATAAAAAGAGAATAATAAGATTCTTTGTGCACATTTACTGGAAAACGTGTCACCATAACATTAAAGAGAAAATGTTTTTCTCAATATTCCTGAAGTTAGTTCAAATCATTATCATCTTTTTCGTCTCTACTAACTTTAACTTTAATCAATTACTTTTTTTCGAAAAGTAACTTTATTGCGACTTGTTACGTTCACAAAAAGTAACGTAACTCACCGAGAAACGCATATAAATAAAGTATGATGTATGAAGTATGATAATTTTATACTCTATTACATTTCCAAAACAGTATGTTTGTTTCAAATTCAACACTTGAGATTACTTTTTTATTAAAATTACAGCCACTTTATGGGCATTCCACAATTCATGTTCTCATATGTGACATTGCACTCATATGATGTGTTTCGCGAAAAACCTCTATGATGTTAAATCTCATGTGTTCTTTGAGTATAATGTCAATTGAGAATTAAGAGTACGCCGCACGTACGGTTTATTGCCTCTGTTGTAATGACCCACTACCTGCTTTTCGGTTCGACTTCGAGCTGGCTGTCAAAAATTGTGGGGCCAAATCGTCTCAAGTTTGTGCTTGGAAATTTCAATTTCTTGAAAGTAAGACGAATTTATGCACTCAGGATAACAGCGAAATCTCAACCCCTATGCATTTCATGTTCTGTTTTACATATGCAATAGAAAGTTGAGAATTCCCTCTATTACCTGGGCTAAGATTCAATTAATTTGGAATGTTTAGAAAGGCGTGGTAGAACTTTTAAAAAGAGACAAATTTTCTCTATTGTTTACGTTTAAAAAAGTAACTTCTTATTGAACGCGAGCTATCTAACAGGGTTTAATCGATTCCTTATATCATTCTCTAAACAATCCAATTTTAAAAGTTTAAAAAAAAGGGTTACGTTGCAGTCATTTCGACCGTCTAGTGAGTCAGCCCATATCTGAATATATGAAATTTTCTCTTTTTTCACAACGGTCTGTACCTATTCATCCTGACGTGTCTTTTAATATCTTATCTCATTGTAATGCACTTCTGCATTATGCCATGTATTTCAGTTTACAAAGAAAAAGTTGATTCTATCACTTCTTTATCTTCTTAGTCTGATATGCATGAAAACATGTTGTAACTTTATTGTTTTCAGTGTTACAAAGACAAGTTTTTTCCATGTTTCAAAATTATGTACAATATAAATCAATTAAACTTTGTTTGAGTAAATAAAAAGAGAATAATAAGATTCTTTGTGCACATTTACTGGAAAACGTGTCACCATAACATTAAAGAGAAAATGTTTTTCTCAATATTCCTGAAGTTAGTTCAAATCATTATCATCTTTTTCGTCTCTACTAACTTTAACTTTAATCAATTACTTTTTTCGAAAAGTAACTTTATTACGACTTGTTACGTTCACAAAAAGTAACGTAACTCACCGAGAAACGCATATAAATAAAGTATGATGTATGAAGTGTGATAATTTTATACTCTATTACATTTCCAAAACAGTATGTTTGTTTCAAATTCAACACTTGAGATTACTTTTTTATTAAAATTACAGCCACTTTATGGGCATTCCACAATTCATGTTCTCATATGTGACATTGCACTCATATGATGTGTTTCGCGAAAAACCTCTATGATGTTAAATCTCATGTGTTCTTTAAGTATAATATCAATTGAGAATTAAGAGTACGCCGCACGTACGGTTTATTGCCTCTATTGTAATGACCCACTACCTGCTTTTGGGTTCGACTTCGAGCTGGCTGTCAAAAATTGTGGGGCCAAATTGTCTCAAGTTTGTGCTTGGAAATTTCAATTTCTTGAAAGTAAGACGAATTTATGCACTCAGGAAAACAGCGAAATCTCAACCCCTATGTATTTCATGTTCTGTTTTACATATGCAATAGAAAGTTGAGAATTCCCTCTATTACCTGGGCTAAGATTCAATTAATTTGGAATGTTTAGAAAGGCGTGGTAGAACTTTTAAAAAGAGACAAATTTTCTCTATTGTTTACGTTTAAAAAAGTAACTTCTTATTGAACGCGAGCTATCTAACAGGGTTTAATCGATTCCTTATATCATTCTCTAAACAATCCAGTTTTAAAAGTTTAAAAAAAAGGGTTACATCACAGTCATTTCGACCGTCTAGTGAGTCAGCCCATATCTGAATATATGAAATTTTCTTTTTTTCACAACGGTCTGTACCTATTCATCCTGACGTGTCTTTTAATATCTTATCTCATTGTAATGCACTTCTGCATTATGCCATGTATTTCAATTTACAAGAAAAGTTGATTCTATCACTTCTTTATCTTCTTAGTCTGATATGCATGAAAACATGTTGTAACTTTATTGTTTTCAGTGTTACAAAGACAAGTTTTTTCCATGTTTCAAAATTATGTACAATATAAATCAATTAAACTTTGTTTGAGTAAATAAAAAGAGAATAATAAGATTCTTTGTGCACATTTACTGGAAAACGTGTCACCATAACATTAAAGAGAAAATGTTTTTCTCAATATTCCTGAAGTTAGTTCAAATCATTATCATCTTTTTCGTCTCTACCAACTTTAACTTTAATCAATTACTTTTTTCGAAAAGTAACTTTATTGCGACTTGTTACGTTCACAAAAAGTAACGTAACTCACCGAGAAACGCATATAAATAAAGTATGATGTATGAAGTATGATAATTTTATACTCTATTACATTTCCAAAACAGTATGTTTGTTTCAAATTCAACACTTGAGATTACTTTTTTATTAAAATTACAGCCACTTTATGGGCATTCCACAATTCATGTTCTCATATGTGACATTGCACTCATATGATGTGTTTCGCGAAAAACCTCTATGATGTTAAATCTCATGTGTTCTTTGAGTATAATGTCAATTGAGAATTAAGAGTACGCCGCACGTACGGTTTATTGCCTCTGTTGTAATGACCCACTACCTGCTTTTCGGTTCGACTTCGAGCTGGCTGTCAAAAATTGTGGGGCCAAATCGTCTCAAGTTTGTGCTTGGAAATTTCAATTTCTTGAAAGTAAGACGAATTTATGCACTCAGGATAACAGCGAAATCTCAACCCCTATGTATTTCATGTTCTGTTTTACATATGCAATAGAAAGTTGAGAATTCCCTCTATTACCTGGGCTAAGATTCAATTAATTTGGAATGTTTAGAAAGGCGTGGTAGAACTTTTAAAAAGAGACAAATTTTCTCTATTGTTTACGTTTAAAAAAGTAACTTCTTATTGAACGCGAGCTATCTAACAGGGTTTAATCGATTCCTTATATCATTCTCTAAACAATCCAGTTTTAAAAGTTAAAAAAAAAAGGGTTACATCACAGTCATTTCGACCGTCTAGTGAGTCAGCCCATATCTGAATATATGAAATTTTCTTTTTTTCACAACGGTCTGTACCTATTCATCCTGACGTGTCTTTTAATATCTTATCTCATTGTAATGCACTTCTGCATTATGCCATGTATTTCAATTTACAAGAAAAGTTGATTCTATCACTTCTTTATCTTCTTAGTCTGATATGCATGAAAACATGTTGTAACTTTATTGTTTTCAGTGTTACAAAGACAAGTTTTTTCCATGTTTCAAAATTATGTACAATATAAATCAATTAAACTTTGTTTGAGTAAATAAAAAGAGAATAATAAGATTCTTTGTGCACATTTACTGGAAAACGTGTCACCATAACATTAAAGAGAAAATGTTTTTCTCAATATTCCTGAAGTTAGTTCAAATCATTATCATCTTTTTCGTCTCTACTAACTTTAACTTTAATCAATTACTTTTATCGAAAAGTAACTTTATTGCGACTTGTTACGTTCACAAAAAGTAACGTAACTCACCGAGAAACGCATATAAATAAAGTATGATGTATGAAGTATGATAATTTTATACTCTATTACATTTCCAAAACAGTATGTTTGTTTCAAATTCAACACTTGAGATTACTTTTTTATTAAAATTACAGACACTTTATGGGCATTCCACAATTCATGTTCTCATATGTGACATTGCACTCATATGATGTGTTTCGCGAAAAACCTCTATGATGTTAAATCTCATGTGTTCTTTAAGTATAATATCAATTGAGAATTAAGAGTACGCCGCACGTACGGTTTATTGCCTCTATTGTAATGACCCACTACCTGCTTTTGGGTTCGACTTCGAGCTGGCTGTCAAAAATTGTGGGGCCAAATTGTCTCAAGATTGTGCTTGGAAATTACAATTTCTTGAAAGTAAGACGAATTTATGCACTCAGGATAACAGCGAAATCTCAACCCCTATGCATTTCATGTTCTGTTTTACATATGCAATAGAAAGTTGAGAATTCCCTCTATTACCTGGGCTAAGATTCAATTAATTTGGAATGTTTAGAAAGGCGTGGTAGAACTTTTAAAAAGAGACAAATTTTCTCTATTGTTTACGTTTAAAAAAGTAACTTCTTATTGAACGCGAGCTATCTAACAGGGTTTAATCGATTCCTTATATCATTCTCTAAACAATCCAGTTGTAAAAGTTTAAAAAAAAGGGTTACATCACAGTCATTTCGACCGTCTAGTGAGTCAGCCCATATCTGAATATATGAAATTTTCTTTTTTTCACAACGGTCTGTACCTATTCATCCTGACGTGTCTTTTAATATCTTATCTCATTGTAATGCACTTCTGCATTATGCCATGTATTTCAATTTACAAGAAAAGTTGATTCTATCACTTCTTTATCTTCTTAGTCTGATATGCATGAAAACATGTTGTAACTTTATTGTTTTCAGTGTTACAAAGACAAGTTTTTTCCATGTTTCAAAATTATGTACAATATAAATCAATTAAGCTTTGTTTGAGTAAATAAAAAGAGAATAATAAGATTCTTTGTGCACATTTACTGGAAAACGTGTCACCATAACATTAAAGAGAAAATGTTTTTCTCAATATTCCTGAAGTTAGTTCAAATCATTATCATCTTTTTCGTCTCTACTAACTTTAACTTTAATCAATTACTTTTTTCGAAAAGTAACTTTATTGCGACTTGTTACGTTCACAAAAAGTAACGTAACTCACCGAGAAACGCATATAAATAAAGTATGATGTATGAAGTATGATAATTTTATACTCTATTACATTTCCAAAACAGTATGTTTGTTTCAAATTCAACACTTGAGATTACTTTTTTATTAAAATTACAGCCACTTTATGGGCATTCCACAATTCATGTTCTCATATGTGACATTGCACTCATATGATGTGTTTCGCGAAAAACCTCTATGATGTTAAATCTCATGTGTTCTTTAAGTATAATATCAATTGAGAATTAAGAGTACGCCGCACGTACGGTTTATTGCCTCTATTGTAATGACCCACTACCTGCTTTTGGGTTCGACTTCGAGCTGGCTGTCAAAAATTGTGGGGACAAATCGTCTCAAGTTCGTGCTTGGAAATTTCAATTTCTTGAAAGTAAGACGAATTTATGCACTCAGGAAAACAGCGAAATCTCAACCCCTATGCATTTAATGTTCTTTTTTACATATGCAATAGAAAGTTGAGAATTCCCTTTATTACCTGGGCTAAGATTCAATTAATTTCAAATGTTTAGAAAGGCGTGGTAGAACTTTTAAAAAGAGACAAATTTTCTCTATTGTTTACGTTTAAAAAAGTAACTTCTTATTGAACGCGAGCTATCTAACAGGGTTTAATCGATTCCTTATATCATTCTCTAAACAATCCAGTTTTAAAAGTTTATAAAAGGGTTACATCACAGTCATTTCGACCGTCTAGTGAGTCAGCCCATATCTGAATATATGAAATTTTCTCTTTTTTCACAACGGTCTGTACCTATTCATCCTGACGTGTCTTTTGATATCTTATCTCATTGTAATGCACTTCTGCATTATGCCATGTATATCAATTTACAAGAAAAGTTGATTCTATCACTTCTTTATCTTCTTAGTCTGATATGCATGAAAACATGTTGTAACTTTATTGTTTTCAGTGTTACAAAGACAAGTTTTTTCCATGTTTCAAAATTATGTACAATATAAATCAATTAAACTTTGTTTGAGTAAATAAAAAGAGAATAATAAGATTCTTTGTGCACATTTACTGGAAAACGTGTCACCATAACATTAAAGAGAAAATGTTTTTCTCAATATTCCTGAAGTTAGTTCAAATCATTATCATCTTTTTCGTCTCTACTAACTTTAACTTTAATCAATTACTTTTTTCGAAAAGTAACTTTATTACGACTTGTTACGTTCACAAAAAGTAACGTAACTCAATGAGAAACGCATATAAATAAAGTATGATGTATGAAGTGTGATAATTTTATACTCTATTACATTTCCAAAACAGTATGTTTGTTTCACATTCAACACTTGAGATTACTTTTTTATTAAAATTACAGCCACTTTATGGGCATTCCACAATTCATGTTCTCATATGTGACATTGCACTCATATGATGTGTTTCGCGAAAAACCTCTATGATGTTAAATCTCATGTGTTCTTTGAGTATAATGTCAATTGAGAATTAAGAGTACGCCGCACGTACGGTTTATTGCCTCTGTTGTAATGACCCACTACCTGCTTTTCGGTTCGACTTCGAGCTGGCTGTCAAAAATTGTGGGGCCAAATCGTCTCAAGTTTGTGCTTGGAAATTTCAATTTCTTGAAAGTAAGACGAATTTATGCACTCAGGATAACAGCGAAATCTCAACCCCTATGCTTTTCATGTTCTGTTTTACATATGCAATAGAAAGTTGAGAATTCCCTCTATTACCTGGGCTAAGATTCAATTAATTTGGAATGTTTAGAAAGGCGTGGTAGAACTTTTAAAAAGAGACAAATTTTCTCTATTGTTTACGTTTAAAAAAGTAACATCTTATTGAACGCGAGCTATATAACAGGGTTTAATCGATTCCTTATATCATTCTCTAAACAATCCAGTTTTAAAAGTTTAAAAAAAAGGGTTACGTTGCAGTCATTTCGACCGTCTAGTGAGTCAGCCCATATCTGAATATATGAAATTTTCTCTTTTTTCACAACGGTCTGTACCTATTCATCCTGACGTGTCTTTTAATATCTTATCTCATTGTAATGCACTTCTGCATTATGCCATGTATTTCAATTTACAAGAAAAGTTGATTCTATCACTTCTTTATCTTCTTAGTCTGATATGCATGAAAACATGTTGTAACTTTATTGTTTTCAGTGTTACAAAGACAAGTTTTTTCCATGTTTCAAAATTATGTACAATATAAATCAATTAAACTTTGTTTGAGTAAATAAAAAGAGAATAATAAGATTCTTTGTGCACATTTACTGGAAAACGTGTCACCATAACATTAAAGAGAAAATGTTTTTCTCAATATTCCTGAAGTTAGTTCAAATCATTATCATCTTTTTCGTCTCTACTAACTTTAACTTTAATCAATTACTTTTTTCGAAAAGTAACTTTATTACGACTTGTTACGTTCACAAAAAGTAACGTAACTCACCGAGAAACGCATATAAATAAAGTATGATGTATGAAGTGTGATAATTTTATACTCTATTACATTTCCAAAACAGTATGTTTGTTTCAAATTCAACACTTGAGATTACTTTTTTATTAAAATTACAGCCACTTTATGGGCATTCCACAATTCGCGTTCTCATATGTGACATTGCACTCATATGATGTGTTTCGCGAAAAACCTCTATGATGTTAAATCTCATGTGTTCTTTAAGTATAATATCAATTGAGAATTAAGAGTACGCCGCACGTACGGTTTATTGCCTCTATTGTAATGACCCACTACCTGCTTTTGGGTTCGACTTCGAGCTGGCTGTCAAAAATTGTGGGGACAAATCGTCTCAAGTTCGTGCTTGGAAATTTCAATTTCTTGAAAGTAAGACGAATTTATGCACTCAGGAAAACAGCGAAATCTCAACCCCTATGCATTTAATGTTCTTTTTTACATATGCAATAGAAAGTTGAGAATTCCCTTTATTACCTGGGCTAAGATTCAATTAATTTCAAATGTTTAGAAAGGCGTGGTAGAACTTTTAAAAAGAGACAAATTTTCTCTATTGTTTACGTTTAAAAAAGTAACTTCTTATTGAACGCGAGCTATCTAACAGGGTTTAATCGATTCCTTATATCATTCTCTAAACAATCCAGTTTTAAAAGTTTAAAAAAAGGGTTACATCACAGTCATTTCGACCGTCTAGTGAGTCAGCCCATATCTGAATATATGAAATTTTCTCTTTTTTCACAACGGTCTGTACCTATTCATCCTGACGTGTCTTTTGATATCTTATCTCATTGTAATGCACTTCTGCATTATGCCATGTATTTCAATTTACAAGAAAAGTTGATTCTATCACTTCTTTATCTTCTTAGTCTGATATGCATGAAAACATGTTGTAACTTTATTGTTTTCAGTGTTACAAAGACAAGTTTTTTCCATGTTTCAAAATTATGTACAATATAAATCAATTAAACTTTGTTTGAGTAAATAAAAAGAGAATAATAAGATTCTTTGTGCACATTTACTGGAAAACGTGTCACCATAACATTAAAGAGAAAATGTTTTTCTCAATATTCCTGAAGTTAGTTCAAATCATTATCATCTTTTTCGTCTCTACCAACTTTAACTTTAATCAATTACTTTTTTCGAAAAGTAACTTTATTACGACTTGTTACGTTCACAAAAAGTAACGTAACTCACCGAGAAACGCATATAAATAAAGTATGATGTATGAAGTATGATAATTTTATACTCTATTACATTTCCAAAACAGTATGTTTGTTTCAAATTCAACACTTGAGATTACTTTTTTATTAAAATTACAGCCACTTTATGGGCATTCCACAATTCATGTTCTCATATGTGACATTGCACTCATATGATGTGTTTCGCGAAAAACCTCTATGATGTTAAATCTCATGTGTTCTTTAAGTATAATATCAATTGAGAATTAAGAGTACGCCGCACGTACGGTTTATTGCCTCTATTGTAATGACCCACTACCTGCTTTTGGGTTCGACTTCGAGCTGGCTGTCAAAAATTGTGGGGCCAAATTGTCTCAAGTTTGTGCTTGGAAATTTCAATTTCTTGAAAGTAAGACGAATTTATGCACTCAGGATAACAGCGAAATCTCAACCCCTATGTATTTCATGTTCTGTTTTACATATGCAATAGAAAGTTGAGAATTCCCTCTATTACCTGGGCTAAGATTCAATTAATTTGGAATGTTTAGAAAGGCGTGGTAGAACTTTTAAAAAGAGACAAATTTTCTCTATTGTTTACGTTTAAAAAAGTAACTTCTTATTGAACGCGAGCTATCTAACAGGGTTTAATCGATTCCTTATATCATTCTCTAAACAATCCAGTTTTAAAAGTTTAAAAAAAGGGTTACATCACAGTCATTTCGACCGTCTAGTGAGTCAGCCCATATCTGAATATATGAAATTTTCTTTTTTTTTCACAACGGTCTGTACCTATTCATCCTGACGTGTCTTTTAATATCTTATCTCATTGTAATGCACTTCTGCATTATGCCATGTATTTCAGTTTACAAAGAAAAAGTTGATTCTATCACTTCTTTATCTTCTTAGTCTGATATGCATGAAAACATGTTGTAACCTTTTGTTTTCTGTGTTACAAAGACAAGTTTTTTCCATGTTTCAAAATTATGTACAATATAAATCAATTAAACTTTGTTTGAGTAAATAAAAAGAGAATAATAAGATTCTTTGTGCACATTTACTGGAAAACGTGTCACCATAACATTAAAGAGAAAATGTTTTTCTCAATATTCCTGAAGTTAGTTCAAATCATTATCATCTTTTTCGTCTCTACTAACTTTAACTTTAATCAATTACTTTTTTCGAAAAGTAACTTTATTACGACTTGTTACGTTCACAAAAAGTAACGTAACTCACCGAGAAACGCATATAAATAAAGTATGATGTATGAAGTGTGATAATTTTATACTCTATTACATTTCCAAAACAGTATGTTTGTTTCAAATTCAACACTTGAGATTACTTTTTTATTAAAATTACAGCCACTTTATGGGCATTCCACAATTCGCGTTCTCATATGTGACATTGCACTCATATGATGTGTTTCGCGAAAAACCTCTATGATGTTAAATCTCATGTGTTCTTTGAGTATAATATCAATTGAGAATTAAGAGTACGCCGCACGTACGGTTTATTGCCTCTATTGTAATGACCCACTACCTGCTTTTCGGTTCGACTTCGAGCTGGCTGTCAAAAATTGTGGGGCCAAATCGTCTCAAGTTTGTGCTTGGAAATTTCAATTTCTTGAAAGTAAGACGAATTTATGCACTCAGGATAACAGCGAAATCTCAACCCCTATGTATTTCATGTTCTGTTTTACATATGCAATAGAAAGTTGAGAATTCCCTCTATTACCTGGGCTAAGATTCAATTAATTTGGAATGTTTAGAAAGGCGTGGTAGAACTTTTAAAAAGAGACAAATTTTCTCTATTGTTTACGTTTAAAAAAGTAACATCTTATTGAACGCGATCTATCTAACAGGGTTTAATCGATTCCTTATATCATTCTCTAAACAATCCAGTTTTAAAAGTTTAAAAAAAGGGTTACATCACAGTCATTTCGACCGTCTAGTGAGTCAGCCCATATCTGAATATATGAAATTTTCTTTTTTTTCACAACGGTCTGTACCTATTCATCCTGACGTGTCTTTTAATATCTTATCTCATTGTAATGCACTTCTGCATTATGCCATGTATTTCAATTTACAAGAAAAGTTGATTCTATCACTTCTTTATCTTCTTAGTCTGATATGCATGAAAACATGTTGTAACTTTATTGTTTTTAGTGTTACAAAGACAAGTTTTTTCCATGTTTCAAAATTATGTACAATATAAATCAATTAAACTTTGTTTGAGTAAATAAAAAGAGAATAATAAGATTCTTTGTGCACATTTACTGGAAAACGTGTCACCATAACATTAAAGAGAAAATGTTTTTCTCAATATTCCTGAAGTTAGTTCAAATCATTATCATCTTTTTCGTCTCTACCAACTTTAACTTTAATCAATTACTTTTTTCGAAAAGTAACTTTATTACGACTTGTTACGTTCACAAAAAGTAACGTAACTCACCGAGAAACGCATATAAATAAAGTATGATGTATGAAGTGTGATAATTTTATACTCTATTACATTTCCAAAACAGTATGTTTGTTTCAAATTCAACACTTGAGATTACTTTTTTATTAAAATTACAGCCACTTTATGGGCATTCCACAATTCATGTTCTCATATGTGACATTGCACTCATATGATGTGTTTCGCGAAAAACCTCTATGATGTTAAATCTCATGTGTTCTTTAAGTATAATATCAATTGAGAATTAAGAGTACGCCGCACGTACGGTTTATTGCCTCTATTGTAATGACCCACTACCTGCTTTTGGGTTCGACTTCGAGCTGGCTGTCAAAAATTGTGGGGACAAATCGTCTCAAGTTCGTGCTTGGAAATTTCAATTTCTTGAAAGTAAGACGAATTTATGCACTCAGGAAAACAGCGAAATCTCAACCCCTATGCATTTAATGTTCTTTTTTACATATGCAATAGAAAGTTGAGAATTCCCTTTATTACCTGGGCTAAGATTCAATTAATTTCAAATGTTTAGAAAGGCGTGGTAGAACTTTTAAAAAGAGACAAATTTTCTCTATTGTTTACGTTTAAAAAAGTAACTTCTTATTGAACGCGAGCTATCTAACAGGGTTTAATCGATTCCTTATATCATTCTCTAAACAATCCAGTTTTAAAAGTTTAAAAAAAAGGGTTACATCACAGTCATTTCGACCGTCTAGTGAGTCAGCCCATATCTGAATATATGAAATTTTCTCTTTTTTCACAACGGTCTGTACCTATTCATCCTGACGTGTCTTTTGATATCTTATCTCATTGTAATGCACTTCTGCATTATGCCATGTATATCAATTTACAAGAAAAGTTGATTCTATCACTTCTTTATCTTCTTAGTCTGATATGCATGAAAACATGTTGTAACTTTATTGTTTTCAGTGTTACAAAGACAAGTTTTTTCCATGTTTCAAAATTATGTACAATATAAATCAATTAAACTTTGTTTGAGTAAATAAAAAGAGAATAATAAGATTCTTTGTGCACATTTACTGGAAAACGTGTCACCATAACATTAAAGAGAAAATGTTTTTCTCAATATTCCTGAAGTTAGTTCAAATCATTATCATCTTTTTCGTCTCTACTAACTTTAACTTTAATCAATTACTTTTTTCGAAAAGTAACTTTATTACGACTTGTTACGTTCACAAAAAGTAACGTAACTCACCGAGAAACGCATATAAATAAAGTATGATGTATGAAGTGTGATAATTTTATACTCTATTACATTTCCAAAACAGTATGTTTGTTTCAAATTCAACACTTGAGATTACTTTTTTATTAAAATTACAGCCACTTTATGGGCATTCCACAATTCATGTTCTCATATGTGACATTGCACTCATATGATGTGTTTCGCGAAAAACCTCTATGATGTTAAATCTCATGTGTTCTTTGAGTATAATGTCAATTGAGAATTAAGAGTACGCCGCACGTACGGTTTATTGCCTCTATTGTAATGACCCACTACCTGCTTTTCGGTTCGACTTCGAGCTGGCTGTCAAAAATTGTGGGGACAAATCGTCTCAAGTTCGTGCTTGGAAATTTCAATTTCTTGAAAGTAAGACGAATTTATGCACTCAGGAAAACAGCGAAATCTCAACCCCTATGCATTTAATGTTCTTTTTTACATATGCAATAGAAAGTTGAGAATTCCCTTTATTACCTGGGCTAAGATTCAATTAATTTCAAATGTTTAGAAAGGCGTGGTAGAACTTTTAAAAAGAGACAAATTTTCTCTATTGTTTACGTTTAAAAAAGTAACTTCTTATTGAACGCGAGCTATCTAACAGGGTTTAATCGATTCCTTATATCATTCTCTAAACAATCCAGTTTTAAAAGTTTAAAAAAAAGGGTTACATCACAGTCATTTCGACCGTCTAGTGAGTCAGCCCATATCTGAATATATGAAATTTTCTTTTTTTTCACAACGGTCTGTACCTATTCATCCTGACGTGTCTTTTAATATCTTATCTCATTGTAATGCACTTCTGCATTATGCCATGTATTTCAATTTACAAGAAAAGTTGATTCTATCACTTCTTTATCTTCTTAGTCTGATATGCATGAAAACATGTTGTAACTTTATTGTTTTTAGTGTTACAAAGACAAGTTTTTTCCATGTTTCAAAATTATGTACAATATAAATCAATTAAACTTTGTTTGAGTAAATAAAAAGAGAATAATAAGATTCTTTGTGCACATTTACTGGAAAACGTGTCACCATAACATTAAAGAGAAAATGTTTTTCTCAATATTCCTGAAGTTAGTTCAAATCATTATCATCTTTTTCGTCTCTACCAACTTTAACTTTAATCAATTACTTTTTTCGAAAAGTAACTTTATTACGACTTGTTACGTTCACAAAAAGTAACGTAACTCACCGAGAAACGCATATAAATAAAGTATGATGTATGAAGTATGATAATTTTATACTCTATTACATTTCCAAAACAGTATGTTTGTTTCAAATTCAACACTTGAGATTACTTTTTTATTAAAATTACAGCCACTTTATGGGCATTCCACAATTCATGTTCTCATATGTGACATTGCACTCATATGATGTGTTTCGCGAAAAACCTCTATGATGTTAAATCTCATGTGTTCTTTAAGTATAATATCAATTGAGAATTAAGAGTACGCCGCACGTACGGTTTATTGCCTCTATTGTAATGACCCACTACCTGCTTTTGGGTTCGACTTCGAGCTGGCTGTCAAAAATTGTGGGGCCAAATTGTCTCAAGTTTGTGCTTGGAAATTTCAATTTCTTGAAAGTAAGACGAATTTATGCACTCAGGATAACAGCGAAATCTCAACCCCTATGTATTTCATGTTCTGTTTTACATATGCAATAGAAAGTTGAGAATTCCCTCTATTACCTGGGCTAAGATTCAATTAATTTGGAATGTTTAGAAAGGCGTGGTAGAACTTTTAAAAAGAGACAAATTTTCTCTATTGTTTACGTTTAAAAAAGTAACTTCTTATTGAACGCGAGCTATCTAACAGGGTTTAATCGATTCCTTATATCATTCTCTAAACAATCCAGTTTTAAAAGTTTAAAAAAAAGGGTTACATCACAGTCATTTCGACCGTCTAGTGAGTCAGCCCATATCTGAATATATGAAATTTTCTTTTTTTTCACAACGGTCTGTACCTATTCATCCTGACGTGTCTTTTAATATCTTATCTCATTGTAATGCACTTCTGCATTATGCCATGTATTTCAGTTTACAAAGAAAAAGTTGATTCTATCACTTCTTTATCTTCTTAGTCTGATATGCATGAAAACATGTTGTAACCTTTTGTTTTCTGTGTTACAAAGACAAGTTTTTTCCATGTTTCAAAATTATGTACAATATAAATCAATTAAACTTTGTTTGAGTAAATAAAAAGAGAATAATAAGATTCTTTGTGCACATTTACTGGAAAACGTGTCACCATAACATTAAAGAGAAAATGTTTTTCTCAATATTCCTGAAGTTAGTTCAAATCATTATCATCTTTTTCGTCTCTACTAACTTTAACTTTAATCAATTACTTTTTTCGAAAAGTAACTTTATTACGACTTGTTACGTTCACAAAAAATAACGTAACTCACGGAGAAACGCATATAAATAAAGTATGATGTATTACATTTCCAAAACAGTATGTTTGTTTCAAATTCAACACTTGAGATTACTTTTTTATTAAAATTACAGCCACTTTATGGGCATTCCACAATTCGCGTTCTCATATGTGACATTGCACTCATATGATGTGTTTCGCGAAAAACCTCTATGATGTTAAATCTCATGTGTTCTTTAAGTATAATATCAATTGAGAATTAAGAGTACGCCGCACGTACGGTTTATTGCCTCTATTGTAATGACCCACTACCTGCTTTTCGGTTCGACTTCGAGCTGGCTGTCAAAAATTGTGGGGCCAAATCGTCTCAAGTTTGTGCTTGGAAATTTCAATTTCTTGAAAGTAAGACGAATTTATGCACTCAGGATAACAGCGAAATCTCAACCCCTATGCATTTCATGTTCTGTTTTACATATGCAATAGAAAGTTGAGAATTCCCTCTATTACCTGGGCTAAGATTCAATTAATTTGGAATGTTTAGAAAGGCGTGGTAGAACTTTTAAAAAGAGACAAATTTTCTCTATTGTTTACGTTTAAAAAAGTAACATCTTATTGAACGCGAGCTATATAACAGGGTTTAATCGATTCCTTATATCATTCTCTAAACAATCCAGTTTTAAAAGTTTAAAAAAAGGGTTACGTTGCAGTCATTTCGACCGTCTAGTGAGTCAGCCCATATCTGAATATATGAAATTTTCTCTTTTTTCACAACGGTCTGTACCTATTCATCCTGACGTGTCTTTTGATATCTTATCTCATTGTAATGCACTTCTGCATTATGCCATGTATATCAATTTACAAGAAAAGTTGATTCTATCACTTCTTTATCTTCTTAGTCTGATATGCATGAAAACATGTTGTAACTTTATTGTTTTCAGTGTTACAAAGACAAGTTTTTTCCATGTTTCAAAATTATGTACAATATAAATCAATTAAACTTTGTTTGAGTAAATAAAAAGAGAATAATAAGATTCTTTGTGCACATTTACTGGAAAACGTGTCACCATAACATTAAAGAGAAAATGTTTTTCTCAATATTCCTGAAGTTAGTTCAAATCATTATCATCTTTTTCGTCTCTACTAACTTTAACTTTAATCAAATACTTTTCCGAAAAGTAACTTTATTACGACTTGTTACGTTCACAAAAAGTAACGTAACTCACCGAGAAACGCATATAAATAAAGTATGATGTATGAAGTGTGATAATTTTATACTCTATTACATTTCCAAAACAGTATGTTTGTTTCAAATTCAACACTTGAGATTACTTTTTTATTAAAATTACAGCCACTTTATGGGCATTCCACAATTCGCGTTCTCATATGTGACATTGCACTCATATGATGTGTTTCGCGAAAAACCTCTATGATGTTAAATCTCATGTGTTCTTTAAGTATAATATCAATTGAGAATTAAGAGTACGCCGCACGTACGGTTTATTGCCTCTATTGTAATGACCCACTACCTGCTTTTGGGTTCGACTTCGAGCTGGCTGTCAAAAATTGTGGGGCCAAATTGTCTCAAGTTTGTGCTTGGAAATTTCAATTTCTTGAAAGTAAGACGAATTTATGCACTCAGGATAACAGCGAAATCTCAACCCCTATGCATTTCATGTTCTGTTTTACATATGCAATAGAAAGTTGAGAATTACCTCTATTACCTGGGCTAAGATTCAATTAATTTGGAATGTTTAGAAAGGCGTGGTAGAACTTTTAAAAAGAGACAAATTTTCTCTATTGTTTACGTTTAAAAAAGTAACATCTTATTGAACGCGAGCTATCTAACAGGGTTTAATCGATTCCTTATATCATTCTCTAAACAATCCAGTTTTAAAAGTTTAAAAAAAGGGTTACATCACAGTCATTTCGACCGTCTAGTGAGTCAGCCCATATCTGAATATATGAAATTTTCTTTTTTTCACAACGGTCTGTACCTATTCATCCTGACGTGTCTTTTAATATCTTATCTCATTGTAATGCACTTCTGCATTATGCCATGTATTTCAATTTACAAGAAAAGTTGATTCTATCACTTCTTTATCTTCTTAGTCTGATATGCATGAAAACATGTTGTAACTTTATTGTTTTCAGTGTTACAAAGACAAGTTTTTTCCATGTTTCAAAATTATGTACAATATAAATCAATTAAACTTTGTTTGAGTAAATAAAAAGAGAATAATAAGATTCTTTGTGCACATTTACTGGAAAACGTGTCACCATAACATTAAAGAGAAAATGTTTTTCTCAATATTCCTGAAGTTAGTTCAAATCATTATCATCTTTTTCGTCTCTACTAACTTTAACTTTAATCAATTACTTTTTTCGAAAAGTAACTTTATTGCGACTTGTTACGTTCACAAAAAGTAACGTAACTCACCGAGAAACGCATATAAATAAAGTATGATGTATGAAGTATGATAATTTTATACTCTATTACATTTCCAAAACAGTATGTTTGTTTCAAATTCAACACTTGAGATTACATTTTTATTAAAATTACAGCCACTTTATGGGCATTCCACAATTCGCGTTCTCATATGTGACATTGCACTCATATGATGTGTTTCGCGAAAAACCTCTATGATGTTAAATCTCATGTGTTCTTTAAGTATAATATCAATTGAGAATTAAGAGTACGCCGCACGTACGGTTTATTGCCTCTGTTGTAATGACCCACTACCTGCTTTTCGGTTCGACTTCGAGCTGGCTGTCAAAAATTGTGGGGCCAAATCGTCTCAAGTTTGTGCTTGGAAATTTCAATTTCTTGAAAGTAAGACGAATTTATGCACTCAGGATAACAGCGAAATCTCAACCCCTATGTATTTCATGTTCTGTTTTACATATGCAATAGAAAGTTGAGAATTCCCTCTATTACCTGGGCTAAGATTCAATTAATTTGGAATGTTTAGAAAGGCGTGGTAGAACTTTTAAAAAGAGACAAATTTTCTCTATTGTTTACGTTTAAAAAAGTAACATCTTATTGAACGCGAGCTATATAACAGGGTTTAATCGATTCCTTATATCATTCTCTAAACAATCCAGTTTTAAAAGTTTAAAAAAAAGGGTTACGTTGCAGTCATTTCGACCGTCTAGTGAGTCAGCCCATATCTGAATATATGAAATTTTCTCTTTTTTCACAACGGTCTGTACCTATTCATCCTGACGTGTCTTTTGATATCTTATCTCATTGTAATGCACTTCTGCATTATGCCATGTATATCAATTTACAAGAAAAGTTGATTCTATCACTTCTTTATCTTCTTAGTCTGATATGCATGAAAACATGTTGTAACTTTATTGTTTTCAGTGTTACAAAGACAAGTTTTTTCCATGTTTCAAAATTATGTACAATATAAATCAATTAAACTTTGTTTGAGTAAATAAAAAGAGAATAATAAGATTCTTTGTGCACATTTACTGGAAAACGTGTCACCATAACATTAAAGAGAAAATGTTTTTCTCAATATTCCTGAAGTTAGTTCAAATCATTATCATCTTTTTCGTCTCTACTAACTTTAACTTTAATCAATTACTTTTTTCGAAAAGTAACTTTATTACGACTTGTTACGTTCACAAAAAGTAACGTAACTCACCGAGAAACGCATATAAATAAAGTATGATGTATGAAGTGTGATAATTTTATACTCTATTACATTTCCAAAACAGTATGTTTGTTTCAAATTCAACACTTGAGATTACTTTTTTATTAAAATTACAGCCACTTTATGGGCATTCCACAATTCGCGTTCTCATATGTGACATTGCACTCATATGATGTGTTTCGCGAAAAACCTCTATGATGTTAAATCTCATGTGTTCTTTAAGTATAATATCAATTGAGAATTAAGAGTACGCCGCACGTACGGTTTATTGCCTCTATTGTAATGACCCACTACCTGCTTTTGGGTTCGACTTCGAGCTGGCTGTCAAAAATTGTGGGGCCAAATTGTCTCAAGTTTGTGCTTGGAAATTTCAATTTCTTGAAAGTAAGACGAATTTATGCACTCAGGATAACAGCGAAATCTCAACCCCTATGCATTTCATGTTCTGTTTTACATATGCAATAGAAAGTTGAGAATTACCTCTATTACCTGGGCTAAGATTCAATTAATTTGGAATGTTTAGAAAGGCGTGGTAGAACTTTTAAAAAGAGACAAATTTTCTCTATTGTTTACGTTTAAAAAAGTAACATCTTATTGAACGCGAGCTATCTAACAGGGTTTAATCGATTCCTTATATCATTCTCTAAACAATCCAGTTTTAAAAGTTTAAAAAAAAGGGTTACATCACAGTCATTTCGACCGTCTAGTGAGTCAGCCCATATCTGAATATATGAAATTTTCTTTTTTTTCACAACGGTCTGTACCTATTCATCCTGACGTGTCTTTTAATATCTTATCTCATTGTAATGCACTTCTGCATTATGCCATGTATTTCAATTTACAAGAAAAGTTGATTCTATCACTTCTTTATCTTCTTAGTCTGATATGCATGAAAACATGTTGTAACTTTATTGTTTTCAGTGTTACAAAGACAAGTTTTTTCCATGTTTCAAAATTATGTACAATATAAATCAATTAAACTTTGTTTGAGTAAATAAAAAGAGAATAATAAGATTCTTTGTGCACATTTACTGGAAAACGTGTCACCATAACATTAAAGAGAAAATGTTTTTCTCAATATTCCTGAAGTTAGTTCAAATCATTATCATCTTTTTCGTCTCTACTAACTTTAACTTTAATCAATTACTTTTTTCGAAAAGTAACTTTATTGCGACTTGTTACGTTCACAAAAAGTAACGTAACTCACCGAGAAACGCATATAAATAAAGTATGATGTATGAAGTATGATAATTTTATACTCTATTACATTTCCAAAACAGTATGTTTGTTTCAAATTCAACACTTGAGATTACATTTTTATTAAAATTACAGCCACTTTATGGGCATTCCACAATTCGCGTTCTCATATGTGACATTGCACTCATATGATGTGTTTCGCGAAAAACCTCTATGATGTTAAATCTCATGTGTTCTTTGAGTATAATATCAATTGAGAATTAAGAGTACGCCGCACGTACGGTTTATTGCCTCTGTTGTAATGACCCACTACCTGCTTTTCGGTTCGACTTCGAGCTGGCTGTCAAAAATTGTGGGGCCAAATCGTCTCAAGTTTGTGCTTGGAAATTTCAATTTCTTGAAAGTAAGACGAATTTATGCACTCAGGATAACAGCGAAATCTCAACCCCTATGTATTTCATGTTCTGTTTTACATATGCAATAGAAAGTTGAGAATTCCCTCTATTACCTGGGCTAAGATTCAATTAATTTGGAATGTTTAGAAAGGCGTGGTAGAACTTTTAAAAAGAGACAAATTTTCTCTATTGTTTACGTTTAAAAAAGTAACATCTTATTGAACGCGAGCTATATAACAGGGTTTAATCGATTCCTTATATCATTCTCTAAACAATCCAGTTTTAAAAGTTTAAAAAAAAGGGTTACGTTGCAGTCATTTCGACCGTCTAGTGAGTCAGCCCATATCTGAATATATGAAATTTTCTCTTTTTTCACAACGGTCTGTACCTATTCATCCTGACGTGTCTTTTGATATCTTATCTCATTGTAATGCACTTCTGCATTATGCCATGTATATCAATTTACAAGAAAAGTTGATTCTATCACTTCTTTATCTTCTTAGTCTGATATGCATGAAAACATGTTGTAACTTTATTGTTTTCAGTGTTACAAAGACAAGTTTTTTCCATGTTTCAAAATTATGTACAATATAAATCAATTAAACTTTGTTTGAGTAAATAAAAAGAGAATAATAAGATTCTTTGTGCACATTTACTGGAAAACGTGTCACCATAACATTAAAGAGAAAATGTTTTTCTCAATATTCCTGAAGTTAGTTCAAATCATTATCATCTTTTTCGTCTCTACTAACTTTAACTTTAATCAATTACTTTTTTCGAAAAGTAACTTTATTGCGACTTGTTACGTTCACAAAAAGTAACGTAACTCACCGAGAAACGCATATAAATAAAGTATGATGTATGAAGTATGATAATTTTATACTCTATTACATTTCCAAAACAGTATGTTTGTTTCAAATTCAACACTTGAGATTACTTTTTTATTAAAATTACAGCCACTTTATGGGCATTCCACAATTCATGTTCTCATATGTGACATTGCACTCATATGATGTGTTTCGCGAAAAACCTCTATGATGTTAAATCTCATGTGTTCTTTGAGTATAATGTCAATTGAGAATTAAGAGTACGCCGCACGTACGGTTTATTGCCTCTGTTGTAATGACCCACTACCTGCTTTTCGGTTCGACTTCGAGCTGGCTGTCAAAAATTGTGGGGCCAAATCGTCTCAAGTTTGTGCTTGGAAATTTCAATTTCTTGAAAGTAAGACGAATTTATGCACTCAGGATAACAGCGAAATCTCAACCCCTATGCATTTCATGTTCTGTTTTACATATGCAATAGAAAGTTGAGAATTACCTCTATTACCTGGGCTAAGATTCAATTAATTTCAAATGTTTAGAAAGGCGTGGTAGAACTTTTAAAAAGAGACAAATTTTCTCTATTGTTTACGTTTAAAAAAGTAACTTCTTATTGAACGCGAGCTATCTAACAGGGTTTAATCGATTCCTTATATCATTCTCTAAACAATCCAGTTTTAAAAGTTTAAAAAAAAGGGTTACATCACAGTCATTTCGACCGTCTAGTGAGTCAGCCCATATCTGAATATATGAAATTTTCTTTTTTTTCACAACGGTCTGTACCTATTCATCCTGACGTGTCTTTTAATATCTTATCTCATTGTAATGCACTTCTGCATTATGCCATGTATATCAATTTACAAGAAAAGTTGATTCTATCACTTCTTTATCTTCTTAGTCTGATATGCATGAAAACATGTTGTAACTTTATTGTTTTCAGTGTTACAAAGACAAGTTTTTTCCATGTTTCAAAATTATGTACAATATAAATCAATTAAACTTTGTTTGAGTAAATAAAAAGAGACCAACAAGATTTTTTGTGCACATTTACTGGAAAACGTGTCACCATAACATTAAAGAGAAAATCGTTTTTCCAAAATTCCTAAAGTTCGTTCAAATCATTATCATGTTATCAAATTTTATAAATCTCATTCCTTTAAGTGCATCACCTATGTAGTATGCACATATGAGCAGTGTTTTATGTTGATTTTTTTTATTCGATTTCTCATCTCTTTCTCTAACCTATCCAGTTTTAAAAGTTTGAAAAAAGGGTTGCATCACATTCATTTTTATCGTCTAGTGAGTTAGCTCATATCTAAGGATGGGGAATGTTTGCTTTCCTCACAACGGAGTAATCCTATTTATCCTAAGGTGTCTTTTAACGTCTTGTTTGATCCTAATGAACTTCTGCATTATGTCATGTATCTTTATTTACGAAAAAAGCTGCATTCTATCTTTTCTTTATCTGCCTATTGTCATATGCGTACATACATGTTGTAATTTTTTGTTCCTAGTGTTACCAAGTCATGTTTTGATGACATTAAAGAGAATATATTATTTTTAAAATCTTCATCTTTCATACAGATTATCAAAATGTTTTCACATTCCAAGAATCGGAATCCTTTATATATATCACATAATTAGTATCGACATATCAACGGATTGTTCCGTACATCGAATTCTTTCTAAATTTTTTTCCACTATTCTATTGTTTTCGTTGAACATGTCTGTGATACTACATATTTTTCAATTTAGGGAATAAGGGTTACATCGAGTGGGTTTCCATTCATGAGTCGATTCCGAATGAAATTGTCTGTAAAGTATTTCTTCCCTTAATAATGAAAAATAAGGCCAAATAACGTTAAAACTCCAGTCCAATAAATACTAACCGCGACTCTCTGCGACTTGCCGAGACTCGCTGGTACTCTTCATCTCTAATTATAAGCTATCGGGAGAATTCGCGCTGATCTGTTAATACTTGATGCACATTCTCCCGCGCAGACATTGATATACACGTATGCACACGCAATACTAGAGTTATCTACTCGCTCCGACTCGCTTGTATTTTATAACGCTATTCGTCTCTTGCTACGAAATACTCGCGTGTGAAAATCCATTCAGGATATATCATCTTTACTCCACCCATTTCGTCCAATGTTCATATATAAACGTTGTAAATCTGTGTTTTCATCATTACAATGTCATATTTTTAGTTGCGTGGTTAAGGCAATTTCTCTATCAGGCCACGTGAATAAAACATATATAAATTTTTTTATATTGAATCACGTTTTTCTATCGTCATCTACTGCATTTCTTGAATTTTTAGAAAAATATTTTTAAAAATAAATTAGAGAAAAATTCTTTTGTAACATTCAGTTTTTTATAACTTTTGATTTGAATACCATATTAGTATTATATTCATCATTTATATAGTCCATCAGCATTTTTCAATACTCGCGAATATCCACTCTTCACAGACATTACATAAGTAGCGTTCATATATGAGCAGAGTTTTTTATGATAATTTTGTGTCAACCTAAAAGTCATAAAATGCTGATCAGTGACAAGGGTTTCCTATAGGTAAATTTTATCCCAAACTTCGGTATAAGAGTCCCTCGTTTTATAGAGGTAATGTTTATTGCTAAATTGTCTTCCTTCGTTACCTGATCTAGGGATAAATTTCCGTCTCATAGAAAATTTTCTACCTAATAGTTCGTCTCACAATTCGTCACAAGTTTGAGTTTGAGACGTCTCAAACTTCAATATCATGCTTATAGTCTATTTCTCTTTCATTATTCTTCGAAATGAAAAAGGAATTTCTATCTTTATTTTTTAATTGGAAAATTCTGTTTTTGATATGTTTGTTTATGAAATTTTTGGGATAACTATTCAACATCAAAAGATTTTTAATAATTTCTAAATTTTTTCATTCTTCTAATGGCAAATTTGTGGCACTTTTTATAAAATTCCATCTTTTATTTATACTGTTTATTACCAAATCGAACGGAGCATTTGTAAATAAGGACGGGCCATCTAATGAAATCATGATATGATCTGTTGGAATTTTCGGTTTAGAAATGATATCCTTGGAAATAAATGAACTTTTAACCTGTGAATTCGGAGGTGGTAAAGAATTCCTTAGGATTTTTTCAAAAAGCTTTGACATGTAATAAGTGGGAGTATTAATTAGTGATACCACTGGACGTAGAGGAAAATTTTGTTTATGGATTTTCGGTAGACCATATATTCTTGGTAAGATTGTTGTTAATAGAAATATCTTTCTTTGTTATATTTTTTCCTAGAAAACCCTTTATCCTCCACTTTTCTAACAGTTTACAAGTATCTTTTTTTATAAGTTTGAGGGGATTGTAATTAATTTTTTCGTAAGTAGAATTGTCATTCATTCAGCTTTTGTGATGAATAATTCACTGTTTTTTTGTAAAAATAATTTGGTTTCTTTTAAATTTTTGGCAATGGATTTGTCAATTGCAGAAATTTTTTGAGAAATATTTAAAAAATTTGAAGTAGTATTTGATCTGGAATCTGAGCATCAGTACAATTAACTATCCACGGATCTTTAAATTCTTTATTTTCGTGACATTCATTATTGACATTTTCTTTATGTTTGTTTAATTGTATAGTATTGTCTAATTGTTGACTATGTTTTAAATTAGACAATTTTTTTTTTAAATTAGATAAATACATAAAATTAGGAAAAGAGCCTTTAAATAAATCTGAAATTTCAAATGTAGTTTATAAAATTCCATGCTTGGATTGTTCAAAAACCTATATAGGTCAAACGTGAAGGATGCTTTTTGTCAGATGTGATGAACACAAAAAAAACATTAATTTAAATGATAAATATCACAATGCTGTTACAAAACATAGAATAAGCAATAAGAATGATACAGGTTCTCAAGATAATTTTGATTGGGACAATGTTGAAATTTTACATAAAGAAACAAATTATTTCAAAAGAATAATTGCAGAAATGTTTTACATAAAAAAGGAAGGAAATAATAGCATTAATGTGATGTCTGACTTGAAAGATTACAATGCTTCTTATGATATTATTTTAGACCACCTCACATAAATTTAATTTTTAAATATATTAATTAACCTTATAATTTGATTCTATATTCTTAATATTCAATATTGTTTTCAATTCAATTAAATTAAGTTGTTCCTTATTACTACGGCACTGTTTCTAATTCGTCACATACAAATGTCCGTTTTCGTTTCATTTTACTACTTCATACTTCTCAGTATTCTGTTAATATCGCTAGTGTAACCACACATTTTTATTAAAAGAATATTTAACATAAAAAATTATGAAGGAAACTTGTTATCCATATTTGCTGAGTGCAATAGATTTTTTTCATTGAATTCGACAAAAATTGGAAATTAAAAAAGTTTTAATAATTGACCTATGTATAAACAAATTTCGTCGAAGGTTCCAATTTTATTATTTTTGACAGAATATTTGAACAAAAGTTTAATTTTGATGATGAATTAGTATAAAATATCGATTGGAGATATGTTCCTCAAAGTGTGTTAAAAAATGCGACAGAATATCACAGGTATTTTGATTTTTATATATATATATTTAAGGAAAAAACAATTTTTATTTTATTCTCAAGTTTTTCTTCTTTTTTTGTATAATTATTATAGAATTTTCAACAACAAACCAATTGTAAAAATCTGATGAGAATGACATAGTAGTCATGGAAACGTCATTAAAGAGATTATAATAAACATCCAGATTGTCCGAGATTGGTCATTGTCAGCAAACACTTCATTTACATTAATCTATTGAAATTGCCATATGTATAAGATGTTTCATACTTTAAAAAATTGTATTCAAAGTATTTTACTCTATAAAAGTTTAAGAAGTAAAGTTTTAGAGAATTAGCACCATACCAAAAAAATTTAAGGTGTAAATTCATATTGCCAATTCAGATATAATTTATGTACTTTCTTCGTAGTTTATCTTCAAAAATTAGATCTTAGGTAAAAAAAGATAATTTTGCTTCCAAAAATAGAAAAATTATTATTGAAGAGATCATTTCCAAGGAAATAGATTAATTTCCAAGAAAAATATTTTAAGCATAAGAAAAAATAAATTTAACAAATTTTATTTTCACCCCGACTTTTTTTCTTATCGCTTCATACCAAATTTAAAAAAAATGATGTGATTCAAATAAGTCAAGAATCGTTTTTTCAGGAAAAAGACCTAATACAACCTAGCCGTTTCCATATTTCTAAAATAAATAAGTTTTTACCAAATTCAGTAATTTTTTTACAAGAATTTTGTTTTGGAAAATTTATTTTTAATGGTTTCAGCCTTCACGGAGAAAAATAGATAGTAAACCGCAATATCTTGATATTAGCAGATAATATATTTGCGATTTAACTATGGGACAGACATCTAGATATTGAAACAGAGTATCTGTAGATATTAAAAAAAAGATGTTTTTTCGCAATATCAAAGATATTAAACTAAAGAACCCAATATGTTAATATGAAATATCTCAGATGTTAAACTGAAATACATTAGATATCAGGTCATAGTATTTGAAATATTAAACTGTGATATCTTAGATAATTAAAGTCAATATTTATGTCAATGAATGCAATTGTCGAATAATTATGTAAAAATGCTGATTGAAAAATTGAAAGAAAGAAATGAAATTAAGAAAATATAACATGAAATAAATAATGATTGATTAAGGAATTGAAAATATTCTTATAAGCTCCTTTTTTCTTAAATTCCTCGATCTAAGAGTTTTCGGAAGTCCATATTTGGTTGATTATTCTCAAAGTCAAGGCAACCTGTTGATAAATGGAGATTATAAAAACGTTGAACATAATTGTAAACATTTGGAATCTATTACGAATTCCAGTAAGCAAATTCCGATTCGATGTTGAATTTAAAAACGGTTACATAGAGAACGTGTTATTGAGAGGTTAGAAAATTCATTTCAAAGATTGAAGGTATAAAAATGACATCCCTATATAGATACTTACTGATTTCAGTATTGGTAATATAAAATTTTTTCAAAAATGACACTTCAAAACTTCATATAGACACAACATTATTAATTCAGTGTCGAAACCAAAAACCGCGCGACCGGAAAAGCTATGGGCGAACGCGATAGACAAATTTCATATGAAATTCAAAGACTCTGATCACGTGACTTTTCCTCAGGCACGTGCACGCTACTGTTTATAACATCTTAGATATTGAAGTTTAATATCTAATATTTAAAATTTTTTAATTATTAGCCTTATATTAAATTTAGCCATTAATATCTTGTATATTAAAGAAGATATATTAGATATTATGTAGTATAATCTAGATGATATAAGGTAAATCCAACATTCTAGTATCTCATTTTTAGTATCTATTTTTCTCAGTGTTTAAAGAATTTACTATAATTTCCAAAAAATGGAAACGGTTAAGTTGTAGAAAGCCTTTTCCTTAAAAAAATTATCCGTGATTTCACAGAACCCGATTTTGCAAAGCTGGCTAAACCTCTGACAGTCATTTTGAAGGATAAGGTACCCTTTAAATGGACTGAGATTGAAGGACAGGCTTTTCAAATTTTGCAGAATAAAATTATTTCAAGACCATTATTGCAGTATCCGGATTTTGCAAGGCCATTCATAGTTACAACAGATGCTTCTGATTATTCTCTAGGTGGAGTTTTAAGTCAGGGTCAAATTGGTCAGGATTTGCCAATTGCTTTTGCTTCGCGCACTCTCCAAGGTGCGGAATTGAATTATTCAACAATTGGAAAGGAATTGTTGGCTATAGTGTTTTGTGTAAAACATTTTAGACTATATTTATATGGTCGGAAATTTACTTTGGTGACAGACCATCGTCCTCTGGTCTGGCTTCATGGATTGAAGGATCCTGCTTCATGGTTGGCTCGGTGGCGGATTAAGTTAAGCGAGTACGAATATGATATCGCTTGTAAGCCTGGAAGAGTCAATTCAAATGCAGATGCATTATCACGGAATCCTTGTGATAATGGTGGAATTAATATTAATCCACTGTATGTGGAGGAGAGTCAGAGGTTTGTTCTGGCAGAGCGCGGAGAATCAAGCAAGGCTTGTAGCGCTGGAAATTTTGATACTGGTTGTGATCCGGAGGAGATGGTTGAGAGTAGGTTCTTCGGAACTGAAGAGATAAGTGGGCCCACGGTAGATGGGGACGGGGTTGTTCCCATGAAAAATGGTATCCTAGATACCGTCGCTCAGGGTAAAGGCTCTCAAATGAGGTGGTATTTGATGAGTGGTGCTGAGTGTAGTGATACAACACCTCAAACTTGTGACGAAAGTCGTAGGGAGTTAGGAGTTTTTACTCCCAGGGAAGATGACCATCGAGTATTTTCTGACGAGGGGTCTAATGTTCCGATTGGACCCTTTTCGTTGACTCCAGGGAGGTTACAAGTGTCCGGTGTTGGGTTTGTTTCTGCTCAGAGCTCAGGCAGAAACGGTATGAAAGACTCTTCATGTGAGAGAGCGATTAAAGTGAGCGGCAAATATCTCGTTGGATGTGTACCAGTATCGCTACTATTGGAAGCATGTATTGCATATAGTAAGGATAAAGTTTATATGGGCAAAGGACATCTGGTACATTTCGTAGATGCGCACTGCGAAATGAACTCAGAAGTCAATAAAAGCCCGGTAGAAAAGAACTTGTTGGATATGGAGGATTTGAGAAAGGAAAACTCAAAACCCGGTGAAGTACTTACGTTCATTCGTAATGGTCGATATGTCTTCAGACTTGTAGTAAAAAGCAAACAAGATGATAAACTTGATTAAAATGCCGTTTCGGCAGTCGTCCAGGCACTAAAAAACACCATGGTAACTTTGGATGTTAAAGTTGTTAAGGTTTCCAGTGTAGGGAATGGTTTGGAAGGCCTTTCCTGGTCCACAGTTGAACAGGTATTCAAACAGCATTTTTTGAATACAGGACTCTTCATAATTGTTTGTTCAGGTGAGATAGTGATTCCTCCTGTAAATCAAAGAGAAGAAATTATTAAGGAATTTCATGAATCAGTGATAGGTGGTCATAAAGGTGCATCTAAAACTTATTGGCGTGTAAGGTCAAACTATTTTTGGGAAAATATTAATCAGACGTACAAAGAATTGTAAAAAATTGTAAGAATTGTCAGAGAAATAAGCTCGTTAGACAAGGAACTCGTCAGCCAATGCTTATTACTGACACCCCTAAGCAACCATTCGAAAAAGTTCAAATTGATATGGTGGGACCGCTACCAGTCACATCAAGAGGAAATTCTCACATTTTAACAATCCAATGTGTTTTTTCGAAGTATTCTGATGCCTATCCACTTCAGAATACAGATTCCGTAACAATAGCACGTGTTTTAGCAGAACAATTTATCGCACGTTACGGATGTCCACAGGTTATTCATACAGACCAGGGCACGAATTTTATGAGCCAAGTGTTTAAAACCTTTTGTCGAATCTTCAAAATAAAGAAAATTCAATCTACCGCTTATCATCCACAAAGTTTAGGTTCTCTTGAGCGTAGTCATCAGACGTTAATAGAATATCTTCGTCAGTTCCAAAATAAGCAAGATTGGGATGAGTGGCTTCGATTTGCAGTCTTCTCGTATAACACTAGTGTTCACGAGGCTACTGGTTTTGCACCTTATACGCTGATATTTGGAAAAGAGGCCAGTATTCCGAATAGTTTTGTGACGATGCATCAGATGGCGCTTATTGCTATTATTTGAAAGATCTCTTCTTGAAATTAGATAATGTTCATTCTTTGGCCCACGAGCGTATCCTAAAAGCAAAAAGTCAATCAAAGAAAGAATTGATTGAGAAATAATATTTGACCAAATATGTCAAAATGTTCTTCTAAGAACTATAAGCTGGATATATATGTTTAAAATAATATCAGCATGTAGGCTATTTAAACAATCAATCAGATAGTATGATTGATTGCAGAATAATATTTAACCAAATCGTTAAATGTTTTTCTGAAATTACAGGGAAAGATAGTATTTATGCAAGGAAATAAAGTAGAAAAGTAGCCTAGTAATAAAATGTATATGTATATGGATTAATTTAGGAGAAAAAACATTGATCATACGTAGAAATATACAAATATAGGAAAATATGCATTAGAATCGAAAAAGAAAACAAGAGCTGATGCCTAGTTAGTCAATTATAAAATGCTTAATTGACTGCAGATTAACACTCAGACCTAACTTGTCAGAGTGTTTTTCTGAAAGACAAGGATATTTGTGAAATTAGTATGCGTAAAATTAAAATTGAATTGGAATGCGAGTTGAATTGAAATTTTCAAAAGGGGAAGAGTCATATTACAAAAATAAATTAGCCAATCACGACTAAAGTGATTGATTACAGGAAGATATTTGACCAAATCGTTATATGTCTTCCTGAAAATTACTGTCGTATTGACAATGGAACAAGGAGTTCACATTAATGCAGAAAGGTGTGTTATAGGCCTCAAATAATTAGGCTAAAGAATTAATTCATACTTACCAAATGGAGAAATCAAAGATAATAAATTTAAAATTCTTACAAGCAGTAATGGCTGACAAAGCACCTGCTGCAGATGGGCTAACTTTTGCTGTTTACTTTCTTCCACCAGAGTAGACAATATTATTATTTAATGAGGAAATTATGGCATATTTTACCCCTAGGATGTAATTTTCGGTAAACTCTTGTTGACCATTACTGCTCTCTATCTGAAAAAGGGAAAATTTAATAAATGACCATAATTATGTTATATACAAAGCAAATATCTATATATATAAATGTCAAATTATACTAAATATACAACCAATCAGTCACCAATTTAGTGATTATGTGCAGAATAAATTTTGTCAAAATACATGCTATTATACATGAATAGATAAAAGAAAGATATTCATACTCGTCATAAATTAAGATTATTGAATACGAAGAGAAAAGCCCCTATGGAAGCGTATATTTATGCATATGTTTGAAATATACACATTTATACGTGGGCCTATATATGAACTAGATTTCAATACTTACGAAGAGTCAATTTAGGAGGTTAGTTTCCGACAAATTGGTCTTAAGCTGACATTCTGGACTCGTAGGAAAAAGGAAATAAAATTCTAAAAGAAGAGGAAGAAATGTACACAAAGTAAATCGTTCTTGTAATAAAATATACATAAACATCAAAGAAATGAATGATATAATGAACTTATCTGATAGACTGGTGCTCTGTTTTAAATGAGGCTTCTCCAGAAACACGGGAACTGCATTGTGAGAAAGTTGACCTGAAAAAAATTAGGACAAAGTTTTTAATAATCCAAGCAGTATGGGTTAAAAAATACTCGCCTTGAATAAACGAACACGATTAAAACCTAAATTGCGAATCTTGCTTGTGTATGCATATGCATATGTATGTATATATATATATATAAAAAAAGAAAAATCATACTTTATCATTTTATAAAAAAAAAGGGGAGATTGAATTCCACTATTTAGTTAATTAACGGTGTTCTTCTTCTTCCTGGGTGGATACCCTGTACCGCGGGACACCGAGATATTAAAGTTCAAATATGTAAACTACCTTAAGGGAAATAAATATTTTACTTTTAATAAACTTAAATTTATTAGGCAAACCAAGAACTACATGTCTCGATTTTGGAAGAAGAAACATCGGTTCTTGATTATTATTGAATAATTGCTTCAAAATTTTAGCGAATGATAATAAATATACGTTTGAACATAAAAATAAAATTAATATACATATGTGTATGTGTGCATCGGGGGAGGTTTGCAAAAGTCAATGAGTATTAACAAAATTTTACATCTAAAAGAGGGCATTAAAGTATAAAAATAAATATTAATACTTACGGTTATTTAGTTGGTTATGAAGATAGGTTGAAATTCGTCCGTAATTCTATCTCATACAACGAAATCAGAAAAAGATAGAAAATCTAAAAGAAAAAAGAGGAAGAAAACTTTATACAAAGGAATAGAACTTCATATCAAAGCCCTATAGGATTAATAAAAGTTTTATTAAATTTTTAAGAAATGATAAGCCTTAATTTACTAACCTTGAAATATAAGTAGTAATAGTAACCTTGAAGAGCGCTCCTTTTTAGAATTAGGAATGTTTATAAACAAAATTCCTCATCACCAATAAATCAGGCTAGAAACGAAATCCGATACCAATAAGTAAACTTTGAGATAAAAAGTTGTCTCCCCATGAAACAACTTTTTAAATAAGGGGGGAGGTGTAACGGTGTGCCGGTTTCCGGTACTAGCTATAAGGGGTTCTAGCACCTTTTCTCTCATAACCAAATATGCTGGTAAAGGCGCGGTCTGAATTACCGACCAATACAGCGCGAAAATTCGAATCTTCAGTAGTTAGTTCGTCAGTCTAGCGTGAGTAAGTTCTAAATGTGCGTATATAGATATGCGAATAAGTAAAACATTGCTCCTCTGTCTCCAATTGCGACGTTAAATATAGTACTGCGACATTATAATCAGTAATTACGACGCAGAATTGTAAAACGCGTGCAGGAATGCTAGGAATGCGAGAGATTACGTCATTGTCATGGTTATGGATGACTCATAGGGCTATTTATAGTGACAGAACGTGCCTTAAGCTCGAAAACGACTGGATGTAATGTTCATAAACATTACAAGGAATCACAATATTTGATCCTATAGTGTTTATAAATGTCAATCATCGACTGACGCATTCTGCGACTTAATTTTGATGGGCGGTCCTGCGTGACCTATTTGCCCATTCGTCAATAGAACATAAAATTGTATTACGTCAGCACTTTGATTGGCTGAAGGCTATGGAGTGATGGTAAAATCCCACCTAGGGGACTTATTATAAATATAGCTGCAGAGCGCTAAAACGGCAGATTTTGAACCTCGAAGAGCTCCTGGGAAATATAAACCTGCGACTCATTGTACAAGAGCTTAGGAATATTTCGGCTGAAATCGGACTTTTAAAAATTGTTGGTGAGTCAGGCGAGCAAAGCCTGACAGTTGATTTGTAAACAAGTGTGAAGTAACAAAACAATTATTAAACATCGATTATAATAAACGTTGAGTGTCCTATGAACAAGTGTTTAGTTCATTTAAACCAAATTCCTCTTGGCGGGTACTCGTTTCAACGAGTCAACGACAGCAACGAATTCCACAATCGACGAATCGAGGCCCAGCTACGCAATCGACGTAAGGGAGGAACCAACAGCAGCGCTGGGTCGTAACAATAGTGTTTTTAAATTCCCGAGAATTTATGTTGAGCAAATGCTCTTGAGAATATGCTCAGCATTTAAGCTCATACAGAGCATTTAAAGAGCAATTATGAGCATTTAAAGCATTTAAATTTAACTAGCGTTTTGAAGGTTTATTAAACATTCAAATGACGTTTATATCAATAAAAATAATAGTCAGTGTATTTAAAATAATAATTATGAAATTATTCACTAAATGTGCAATATTTCCATTTAAACTTATTGTTAGTGTAATTTATTTTCTCCTGATACGCTAGATACACAAATTTTATTGACCATAAAACTTACATTGCTATTAATTATAAGTCTTTTTAGGGATTGAATCACATTTGTTTAGCTTTAATAGCTTTTTATTACGTCTATAGAATGATTTATAGTGTCAAGTATCCTCTCTACTTCAGCAAATGTGCAAAAATTTTTTGTAGGTTATAAGTTTAAATTTTAAATGCTTCACGCATGCAAAATTTCAAATCGATTGCTATTATAGTTAATTTTTTATCACCACCTGAAATAAGTACTCGTTTATAGCGTCTTAACATTACAATAACTCCTCAAAGAATATATTTTATATGCTCGTAAATGCTCAGTAAATGCTCAAAGCACAAAAAGGTCGAGCATATTCTCAAGCATATGCTTGTACTCGGAAGAAATTCTCCGAGCATTTAAAACTTTTAGAACACTATTTGACTATTTGTGAAGTACGGCCATAAGAGATTGGTCTCCTTATATCTAGTCCCCATGTTGAATACATTATTTTAGCAATCTCCCAACTCATCTCTTCTTTTAGTAACACTTGCTAATTAAAAAGTAGAAAGAATCGCATATGCCATAAGTATCACATTAAAAAGGATATGTTCAAACACTATTCATTGAACTCATTGCATTTTTCTTTAATTAATGATGTTTGATGCAAATTCTTTCGCAAAATCCACTTGTAATTTTAAGGCTATGCGCCAAGGCCACAGGACAAAAATTATATGTTAATCCAATCATGTGAGATAACTTTTTTGTTTATAAAATATCTTGCTCAAAATTTGGTAAGTGTATCAGAAGATAATAACGAACATCTGTTAACTTCATTTTAGTGAAAATTCTGAAATTTTTTTCATTTCAAAGTATAAAACTAAAGTGTTATCGGCATCAAAAATTTCATATATGGAAAAAAAAAAGATAGGCCAGAGATGAGTTGGGAGATTGCTAAAGTAATGTATTTAATTTCGATTGATTTTCCGCAGCGCGCCCTATTGCGAAATGCTCTTGGGAACTAAAATGAAAGGTTCATGCAACTACTTGAAGGGTAAAACAGAGCTACGGTTTATCACTTTTGCAGCGCCCCCAATTGCGTAAAGCTTTTTCGAACTAAAATTAAGGGTCCGCACTGCTACAATAAATGTGGGAGTACGCACAATGAAGCGCGTCATGTCAGTGTATCCCACTGATCTCTATAATACACTGGATGCACAATGCCAATGGGAAAGTCCGCAAAGTCGTGTGCCCAATTGAAGGCTGAGCCGCCATATTTACTTAGGTTCATTACAAAGAATGTTGCGGTAAATTCAAATATAGTAAAAAGGGAAAAGTGTATATATTAAAGAGACAATATGAAACCCATGCTTTTCTACCGGTATTAGTATTGATAGTATACATAATTAAACTAATGAAATGAAATTTGTTAAATAATACTAAAATATAACTCGGTAATATTTATTATTATGGTATATAATGTTGTATATATTTAAATGGGCATATGTATTTATTGCTTAACTATAATTGTATATAAAATTTATTATAAATTTATCAAATATAGATTACAGAATTCAACAAGTAAACGTACCTTGGAGTAGTGTAAAAATTATCTCACGTTCCGAACGTGAACTATTAATAATAGTCACATATAATAACTATTTTTAGTATAAATTAATTCGCGTTTCATAATTCAACCCTTATGTACCTGTACATAAACGGTTTTAAAAACTGAAAAAAGCTCCATCCCCTTCTGTTTTAAAAAATGTTGAATTACTCGATCTTGTTGGCGTATTTCATCATACGCTTAAATTTCTCAGGAGTAATAAGTTGCTCCAACTAAAAGAAGTAATAGAAATGATTTTAAATATATACAAAAATTATAAACTATTGTATTTTGGTCGTTTACGAACAAATAATAAAATTGGAAAAGAAACAAACCCTAAAATATAATTAATACTGAATGCAGATATTACATGAAAATTAAGTATGTACATGCTGTGACTAGTATGTTTCTAAATAATAGAATCCAGTTCTGTAAAGAGGTAAGTAATATAATAGAAGATTATCACTAAATAGTACATCACCAGAGTATGACAAACAAGAAATTTTAAATGTCAAACTAAAGTAGTGACCAATTCAACGCCTTAATTTTTAAACTACATGCAAAAGTAATAAATAAATAAATCTTAAAAGAAAACAATGATTTTATTTATTATTTTTTATTATTTATTTATTTTTCTTGGAACTTAATCTCTTTTCTTTGAAATGATCTCTTCAATAATATTTTTTCTATTTTTGGAAGCAAAATTATCTTTTTTTACCTAAGATCTAATTTTTGAAGATAAACTACGAAGAAAGTACATAAATTATATCTGAATTGGCAATATGAATTTACACCTTAAATTTTTTTGGTATTGTGCTAATTCTATAAAACTTTACTTCTTAAACTTTTATAGAGTAAAATACTTCGAATACAATTTTTTGAAGTATGAAACATCTTATACATATGGCAATTTCAATAGATGAATGGAAATGAAGTGTTTGCTTATTTAAGAAAATACATAAATTATATGTTAATTTACACCTCAAACTTTTCTTGATATGAAGCTAAGTCGACAAGTCTTTACTAAAAAATAAAATACATTGAATACAATTTTTTGGAATTTAACATCGTTTATATGACAATTCGTGTATATAAATATACAAACTACCATCGGAAATTACGGATTGACCTGGAGTTTCAACTTTCGTCAAAGTGTTTTATTTTATAGATAGATATTACAAGATAAATTTTAATTTAGATTTAGATTTCAAAAGGTTTTTTTACATTCTCATCATGGATGAGAAGGTATTGGTTTTATGTGAAAAATAACTTTCGAAATTTTCATCAAATCTTTACGTTTCGAGACCCCCTGAGTCAGAAAAAATGGTTTTTACGAAAGTGTCTGTCTGTCTGTAGGTCGTGTGCGGCATAACTCTCGATAGAATTATCAGATTGAATTGAGCTTTGGTACACTTTATCGGAGCCGAAAAAGTAAGGACAAGTTCGTTAACCAGCCACATCCAATCAAAATTGAGGGATGGAGCACTACTTTTGTGTTTTTGAAAATAATTTTTTGAAAAAATCAAAAATTCCAATCCCGGTTTTTGATAGTGCTCATAAATCTCTACAAATTATCCTAATAACATTTTTTTATTAAATCAAAATTAGAAATGTTACAGCATATTCAAATTCGAAAAAAGTCAATATCAAAATTCCATTTTCCAGTTAAATTATACGAGATACGAAAAAACGTAATGATACAATATTATTGAATAAATAAAGACCTACAAATTTGAATTATAACATTTTTTCATAAGATGCATATTTTTCTTTTTAATTAAAAAAAAACTATTGAAAATCCAAAATTCAAGTTTTTAACAATAATATTGGAAATACCAAAAAAACGTAAGAATACAAAGTTGTTCGTTTCAAAAAGATCTACAAATTTTGTCAAACACAGTTTCTGATAAAAGATATATTTTTCGATTCAATTCCAAAAAATACGATAAAAATGAAAAAATTCCATTTTTTAGACAAAATATGTGAGATGCAAAAAAACATTTAGATGGGAAATTGTTTGCCTAAATGAGGTCTACAAATTCTGATAAAGAAATTTCGGGACAGGATGTATATTTTATGTTTTGATTTTTAATATTGAAAAAATTCGATTTTTCTCACCAAAATATGTGAGATACGAAATAAGCGTTGTTCTGCAAAATCGTTTCCTTAAATAAAGTCAACGATTGTTTTTCCTTTTTAGATATGTGGAAGAAAGTAAATAATTTTAATCATGTAATTTATTAAAAAGTTATACTGAAATGTATACAGAAAATCGAGCGCGAAGCGCGAGTGTCATGATGAAAATGTGTTCCTTAAGGCCGATAGAGCCTTAAGTAAATTGAATTTCCTGTTTCACTTAAATTCAAAAAGAAATTCAGTGACTTTGAGAAAATGTGTAATTCACATCATCTGTAATATTATTATAAAATTGGTTTGAGCTTCAGTATCAAAATATAAGAAATAAACTTAAATGTATGCGAAGAGCACAAGACCGAGCGCGAAGCGCGAGGTCCAGAAAGAACGGAGCGCGCAGCGCGACGATCGAATCGCGCGCTTTAGGCGCGCTCAAACTTGCTCAAACTTCATAGTGATTTCTTAACCTAATCAAAATATTTTTAGAAATTCTTTCCTGGATTCTATCTTGGGGTTGAACAGAATTAAAAAAAGTCATGCAATTTTTAAAATATGTAGCTTCTTCAAGAAGTTTTTAAAAATCGATGTATAGTAATGGGTTATATACTCGATAACTCTGGATAGAAAAAAATTGTCGGATTGAATTGAGCTTTGGCATACATTATCGCTGCAGAAAAAGTAAGGACAACTTCGTTAACCCAGCTACATCCGACAAAAATTGTCAAAATAGGAGCATTTTTGTATTTTTGAAAAAAACTTTATGAAAAAATCAAAAATTTTAAGACTGGTTTCTGATAATTCTCTTAAAGCTCTACTAATTATCCTGATAATACTTTGCAATTAAAATAAAATTAAGAAAGTCATAGCATATTAAAACTTGAAAAAAGTCAATATCCATTTTCCAGTTAAATTATACGAGATACGAATAAAAGTTATGATAAAAAATGGTTTATTACATCAAGATCTACAACAGTAATAACTGTAATGTGACATGCTTGATGACATGTCTGCTATTATATTGACCCAAAATTCACAGAATTTTTGTTAATTTCCCATTTTTTTGGCATTGGGTCAGCCTATTTTTACTTTCTTCTATTAATATTATCAATGCTACTTGCGATAAAAAACGCAAAAAAAGAGAGAAGGCAAACGTTTCGGCTACATATGCGGGGGCCCTCTTCAGTGCCATAAATTAAAAGATTAATTCAAAATTTTCGTAAAAGATAAAAATGTAGAAGATAGTTAAAATAAGGATAATAATGAAACTCAAAATCTTATCTCATTGCTTGCAATTCAAACTGAAGAAGTCTAGTAAGCAACAACACGAATTGGGAAAAATATGTATAATTCACTGTATATAGAAAACCGTATAAAATGAACGAAAAACTTAGAAATTTGTAAACAACCGGCCAGAATTTTTGTTTGTTTTTTTTCCTTTATAAAGAACGGATGACCATTTCTTCGACTGTTATATTATTATATCATATAGGCGGTATGAACATTTTGACCGTGAGGTTGAAACATAGGAGAATTTTTGACCAAATATAATGAAGGAGTTTTTTTATAGAATGTTTTTTTATTGACCGCAAGACCGACGAAACCAAACTTATTTCAATAACATATACAAATATTTTCAGATATAGTTTCTGATAAAACGTATATTTTCCATTTTAATTTTAAAAAATACGATTAAAATTAAAAAATTCCATTATTTGAACAAAATATTTGACATACGAAAAAAACGTTGAGATGGAAAATTATTTGCCTAAATGAGGTCTACAAATTCTTAGTAGGATATTTTTTGACAAGATGTATATTTTAGGTTTTGGTTTTAAAAAAATTTAATATTAGATTGTGTACCAAGGGCGGCATGGTGGCGATTGTGACGAGTGCGAAGTGTACCCGCCCGAGCGTAGCGAGGGCGGTATTCACACGAGTCACATCGTTACCATGTCGCTCGAGGTACACACGACGTTTTGTGTACAAATTGGTGGAAAAAGTCGCGTTCCATGCGAGTGCGTAGTTAGCCGCGAGCAGTCGTCAAGTTTCGTGCGGTATGAACATTTTGCCCGTTGAAGCGGGCGGTATGAACATTTCGCCCGATTTTAACGCCGAGGCACAATTGACTGCATGCCGCTCTACGCACAAGCATGCAATGCGACTTTTTCCGCCCGTTCGGACACAAAATATATTAAAAATATGTACTAGAAAATTTTATAGTAATGAATATTTTTTGTTACATTTACAAATTTTTAATTGAGTACATATTTCCCTTGGCACGGTTTTTTATGTTGAACACAGGGCTTAACAAAATAATTATTTTTCATTTCATTCGTTTGAAGCTGGAAAATAAAAATGGAAAATACTTCTATTTAGAAGCTTAAGCTTCTTATTTATTTTTAAATATATTTTCATTTATATGGGGATATCATAAAAAAAAATGTTTTTTCTATTTTGTATTAATTGATTTATGCAAAATGTGTATTTTATGTCCTAGAATCATTTCAGGAACATTTTTTCATTTCATATTGTTCAGAAACTTAGTTATTTATATTTTTTAAAATATTTGTCTATTTGTATAATGCTTTTGTAGAGCGTGCCGCGTGCAGCGCCGCTCTGGTGAGAAAACTTCGCACATAGAAACTATAATCATTAAGGAACCGCCATTTTGTTTTTAGTCGGACAGTGCTGCACATGGATCACATATTCTTGTAATTTTTGGGTTTTCTGGCAAACTGTTGTAATTACTAGAAGCCGTGAACATTATTCCAATAGACATCAAAGTATCTAAAGTAAACTTAATAATAAATTGCAATAGAATCAAAGTTATATAGTTTCATGTGTAATAATTTCTTTCAAAGTAATTATAAACTCTAACCTCTCATTTTTACTGTCAGACTGAATAAAAGTTTTGGAAGAATTTGCAAAATACTTATATTATAGGCTAAAATCACAGCTCCATTAAATTATCGTTGACTTTTTTTCTTAGTTCAATTGAAAAATAGCTATTAATAAATTGTTACTGTGTGTAAATTGTAAAATCATGTCTGCTCCGATAAGTACAGCGATGGACAGCATGACTGCTGCAATGAAAACGAATATAATTCCCAATCAGGAGTACCTATTACAAGGTTCTGTCTTGGATAGTGCGGTTGAAGTTTTATTACATAGACTTCGTGGATTATGCGATAATGTGGACAGTGGTCCAGAAAGTTTTCATGATCACGAAATGTGCTTCAGTATTAGGAGGTAATAATCTTCGAAAGCTACTAATTACTCTTTTAAATGCAATCGCACCAGTAGTTTTCTCAAAATTTACTTTTGGTTTCAGTTGTAAATCAATAAAATGATTTCTCAATTATTTTCAGGGGTCCACCTCCAGAACAACCTCTTCTTCTGCGAGTTCGGAGAGCCTTGGATTACCCAGAAATGCCTTGGCAGCTACGCTACATTGGCCAAACAGAAATTGGAGACAAATCTCGACCGACTTTAATCCGAAGCAGTTTAGACATTGCAACAAACAATACCGTTGCTGAATTTTTATCAGAATTGGGATGCAAGTTGGATTTTGAGTACATTGTACGTGGTTACATGTTTCGAAAAGGTCGAATGAAAGTGACGGTTTCAAAAATATTTAAAATGGGTCAAGGAAAAATGCCTGACAGTGTGGAACCAATGTCCCAAAGTTATCTTGTGGAACTTAGTGTTCTTGCACCATCTGGACAAGATGCAATTGCCGAGGATATGAGGACGTTCGCAGAACAACTGAAACCTCTGGTGCAGCTTGAAAAAATTGATTATAAACGTCTTGTGCATTGAAGGAAATTTGGGAAGATTTGAATATTTTGAAATTTTTTTATAGAGGCTAGAACATTCATTCTTTTCAGTAAATTTTAGCATGAAATTTTCAATCATAAGAGTCCTTGTTCACGTAATAATCTTCGGCAATGATTATTATCGACCGATTATTATTCATTCATAGTTTTAATTGCATGTGTAAATTTTATATTGAACTTTTGGATGTCTTAAACAGGAAGGAAGAGTAAAGAGTGCAATTTTGAACACGTGAGTTAATTAACTTCGGAACTGAAATCTCTCAAGAAACATAGAGAGGACAGAGACTATAGAAAATCATGCAGATGATATCTCTTGGAAAATTCTAGTTCTACTTTTCGCTTGCCGACATTCTACCCCTTACTTTGCTTCCTGGTTGCGATGTAATACAATAAACACAGATTCTGTAGATTTACTTGTCATTAAAAAATTACTAAAAATATTTGAAAGGGGACATTCAAGTAATGTGTACACTGTAAAAAAAGGGGGGTGAATTTCCCTCCGTGGGGCGGAGGTAATAGAAGGACCTTCGACTCACGTAGTGAATTTACCAATATCAGTAAAATTACCCTGTCAAGACGAATTTACTATTTGTATCAACTAGAAATCCCTCTAGTGGTGAATTTCATAAAGTGTGAAAGTGCAAATAGCACATCATTGCGTGCTGTTTTACCTCGCCAAGGTAAAATTCCCTCCGTGAGGAAATATTGTACAGAAAAATAAAAAAAATGGTGAATTTCTTTTTCTTAACACAAATTTAAAATATTCATTACATTAATTAATTAAATTATTAAATTTTAATTAAATTACACAACGTACACTACCATCGGAAATTGTGCGCACGGTGCTTGTGAGTGCTATTAAAAATCACTGCTGACTTCGAACCACGATATCTCGGTGAAAAAAAGAGATAGGGCATTTTTAAAAAAACTGTTGTAAAGCTTATGAAATTTCACGTCTAGTGATGCTCAATAAATATTTTTTTGACTCTCTGAAAATAATACAGCACGTGAGGAGTTAAAAAAAATTCAAGATTATCTCAAATTATCTATCTCAACTTCAACTTTTAGCCTGACCTAGGGAAATTTTTCCAAAATCTGTAACTAATACGACATAGAGTCTAAAATCTTATCTTTAATTTAAGCCAAGAAAACTTCAAAAATATTCATGGGTACCCGAGATACGATTAAAAATTTTCAATCGTATCCGAGTTGAATTTTATTCGACGATCACGGTTTTCAGCTGGTTTGTTGCTAGCCTCCTTCGTTGAGGCAGGACCGAATAGGCCACGCACAAAGGTGACGCTTAAGTGGAGCCCTCTTATATGTATTTTTGATTCTGTTCATTAGTAATTTTTATTTCTAATTATTCTAAATTTAAAAAAATATATATTATATATATATATATCTTAATGAATAGAACAATGATATGTCATTGTAAATATCAACTAAGAATGAAAGGAAATAAAGGAAACACGTTCTTGGATCAAAGAAAATGTAAGAGGGTTCCACTTAAGCGCCACCTTTGTGCGTGGCCTATTCGGTCCTGCCTCAACGAAGGAGGCTAGCAACAATATTTTCATAGGAATTTTACAGTGAGTCTGTAGTAATTATTAATCAATATTCATGCGCCTCCGGCGCGTAAACTCATATTTACGCTACAGTTGAGAGTAGCGTAATGTTGTGTATTACGGTACAAAGGAATGTAATGTAAAAATTGAACTGCGCATATGCCTATAACCATACAGCGGAGCGTAATCTTCGTACAGCGTTGGCACCGTACTGACAAAGCCTTGTACATTTGAACTACGCATGCTCTATTACAACAAGCTACTACTACACAAGATCGAGAAAATCAAAATGGCCGGAACTAGTCGCGAAATATCAAGTGCAATGGACGAGAATCATGATGAATGCTAGATTAGATTCGAGTGTACGCATAAAAACTCGTATAAGCACTGAAGTCACATAAAATCGAATATATGCCAATGCACACATTTCGGGTAATTACGAGACTCGCTTAAAATGCTCGCAGGACTGATTGCCCCTCGGCTTCGTCTCGGCTTTGCCATCAGCTACGCCTTGGCTTCGATCTCCTGCGAGCACTGTCGCTCGTTGCGTAATAACCCTGATTATGTGCGGAAACTCAATTTTTCCGTTACAGCTGAGAGTAACGGACTGTTGTGTATTCCGTTACAGAGGAATATAATGTAAAAATTGAACTGCACATGCCCATATAGTCTTAGAGCGGAGCAGAATCTTCTTCTTATTCCTCTTCTTCTTCGTACAGCGTTAGCACCCTACTGATAAAGCATTGTACATTTGACTTGTTTCAATTCAAAAATATATACAATTTGGATGTTTAAATGATTATTTTTTTACAATTTTGAAAGATTTTAATTTCAAACAGATCTCTGTATAATACATCAGTCTGATAGTACTTAAAATTTTGAATACGTAAAATTGAAAAATTGTTTAAGACGTCTTCAATTGTGAAAATGGGAAATTGGGCCAGAAGAAAAGAAAATGGAAAGGATTCAATCACGCGATAATTAAGTTCTATACAGGGGACGATTCTTTCCGTGAAATAAAATCACACGCTTTCTGAGGTAAATTTACCAAGGTGTCATAAAGTTACCAAAGCACGGTAATTTTACACTGAAGCGGTAATTCTACATTGAATGTCCACGGATATTTCCTTCCATAACATTACAAATTTCCTACGCCGTACATGCTAAATCACTACGTGACTCGAAGGTCTTTTTATCACCTCCAACAGGCGTTGCCTTTTTACGTTGCTAGGGTAAAATAGCATGTAGCATTGCAGTGAATTTTCACTGACGTGAGAATTTCACAAAGACCCAATACGCGATTGTCATGAAGTGGGTGGCTTTCAGCAGTTTCATTTCTTACAGTGTAAGTACTTGTGGGGATCGAGGGGGGGGGGGGGGGGGGTCTACACTGATGCTTACATGTTGAAGTGCTGAAATATGCTTGCTCAAATTTATCCACTAAATTCTTAATATTCAAGTGGTCAGATTATCTGTCTATTATAAGTAAATCTATATCTGCGTATATAGATATGCGAATAAGTGAAATATAGCTTCTCTGTCTCTAATTGCGACGTTAAATATAGTATAGCGACATTATAATCAGTAATCACGACGCAGAATTGTAAGACACATGCAAGAATGCTAGGAATGCGAGAGATTACGTCATTGTTATGTTTAAGGATGACTCATAGGGCTATTTATAGTGACAGAGAACGTGCCTTAAGCTCAAAAACGACCAACTGTAATGTTCATAAACATTACAAGAAATTTTGGTATTTGATCTTACAGTGTTTATAATGTCAATCATCGACGGACTCATTCTGTGACTTAATTTTGATGGGCGGTCCTGCGTGACCTTTTCACCCATTCGTCCAGTGGACATAAAATTTTGTTACGTCAGCATTATGATTGGCTGAAGGCTATTGAGAGACGGTAAAATCCCACCTAAACTGCTTATTATAAATATAGCTACAGAGCTCAAAAACGGCAGATTTTACACCTCGAAAAAGGCGCTTGGAGCTTAGAACTCGCGATATAACATCATTCGACTTAGAATTGTTTTTACTTGAAATTTTTTGGGGTAGTCAGGCGAGCAATGCCTGACATAATCCAACGTAGGAATTTAAGACTGCAGCGCTGAGTTGTAACAAAGGTCCGAAAAAATCTGAAATTTTACGATACGTCGTTTTCACACATCCACCATTTTCGTAGTAGATTTTAATTATTTTTATGCGACTCTCGATTGAAATTACATATATTATAATGGGTGGGTGATAATTGTCTAATAATCGGTCATCGATGCACGTTTAATTTAATTAATTTATTTAATTAACCACGCAAATTCAGAAAAGCTAATATGGTAATGCATAATATGTATATGTATGTATATGTATATGACGTGCAACATTTTGAAAATCTAATACAATTAATATATTACTGTGCTGTATAATAATAATAATCTTATGTAATATTTGCCCATGCAAATTATTTTCAACCGGATCTAAGAGGGACTTAAAGAGGTCCGACCGTTCATAGGAGAAGCCCTTGAAACACAATTTAAATTACCACCTTAAAAATATTAATGCTGTTATTCAATACACAATAATAAAGAAGAACGTTCGATATATCAGGGGAAAATTTTTGAATATATAAAATGTCTTTTTGTAGTAACAGTTATTTGTTTATACAATTTATTTGATTTTTCAACATTTTTTATTAGCAGTAAGAGAAGAGATTAATAAAAAAATCTGGGAGCCTTAATTTTGAAAAATACTTTTTGGACAAAAAAAACTACTTTAGAATATCGGACTATTTTTGGATTCCTCAAAAATGTCTCTATCGATTTTTGGGCTCCAACCCTTAACATAAAAATGCACCCCTTCATGGCCATGTAGACACGACTCTCACTAAAAATTACCTTTTTGGGAACTTTATCGTTCAGGAATACTCTCTGGTTTTCGGGCTCTACACAATCGATACAGACATTTTTGAAGAGCCCGAAAATAAAAGAGTATTCCTGGACGATAAAGTTCCCAAAAAGATGTTTTTTATCCAAAGTCGCCTCTACATGGCCATGCAGGGGTGCCCGATAATAGTCTTTATTTACATTATTTATTCGCGTATTATAACATGAGTACATTTTGACCTTGTAATAGCGAACATAAAAATTTGTTACAAAATTGATTTTTAACATACAATAAGAGCGTAAGTTTTACGTTGATTAGTCATTTTTGTGTTGAAGTTACAATACACTTGACATAAATTTCAACATCAATTGTTATTTTGTTTATAAACTAGCTTAAAAATTAGGCCTACAATTTTATACCCTGAATTTATTATTTTCAAGTATTAGTTAGGAATAATAACAATTGTTATACTAAAATAACGTTATTTTCATTGAAAGGTAATTTACTATAGCTATACGTGATTTTACATGTATTTATACTGAGGGACTTAAACTTCGGTCAAGTTTAAGTTCTTTCTACGTTGGAGTTTTGAGGGTAACTGACTACCTAGTTTAGGTCTCTAATATCGTCGGTAATTACAAGGGTAAAAACGAAGATGGAGTTAACAGCTCGAAGGTATGACGAGCCGAATTTTGCCGATTGGTAAAAGCCCACTCGGAGATAAAGGTACAACAAGGAAGGACCGATCAACTCGGGTAGCGTTAACATTTAGGGGGTGCGACGATGGTAACTATAAGCTAATAAATCGTAGGTTCACAGAATGACTTGAAAGAAGATTTAGAAAACAGATTCATAAAGGTAGAAAGTTTACTATAAACGCATAAAGATGTAAACTTCGTCGTAGTTCCAAATAAAAAGGCTAGTCTTCTTGGCAATATACCCTTGAACTGTACAGTTCAACAATGCTTGATTACGGTAGTAAATTACCGATGGCAAATAATTAAGATTTGATTAACTAATCGACTTATTTTATACAAGAATACATTACAGATTTAACATCGATATGCCTACAAATAATTAAGGAATTCTATAGACAAGATCAAAATACATATATTGCGTGATTATTATTGATAAGAATAAATTATATAATGTGCGGAATCAAGACAGTTAGTGGTAAAAATCATAGTGAGACAGGCAGTTCTTAGTTCCCATACGATATTTAGTTATACTAGATTGTGTCAATAGGTGTTTTGTTAAATTGCAAATTGCACCAAACCTGGTGAGTGAATAACGTGGGGAGGTTCAAAGAATACAAAAAACAACAAAGTATCTTAAGGAGAAAAACTGAAATATGCTATTATTTATTCTACTAAGAAACCCAAGAGAACTCTTACATGAACTTTACTCTATGATATTCTCTCGTCAACTAGTCACACAAAATACAACATTCTACGCTTTCCGCCTAAATTGAACCTCTCATTCTTCGAAGATGGTCACTCTTTACTTTCTCAACATCTGTTGCGAATTGTTTTACAACTAAGATCCCTTTTAAACACTTCGGCTCTTATACCTACTCATACCGCTTTTCCAAACATTTCCCGTCTTTTATAGCTGACCCGGATTAGTCGTTTTCACAGTCCGTTCGTGTCTCCTCATTTCTTTCCAAAATTAAAATAAATATATATATATGTATCTGACAATAGGCAAGGGAGATAAATTCTTTACACAACGTTTATATTCACCACGTGCTGTTTTAAGAGTTACCACTCGCACAATTCCGTCGCTTCCTGGATGGGTGGCGATTATGCGTCCTAGAGACCATTGCATAGGAGATATATTTTCTTCGCGGATTGTTACTAATTTTCCGATTTGTGTATCATTATCAGAACCCTTATGCCATTTTTTTCTAACTGTCAACTCATGTAAATATTCTTTATTCCAGCGAGTCCAGAAATGTTGTCTCATTTGTTGGACTTGCTGCCAGGATGATAATCGTCCTGAAGGCATGTCCTTCAAATCGTGTTCAGGTATGCTTGTTAATGAGTCACCTATAAGGAAGTGACCAGGAGTTAAGGCTTTCAAATCATTGGGATATGAGGATACAGGTGTTAATGGACGGGAATTAAGGATACCCTCTATCTCAGTGACGACCATCGTGAGTTCTTCATAAGTTAAGTCTGACCCCGATAACGCTTAACATGTGGTGCTTAAAGGATTTAACCGCGGCCTCCCACAGTCCGCCAAAATGCGGCGAACGGGGGGGAATAACGTGCCAGGTTATGCTGTCACCTGCAAGATTGCGATGGATAATTTCGTTATGTTCTTCGGAGTTTAAGAGTCGGAAAATTTCAGCTATCTCACTTTTTGCATCCACAAAGTTAGTAGCGTTATGGGAGTAAAGATCGGAGCTTTTACCACGTCTAGCAAAAAATCTCTTCAAACTTGCTAAGAAGGCCTCGGTGGTCAGATCACTGACGATTTCAATATGTACAGCTTTAGTCGCAAGGCACACGAAGATAGCAACGAAAACCTTAATTTTGCTTTGATTTCGATATTTTTTTTCTTTGATGAAAAATGGACCGCAATAGTCGATTCCAGATTGTAGAAAGGCTCTCTTGAAGACCGTACGATTTTTAGGAAGGTTGCCCATTACGTAGTTTAGAAAAATTGGTTTTGCGCGACAACACGTAATGCACTTTCGAATCACGTTTTTTACCGAATTTTTTCCGTCAATAATCCAGTAAGTGTTTCGAATTGTGTTAAGCGTTGCTTGAGTACCAGCGTGAAAGGATTTTAAATGTTGCTCGCGTATGATAAGTTCGGTCACGCGGTGACTTCGAGGCAAGATTATAGGGTGTTTTTGATTATAGGTAAGTTCTGAGTGTTTAAGGGGTTACATCACCCAGGCGCACCGAAAAACGCGCGCTGAAAAATGAAAAAAAAAGTTTGAACTCATACAAATTTGTGAATTTTCAAGCAAAATTTAAAATCCTCGGTACTTCGCTAGAAAAACAATTGTAAATTAAGGAAAAAATTTTTTTTTTTGTTCCAGATGAAACACCAAGATTGCTACGCTGCACACCGTTTTCCTCCTTCAAAAAATTGTGTTTTCGTTTATTATACTGCCACGACGCCATTTTGTTGTAAATTTTTTAATAAAAAATATTTTTGAGAACTTGAATATATGTGTAATAAAGCCCTAAAATTTTATTTTGATCCATCACATACAACTCGAGAAAAAAATTCACAAAGAAAGCTGAGTTTCTCGGCGCACCTGGGTGATGTAATCCCTTAAGTCGACCTCCTACTCGAAGGATTTCTAAGGAGTCCAAAAAGGGAGCTAGAGGAGCTGCCCTTCCATCAATTTGTTTTTTCATTTTTAGTGTTTTTAATTCGTTTGCAAATGATTCACGTTGTACGATTTTAATTACGCAGATTGTCGCTTGCCTCAGTTCATTTACAGAAAGGTTACCCTTTATATCTATCTTATAGACTCTCATATTTATGAATCGCCTGCAAAATGCTACTATACGTACAAGCATCGTGAAGCTTCGCATTTTTTCAAAAAGAGTAGTCGCGGTCGTGTTAATATATGTTAAATTAACAATGGTAATTTTTCGCTCTGGGATTTCTATAGATTTTATTTGGGATATAGGCCACTTCTCTTCGTCATCTCTGAGCCATGGGGGTCCAGTCAACCAAATTGTATTATCAATAAATTCAATCGGCATTAGACCTCGAGAAATAATATCTGCAGGATTGTGCTCAGTTCGGATGTGGCGCCAGTTTTGAGTCGCCGTGATTGTTTGTATCTCTGCGACGCGGTTTGCCACAAACGTTTTCAAGGTATGAGGAGGGTTATTAATCCAAGATATCGCAATAGTTGAGTCTGACCAGAATACAACTTTTTCGAAGGTTAGTCTGCGTAAGGCATGACGAACTGTTTTGAATAATTTTGCTAGGAGTAAGGCGGCACAGAGTTCTAGCCGTGGCAGTGATACGGTTTTTAAGGGCGCGACTCTAGATTTCGAACATACTAAATGGGTTGAATTGATTCTATTTTTTTTTGCTTGATCGAATAATCATGGGATATTTACTGTATTCAAGAACGGTAATTGTTTAAGATAGTCGATCCAGGCAGTGTGGGTTTGAAGTGGAACGGACTCGTCCCAGTCAGTTTTCAGCTGCCATAGAGACTGCATCATGATTTTAGCTATCAGAATCACCGGTCCCAGTAATCCCAGAGGATCAAAGAGCTGTGCGATTTCTGAGAGCATCGTTCGTTTCGTGACAGTGATATCGGTATTCAAATGATGGACGGTATAGGTTAATGAATCGGGATTGGGGTTCCAATAAACACCGAGTGTCTTTGCCGTATCGCCAAAATTTAAGCAGAAGTAAGGGTTATCGTTTTCCTTGTCTACTGCTGCGATAAGACTGGGATGATTAGAAACCCATTGCCGAATATTCATTCCACATCTACGAGTTACCTTAATTAACTCTTTTACGAGGGCCTTCGCTTCATCGATTATTTTTGTACCAGATACAAGGTCATCCATATAGAAGTCTTCCCTCAACGTGATAGACGCAAGTGGGAATAAGTTAACTTCGTCGTTAGCCAGCTGTATAAAGGATCGCGTAGCTAAGAAGGAAGCAGAGGATGTACCATATGTGATTGTATTCAATGTGAAAACTCTGACAGGTTCGGTCGGATTTTCACGCCACAGAATTTTTTGATATTTACGCTCGGTCGAATAAATTTCTATTTGTCTGTACATTTTCTCGATGTCAGCAGTTATCGCGTATGTGTGATCTTAAACGTATAAGAATTGAAAACAGATCATCTTGTATATTGGGACCCGTCATGAGAACATCGTTTAAAGATAATCCGCTAGATCTTTTGGCTGACGCGTCAAAAACAACCCGGAGTTTAGTAGTCAGGCTCGATTTTTTTACCACAGAATGATGAGGTAAAAAATAGCCATCATTGATTGAGGCAGTCTTATCTTCGGAAATATGACCTAATTCTTCATATTCCTTCATAAAGTTATGATATTGCTCCTTGTGCTCACTGTTTTTTGTTAGTGATCGCTCAAGAACATATAGTCTTTTAAGTGCTGGCGTGTAAGATTCACCAATCTCGTTAATATTTTCTTTAAACGGTAGTTTGACGACATAACGTCCGGATTCAGGGTCGCGACACGTATTTTGTGAGTAGTGTCTCTCACATTCGTTTTCTTCCGCCGATAAAAAATTCTCTTGTGGACCGTTCTCAATTTCCCAAAATCGCGATATTTCTTTATCAAGAAGGTTTAAAGATAAATTATAAACTAAAGCCCTTTGAGGGATGGAGCTGGAAAGTTTTCCACCTAATATCTATCCGAAATGTGTTTTTTGCAAAATAGCAGTGTCGCCTGCCAATGAAATTTGAACAACGCAAAGTAGTTGCAGGAAGAGTGTACCTACGTCAATGTCCAGCCTGGTCAATGTCCTGACTAGTGTAGTGCATTCGAGTCTTTCATGAAAAAATAGAACACGATAAAAATACACAAATGATAGGCATATGCATAGTGGTGAAGACGATTCGAAGAGAAACATCCAAACCGATCGATAGATGGCGCTAAATCTAAAATTAATTTAATTTTAATAGAAAAGGAAAAGAAGATTTTTTCTTGTTTCTTTTTTAATTTCCATGGAGACTATAGATATAAGGAGACTAATCTCCATATATCCATTTACGAAATGTAGTTCTGCCAAGTACATAGTTACAAAACTTCCCGATGAGGGCATGTCTGTTCCCTGGGTGCAAAATGGCGACGTCTAATACACGATGCTTCTACAACGTGGATGCCGCCACTTTGCACTCAGGGCAGTGATCCCAGAACGTGGGAGCTGGTGGCCCCCACCATAGATGCCTCGAGATCGTTGTGTCTTTCTCATTCAACCAACCTATGGCAGTCGAGCGAGGAAGAAGCCATGAGCTGGTGGGGTCTATGGTGGGGGCCGCCAGCTCCCACGTTCTGGGATCACTGACTCATGTAACGAGCGACTATAGAGTCTCGCTCGAAGTTGATTACGTAATCGACCTATTGAATTAAACTCGCGGGATTATCAATTTCGAAATAAATAAAATATGTTTAAATTAAGGAAATTCCTGACTTATCTGAAGAAATGAATTTCCCACGGAAAGGAGCTGAAAATCATAAAAGACCTTGGGAAAAAGCGTACAAATTCTTTAGGAATATTTACTATCTTTAAATAATAAACCTAAGATTGTTCTGCGAGTGTTTAACATATGTACTCGTCGAGGAACTCGACATTGTAAACTAGTTCTAAGATTTCTTTGTAAATTTTATATTTCTACTATGTATACTATTTTTAAGGATAAGAAAGGTTAAGTCTGGACGATAGGATTTAAATAAATTAAATTTAAGATAGAGCTAGGGATTTATAGAGGTAACATGCATTTCTATTTTAGATAGGCAAAAACTAAACCGAATGGTCAGGCAAATAGGTATTGAAACTATTTATTCACGTAGACCTAAAAGATTTAAAATAGGATGTCTGGTCGCCAGAAGGGAGTAAAGAGTAATCCTGTAAGATTAACTGTTTTACTGCCTTCTCTTGCGCTTTCACTGCAAGCACCATAAAAAACTTGCAGCTGAGAGGAGAGAGAGACTGGGACTGGGGTTTTCCGAATCGGGCTTCTCCGGACTCGGTTTTCCCTGGTCGAGCTTCTCCGGGAAGTTGGGCTGGGCCTAACGAGGGCCAGCGTGTGAAATTGAGAGAGAGGGGATGCGTAGGGGAGAGTTGTGAAAGGGGATGCGTGAGTTTGGCGGAGTGAAGGAAGGTTAGAATGTACAGGACTTGCAATCGAATACTTTCGTTTAACTTCTACAAATTCCCTCGTTGAATTTGTAGAAAATCGAGATCTTTTGTAAATCGTCGCGAAGATCGGTATTTCAAATTATAAGTCCAGACTTAACGGGTCGTGTAATAATATAATACATTTGATTATTAAAAAATAACCAGTTTCGAGATTAGTGCATTGTTTATTTCAAAATTATACATTTTTCCGGTTCCTCTTAAGGATTTACGCCACTAAAGAACGGACCAATCAGAGAGTGCGCGCAATTCTCACGTAAGCGGCTCGTAACACTCAGGGAACACACGTGCCCTCATCGGGAAGTTTCCTAACTAAGTACTTGGCAGAACTTCATTTCGTGTTTTGTGAAGTACGGCCATAAAAGATTGGTCTCATTATATCTAGCATGGAGAATAGACATAAGGAGACCAAAGTAATGTACTTCAACTTCACGAAAAACGAGTACGTTTTTTCGGGAATATTTGCCCGAACTTCCCGTGCGTGGCGCTAGTATGAACAAATGGTCCATGCCGTCCATGTTGGCCGCTGTCGCGAAAATAGAATAATTAACCTCAAACGAATAATAATTAAATAATATATATTAAATTATTGTGCAAAGTATTTATTATAAACTTTAAAAATTATATTACGCCGTCCAATCTCCTCGCGTTAGCAGCGCAGTGTACCGGTGTACCGTATATTTATTTTAGTGCAATATCGAAATGGTAAGTACTTCTATTTATCTTTCGTTAATTTTGAATGATATATAATTATAATGTATGTAATACTTTTTTCAGATTAGTGCAAAGAAAACGAATGTGCATCGGAGATGCGCATTATGCAGTTTCAAACGGTACAAAGGCAATAAAGAAAATATTCTCTGTCGAAGTTTTTTTAATGTACCACAGGTAGGGAAAGAATGATATATAATAGTGTAGGTATGTTAAGTTGACGTAACCACATCGCCCAATCGAGTCCCCACCTATATCAGAATTAAAGGCTCATTTAAGGCTAATTTAATGCCATATTGCTAAATTTAATGCTCTTTTATTTTTTAAAAAAACAATGGGTTCCGCTGGCTTAACGTTAAGTTGACGTAACCACACGTTAAAATAACATTTAAACAAGTTAAGGCCTACACCAGGATTGAAGGCTCATTTAGGGCTCTCGAAATACCCCATTGCTGATTTTAATGCTCCATTATTTTTAGAAAAACAATGGGTTCCGCTGGCTTAACGTTAAGTTGACGTAACCACACGTTAAAATAACATTTAAACAAGTTATCGCCTATACCAGAATTTAAGGCTCATTTAGGGCTATCGAAATACCCCATACAAATTTTTAATTTTGTTTGTTTAAACAACATTTGTTTAAACAACTAATGTTACAAACAGCTCCTTGAAAAATTAAATGTTTATTAGATCGATTTTGTATAGACAATCATACATGTTCCGTATATTTTATGTCTTTTTTTTACCTTCTTTGTTGTAATAAAACAATTAACATTATGCTCTGAAATAAACACAAATACTTCAATATCTATGGTTATACAAAGTATGCTTTTACGAAAAATAGCAAAGTATCAAGTTATCAACTATGGCAGAATTTAGGGCTCATTTAGGGCTCTCAAAATACCCCATTGCTGAATTTAATGCTTAATTATTTTTTAAAAAAACAATGGGTTACGCTAGCTTAACGTTAAGTTGACGTAACCACACGTTAAAATAACATTTAAACAAGTTAAGGCCTATACCAGAATTGAAGGCTCATTTAGGGCTCTCGAAATACCCCATTGCTCAATTTAATGCTCCATTATTTTTTAAAAAAACAATGGGTTCCGCTGGCTTAATGTTAAGTTGACGTAACCACACGTTAAAATAACATTTAAACAAGTTAAGGCCTATACCAGAATTGAAGGCTCATTTAGGGCTCTCGAAATACCCCATTGCTAAATTTAATGTTCCGTTATTTAAAAAAAAAAACAATGGATCCGCTGGCTTAACGATAAGTTGACGTAACCACAGGTTTAAATAACAGTTAAACAAGTAATCACCTTTAACAGAATTTAAGGCTCATTTAGGGCTCTTTGAATAAACAACTAGAAGCATATTTATATATATGTTATATATGGTTTTACAAATAATGCTTTTACGGAGGTCCGATCAGCTGGCACCTCCAGTACATAAAAACGGTATGTATACATTGTACCATAGTTTTAGTTTCCCAAAGTTTCAATTGCCCCTAAAATCACCAGACGTCACTATATTTGAAAAGCAGTGTTAGACGAAGATTATGAAAGGAATGTGTTGGCAAAAACTGCGAGGATTGCAAGATGCAGGATTCCTACAAGATGTACATTTCCCTAAAGCGCTCTCTACCGCCTATATTTGATATATACTTGCAATTTTTGCTAACGCATTCCTTTCATAATCATCGTCAAACACTGCTTTTCAAATATAGGGACTTCTGGTGATTTTATGGGCAATTGAAACTTTGGGCAACTAAAACTATGGTACAATGTATACCTACCCATAAAAATCTTAAAATTTGAAAAACTGACTATACCCGAATTTCGGGCTATTTTCGGGCTCCTGAAATACCCCAAAATCAATTTCGAAAAAACATTTTGAACAAAAAAAACTATTCGAGAATACTGGGCTATTTTCGGGCTCTTTAGAAAGGTCTATATCGATTTTTGGGATCCAACCCTTAACATCAAAATGCACTCCTGCATGGCCATGGTGACACGACTTTGACTAAAAATCATCTTTTTGGGAATTTTATGGTCTAGGAATACTTTCTGATTTTCGGGCTACTCAAAAATGTCCATATCGATTTTTGGGCTCCAACCCTTAACTTAACTTTCGATGATAGGGGTTGTTTTTTCATAAATGATTCTTGTGTATCTGAAAAGCCTGCAAATAGCCCGTAATTTTAGGCTAGTTTATACCACCGAAAAAGTATTTTTTTAAATTAAGGGTTGCTTGTAAGTGATAGGGGTTGTTTTTTAGAAATTGATTTTGGTGTATTTCAAGAGCCCGAAAATAGACCGAAATTCGGGTATAGTCAGTTTTTTAAACTTTGAGGTTTTTATGTACTGGAGGTGCTAGCTGATCGGGCAGTCAGCTTCTTGCCACCTAAAATTTGGTTTTCTGATAAAAATACAAAAGCCCAAAAATCGGCATTACCGCCCAAAATTAGCCCGTAATTAGCCCAAAAATGTAGCATAAAGTAAATAGTGATATTACTTAGTGGAGGTGCCAGCTGATCGGACCTCCGTAAAAGCATTATTTGTATAACCATATATAACATATATATAATTATGCACTCTAAAAAAAAGTCTATCCATAGTGAAATTACGTTCTTTTCAGAATGCATCCATTGAAATTAAGCATATTCCTTTTGTCTGCCAACAGAATCTTTTTCCTGGCACAAAACTCATCTGTGAGATGCAAAAAGAAAATATTTTTAGCAATGAACGATTTTTTTTGACTCTGAAAAGAAATCCTCTAATTATGCAAGGATTGCATTTCTAGACTAGGAGACGAAGTGCGCCTGCGCATTAGTGAGTGTACATCGTCTGGTGCTAATCTGTTCACAGATATTTTGTCAGAAGAATATATTTATTTATGATCAAAATCAATTAACGAAATCAAATAATTGTTTTTTACAAATTATTAGGAATCCCAGAGTGCGACGTAGAAATTTTGAAAGGTACGTATACCAAAACAAACAATTTTGATCCGCATAACCTTATTTTTCATTTCTTCTGATTCTTCTGATGACAATTCAAAGATATTCCCAAGAATGTCAACAAAAGCATTGTAGAAACTGAAATCGTGATAACGGGGTGTGAAAAGGGGGAAGTGTCCTCGTTTTTTTGTCTCAGACTTTCGGTGTTTAGATTATTTTCAAAAGATTATTTAAACGATTGAATGCATTACAGGCCATCACATAACTCAAAATGTATTTGCGTATCATGGACAAAGAGGATTTCCAAAAGCACAAATATCTATTTAATTGCAAGAAAAAATGTATACATTCAAGAAATTTTCAAACTGTAAAAATAAAGATCATGGAATATATACTTTATAAAACAAATAATAGTTTTGTATTGGAAAAAAATGTCGACATTTAAAGTTTATATGGAAATCCATTCTAATATCATTGATAAAATTGAATAAAAACATTTCTTAAATGAATTTTGAAAAAATGTGTAGCTGGTACAAAGAAACATATTGCTGTTCAAGCTATATTATTAACTATCCTAACCATAAATGTGGCTACTATAACCTAAAATATCCTTGTGACAGCTACACATTTTTTTCCGTAAAACAGTTTCGTATATGTATAATTTTTTATACAATTTATTCAGTTTATGAAATATACAGTTGTTTTTTATTTGTAAAAAAATAGTTTGATTCGAAATTATTAGTAAAATGTTTACTATAGAATTTATTGTGAAATTTAAAATGCAACAAAGTTTAAAAATAATTTTGTAACACTTTTTCAACATTATATATTTAATATACCATGGACTTTCAATTTTACACGTATTGGAAAATTTGTAATGTAAGCAAAGTTATATCTTAAAATTTCTTTAAGCTGAAATCTAAGACGGGTCGTTATTATATTATTGAAAATGATCGATTGAATATTGGGATTTGTCAAAGTTTGGCTTGTGTACATTTCTTATAGGTTATATCATAGAATTTGTTTTCTTTTAACATCGAAATTATACTTCCTTCGTAAGACAAAGAATTTTATTTCCAGACCAAAGGAAAAACTTTGGCAGTAAAATGATAGCACTTGAAACGAAAATACTTCAACTGTTAGAGGATTTCCTCTTATGCCAATTTTGAGTAGAAAATCCATTCATAGTGAACGGAATTGTTCGACAGTCAATATTCCGTTTTTAGAGTGTGCTTCTAGTTTTTTGAGAGCATATTGTTGATACTTTTATTACAAACAATATGAGAAAATAAAACATGAGATATACGGAACATATATGACCGTCTTCACAAAATCGATCTAAACAGTCAAATTTTCAAGGACCCGTTTTTAACATATGTTGTTTAAACAAATAAAATTGAAAATTTGGATGGGATATTCAAAGAGCCCTAAATGAGCCTTAAATTCTGTTAAAGGTGATTACTTGTTGAACTGCTGTTTTAACGTGTGGTTACGTCAACTTAACGTTAAGCCAGCGGAACCCATTGCTTTTTTTTTAGATAACGGAACATTAAATTTAGCAATGGGGTATTTCGAGAGCCTTAAATGAGCCTTAAATTCTGGTATAGGTGATAACTTGTTAAATTGTTATTATAACCTTTGGTTACGTCAACTTAACGTTAAGCCAGCGGAACCCTTTGTTTTTTTTCTAAATAATGGAGCATTAAATTCAGCAATGGGGTATTTCGAGAGCCCTAAATGAGCCCTAAATTCTGCCATAGGTGATAACTTGATACTTTGCTATTTTTCGTAAAAGCATACTTTGTATAACCATAGATATTGAAGTATTTGTGTCTATTTGAGAGCATATTGTTGATACTTTTATTACAAAAAATATGAGGAAATAAAACATAAAATATACGGAAAATGTATGATTGTCTATACAAAATCGATCTAATAAACATTTAATTTTTCAAGGAGCTGTTTGTAACATTAGTTGTTTAAACAAATGTTGTTTAAACAAGCAAAATTAAGAATTTTTATGGGGTATTTCGAGAACCCTAAATGAGCCTTAAATTCTGGTATAGGCCTTAACTTGTTTAAATTTTATTTTAACGTGTGGTTACGTCAACTTAACGTTAAGCCAGCGGAACCTATTGTTTTTTTAAAAAATAATGGAGCATTAAATTCAGCAATGGGGTATTTCGAGAGCCCTAAATGAGCCTTCAATTCTGGTATAGGCCTTAACTTGTTTAAATGTTATTTTAACGTTTGGTTACGTCAACTTAACGTTAAGCCAGCGGAACCTATTGTTTTTTTAAAAAATAATGGAGCATTAAATTCAGCAATGGGGTATTTCGAGAGCCCTAAATGAGCCTTCAATTCTGGTGTAGGCCTTAACTTGTTTAAATGTTATTTTAACGTGTGATTACGTCAACTTAACGTTAAGCCAGCGGAACCCATTGTTTATTTAAAAAATAATGGAGCATTAAATTCAGCAATGGGGTATTTCGAGAGCCCTAAATAAGCCTTTAATTCTGGTATAGGCCTTAACTTGTTTAAATGTTATTTTAACGTGTGATTACGTCAACTTAACGTTAAGCCAGCGGAACCCATTGTTTATTTAAAAAATAATGGAGCATTAAATTCAGCAATGGGGTATTTCGAGAGCCCCAAATGAGCCCTAAATTCTGCCATAGGTGATAACTTGATACTTTGCTATTTTTCGTAAAAGCATACTTTGTATAACCATAGATATTGAAGTATTTGTGTTTATTTGAGAGCATATTGTTGATACTTTTATTACAAAAAATATGAGGAAATAAAACATGAAATATACGGAAAATGTATGATTGCCTATACAAAATCGATCTAATAAACATTTAATTTTTCAAGGAGCTGTTTGTAACATTAGTTGTTTAAACAAATGTTGTTTAAACAAGCAAAATTAAGAATTTTTATGGGGTATTTCGAGAACCCTAAATGAGCCTTAAATTCTGGTATAGGGGGTAACTTGTTTAAATGTTATTTTAACGTGTGGTTACGTCAACTTATCGTTAAGCCAGCGGAACCCATTGTTTTTAAAAAATAATGGAGCATTAAATTCAGCAATGGGGTATTTCGAGAGCCCTAAATGAGCCTTCAATTCTGGTATAGGCCTTTACTTGTTTAAATGTTATTTTAACGTGTGGTTACGTCAACTTGACGTTAAGCTAGCGTAACCTATTGTTTTTTAAAAAAATAATGGAGCATTAAATTCAGCAATGGGGTATTTCGAGAGCCCTAAATGAGCCTTCTATTCTGGTATAGGCCTTAACTTGTTTAAATGTTATTTTAACGTGTGTTTACGTCAACTTACCGTTAAGCCAGCGGAACCCATTGTTTTTTTAAAAAATAATGGAGCATTAAATTCAGCAATGGGGTATTTCGAGAGCCCTAAATGAGCCTTCAATTCTGGTATAGGCCTTAACATGTTTAAACGTTATTTTAACGTGTGGTTATGTCAACTTGACGTTAAGCCAGCGGAACCCATTGTTTTTTTAAAAAATAATGGAGCATTAAATTCAGCAATGGGGTATTTCGAGAGCCCTAAATGAGCCCTAAATTCTGCCATAGGTGATAACTTGATACTTTGCTATTTTTCGTAAAAGCATACTTTGTATAACCATAGATATTGAAGTATTTGTGTTTATTTGAGAGCATATTGTTGATACTTTTATTACAAAAAATATGAGGAAATAAAACATGAAATATACGGAAAATGTATGATTGCCTATACAAAATCGATCTAATAAACATTTAATTTTTCAAGGAGCTGTTTGTAACATTAGTTGTTTAAACAAATGTTGTTTAAACAAGCAAAATTAAGAATTTTTATGGGGTATTTCGAGAACCCTAAATGAGCCTTAAATTCTGGTATAGGGGGTAACTTGTTTAAATGTTATTTTAACGTGTGGTTACGTCAACTTATCGTTAAGCCAGCGGAACCCATTGTTTTTTTAAAAAATAATGGAGCATTAAATTCAGCAATGGGGTATTTCGAGAGCCCCAAATGAGCCTTCAATTCTGGTATAGGCGATAACTTGTTTAAATGTTATTTTAACGTGTGGTTACGTCAACTTGACGTTAAGCTAGCGTAACCTATTGTTTTTAAAAAAAATAATGGAGCATTAAATTCAGCAATGGGGTATTTCGAGAGCCCTAAATGAGCCTTAAATTCTGGTATAGGCGATAACTTGTTTAAATGTTATTTTAACATGTGGTTACGTCAACTTAACGTTAAGCCAGAGGAACCCATTGTTTTTTTAAAAAATAATGGAGCATTAAATTCAGCAATTAGGTATTTCGAGAGCCCTAAATGAGCCTTAAATTCTGGTATAGGCGATAACTTGTTTAAATGTTACTTTAACGTGTGGTTACGTCAACTTAAAGTTAAGCTAGCGTAACCTACTGTTTTTTAAAAAAATAATGGAGCATTAAATTCAGCAATGGGGTATTTCGAGAGCCCTAAATGAGCCTTCATTTCTGGTATAGGTGTTAACTTGTTTAAATGTTATTTTAACGTGTGGTTACGTCAACTTAACGTTAAGCCAGTGGAACCCATTTTTTTTAAAAAAAATAATGGAGCATTAAATTCAGCAATGGGGTATTTCGAGAGCCCTAAATGAGCCTTCAATTCTGGTATAGGCCTTAACATGTTTAAACGTTATTTTAACGTGTGGTTATGTCAACTTGACGTTAAGCCAGCGGAACCCATTGTTTTTTTAAAAAATAATGGAGCATTAAATTCAGCAATGGGGTATTTCGAGAGCCCTAAATGAGCCCTAAATTCTGCCATAGGTGATAACTTGATACTTTGCTATTTTTCGTAAAAGCATACTTTGTATAACCATAGATATTGAAGTATTTGTGTTTATTTGAGAGCATATTGTTGATACTTTTATTACAAAAAATATGAGGAAATAAAACATGAAATATACGGAAAATGTATGATTGCCTATACAAAATCGATCTAATAAACATTTAATTTTTCAAGGAGCTGTTTGTAACATTAGTTGTTTAAACAAATGTTGTTTAAACAAGCAAAATTAAGAATTTTTATGGGGTATTTCGAGAACCCTAAATGAGCCTTAAATTCTGGTATAGGGGGTAACTTGTTTAAATGTTATTTTAACGTGTGGTTACGTCAACTTATCGTTAAGCCAGCGGAACCCATTGTTTTTTTAAAAAATAATGGAGCATTAAATTCAGCAATGGGGTATTTCGAGAGCCCTAAATGAGCCTTCAATTCTGGTATAGGCCTTTACTTGTTTAAATGTTATTTTAACGTGCGGTTACGTCAACTTAACGTTAAGCTAGCGTAACCCATTGTTTTATTAAAAAATAATGGAGCATTAAATTCAGCAATGGGGTATTTCGAGAGCCCTAAATGAGCCTTAAATTCTGGTATAGGGGGTAACTTGTTTAAATGTTATTTTAACGTGTGGTTACGTCAACTTATCGTTAAGCCAGCGGAACCCATTGTTTTTTTAAAAAATAATGGAGCATTAAATTCAGCAATGGGGTATTTCGAGAGCCCTAAATAAGCCTTCAATTCTGGTATAGGCCTTAACTTGTTTAAATGTTATTTTAACGTGTGGTTACGTCAACTTAACGTTAAGCCAGCGGAACCTATTGTTTTTTTAAAAAATAATGGAGCATTAAATTCAGCAATGGGGTATTTCGAGAGCCCTAAATGAGCCTTCAATTCTGGTGTAGGCCTTAACTTGTTTAAATGTTATTTTAACGTGTGGTTACGTCAACTTAACGTTAAGCCAGCGGAACCTATTGTTTTTTTAAAAAATAATGGAGCATTAAATTCAGCAATGGGGTATTTCGAGAGCCCTAAATGAGCCTTCAATTCTGGTGTAGGCCTTAACTTGTTTAAATGTTATTTTAACGTGTGATTACGTCAACTTAACGTTAAGCCAGCGGAACCCATTGTTTATTTAAAAAATAATGGAGCATTAAATTCAGCAATGGGGTATTTCGAGAGCCCTAAATAAGCCTTTAATTCTGGTATAGGCCTTAACTTGTTTAAATGTTATTTTAACGTGTGATTACGTCAACTTAACGTTAAGCCAGCGGAACCCATTGTTTATTTAAAAAATAATGGAGCATTAAATTCAGCAATGGGGTATTTCGAGAGCCCTAAATGAGCCCTAAATTCTGCCATAGGTGATAACTTGATACTTTGCTATTTTTCGTAAAAGCATACTTTGTATAACCATAGATATTGAAGTATTTGTGTTTATTTGAGAGCATATTGTTGATACTTTTATTACAAAAAATATGAGGAAATAAAACATGAAATATACGGAAAATGTATGATTGCCTATACAAAATCGATCTAATAAACATTTAATTTTTCAAGGAGCTGTTTGTAACATTAGTTGTTTAAACAAATGTTGTTTAAACAAGCAAAATTAAGAATTTTTATGGGGTATTTCGAGAACCCTAAATGAGCCTTAAATTCTGGTATAGGGGGTAACTTGTTTAAATGTTATTTTAACGTGTGGTTACGTCAACTTATCGTTAAGCCAGCGGAACCCATTGTTTATTTAAAAAATAATGGAGCATTAAATTCAGCAATGGGGTATTTCGAGAGCCCCAAATGAGCCTTCAATTCTGGTATAGGCGATAACTTGTTTAAATGTTATTTTAACGTGTGGTTACGTCAACTTGACGTTAAGCTAGCGTAACCTATTGTTTTTAAAAAAAATAATGGAGCATTAAATTCAGCAATGGGGTATTTCGAGAGCCCTAAATGAGCCTTCTATTCTGGTATAGGCCTTAACTTGTTTAAATGTTATTTTAACGTGTGTTTACGTCAACTTACCGTTAAGCCAGCGGAACCCATTGTTTTTTTAAAAAATAATGGAGCATTAAATTCAGCAATGGGGTATTTCGAGAGCCCTAAATGAGCCTTCAATTCTGGTATAGGCCTTAACATGTTTAAATGTTATTTTAACGTGTGGTTACGTCAACTTGACGTTAAGCCAGCGGAACCCATTGTTTTTTTAAAAAATAATGGAGCATTAAATTCAGCAATGGGGTATTTCGAGAGCACTAAATGAGCCCTAAATTCTGCCATAGGTGATAACTTGATACTTTGCTATTTTTCGTAAAAGCATACTTTGTAAAACCATAGATATTGAAGTATTTGTGTTTATTTGAGAGCATATTGTTGATACTTTTATTACAAAAAATATGAGGAAATAAAACATGAAATATACGGAAAATGTATGATTGCCTATACAAAATCGATCTAATAAACATTTAATTTTTCAAGGAGCTGTTTGTAACATTAGTTGTTTAAACAAATGTTGTTTAAACAAGCAAAATTAAGAATATTTATGGGGTATTTCGAGAACCCTAAATGAGCCTTAAATTCTGGTATAGGGGATAACTTGTTTAAATGTTATTTTAACGTGTGGTTACGTCAACTTAACGTTAAGCTAGCGTAACCCATTGTTTTTAAAAAAAATAATGGAGCATTAAATTCAGCAATGGGGTATTTCGAGAGCCCTAAATGAGCCTTCAATTCTGGTATAGGCCTTTACTTGTTTAAATGTTATTTTAACGTGCGGTTACGTCAACTTGACGTTAAGCTAGCGTAACCTATTGTTTTTAAAAAATAATGGAGCATTAAATTCAGCAATGGGGTATTTCGAGAGCCCTAAATGAGCCTTAAATTCTGGTATAGGCGATAACTTGTTTAAATGTTATTTTAACGTGTGGTTACGTCAACTTAACGTTAAGCCAGCGGAACCCATTGTTTTTTTAAAAAATAATGGAGCATTAAATTCAGCAAAGAGGTATTTCGAGAGCCCTAAATGAGCCTTCAATTCTGGTATAGGCGATAACTTGTTTAAATGTTATTTTAACGTGTGGTTACGTCAACTTAAAGTTAAGCTAGCGTAACCTACTGTTTTTTAAAAAAATAATGGAGCATTAAATTCAGCAATGGGGTATTTCGAGAGCCCTAAATGAGCCTTCATTTCTGGTATAGGTGTTAACTTGTTTAAATGTTATTTTAACGTGTGGTTACGTCAACTTAACGTTAAGCCAGTGGAACCCATTTTTTTTAAAAAAATAATGGAGCATTAAATTCAGCAATGGGGTATTTCGAGAGCCCTAAATGAGCCTTCAATTCTGGTATAGGCCTTAACATGTTTAAATGTTATTTTAACGTGTGGTTACGTCAACTTGACGTTAAGCCAGCGGAACCCATTGTTTTTTTAAAAAATAATGGAGCATTAAATTCAGCAATGGGGTATTTCGAGAGCACTAAATGAGCCCTAAATTCTGCCATAGGTGATAACTTGATACTTTGCTATTTTTCGTAAAAGCATACTTTGTAAAACCATAGATATTGAAGTATTTGTGTTTATTTGAGAGCATATTGTTGATACTTTTATTACAAAAAATATGAGGAAATAAAACATGAAATATACGGAAAATGTATGATTGCCTATACAAAATCGATCTAATAAACATTTAATTTTTCAAGGAGCTGTTTGTAACATTAGTTGTTTAAACAAATGTTGTTTAAACAAGCAAAATTAAGAATATTTATGGGGTATTTCGAGAACCCTAAATGAGCCTTAAATTATGGTATAGGGGATAACTTGTTTAAATGTTATTTTAACGTGTGGTTACGTCAACTTAACGTTAAGCTAGCGTAACCCATTGTTTTTAAAAAAAATAATGGAGCATTAAATTCAGCAATGGGGTATTTCGAGAGCCCTAAATGAGCCTTCAATTCTGGTATAGGCCTTTACTTGTTTAAATGTTATTTTAACGTGCGGTTACGTCAACTTAACGTTAAGCTAGCGTAACCCATTGTTTTATTAAAAAATAATGGAGCATTAAATTCAGCAATGGGGTATTTCGAGAGCCCTAAATGAGCCTTAAATTCTGGTATAGGCGATAACTTGTTTAAATGTCATTTTAACGTGTGGTTACGTCAACTTAATGTTAAGCTAGCGTAACCTACTGTTTTTAAAAAAAATAATGGAGCATTAAATTCAGCAAAGAGGTATTTCGAGAGCCCTAAATGAGCCTTAAATTCTGGTATAGGCGATAACTTGTTTAAATGTTATTTTAACGTGTGGTTACGTCAACTTAAAGTTAAGCTAGCGTAACCTACTGTTTTTTAAAAAAATAATGGAGCATTAAATTCAGCAATGGGGTATTTCGAGAGCCCTAAATGAGCCTTCAATTCTGGTATAGGCCTTAACTTGTTTATATGTTATTTTAACGTCTGGTTACGTCAACTTAACATTAAGCCAGCGCAACCCATTGTTTTTTTAAAAAATAATGGAGCATTAAATTCAGCAATGGGGTATTTCGAGAGCCCTAAATAAGTCTTTAATTCTGGTATAGGCCTTAACTTGTTTAAATGTTATTTTAACGTGTGATTACGTCAACTTAACGTTAAGCCAGCGGAACCCATTGTTTATTTAAAAAATAATGGAGCATTAAATTCAGCAATGGGGTATTTCGAGAGCCCCAAAAGAGCCTTCAATTCTGGTATAGGCGATAACTTGTTTAAATGTTATTTTAACGTGTGGTTACGTCAACTTGACGTTAAGCTAGCGTAACCTATTGTTTTTAAAAAAAATAATGGAGCATTAAATTCAGCAATGGGGTATTTCGAGAGCCCTAAATGAGCCTTCTATTCTGGTATAGGCCTTAACTTGTTTAAATTTTATTTTAACCTGTGGTTACGTCAACTTATCGTTAAGCCAGCGGATCCATTGTTTTTTTTTTAAATAACAGAACATTAAATTTAGCAATGGGGTATTTCGAGAGCCCTAAATGAGCCTTCAATTCTGGTGTAGGCCTTAACTTGTTTAAATGTTATTTTAACGTGTGTTTACGTCAACTTACCGTTAAGCCAGCGGAACCCATTGTTTTTTTAAAAAATAATGGAGCATTAAATTCAGCAATGGGGTATTTCGAGAGCCCTAAATGAGCCTTCAATTCTGGTATAGGCCTTAACTTGTTTAAATTTTATTTTAACGTGTGGTTATATCATCTTAACGTTAAGCCAGCGGAACCTATTGTTTTTTTAAAAAATAATGGAGCATTAAATTCAGCAATGGGGTATTTCGAGAGCCCTAAATGAGCCTCAAATTCTGGTATAGGCGATAACTTGTTTAAATGTTATTTTAACGTGTGGTTACGTCAACTTAACGTTAAGCCAGCGGAACCCATTGTTTTTTTAAAAAATAATGGAGCATTAAATTCAGCCATGGGGTATTTCGAGAGCCCTAAATGAGCCTTCATTTCTGGTATAGGTGTTAACTTGTTTAAATGTTATTTTAACGTGTGGTTACGTCAACTTAACGTTAAGCCAGTGGAACCCATTTTTTTTTAAAAAAATAATGGAGCATTAAATTCAGCAATATGGCTTTAAATTAGCCTTAAATGAGCCTTTAATTCTGATATAGGTGGGGACTCGATTGGACGATGTGGTTACGTCAACTTAACATACCTTAATAGTGTCTCTGGAAAAAAAAGTTTTTCTATGATTTCAAGACTGGTAATTATATCATCAGCCGTGCCATATGTAAGGAAAGACACTCTTTTTAATAAAAAAAAATTTTAAATTATAAAAAATAATATTTTAAAGAATTTTGAAAATCTTTCTGTGGAAAAAATGACGCTTTCGACTGCGCTGGGATTCGAGCCCAGGTCTTTCGATTGCCGGTCGACTGCTCTGACCACTGAGCTACACAGGCGTCCGACATCCCTTTCTCCACAGGAAGATCTCCTTATATCGCCTAGTGGCTCAGCCTTGCGGCTGTAAATGATTTCAAATTAATTAGTTGAGTTTGAAATTTTTGTCACTGCCTACATTATCGGAGGATCACTAGTCGCGTGTCAGATAGGATACGTTGTCGACAGGTGTCCTCGTAGACAATTTCAAACTCTTATATCGCAAATAATGCAAATAAATTTAATATTTTAAAGAATTTTGAAAATCTTTGTCGAAAGCGTCCTCCGATAATGTAGGCAGTGACAAAAATTTCAAACTCAACTAATTAATTTGAAATAAAAAATAATATTTTAATAATGTTTTTTGTAATAGGATATTTCCTTATTATCGCTCCATACCAAATTTTCAAAAATCGTGCGATTCTGATAAATCATGAATCATTTTTTTAGGAAAAGGATTCTCTACAACTTTACCGTTTCCGATTTTTGAAAATAAATTCTTTAATGGTTGAAATTATTATAAAACAATTTTCCAAAACGAAATTTTTATAAACAAATTGCTGAATTTGATAATAATTGATTCATTTTCAAAAATCGAAAACGGTAAAGTTGTAGAGAATCCTTTTCCTAAAAAAATGATTCATGATTTATCAGAATCGCACCATTTTTGAAAATTTGGTATGGAGCGATAATAAGGAAATATCCTACTACAAAAAACATTATTAAAATATTATTTTTCATAATTTTTAAATTTTTTTTATTCAAAAGAGTGTCTTTCCTTACATATGACACGGCTGATGATATAATTACGTCTTGAAATCATAGACAAACTTCTTTTTCCAGAGACTGATTTTTGGCGCAACAACTACCTTAAAGACATTATACCTATATAAAAAAAGGAACCATCTCTTGTTTAGTATATTTTACGGGAGAAAAATATATGACAATCCTTATGGTCTTTGAACAAATTTCTTTCCGATGCTATACTATTCGATTTTACTTATCAGAGAAGTAAATGAAATAAATAAATTATGTTTGGGAAATTAAAGAATTTACAATGAATGTCCATTTTTTAAATCTCGTAAAATTGCGTGGGAAAGTTTTTACTTGAGAATTTTTAATAAAAAAGTATTATTATTACAGGATGAAAGGGTAATAAATATATGGGAAGATGCCATTTCGCAATCCTTGAACAAATTAGATTGTATATGCGAAGCACATTTTTGCGAAGAAGATATTGACTCGCATTTTGAAACTAAAATGCCAGATGGGACAATTAATTGAATAAAAAAAGGGAGAATGAGACTGAAACCAAATGCTATTCCTAGAAAGGTTATATATTTTTACTTATATAGAAACATTGTACCCAATAGCATTTACACTTTGAAATTTATTGCAGATTGGAACGTGTGAAAAGAGAATGCCTGATTGTGGGGATGAAGCCAATGTGGTGCTTGCACCATCTATATTGAACGCTGCGAATGTTGGAAACCTCGATCATGAGAATCGCCCGACACTTGTAGATTCAGTAACGGAAAGCGATAATCACTTTTCATTCTTTTCAAAGATAATGTATAATATAAACTTTCCACCCTTAGTTATTAGGCCTCTTTTAATCATTATCAATATCAACATAAAAAGTGAACTATTAATTTTTTTCAGTATGTTAACTTTAACTTGGAAAGCTCTTACACCGCTTCTGATGTTGCGGGGCTCAATCTTGAAGATTCCACAATGCTTCCAACAGAGGATTACAGCATGCACGAGATTTTACATTCGGAAGTATGGCGCCACTTATTTAAATTTTAAATTACATAAATATAAAGCCTATTTTAATTATCACCATTCGATGTAAAATATGAAATATTGCTTGATTTCAGAATCCAATCACCGTTTCGGAAAACTCTTTCTACGCTTCTGATGTTCAAGATCTCAGTGTCGAAAATTTCACAGCGTTTCTAGTAGAGGATAATGATATGCATGAGACTTTTTCTTCGGAGGTATGGCGCCATACATTTCAATTTTATATAACATAAATATAGGCCACTTTTAAGGTAGTACGATCACGAAAATTAGACCTCAGGCAAAAATAGATAATTTTGCTTTCAAGAATAGCAATATTATTATTGAAGGGCTAATTTGAAAGAGAAAAGATTACTTTTAAGAAAAAAATTTGAACACAAAAAAATAATGTTATTAATAAATTTTACTTTTGCCCAAACTTATTTTCTTATCGCTTCGAGCCAAATTTTTAAAAATGATGTGATTCTAATAAATCACGGTCCATTTTTTTATAAAAAAGATTTTCTACAACTTGACCGTTTTCTATTTTTGAAATTGAATTAATTATTACAAAATACAGCAATTTGTTTATAAAAATTTTGTTTTTTTATAATTTCAACCATTAAAGAATTCATTTTCAAAAATCAGAAAATTCTGATTCTGTTATTGATTCATTTCAGAATCCAGTCTTTATCTCAGAAAATTCGTTCCAAGCTTCTGCAGCTAGAGCCCACAATCTCAAAGATTCTACAGTGCTCCTAGTAGAGGATGACGATATGCACTATCCTGTTCTTTTGGACGTATGGCGCCACTTATCTTAATCCTTATATTACATATATATACGTATCTTTTAATATTTATTTTTTAATATATTTCTTTCTTTCAGAATGCATGTCTTAAATCAGACAATTATGTTGAACGTGAATCCCGTTGTCGTGAGCAGACTTTAAAAGAAAAGGCAAGTTGTTTTGGAGCATATGCTCTAAGTGTATGATTTTTTTACAAAGGAGTAGTTTAACTAATGCTTAATTTAAGGTTTTCAAGTGTTTTAAAATTTTTTAGAATGTAAATAAGTTTAAAGTGTTAGAATCTTTCATGCTTGATATTAATTTCTGCAGAAAGAAGAGAAGGCGAATGCATATTCATTCAAAAAGTTGCAACGTGACGTTGAGAAAAGATTACATGATTCTTGGTCGTTATTTTCATGTAACCGATCTAAAGTTATATTAGGTCAGTGGAATAAATTGGGCTCCAGTCCAAAGAAGTTGCTTATTGATACGGACATGTCTGCAAAGGTATATAAATAATGTGATCACGAACGTTTCACTGATCATAATGATGCAATCATTCATGAGCTTTTGCATACAGAAACCAGAACGTCAGACAAATGAAGCTGAACAATTAAAATTTTTTGCAGGTTTACCTCCATGAAGTGCAAACGATGCTGCCAGGAATAAGAGATGTCCGTTCCTTTGAAGATGTTTTGTATAACTTAGCACTTTTACGAGACATAAAGCCTTGTCCCGGAATTGATAGAAGTACAAGGTGAGTTGCTCATTAATATGAAAATTTTTGTCAGTCACTGTAACTTACATGAATGCAGGTCTGAATTTTATATGTATTAATTTAGGTCGGAGGTATGTTGTGGGTATTTTAAAGGAAAATCACGACGTGAACTATGCATACCATGTCGCCTGCAACGACGGAAAATAATTAGTCGTAAAGAATATCAGAAGAAACGATCAGAAAATGAATCAATGAAGAAAAAGCTGAACCTAGTACGCCCGCTTAAAGAAAAAGTGAAGCGTTTGAAAAGAAAAGTTTGTATTACGCTCAATATATCTTATTTGAAGACCCAAATTTTATATTTTTTAGTATCGAAATGTCTCTGTCCCAAAATTCAGAATGGACAGTCAAATAGCCCACATAAGTTTCGCTAATCCATGCCCGCCAGTTTCTTGGGACGCGCAGACGCAACTTTTCATTATATTTAATTTAAATAAAGCTTATATGATGATATGATATTATATTTCATATAAATGTAGATTTTTATTTTTTATAATCAGAAATAATCTTAAATATTTCTGAATCAGGTTAGCAATCTCAGAGAAGGCATGATGCACATGAAAAATAAGTGCGCTCAAATGAATGAAGCGAAAATGGAAGAGAAAATTTGCGAATTACCACCTGAGCAGCAAGAAGCAGTTCGAGTCTGTTTTGAAACAGCGAAAGTAAAAAGTCCGCGTGGAAAACGCTACGATATACGCTGGGTGTACGAGTGTATTCTCATACGAATTAAAATTAAAAGTTTATGCCAACATATTTTGGATAGAAAAATATTATCCGTTCCAACTTTGCAAACTTTGGATTCTTATTTGAAAAAAATGAATTCTTCGTACGGTTTTGACTTGAATGTTTTTGAATGTCTCAAAGAGAAATCTTCAGATATGAGTGGACTAGAAAGAAGAGGTAATAAAATATATTATCATTTGTATTATTATTATTATCATATACTATTATAGCATTATTTGTAATTATGAAGAGTTTCCCTTTTTTAGTAACAATTAAGACTTTTTTCACCCAGACCGTAGTTTTTCTTGCGATTCTCTTACTGTCGTGCAAAAAAATCTCTCTTGACACGTCGGATTTCCTTTTCAGGAGCCACAGTATCATTCGACAGAAAAAATTTTCGCTTTAACGGATTCACTGATCTTGGTGCCCATACTCCAGTTCCACAAAGTCGGGAACTAGGAGATCATGTATCAACCGTTCGTTGGGAAATGGGTGCAAACTCTGGCATGCTTTCTTAGCAAAGGCTGTGCAACGGGAAAAATTCTAAGCCACCTAGTGGTAGAATGTATTAATCTATTGCACGCATGTGGATTATACGTAGACGCAGTCATAAGCGATGGAGCGCAATGGAACAGAGGAATGTGGACTCAGTTTGGAATAAATCAGGATAATGTTTCTTGAGATCATCCTTGTGAAAAAGACGAAAAACTATGGTTTCTGTCCGACTTTCCACATTTAATTAAAAACCTCGGAAATTTTCTCGTGTCGAGAGAAGATACATGGGTAAATTTTTCGCATTAACCATTTATATAAATATATTATTGAATTTTTCAAGTATGTATTAAAAATGTGACTTTATTGCAGACTCCTGACGGTATGATTCGAAAGATGCACTGGAGGGTTCTTCTGGAAGTGGAGAATAAACACTTTTATAACATGAAAGTGGCATATAAACTAACTGAGGATCATTTAGATCCAAAATACTATCAAAAAATGAATGTTCCTATGGCATTTTACGTACGTATTTCTGGAAGTGATATATACGAGTAATATCGGGTATTTCAGTTTCTTTACATGACAAAAATTTCAGTTTTTTTCAGAACCCGTATATAGGAGCATGGAATTCTACAGTAACTATTGTAACGATTTAAAAGATTCCAAAGGAACGAGAACTTTTATGGAAAGAGTTACTAAATTAATAGAAGCGATGATGTCTCGATCTCCTCAGAATGCTTTGAAAGAAAATTCGGAACAATATACGGTAAGTTATTCTACAAACTTATTGAAGGATTTTAAATGATGGCTCAATCTATTACATAGTCTTAACATTCCAGTTCATCGTAAATATTCTTTTTCTTCTTCATTGATTTATTCATGATTTTTTTTTTCATGGATTTATTGTGAGCCGCAGTGTACAATTCCCCATTGAAAAATTTTTTATGCTAATTAAAACTGCAACTCAAACGTTCAATGATTTCTACAAAAAAAAATTACAATTTTTTTTCCATAGGCTATATCAGAGTTCTTCCAATATCTTCGAGACTGGGAAGAAGGTGCTAAAAAAAACCGGACTCCCTTTTTGAGTCATAGCACTTTTCTGGGGTTAAAAGTTACATTAAAAGCGACTCTGGAAATTTTTCATTTTCTGAAAGAAAAATTCAATCTAAGTTATCTAATGTCGAGTAGATTAAATCAAGATGCCCTAGAGGTATGAAAAAGTATACATTTACATGAATTTCTGTTCTATTATTAAAGAAAAATGTATACCGATTTTCTTCATTCTTAAATAATTTATATTCCAATTTTCAGAGGTTCTTTGGCTTAGTACGGGAAGCTTGTGGGTCCAATGATCATCCTGACTCTCGAATCTTTGCACAAGTTTTCCGCCTTTTGAGTGTTTACTCCCTTATAAAACCAAGAAAAGGAAGCAACATTGAAGGTGTTGACATCCTCAACACGATGTTGAACTTCAATGATTTGCAAAAAGAGAAACAGCAAAAAATATTGTGCGAAATTTTGGATCGAGTCATACTCAGAGATAATCCAGCCATAGAGGAAATCCCAAACTTCTTAGAGAGAGTGAAGGAGCACGATGAACGATTGTGTTTTTCACCAGATTTTGTGCAATATTACATGGCCGGCTACGTCGCCTTTAGAGCTAAAAAATTAACAAGATGCGTAGACTGCATAGAAAATGTCCAATCCCGAAGAAAACCAAGTGATGAAGAGCGATCTAAAATGATAGATTCCTTCAATCGTGGACGATTACAGTATCCATCAGAGGATTTGTATCAACTTATGAATAATGTGGAAAATATTATTCTACATATATTGGCTGGAGGGCAACTCAACCGTGATACATTTTTACATATTTTGAATAGCCTCGATAGCTGTGAAATTCCGAAGGTCGGATGTTCAGAACATCGTAACGAATTCACGAAATCGATCACCAGCTTTTACTTGATAACGCGATCGCACTTTATCGCAAAGCGATACAATACCGCTCACGATTCTCGCAAAAAGAAATCGAGAAAATGCAGAAAAGACGCTAAACTGTAAATATTTATTTTTTGCACCGTATTTATGTTATTACTTTTTCCAATTTCTAAAAGAAAAATTTTCTCCTGCTGTGATTAAAGAGTGAAAAGACGCTAAGTAAATATAAATCAAGAAGTTTGAATAATGAAATAAAATTATTTTCACAAAAAGCTACTGTCTTTATTTATTCTTACCTTCATTTTGATAAACTTTTCTGTTGTGTTATACAATTTAATTCTCATTGAGTGCGCCACATATGATACACTCAAAACTAGTTTATATAAACCTGTATACATTGCAATTAAACCTACTACATAAAAATTTGTATCTAATGTGTATAAACAACATGATTCGTTGATGTAAAAACATTTTAAAATACATGGAAAAAATTGTATAAGTACACTCATTAATAAAATTCATAATTACAGACCACAATGTTATAACTGTGATCTTATGCTATAAAGAACTTTTATATAAATTCTATTAGTATATATCTTAAGAAAACTCTAATTATGCAGCACAATGTTATAATTGTCCTATATGAAATTTCAATACATAAGCCTAGTAATGTTACATAAAAAGTGTTAAAATTAAAATGATTTACATTGTCAATATCCCATTAAAAAAAATATCACGGAAAAATAATATAAAATATTTGTATGAATCATACAAAACTTCACATCAAAAATAAAATGTAAATAAAAATACATGTATGCAATATTTCATACTTTCAACTATATATATACTTATTAAAATATTAGGCGTGGTATTGGTTATTATGCCATTATTCACCAAATAAGAAATTCGATTTTAGTCATTCCATTTTAATTTCATGAAATAAGTTTATAAAAGCATTCTCGTTTTATTCCTAAATTTGATTCTCAATTCCACCTCGTGAGTATTACAGAAATATATGTAACAATAGCACAGGCATTACACTTGTCCGATTAATCTGACAGAAAATTCTGTAACGTTAGCCGATGCCTCCGTAAAAATACTATAATTCAATGAGTAATTAAAAAATGGAATGACCCTTCATATTTACAATTCGTAGTACACATCCAAACTGTTTCTAGCACTAACATGAAAATCTATTTACATGGAATAAAACCTGATTAACATCATTAACTCTTTTCAGTCTCTCCACTTGAATTTAAGGACAAAATTTCTCTTTCAGATATATTTCCACGTCCAAATTCCCTCTAATTATTATTTTCCGTTTGGTGATACCATCTTCCATGTTCAAAAAAGCAATATAAGGGTATTTATCCATTCTAAGTATTCCCCATTCACGATCTGGGGGTAAACGTATCAAATGTAACTGCTCCCTCAGTTTAGTGAAAGTGAATTCTGCCGCCTGGGCCATTAGTTCTGCAAATAATAAAATAAAATAATTATAAAGAAGAAAACAAATTCTAATTTAAGTAAGTGCAGTAAATTAGAAATTATATGAACATTAAAATACTTCTTCACTGTTCCCTTTATGTCTGTAAAATATTGCAAAAATATCAAATAATCGTAATTTATAATCATAATGTTGCTATTTATAATTTAATATACGATTTATTTATCTTTCTTGTGCCTCAAAAAATGAAAATTTATCATAAAAAGACAAGTTCAATCATACACTGTAAAAAAAATAATTCGGTAGAATTACAAAAGCAGTTGTAAATGTATAAAGCAATTGTAAAAGTACTACGTTGCACGTTATAAAATTATTTATATTTTGTGAAATTACAGTTGAATAGTAATTATGCTACCTGACACGTTGTTTTTTTACAAGACGAAATGTCATTGGCAAAATTACAATAGGATTATAAAATTACTACGTGTCACGTCAAGCGATTTATTTCCAACGTGATACGTAGTAATTTTACAATCCTATTGTAATTTTGCCAATGATATTTAATTCTACGACGTATATAACGTTGCATTATTACATTTCGTCTTGTAAAAAAACAACGTGTGACGTAGCATAATTACTATTCAATTGTAATTTCATAAAATATAAATAATTTTATAACGTGCAACGTAGTACTTTTACAATCGCTTTATACATTTACAACTGCTTTTGTAATTCTACCGAATTATTTTTTTTACAGTGTATAACTAGATGTATATCTGGAAATTATTTTATTGTGTATTTTCTTTACTTACCTGTCTTAAGTTTCGTACGACTTCCAAAAAGTTTATTGCAGAAAATGTTGACATTAAATTTATTATTTAATACATGGATAAATAATATTTAATAATTGTCCGCTTTAGGTTATATTATTGTATTATCATGGTAGCGGTGTCACGTCCCAAGCAGGGATGACAACCTTTGAGAAATTAAAATGGCGGGATCGTCGATGCGTTTTCGCTGTTGAAACAGCAAACCTGGAGGTTATGGAATCGACCGGCGAATTCAAAAAGTAATAATTTTCTTATTAGAGAATAATAGTCCGCTCGACAAACTTTATTGAATTCCTTGACAAATTCAGTATGATAAAAGGCCAGTCAAACAACACTAACAAACAAATTGGTATATGCTAAGGTCACTCCAACAAACTGACACATACATTCAGATATAATAAAAAAGGTCACTCCAATTAAACTAACAACAACTTAAATCATGACAAAATCACTTAATTAAAAGTTCACACGTTAAATTTAACGTAACGCGTAACCCTCGCGTAGTTTCCGCACCGGGAACTCGTCCTCGTTTCGCAAAGATTTATTTAAAAGGAGATTTTCGACTTGAGTGAGTGAAGTCGGAATCTAATCTGTTTGCCCCTGAGATAGGGATTCAGCACGCGTCCAGTTGCAAGATGCATTCGAGTCCCAAAACCCACCCTCACGCCTTCCCTTTGCCAATTGCAGTCAGTGGAGGCGTGAGGAAAGCGCGCGCAATTTTCGGGAATGCATATGGTTCGTCACCTATCTCTACCCCTAGAGTTTCGAAAGTTTCAACATGTGGCCTCCTCGACTGTTCGGCCCTTGCGAAACGGCATAAATCATATTTTTCTATCACCTTCCTCTCTTTCTCTAGACATGTTGCTATGTAATTCGATTCTCGCTGGAGTCCTGGTGAGTCTCAGAAATTCAAAGCCAGGGTCCGGTTTACCCTTCAGTTTGTTTATATGAATTTAAGTGGACGACCAAAGTTTTGTCATTTCTCGAAATTTATAACTTTCCAGAAATTGTAAGGAATTAATTTACTGCAACTAGCCTAAGTTTTCTCGAACATAAAGGAGAGGAAGAGCTTTCTTAAGTTTAATTTATAAGTTTTCAAGGGTCGTTTCGTTAGAAAGCTCGTAAAAGTCAAAAAGGTTTATACTTTCCAGATTTCGTGAGAACTCTTTTCAACATATTGTGAAATCTCTGATAATATTTCCCTGGGAAACGAGAACGAATTCTTATTTCTAAATCTAAAGTTGATTGTTCATTTCCTCGACGAGAGTTTTGCCTAACATTTATTAATCGAGTCTAGTTCTTATATTTAAATTCGCCCGCGTATATGGGCAAAGTAGGATTCGTGACATCGATTCGGTAATCGCGAGTACAAATTCGACTTATACCTAACAGGTGGCGTTCCAATTATTTGATATTTTATTCGTATGTTACAGCGGACATATTAGACCATTTGTTCATACTAGCGCCACGCACGGGAAGTTCGGGCGAATACTTCCCAAAAAAAGTGCTCAGTTTCAGTTACATTACTTTGGTCTCCTTATGTCTATTCTCCATGTTAATAACATTCAAAACTAAGAAATATAAAGTTGTGTGCAATAATTATTTATTACGAAATATGGTTTTTATGATATTTTGCAATTACGAATTGATTTATTTACAGAACAAATTTAATAATTTTGAAACAATGTAGAAAAAATTGACGAATGAGTTGTTTTAAGTTTAGTTTTCATTAATTTCAAGATATTCAGTCTGTATTGGATAAATTTAATGTGAATTGAACATAATTCATTTCTTTAAGACAAATTTAATGTTTTTTAGGTTATTTTTTATTAATTTCAACCAATTCAGTCTGTATTAGATGAATTTAATGTGAAATGAACATAATTAATTTTTTTATGGAAAATTAAATGTTTTTTAGGTTAATTTTCATTAATTTCAATCAATTCAGTCTGTATTAGGTTCTTCTCAAAGATTAACGCCAAGGAAGAATCAACCAATCACGCGCGTCGCGTAAGTTGGACGTTCCGCGGCTCGTAACATAATTTTAGATTTAGCGCCATGTATCGATCGGTTTGGATGTTTCTCTTGGAATCGTCCTGACCACTATGCATATTCCTATCATTTATGTATTTTTATCGTGTTCTATTTTTTCATGGAAGACTCGAATGCACTACACTAGTCAGGACATTGACCATGCTGGACTGGGCTGGACATTGACGTACACCCAATGTGAACGCACAAATGCGTTTATCACACCACGAATTATTTCGGAAAATAATAAAATAAAATAGAATTCGGTTTCCCCAGCCTAAGATACGTCTCCTTATACTACTCCGTGGTACGATGTAGTGAACGGTACCAAAGATATTATAAACCTAGATGTGAAGATTGTAGACGGCGCGTCCAGCGAAAATGTTCAGGTCCCCCCGCACACCTCTGCCCGGCGATTTGGTTAAACGAAGTAGTTCGCCAACTAAAACTTAAGAGCGCTGTCCACAACTCTCCCCGTACCCCTCAATCGTCCAGTATACCAAAAAGCTTACATTTGCTGAAGCTGTATAAATTGAGAATGTTCAAGTCCGACGATGTAGCGCAAGATATTATGTTGAACATTTGGGCGTATAATATGATGAGTTTGATTTTGAATTTTTTATTGATTTTAATATCAGAAGTTTGATGGTAGTCATTTAACATTAATTAATTATTAAATTTTATTTTTTAATTAAATATAATTTAATAGTAAATTATTAAATTTTAATTAATAAATAAGTAAATTTAATAATAAAGTATTAAATTTTAATGAATAAATAAATTTTAATAAATTTGTATTTAGTCAATCATTTTAATAAATGAATATAAACAATATTCAAACATATATCCACATTGGACTCTCTTTCTACAAAGCTGAATTTCGGAATTATAAAAAAAAAAAATAACAACTATTGTCTAGTTTATTTGTTGACTAATTTAAAATCCGAATCAATTTCCTCAGCAAATGAATACTTGTAATAATGTTTCTTCAAATTGAATTGAATTTATTGTTCATTATTTACATTTTTTCGTATTATGTAGATAGAAGTATATCCGAAACAGAATACAGGAGTACGTGAAAAAAATCCTGTACTAAAATAATTGTAATTCATACCTATGAGTTCCTAAGTAAAATTTATAAATTTTTTGTAAATTAAAAATATTCGGAACAAAATTAAGTATAACATTTTTAAATATAATTTCAATTTTATTTAACCTTCATAATATTTCAATTCAATTTTTATCTATATACACTATTTTCTTTAGGTACACGGAGAAACTCTTTATATTTATATATTCTCTATATTTATATACTATTTATATATTTCAATTTATGGAAAAACGTATCACTCTAAGACCTTTTGTCAAAAAAAAATACTAAACTTTAGAAGGATTGTATGAAACTTTAGCATAGTTCATAACAAATTTTCATATAATTCAGACTAAAGTATCATATCTTTCTTCTAAAGTTTAGTATTTTTTTGACAAAAGGTCTTAGGATGATGCGTTTTTCACTAAATTGAAAAATACTTTAGTAAAAATTGATATAAAAAGTTTTTTCGTGTTCTATACTATTAATTCAAAGTGCAAGTTGTATTGACCTTTGGTCTTAAATACTGGTTTATTGTTGGAAAAGATTGACTTTCTGGTCGAAAATGATGAAGTTGGTATAAATCTGACACAATTGCTCAGATCGGAGCCCTTATTAGTGTTTTTTTATTAAGACCTAACAAAAACAAAAAGCACGGAGAGACTTTTTGTAGTAATCTATGTAAAAAATCGGAGTACATTTTACTATTTTGAGGTAGCAAAGTAGGGAAAATAGGGAACTACGTGACTATTTATTGTTGAAGTATTAAGATGTACTACTTTTATTTCGACTTGTTCTTTTTCAAAGGAGCAACTTTTAATATTTTCTGTAGGAAAATTAGTAAGTAGGATTAATTAGTAGAGAAATTATTTAACTATACAAAAATAATAGAGGAAATAAGTATTTAAAGCATTAAAAATAGCTAAAATGATAAGATAAATTAGCATCGTCTGTAAGAACGTGAGTGTTTTATAAAAATGTTTTCAATATAAGCTATTTCTATAGAAATTTTTTTGATATTAGGTAGTACAAATCAAAAAATTTCTTTGTGAATACTCCTATCAACTGTAGTAATTTTTGCGCTTGTGTTTGCTTATATTCGTTCGGCTGCCCGAACAAAGCCGAACGCTTTCGAAGCTAGCCGACCAACGGTCACCGAGTGATTCGTATTTTTGTATATTTATAATTCATAACAGTAGTAAAGTCCTTGATAATCTATATTAAAAATAATATTCAATAGCATGTTTCTTTAGCAATTTTAGTTGAAAAATAAAGTTACTCCAGGTATAATTTAAAAGCCAACTTTGAAGTTTCAGATATAACCATTCATTGTGGTAAATTATTGATTCAATTAAAATCACATGACCAATTAAAAATGTATACTATTACAAAAATAAAAAAAGTAGTTAACTTCCTGAAGATGTCGACGAAGATTTATTGAAATAATTACTTTTAGTGACCTGCTCCTTTGTCAATAATAAATTAACGGGGACAAATTTTGTATCTTTCATAAAATAAAATAGAAATTTCTGTTGATCTATGATTAATTAGTAGTTAATAATACTTACAATTCATTTTCATTGTGATGATGATTTTTTTACTCATAGGTGAGTAAACTAAATGAATACTTACAGGTTTTAAAAAGTAGGCAAAAAATAATTTTTACCTTTCAAGGTATTTCGGCATTTACTACCATATCAAATTGTCAAACTGATATTAATTTTGTTGAGATTTGAGTTTTTAATTCTAAAATTTTGATTGGCGTTTTTTGAATCTCCTAAATGTTGCAGATCGATCGGATATGTGACGTATTATTGACGTTTTGTAATTTTTATTCTTGTGTTAATAAATGCTTAAAGTTTTATATTAAAATTTTAATTACAAAATTTTGAAGCTTTGTAACTATAACATTTTTTGGAATTTACATCTTCTACATGACAATTTATATATATATATATATATATATATAAACTACCATCGGAAATTACAGAGGTTGACCTAGAGTTTCAACTTTCGTTAAAGTGATTTATTTTATAGAAAGATATTACAAAAGAAATTTTAATTTAGATCCCCTTGAAGGAAATTAATAAGTATGTAAAAAAATTAAAATTTTAAAAGATTTTTTTTAGTATGTCTTCATAGTGATTTGTTAACCTAATTAAAATATTTTTAGAAAGTCTTTTCTGGATTCTATATGTTGGGGTTGAACATGTTACAAAAAGTCGTGTAATTTTAAAAATGTGTATCCCCATACCAATGAAATCTTAAAGTGTGCTGTTCGATAAAATAGTAGATATAATATATTTTACTTTTGAATAATCAAACCTTTTATTTATACTCATATATTGAAATTTTCATTTATAATATGTTATGTATTCTGAAAGTTTTTTCAAAATGTTTTATTCTAAAGGATTTATTTTCAATTTTACTTCATACCAAATTAAAGTTAGTGTACGATTTCGTGTGCTAATTTTGATATAATTTATGTATTTTTCAAATATTTAAACCTTTTATACTCAAACATTCAGAATTATTTTGAATTCAAAATATTTTAATAAATTGCATTGGCTTTAGTGTCCATAAATGAAGAAGTCTATTATAAATTAAATCAAGGGTCATTACAATTTACTATTTTAATAAAACATTGAATAATTTAAAAACATTAAACATATTAATACGTTCATAGTTACATACTTAAGTTTAAAGAATTTGAAAATCTTTCTGTGGAAAAAAGACGTTTTCGAATGCACCGGGATTCGAGCACGGGTATTTCGATTGCCGGTCGACTGTATGTACATTCGTGTAAAAATATTAAATATTTTGAAAATGTTTTTTCAAGTATTTTACTTTATAGTAATGATTTGTCGAATTTACTTCACACCGAATAAATCTCAATGTGCAAGATCGCATGCGAATTCAAATACAATTTATGCTTTTTTTGTAATATTTAAAACCTTTCTTTACACAGACACTTCCATCAAAAATTAGAGGTTCATATGTTATTTAAGCTATTGTGAAAGTAACTTAATTTTTATAATAAAAGGTTAACATTTTTTCATGATGCTAAAATAAAAGTTAACACTGTTTTGCTTCTAATAAGCCCAAGTTAAGAGCATAATATTAATTTTGTAAAAATATACTACAAAAAATCTGCCCGCTTCGTGGGCACATTCTCATGGCGCGCTTCGATTGCAAGTTTGTCACGACCCTACCTCAGGGCCGTCTATTTAAGATTGCAAGTATTTCCGCGCGGTTTATTTAAACTCGTTAGATTGGCGGCTTATGAAAATAAGGCTCGGGTTAAAATAAAAGGAAGAACTAAACCTTTGGTTTCTCTTGAAATTATTTAATTACTAGACAATTGACTTAGCAGCGCACAAAATATTAATAAAGTCCGAGACCGAACAGTAGTATTGATTCGAAGGCCGAAAAATATCTGAGATCCTCTGTGTGTGGGATGACTCTCTGGACCTCCCTTCAATTTCCCACTTCGATTCCCAGGGCCCCTGAGTGTCATCTCCGAAGCTCATTGGTGACTTTCTTCTGAAAATCAACCCGCCCTGATCTTGAATTTTGTCAAGATTTCTCTTTTAGTTGATATTCTGGGTCCTCAGGTCAGCTCTCCCCTCCACCCTTGACAAGCGCGTTGGTCGGGGTTAGGGTCCAGCTTAGTCACCCCAACACATGGTCTTTTTACTGCTTCGTCTTAGAGCAATTTATGGGTCCTTTTACCTAGACACGGAACACTCAGGAGTTTACAAAAAAAGGGTCTTAAGTATACATGACAGATTTCTTATGGAAATCTGTCTTATTCAATTTCTTGGTAGAAAGCTGTTCTCTTAGAAGATTTATTTGATTTTCCCAAGTCTTCTCCAGAGTGTTTCGTTTCTAGGCATGGTTTCTGATTTTTTTGAATAGTCTAGTGATAAATCTAATTTTACGAGGCATTTCCTCTGGGTTTCCTACAACCCGTTTTCCTGAAAAAACTTATTCTATACTTAATTTATTCATACTTATTTGAAAACGAGTCTGGTTTATTTGAATTATGGGGGTTGTGAATGTCTGGGAAACATTCTCGGATTCCCAAGTTTAGTCTAAGTGTTACCTTATTGCTACTTTCTAAAATATAAACCAGCCTCGTTGAACCATAAATTTATAAAACTCTTAACATTTAACTTAGTCTAAAGTCTCTTTCTTTGGGATAAATCCTTCCGCTTTTTTTATTTTAGAATCATTGGTCATTTGAATTTGAATATATTATGTCATAGCAGGTCATAGCTAAGAGATGTATTACGTATTTTACGTAGCTAAGGCAGAAGTAAGGTTATGATGCCTTTTGGAACGCTCGATCTTAATTTATACTTTTGGCACCAGATGAGCGCTCAGGTGCGATCATCACAAGTTTGAGCGCGCCTGGGGCGCGCGATTCGATCGTCGCACTCGGTCTTATATTCTTCGGACCGTAAAGCCAACTAAGAACATGAACAATATTTGAATATTAATACTACGGGTCGATATAAGTCCTGTTTCATTATTATTTAAATTTATTACTTGTAATTTGATACTTAAGTTCAAGTCAATTTTATAATATTATCGATGTGAATTACATTTTCTCAAAGTTACTAAATTTGTTTTTGATTTCAAATGAAAAAAGAAATTCAATTTACTTAAAGCTCTATCAGCCTTAAAGAACACATTCTTATCATGAAACTTGCGCTTCGCGCTCGATTTTCTGTATACATTTCTGTAACTTTCTAATAATTTACAAGATTACAAAAAATCTATTTTCTTCCAAATATTTAAAAAAGGAGGAGAATTCATAGACTCTTTTAGAGAAAACGATTTTTTGTATTATCGCTTATTTTGCATCACACATATTTTGGTTCAAAAATGGAATTTTTTATTTTCAATATTGTATTTTTTAAAACCAAAACATGAAATATATATCTTGTCAAAAAATGTCCTACTGAGAATTTGTAGACCTCATTTAGGCAAATAATTTTCTATCTCAACTTTTTTTTCGTATATCACATATATTTTGTTCAAATAATGGAATTTTTGAATTTTAATCGTATTTTTTTAAATTATAATGAAAAATATACGTTTTATTAGAAACTATATCTGAAAATATTTGTATATATTATTGAAACGAACAATTTTCCATTCTTACGTTTTTTTCGTATTTCACATATTTTAGTTAAAAAATTGAATTTCGGATTTTCAATGGTATTTTTTTTTTAATTAAAAAGAAAAATATACATCTTATGAAAAAATGTTGCAGTTCAAACGTGTAGATCTTTATATCATATAGGTTTGGTTTCGTCGGTCTTGCGGTCAATAAAACAACATTCTATAAAAAACTCCTTCATTATATTTGGTCAAAAATTCTCCTATGTTTCAACCTCACTGCGGGTCTTTTTCAAGGAATATATATGTCACTAAAAATTGAACAAATCAATTTACCATCAAATTTCTTTTTCCAAAGAGAACTATTTTATATGTTGTATTGATATAATAAATAAGTACTTACATAAATTACAAAAAAACGAAAGCACACATGAAGATTCAGTCTTATTCTTGAAAATGTTATTAAAATTAAAGCCTCAAAGATTGAGGGCTTCAATAATTTAAAATTACATTATAATATGGTGTGTACAATCCGATGAAGCAACGCAAACTTTAGGATAGAGAGACGAAGATACGATAAATTGAATTAAATTCACCAACACGGAGAAACTTTTTATATCAATTTTTACTATAGTATTTTTCAATTTAGGGAAAAACTTATGACTTTGGGAATTTTTGTTAGTAAAAATACTAAACTTTATAATAATGATATGAAACTTTAGTATGAACTATAGTAAAATTTGCTATGGACTATACTGAAGTTTCATATCATTATAATAAAGTTTAGTATTTTTACTAACAAAAATTCTCAAAGTGATACGTTTTTCCCTAAATTGAAAAATACTATAGTAAAAATTGATATAAAAAGTTTCTCCGTGAATGAAAAGCGTGCTAAAGCTTGAGAATACAAACTTGAAAATCATATGTTAAATAATGCCATGGCAAATTCGATTAATATTCATAATTTCAGCCTTACAATTTATTGAAATAATAATATTTTTATTGATATAAATTGATTCAATAATTTTTCTTTAATGTTGTTTTATTGACCCTAAGACCGACGAAACCAAAACTATATATGATATAATAATATTATATTATTATTAGTTTGCCTTCTCTCTTTTTTTGCGTTTTTTATCGTAAGTAGCATTGATAATATTAATAGTAGAAAATAAAAAGAGGCTGACCCAATGCCAAAAAAATGAGAAATTAACAAAAATTCTGTGAATTTTGGGTCAATATAATAGCAGACATGTCATCAAACATGTCACTTTACAGTTATTACTGTAGTAGATCTTTATGTAGTAAACCATTTTTTATCATAACTTTTATTCGTATCTCGTATAATTTAACTGGAAAATGGATATTGACTTTTTTCAAGTTTTAATATACTGCAACTTTCTTAAATTTATTTTAATTGCAAAATATTATCAGGATAATTAGTAGAGATTTACGAGAATTATCAGAAACCAGTCTTAAAAGTTTTGGTTTTTTCATAAAGTTTTTTTCAAAAACACAAAAAATGCTCCTATTTTGACAATTTTTGTCGGAAGTAGCTGGTTAACGAACTTGTCTTTACTTTTTCAGCTGCGATAATGTATGCATAAGCTCAATTCAATCCGACAATTTTTTTCTATCCAGAGTTATCGAGTATATGACCTATTACTACTGCAGACGGACAGACAGACAGACACTTTCGTAAAAACCGTTTTTTCTGACTCAGGGGATCTCAAAACGTAAAGATTTGACGAAAATTCCGAAAATTATTTTTCACACAAAACCAAAACCTTAATTCTCATATGATGAGAATCTAGAAGACATCAAATTTAGATCTTTCTTAATAATATTAATTACTCTAAAATTAATTAACATTGTGAAAAGTCTGTAGTCTCATTTCAAAGGTAAGTTTTCATAGTATTTTTCTAACTAATTAAGATGTTTTTGGAATTTTTCTGCTAGATTCTGCTCTAGAATCAAAGATGGTAATGAAAAATCATCAAATTTCAAATGATGATTGTACTACATTCATTTGAAGAATTAAAAAAATCCAAACTATCAATATTTTGATAAAAATTTCTAAATTTATTAAAATATGATATACGTCGATTTTTAAAAACTTCTTGAAGAAGCTACATATTTTAATAATTGCATGACTTTTTTAAATTCTGTTCAACCCCAAGATAGAATCCAGAAAAGAATTTCTAAAAATATTTTGATTAGGTTAAGAAATCACTATGAAGACATACTGAAAAAATCTAAATCTAAAATTGAAATCTAAATCTAAATTAAAATTTCTTTTGTAATATCTTTCTATAAAATAAAACACTTTGACGAAAGTTGAAACTCCAGGTCAATCTGTAATTTCCGATGGTAGTTTATATATATGTATACATACGAATTGTCATGTAAAAGATGTTAAATTCCAAAAAATTGTATTCAATGTATTTTATTTTTTAGCAACCGTTTGTCGACTTAGCTTCATATCAAGAAAAGTTTGAGGTGTAAATTCACATACAATTTATGTATTTTCTTAAATCAGCAAACACTTCATTTACATTCATCTATTGAAATTGCCATATGTCTTAGGTAAAAAAAGATAATTTTGCTTCCAAAAATAGAAAAATTATTATTGAAGTGATCATTTCAAAGAAAAGAGATTAATTTCCAAGAAAAACATTTGAAGCATAATAAAGAATAAATTTAACAAATTTTATTTTTACCCCGACTTTTTTTCTTATCGCTTCAAACCAAATTAAAAAAAAAAATGATGTGATTCAAATAAATCAAGAATCGTTTTTTTCAGGAAAAAGACCTAGTACAACCTAGTCGTTTCCATATTTCTAAAATGACTAAGTTTTTACCAAATTCAGTAATTTTTTTACAAGAATTTTGTTTTGGAAATTTTATTTTTAATGCTTTTAGCCATTAAAGAATTTATTATAATTTCCAAAAACTGGAAACGGTTAAGTTGTAAAAAGCCTTTTTCTTAAAAAAATTATCCGTGATTTCACAGAATCACATCATTTTCTAAAATTTGGTATGAAGCGATAAGAAAACAAGTCCGGGTAAAAATAAAATTTGTTAAATGCATTATTTTTTTATGTTTTAATTTTTTTTTGGAAACTAATCTCTTTTCTTTCAAATGATCTCTTCAATAATAATATTGCTATTCTTGAAAAAAAATTTATCTATTTTTGCCTGAAGTCTAATTTTTGTGGATGAACTACCTGAAATCAGCAAAAATTTCATTTACATTTATTTATCGAAATTTCCATACCAAAGATGTTACCTATTACAAAAATGTTCAAACCCTTCATTTTTGAAACTTGTATTTCATCTTGAATGATATCTTATTATAAAATATTCTCTACATAATTTAAAAAAAAAATGCTGAAATCGATATTTTATTTCGAATCTTTAAGCATTTATTGACTTTAAATTTCATTAAAAAATTATTTTTCAAGTATTTAAATCATCTTAAAATTTCTCAAAATCTTTTAGATACTTATTTCAGATCAATATTTTTCAAAGTATATAGAAAAAAATTGTAATTTTCTTAATGTTATATTCCGTAATTTTGAATTCTGAGTCTATTTCGCGCCTCCTTTGCATGAAGTCGAGAAAAATACAATTTTTGATTTTAACTCGACAACCGACAGCGTGAAATCGAAGCAAGTTAGTGGGGATACACTGACATGACGCGCTTCATTGTGTGTGCTCCCACATGTTGTTATAACAGCGCGGACCTTTAATTTTAGTTCGAAAAAGATCCGAAAAAGCTGCACGCAATTGGGGGTGCTGCAAAAGTGATAAACAGTTGCTCTGTTTTACCCTTCACGTAGTAGCATGAACCTTTCATTTTAGTTCCCAAGAGCATTTCGCAATAGGGCGCGCTGCGGAAAATCACTTGTTACGAGCGACTACCTCTCGCTCGTGTCTCGTATGACGTCACATGTGAAGGCGCCATACTTGTCCGCGAGTATTCAATTTAAAATAAAATAAATTAATACTAATTTGGGAAATTCCGACTGTTTGAAGAGGTTGTCACGAACAAACCTGGAATACATAAAGTAATAGAGACCTTGGGAAAAGCATAGAATCTGGTTAGTTTTCCATGTAAAATTTAAATAGTAATAATAATGTATCTAGTATAATAGTAGTCCAAGTGTTCAACAGATGCCTTCAATAAATACCTCAACATTGTAAATTAGTTTTAAGACTCCTTTGTTAGTTTCTACTTGAATTATGTACGCTATAGTTTAAGGATGAGAAAGTTGAGTCTGGACGATAGGATTAGAATAAATTTAGTTAAGATAGAGTTAGGATTTTACAGCAGTAATTCACGCATAGTAACTAAGAAAAACTAAGCATAAAACATCTGTGTGAATCTATTCAGAAACGAGTTGTTCGAATACACACAGAGTCATTCAAAAGGTATATCTGGTCGCCAGAAGGAAGTAAAGATGATTCAGGAAGGGTTTACTGTTTTACTACCCTTCTTCGAGCTTCACTTTCTTCATCATAAAAAGCCTGTAGCCGAGGCGAGAGGCTAGGGCTGGGATTTTCCGACTCGTGTTTCTTCGGACTCGGATTTTCCCGGTCGCGCTTACTCGGGCTGTGCCAAGCGAGGGCCAGCATGCGAACTGGCGAGAGAGGGGATGCGTGGGGGGTGAGCTACGAGGATGGTTTGTAGCGTTTTGCGGAGTGAATGTTGGATAGATTTTAACCGAACCTGCGAATTGACTCATCTACAAGTCCACTCGTCGAACTTGTAGCGTTTTTCAATAATCAACTGTTCTCGCGGTCGGGCTAGTGTATTAACTGTTGCGCCCAGACTCAATTAATTATAAGGTTGCATTTAATACTAAACTTTATTTGAACGAATCAGTGTTTTGTAATTTTATAAATTCGACTTTCCCGGTTCCTTTCAAGGATTTACTCCGAGAAGAACCAACCAATCACCTACGCCGCGAAATACGGACATGCGCGGCTTGTAACACACTCGAAATTAAATACATTACTTTAGCAATCTCCCAACTCATCTCTGTATATAGTTATTGTATGCGATTAGGTATAGAAACGGTTAAACCGTTGAGTGAAGATAGGTATAGAGGAGACATCCAGGGCGATTGAATGGTCCAAACCTTACGGGTAAAGACGCCAGGGGTAGGTAAAGTTCCGGAACCAACCACGGGGATCGACACTTTCGAAAGTCAACAAAATCTCACGGATGAGAAGTAAGTTGTAGGAGTAAGGCCTAAACTTGTGTTGGTGAGTCTGCTGTATTCATGATGGGTCAGGTAGTCCTCGTCGATTCAACCCTAGCTTGTCGACAGAATTTCACAAAATAGCCTTTTACCTCTTTTCCTTCTACTTCGCTCTTTACTAGTCTTTTCCTAAAATCGGATATATATTTTTAAAAAATATATATATAAAATTAAAATAGTAGATTGTATTGACCCTTGATTTAATTCATAATACTTCTAAACCCAATGAAAAGGTACCAAGTATTATGAATTATATATATAAAATAATACATAAAAGAGTATATGTAAAATATTTTTATTATAATTTTTATAATATAATATATATATGTATTTTATATATATACGTATATAATATTATGTATTATATTATATTTTATATTATAAATTTTATATTATAATATATATAAAATATTTTATATTATAAATTTTGTATTATAATATATAAAAGAATATGTATAAATAAACCATGTATTAAAATTAACAATTTTTTTTTTGAAATTTATTACATATTTATTGACAAATTGTTTTCAATATTCTTTCATTATCTTGATTACAATACTGAAGACATATAGACAATGGAAATAAATTATCAATGATGATATTTTGAAAGTGTAATTTTCATACAATATAATTTTCGTTTATACAATACGGTTACAAAATTAATATTATTCTCTATAGGTATACAATAATATTTGCTTTTTTAAAGAAATTTACAATTCTTAGAAAAACTAAAATTAAAACAAAGTATTGCTCTTAATATATAATAATTTTTTAGAGAATGTAAATGACCAGCTTCAGATCTGAATTTATTTTATAGAATTTGACAGTAAGAAAGGCGAAAGGGCTCTTTTACGACTACTTAGCATTTACTGTAAAGCAGCAATGTAATTATAAAGAACCATCTCTTCGATCATCATCTTTTCAGATTATAAATGTCAAATCCACCTATCTGCAGGTGCAAAGTATAGGCGTTATGAAAGAATTTTTACAAAGGATTTATAAAATCTTAACTTAGTTTTCAGATCTACAGAATTATGACACGAAAGAACATTATTATTTGGACGAATACATCAATATTTTTCTTTGAATTTCAAAAATTTGATTTCAAACTAATTCCTGTAAATTATCTGACTTATTTCAATCAATTCAATGGAATTCAATCAATAGAATATATTCAATAAAAAATAAATGAATTTCCTTCTACTTCGTTCTTGACTTGTCTTTTTCTAAGATCGGATTTATATTTTGAAAAAATAAAAATATTCACAATTTTTTTTTGGAAGTTATTACATATTACAAACCAAAAATAAAAAATGAAACATTTTAACTTTATTACTTCTTTAGTATAGATTAATTGAAATGATTTTTCTCTGTTTAAGTAATAAAAAAACATTTTTAATCATAATTAAAAATTGCTGGGGACTCAAATAATTGATTTAAGTAAATTCTGTCATTTATTTTTTATTGAATAAATTCTATTTATTAAATTCCATTGAATCGACTAAATTAAGACAGATAATTTACAGGAACTAGTTTGCAATCAAATTTTTTTAAATCCAAAGAAAAATATTGATGCATTCGTACAAATAACAATATTCTTCCATGTCATAATTCTGTAGATCTAGAAACTAAGTCAAGATTTTATAGATCCTCTGTAAAAATCCGTTTATAACGCCTACACTTTGCACCTGCAAGTGCTTGGATTTGATATTTATAATTTTGTTTTGAAAAACTGTTTTTTCATAATTTCAGCCATTAAAGAATTCATTTTCAAAAATCGAAAACGGTCAAGTTGTAGAGAATCTTTTTTCTCTAACATTCTCTAACAAATTATTATATATTAAAAGCAATACTTTGTTTTTATTTTAATTTTTCTAAGAATTGTAAATTTTTTAAAAAAAGCAATTATTACTGTATCCCTATAGAGAATAATATTTATAATTATAATTGTATGAAAATTACACTTTCAAAATATCATCATTGATTATTTATTTCCATTGTCTATATGTCTTCAGTATTGTAATCAAGATAATGAAAGAATATTGAAAACAATTTGTCAATAAATATGTAATAAATTTCAAAAAAAAAATTGTTAATTTTAATACATGGTTTATTTATATATATTCTTTTATATATTATAATACAAAATTTATAATATAAAATATTTTATATATATTATATTATAAAATTTATAATATAAAATATAATATAATACATAATATTATATACATATATATATATATATATAAAATACATATATATTATATTATAAAAATTATAATATGAAATATTTTACATATACTCTTTTATGTATTATTTTATATATATAATTCATAATACTTGGTACCTTTGCATTGGCTTTAGAAGTATTATGAATTAAATCAAGGGTCAATACAATCTACTATTTTAATTTTATATATATTTTAAAAAAATATATATCCGATTTTAGGAAAAGACTAGTAAAGAGCGAAGTAGAAGGAAAAGAGGAAAAAGGCTATTTTGTGAAATTCTGTCGACAAGCTAGGGTTGAATCGACGAGGACTACCTGACCCATCACGAATACAGCAGACTCCAGTGTGCACAGATCTGATCCAGACTCACCAACTCAAGTTTGGGCCTTACTCCTACAACTTACTTCTTATCCGTGAGATTTTGGCGATTTTCGGAATTGTCGATCCTCGTGTTCGGGTTTGGAACTTTACCTACCCCTGGCGTCTTTCCCCGCAAGGTTTGGACCATTCAATCGCCCTGGATGTCTCCTCTATACCTATCTTCACTCAACGGTTAAACTACGTATATATGTATTGAGCGTGCGGCGTTTTACATTAGTAAAAGCGTTATTGCATACGATGAGTATTCATATATATATAAGTGAAAACTTGTGGTTGTAGATAAATCCCCATCGCGTGTTTGCTTTTTTTATTTGCTGTTCCTGCTATAGGAGTTTTTACAAAAAACTATAGTAATTTGGCTGGCGCTCGGACCGTCAAATTACTATAGGCACCGTGCGGAGTCATGGTAGGGAGATCCACGCAGTGGATAATTTAGGCGTTAAAGGAGGCTGTTTTATGTTTCCGAGCAATCAAAATACATGTGCAAATCTAAATTTTGTATTAATTTAAAAAATATAGCTGAAATGAGCCACCGAAGTTGTTGTGTTGTGAATTGTAAAAATACAAGCAGCAAAAGTGAGTGTAAATTTTATAAATTTCCAACGTCTAAATGGAAAATAAATCAAAGAAATAAGTGGGTAGCTGCAGTAAGAAGGCAAAAGTTATTATTTCTACGGAACTCTTGGACATCTCGTACATGTTATGATAGAACAAGATTTTTACCTTTAATTTTCGTTTGTGTTTGAAATTCTATTGTATGTTTAATTGATTGAAAACTTGTTTTAATAATTATATCCATGATGAATTTGAATCTGAAAATAAACAATTAATATTTATTCACTCAACAAGTGCCTAAAACTGTCATCATGAAATTACAATTTAATTCTTTATTATTTTTCTAGTCTGTTTTGATCTGTCATTAACTTGAAGTAGTCGTCATGACAAAAAACAGTCTCTGGAAAAAGAAGTTTTTCTATGATTTCAAGACTGAGAATTATATCATCAGCCGTGTCATATGTAAGAAAAGACACTCTTTTTAATGAAAGAAATTAAAAATTACGAAAAATAATATTTTAATAATGTTTTTTATAATAGGATATTTCTTTACAATCGCTTCTTACCAATTTTTTGAAAATGATTGAAGTTTCTTAAATCATAGCTTATTTTTTCGGGGGAAATATTCTCTACAACTTGACCGTTTCCAATTTTTGAAAATAAATCAATTATCATCAAATACAGCAATTTGTTTATAAAAATTTTGATTTGGAAAATTGATTTTTAATTTTTTCAGCCATTAAAGAATTTATTTTCAAAAATTAGAAACGGTCAAGTTGTAGAGAATATTTTTGTCGAAAAAATAGGAAATGATTTAAGAAACTTCAATCATTTTTAAAAAATTGGTAAGAAGCGATAGTAAGGAAAAATCCTATTACAAAAAACATTATTAAAAAATTATTTTTCGTAATTTTTAAATTTTTTCATTAAAAAGAGTGTCTTTCCTTACATATGACACGGCTGATGATTTAATTTACAGTCTTGAAATCATAGAAAAACTTCTTTTTCCAGAGACTGATTTTTGGCACGACAACTACCTTAACCTTATATTTACTGGTTTCTATATCATTTTTATTATGGAAAATACTTCCTTTTTACTGCTGATTTCACACAAATCCTTCACAAGGAAAAACAATCGAATTTTAAAGTGAATCAAATTGTTTCTTTGTTAGTTTTTTTATTGATAATAAACATTTTTATAACTAAGTCCCATTATAATACATTATAAAAGTTCTCGAACAGCCCCCTTTAGTTCAGTCATGCTATGGCGCTGCAGTCACGCACGGTGCCTATAGTCCTTTGTAAACACTACAACCTTCTATAGATATCAATGTAATAAGTTTTGAATTTTTTCCTATCTGACTTAGTAAGTGGCTGCGATGAACCACTTGTAATTTTACTACAGAATTTTGCAAATATTTAAAACCTTTTTTGAAATAAATGCAATATTTTTAGATTTTATTATTATCAATTTAGTAATTCTGGAAATTACTACTCATTGCTAATAATTACAAAAGTTCACTATTTTTCCTACTTTGCTGCCTCAAAATAGTAAAATGTACAGTGATTTTTTACATAGTTTACTATAAAAATTCTCTCCATTTGGAATGAAATATTGTAGATTTAAAAAGACGTAGCTTTTTTACATGGTAAATTAATTATATATTTGAAAACGAAAGGCTTGAATATAAAACAATCCTAAAAACATTTTTTTCAAGCAAAATATTTCAAAGAAATTCTTTACGTAAAATACACGATTTATACATTTTTTTTCATTAGTCTACTATTATTATAAAAAGTGCTTTAATAATAAGATATGTTGGAAGAATGTGTATTTTGACGGTTTTTATTTTTTTTTTACTCTCATCCACACCCTGCAAAAATCTGCAAAAATTCTCTTTTAATTATCGATAGATAACTAATGAATAGCATAATTCAAAAGAGTGGTCGCGCAAATCAAACATGAATAAAATTGCGTGCGAAAATTTTCGCAATCTTTTGCATCACGAATTATGCATAAAAAAATCTGCAAAAATCCACAAATATATCTTTTATTGGAAAAAACAATACTGATTTTTTCAAAATTTTCCTATAATTAGTTTAGCTAAAAAACACAAAAAACGAAAATGGTAAAATATATTCGATGCGAAATTTGATTTGGTTTCAAGACCAATTTCAAATAGAAACCCGGTTATGCCCTTTGGCTCGAAGCGATAAGAAAATAAGTTTGGGCAAAAATAAAATTTATTAATAAAATTATTTTTCTGTGTTTCAAATTTTTTTCATGAATAATAATCTTTTCTCTTTCAAGTTAGCCCTTCAATAATAATATTGCTATTCCTGGAAGCAAAATTATCTATTTTTGCCTGAGGTCTAATTTTCGTGAATGAACTACCTTAATACAATTACTTTAATAACTAGATAAAATTTCAAGTATTTATCTTTTTAACTTTTCTCCCGAAAAATTCGAGAAAATGGTATAGCTTTTTGACTCAACAAGGTAGAAACCCCCTTCAACTTGGATCATGAATAAAATTTGGGGCAATGAATGAGCTCGATCAGCCTGAGGATTTATTCAGATAGGCATCCGAAAATATTAAAAAGTAGATAGAAATTATGAAATTTCCACATCTAAAAGAAGTCCCTAAAAATTATGCTTTAGCGAAGTACAAGATCTCGAATATGTAAATCACCTATTCATATAATTGAATATGTATGAAATTGAAAATGATTATTTAATTTTTCAAAATGTGTCGGTTCTAATCGGAGCCCTCATCAGAGATTTATTTTTCAAATAACAAATGCATAATAAAAAGTTGTTAACTTAGGATTTCTTTGTTTGATATTTTTAAAAATCAACACAGTTTTACATGAGAGACAATAAGAAACTTGACATTGTTTCGAAAGAAGAGTTTGAAAGAATTAAACAAATTTTCAAAATATTTCTTTGGTATAAAATAATTGAAAATAATTTTAAATTAATAGGTTGAGTTTGAAATTTTTCCACTGAGCCTTGGGCTCAAATCCCAGCGCAGTCGAAAGCGTCTTTTTTCCATGGAAAGAATTCAAATTCTTCAAATTGAAAATAATGTTTCAGGATATAATAATTTGGTTTCATATCGATGAAAGGACTTAATGATAAGTTTAGGCAGCTTTTTACAAGTTTTTTTCTCAAATGTTGATTTTTAAAAATTTCTATCAAAGAAATCCTATGTTAATAACTTTTTATTATGCATTTTTTATTTGAAAAATAAATCTCTGATTAGGGCTTCGATCAGAACCAAAACTTCTATAACTGCGTAAATCTAAGTTTTTATTTACTTTGGACCCTAAAGCCAATTATCAACAACACATATCTTCAATTAAAATACTTTTAAAATATTTTGGATCTTAATTTTTATTTTAATATAATTTAAAAGTTCGACACTTATTCATAAATTATTTTTTATTCGTGATTGTAATTCTTCATTTTCATTCTTCATAGATATATTGGCGGAGGAAAGGCAGGAGACCTTTCAGCTCCGCAAGGAGCTTACCTGTACCGACCTGCAGGAAATCGCTCGCGCGAAGAAGGCCATCCACAAGGATGAAAGGCGCAAACTCGTCGAGAAATGGTAAATGAGATGACATGGCGAGCAGACCGGGAGATGGACCTACCGCCTGATCCCGGAGCTCGCCACCTGGCTAAACAGAGAGCACGGAGAGGTCGGCTTTTATTTGGCGCAAGCGCTCTCAGGCCATGGCTGTTTTAACGTGTACCTGAGGCGCTTTCAGAAAAGAGACGAGGAGATGTGTTGTCACTGCGATTCCCCTGTCGATAATGCAGAATACGCACTCTTCGTCTGCACAAAGTGGGGCGCGGCAAGGTAGTCCCTCGGTCAGGCAGTGGTTGCTGAGCTGACTCCTGATACGATGGTCCCTCTGATGCTCCAGTCTGAACGGATTTGGACGCTCATCGAATCATTCGTCACACTTGTGATGAGGACGAGGGAGCTCGATGGGCGTCGGGAGATGAACAACGGGGAGGGCCAGTAGAAATCGCATCGGGGCCAGCACCCGTGGTCCTGCGTCTCGGGTAGACTTCACTGTCCGCGTCGTTCGGGGGAGGAATCTGTTTGTTTCTCCCCTGGGTGGCGCGGATGGAAGTTCTGAGCGAACGGATGACGGAAGAGTCGTACGCGACTTTAATGGAACCAACCACCCGTGAAGTTTAAAGCCGAAAGGCGGTTCCGCCGGTGGTGTATTGGTTCGAGAGAGGGGGTTTTTTGGTTTTAACAGGTATGCCTAGACCCGTCCTAGGAGATTCCTGTACAACGTCTATAAGAGATTTTGCCATTTTTCCTCCTCACCAAAAAAAAAGCACTTGAGAAATAAGTTTTCAGTAAAATTTATGGTTCAATAAGTGTTGAAAGTCTAAAAACAAAATATCGATTTATATATTTTTTAGTATTGTAAATAAATTATTTGAAAGTGAAAAATTATATGGACGTTAATTCATATAAAGATATATAGCATCTTTTCACATGACTACTTGAATATACAAGTGTGAAAAAGAATTCTATTATTTAAAAATATTTAAATTATATCTAATTTTGCACACGAAATTACACATGGAGATTTCTTTCTTATGAAGTAAAATTGACAAATTTTATAATAATAAAGTACTAAAAAAATTTTGTTCAATACTTCGCAACTTTTATATGGCAATTTCAATATATAAGCGTGAATAAAAGGTTTGATTTAAAAAAAAATTAATAAATGTATTTTATTATTATATTTGTCAATTTTGCTTTATACCAAAGAATTCTCAATGTTTAATTTCGTTTGCAAAATAAAATATAATTTATTTCATTTTTAAATAAACAAAAATTTTATTTACATTTATTTGTTGAAATTGTCATGTAAAAGATGTCAAATATAATAAAAATTCTTTTCGAGATATTTTATTTCAAAGGAATTTTCATGAATTTTAATTTATACTAGAGGAATTTAAGGTGTAATTTTCAATACTGAATTAAATATGGTATTTTATTTTTTCAATAATTAAACATTCTTTTCACAATTATGTATTGAAAAAAAGGCTTTTTAAAAGTTTTACGTATTTTGGAAGTTTTTCTTTTCAAAGTGTAAAATATTGATTTATATATTTTTTAGCTTTATGAATAAGCTATTTAAAATAAAAAATTATTTCCAAAATACTTTTTTGTTTTGAGTTTGAATATTAAAACAATACATGAATTGCATTTAAATTTTAAAAAAAAAGTACACAATAAGATTTCTTTGATAGAAAGCAACATTGAATTAAAATAAAGTATTTTTTAAAGTTCTTAAAATACGTAACATTTTTTATCACATGTCATTTTCGAATTACGACTGTAAATAAAAGGTTTTATTGTTTTAAAAAGAAATCATGCTTACATTTGCATACAAAAATTATTTAAAAATGGGAAAATTATGAAAAACTCCCACGTATCTCAGAATTTTTTCATAATTTTCCCATTTTTAAATAATCCTTAAAAAACAGCATTTTCCCATAAGATCACATGTTATTTTCAATAATTAATTTCTCGGGTTTGAGGTTCTGAAGGGTCACGAAATTTGAACCATAGTTGAAGTAAGCTATAATACGCGTTCTGTCAAAATTACAAGCAATTCTCATTTTTAATAGTCTTATCCACCATACTCCCTTAAGTGTGAATGAACATAACAGTATTAAAAATAATAATACAAACCGAAAAGTAGTACATTTACCCTTATGAAAAAAATATTGGATCCAATACCTACCAATTTTTTTTTTCATGAGGGTAATGTCGAAAAATTATAATTGTAAATTTAAATCATTGTTATTAGTGGAAAATTGATTTTACACTCATGGACTCAGTGAATGTGAAAAATACTTTATCTCCATAATGTTATTCTATTTGAAAGAACTTTTTAAAAAATTTTGCATTATGACACAAAAAGTTTATTATTGTTTCGTATGTATATGTAGATATAGTGTACATATTTATTAAATATTTAAATTAAAATAATTATTAAATATAATAAATAATAATAATGATAATGAATTATTAAATATTTCAATTAAATATTTAAACATTTATACTAATATATTGAAATTTTATTTTTTATTGAAGCATTTTATTCGAAAAAAATATTTTTCAACTTTACTTCACAGCAGAGAAACATGGTGTATTTTTGTATGCAAATGTAAGCATGATTTCTTTTTAAAACAATGAAACCTTTTATTTACAGTCGTAATTCGAACATGACATGTGATAAAAAATGTTACGTATTTTAAGAACATTAAAAAATATTTTATTTTAATTCAATGTTGCTTTCTATCAAAGAAATCTTATTGTGTACTTTTTTTTGTAAATTTAAATACAATTCATGTATTGTTTTAAAATTCAAACTCAAAACAAAAAAGTATTTTGGGAATAATTTTTTATTTTAAATAGCTTATTCACAAGGCTAAAAAATATATAAATCAATATTTTACACTTTGAAAAGAAAAACTTCTAAAATACTGAAACATTTCGACCTTTTAGAATATTTATTTATCAAAATTAAACGTTTATAACGCTATTTTTTCCCGATTTGGTCAAAATTTTCGCTCTTTAACTTCGAGATTCAATTTCAGATTTGCAATATTTAATTACATCGATTCTCTGAATTTTTAAACATCAATTTTTCCCTATTTTGGGCCAAAATTACCTTCGCGGTTCATGAATGGGTCACACGAAGGGTGAAAATTTCGCGAATTTTTATTCTTTATTTAAAGAGTAAGAACGGCAAAGAAACTCACGATTTTTAGTTTTTCTGAATGAGCGAAAGCGAAACGGAAGAATCGTCGTAATGTCGCCCGTGCAGGCCGTGTTCGCGAGCATAGGCGATAGCGGCCACTATACTTTGATCCTGTTTTGAGCTTACGCCAGATGGCGCCGAAGTATAATTTCTTAAACCTCACCCTGCTGACCACCGCACCTTAGTTGCATCACTAATGGCTGCTAATGGTCACTAAAATGTGCTAAGATGCTAACGAATATGAATAAACTTGAAGGTTTAATAAAACTATTTAAGTAATTATTTTTGAGTAAGTATTCGAATCGCATTGATAAACTTGCTTTTTGTGATTGCAGTTTTCTGATTAGTGCATCCTTACATACATGGAGTATTATTATTTCAATGTATATCTTTGTAATTTTGGGTCGCTTGGGTGATCATCTCTATTTGTGTTTAGCCTGACAGTACTCTGCGATACACAATTAAAACTCCATGTATGTGAGGATGCACTCATGAGGAAACTGCATTCACAAAAAGCAAGATTATCAATACGATTCGAATAATTACTCGATAATAATTACTTAAATAATTTTATTCAACCTCAAAGTTTATTCCGATTTCATTATTTCCTGAATTATCTGAACATGATCTGAATATGATCTGAACATGATCTGAACAGTCATCTATTATCTTCTTTTAGGGTTTTGAGCTTACGCCAGATGGCTCTGACGAAATCTATGTTGGGCCACCACTAAAGCATTACGCGGGCATGGTCTGCGCCCGTGGTTCATATAGTTCGAATCTAGAATTCGTAAAAAAAATGGTTGATTATCATTTGCTGTGTTATCTCGCACATGAGCGCTCTCAAAAACACGGTTTAACTTTGGGAATTCCCTACTCCTGAAATAATATTTGGTTGACTGGCAGGCTCCTTTGACTTCAAATCTTTTCATGCCCTTTTTTATTTACATTTTCCACCCTTAAGACGTTCAAACAAAGCAAAGTTTTTGCCAATTTAGGCCTAATTAAATTGAGGAAACCTTTCAATTGAAAACCTGCCCACCTGACAACGCGGTTTCGCGTAGATTTGTTCTTAAATTCTCCAAGGGTAAGGAAGCACGTGTCTCTGGTAAAGTGCCCTAAGGGGCTACAGCATCAGATCCACAATTGAATTTACCAAGAAAATAGGAGAAAAAGGATGTCGTCTCCCAGGTAAAGTGCCCGGAGGGGCTACGGCACCTGATTGACAATTTGGTTCGTTATATATAAACAAAAATATTAGAATTAAGAATTATTTCCACACAGGTAAAGTGCCCCAAGGGCTACGGCACCTGATGGGCAACTAAAAGACACAAGGATTCCTTAAAATAGGAGTGACTTTCCCAATTTCTCACTCGGGGTGAGTCAACGGGTACTCGACACTCAAGAATTAATGAACAAATCTATTTATTTTTCCAATAATCAAATCCCTTATAAGACACGATATCGAACTTAATAAATCTAACAAACCATAATAAAATTCACGTCCAAAACGCCCAAAATAATAAAAAAAAACAAAAGCCTGCAAATCCCTATCTGCACGGGGGGGGGGGCGGGGAAAGCATAAACAATCAAATTCTCTAATAGTCAGGTGCGGTGATGCTACAATGCACCACACCTAACTACTAGCTTTGATCTATTAAAAGTCCAAAAATCGCCGCGAAAAGCGACGAGTCCTTACCTTTTTGAGGTGCGGCACCGGACTCCCTTTCGAGGATCTGCAATCAAGCACGTCGCCTCGGACTTCCACCTCTTAATCAATTCCCCCCTTAATTAACGCCTGAATTAGCGACCGCGATCAAGTCCAATTAAATCAATAAATTAAGAATTTTATACACGATGTTTTCCCCCTTTTTGCGACCGTTTTAGGGTTGGAAATCGGAGGAAGCTAATGTTTTCGCGATTCTGATAATGTCTTTTAAGTTTCAAATGGTCGCATATTTCGTACGGTGGAGGCGTTCAAAAATTGATATGCGCTGAAAAGAGAAAGCATACCGCGCGGTAACAAGGAGAACTTTTTCCCCTATGCCGTTTCTCCTGGCACGGGTCGCGGTGTACGAAAGGCGTAGATGGTCTAAGTGCTTGCTTATTGGCCGCCCGTGTCCACAAGCGCCAATCACATATGCTACCTGCGTAGGCGCGGACTCATATTGGGCAGCTGTATGGGAAGGTTAGGCCCTTGTGTAGAGATTTAAAATATTCTAAGGGAGATTGAAAATATTGTTAATAAATAATCATAAACTTTGAAATTATATAAAAGAAAAAAATTAAAATAAACCAAAGTAAAAATGATCGAATGGTCGCACATCGTTAATTTATTTATAAATCTGGCATTTTGCTCATTATTTGCCAGTCAAAATTATTTTCAAATAATTAATACCACCCCATTGTTATTTGTGGTTTATATTTATAACTATAATTATTTATTGTATTTAATATTTACAAAATTCACCATGCGATGATAATTATCTCTATTTATAATTTCTGTATTTGTATGTTTATTTACTTTTATTTATTATCAATAATCAACCCCTTCCATGCACATAAATAAACAAGCCTATCATAACTAATAATAAATAATTTAAAAAAAGTAAAAGAAATATGAGCGCGGGACGCCCATCCAGCGATCATGCATTAAGCTGCTTGACCTGAGTAATCGGTCAAGTGGGAGCAACCACAGGTTAGTGCGGTGCTCGTTGAGAGTGCGAACGAAAATGTTAGTGAAGACTAGTTCGCCGAGTTCGTGCCAGATACACTTCCGGTTAGGAAGTTAATCGTCAATTACAAGGCGAATACTTAACGAAAACTCGCAATTCTGTCGTGCGTGTTTCGTGGGACTACGATTGTTCTTATGTCTAGTTTATTTTTCTAGACTTTGTTCCCGTTTCCCCGCAAAAGGCGGAAACTCGAGGCTGGGCCGTCTCAATACGTGAAACTTTTAACAGGCTTCTTTTCAATACATAATTGTGAAAAGAAGGTTTAATTATTGAAAAAATAAAAAACCATATTTAATTCAGTATTGAAAATTACACCTTAAATTCCTCTAGTATAAAATAAAATTTATGAAAATTCCTTTGGAATAAAATATCTCGAAAAATTTGTGATTATTTAAAAATGAGATAAATTATATTTTATTTTGCAAACGAAATTAAACATTGAGAATTCTTTGGTATAAAGCAAAATTGACAAATATAATAATAAAATACATTTATGAATTTTTTTTTAAATCAAACCTTTTATTCACGCTTATATATTGAAATTGCCATATGAAAGTTGTGAAGTATTCAACAAAATTTTTCTGTACTTTATTATTATAAAATTTGTCAATTTTACTTCATAAGAAAGAAATCTCAATGTGTAATTTCGTGTGCAAAATTAAATATAAATTAAATATTTTTTAATAATAGAATTCTTTTTTCACACTTGTATATTCAAGTAGTCATGTGAAAAGATGCTATATATCATAAAAAAAAGTGCATATTTATATTCAAAAAAACTTTCCAAAGTATTTTATTCGAACGTTTTATTTTTCAAATTTTAATCTCATGATTGATCTTATCTTGATATGAATTACCGTCCATATAATTTTTCACTTTCAAATAATTTATTTACAATACTAAAAAATATATGAATCGATATTTTTTTTAGACTTTCAACACTTATTGAACCATAAATTTTACTGGAAACTTATTTCTCAAGTGCTTAAATCATCCTCAAATTCAAAAAAATCTTTTAGATATTCATTTTAGGTTAATTTTTATCAAAATATCCAAAAATGTAAGCTAATATCTTAAACTATATATTTTATCATTTTGAATTTGTCGTCTGCTTCGCGCCTGTTTCACACGAATTCGAGAGAAACATAATTCTCGATCTTAGCTCATCAGCAGGGTAGCAAACGTAATATACCTTAGGTAATTGACGTAGATTTTTACATGTAAATTACGTACGTAATTTACGTCCCTAGTTTTTTACATGTAATTTACGTTTTCAAGATGGCGACTGTGCTTATATAGAAAATAAACAACACCTAATTCTTCAACACTGCATGCTAAGCTTGACAGCACGAACTTGAAAGCTTTTCAAGATATTTAAAAATGATTAGAGGTGGCAGGCCCAGAAATTCCTTTTGGGAGGAATTAAATTTCATTTTGAGAAGAGAAAATGGCAAAAATTTTGCTTTTTGTCCCGGATGTCAGCGAATGTTGTCAAATACGGCTGAATAAGAGAGGTTAAGGAATCATAGGTAAGTTCATAATTCCTAAGCTTTGAATACTTTAATGAATAGAACTATTATTTTATAAGTTATAAAGGTTAAAAAGACCTTTTTTAGAAAAAGATGCGTTGTAGATGAAATAGGAGGAGACAATAAGAATATTGACAGTGACAAAAGCGTTGCACTTGTCACTTTGACATTTGTTTATCAACTTACATACTTCGTCAAAAATGACTGTAAATTTCAACAATTCTTGTTCGAACACTTTATCCAAGATTAATGCGACTGCTGTCTCCGAAATCGTATGTCGAGCTTCATGAACAATATCTCGCATTATACTTAAGTTTCTAAGAAAACATCTAAAACAATCGCGATAACTACACCACCTTGTATCGCCGGGTAAACAAATTCTTATGCCACCGCGATTCGTAAGCTCTTTTTCCAATCCTGGAGACTTAAATTCTTTTAACACAAGAACTGCTTTCTCAAAGCAAGAAAGGCGAACGGTAGTTTTTGGCGTTGCTCTAACTCCTTTTGCTTCAACTTCTCTGCTTTCGTTTGCTTAAATTCTACCAAATTTTTCTCCAATAAATTACCGCTGACGTCAGATGCCAATAATCAATCATCTTTCCCATGCAGATCATCGACGAAACATTGTCCGAAATGAGCGCGTATATATTGGTATTGTAAATTTCTTTTGCATCTTTAACAGCTGCATCTGAAAATTCTTTTAAGGCAACCAACCACATATTTTTCACTTTTTCTCGAGCTCTTCCATCCATCTAAAAGTAATACGCTGTTATCTTTAGTTAAAAACGAATTTTTCTTTAACGTATTTTTATAAAATTCATCTAGTATAGAACCACTTAAGGTATTTATAGAAGGTGGTTTGTAATTCGGATTTAATTTGAATAAGAAATCACGAAAATGATTCGAATCAACAGTCGAAAACGGTATGTTACAACCGAAGAAAAATTTCGCCAAAGCTTTGTCAATTTCTGAAATAGTCTCACTCGTCGAAGGATTTGAACTTGATGGAGTGTCGGTCTTAGCAGATTTTGGATTCTCCTGTAACATACGAATGAAATACTAATTAATTAGAACGCCACCTATAGGTTATAAAACGAGCTCGTTCTCGCGATTATCGAATCAGCGTCATGAACTCTACCTTATCCACATACGCGGGCGATTTCAAATGTAAGATTGAATTATAGTAATAAGAAAAACAACGAAATCTTGTTAATAAAACGAAAAGGTTGTAAATTACAAGCCAAAGAATAAGAGCTTGTCTTTTGCCTTCAAGGAAGTCTCCGTTCAAATCAAATTTATAGTTTAACGAACTCTTACGGATCTGGAAAATGTAAACATCCCTGACTTTTACGAGTTTTGAGAAACAAATTCACAACTTTCCAAAAACCTCATAAATCTAAGTTAACAAAGCTCTCACTCTCAAACTGTGTTTAAAGCAACTCTGAAAAATACCCTTTGTCCACTTACTAAAACCGAGAAAAACTGAAGAGCATATCATAAAACTGGACCACATGTTTGCATTTCCAGGACCCGCTGGAGTTCAGGAAAGAGTCAAATTTCCTTGCGACGCATTTTAAGAAGTGAAAGGGCTAGGTATAATTTATGTTTCTTTACGATCTCTAAATCCTCAAAAGGAACCGTATGTTCGGATCTCTTGGGAACTCGATGGCAACAATGGTCACTGTCCCACGCGTAGGCCCGAAAATTGCGCGCGCTTCTCTCACGCCCCACGGATTGTAATTGGCTGAGCGAAGGCGCGAGGGTGGATTTTGGGATTGGAAATGCATCTTACAACCCCGAGAAAACGGCTCCACCACTTTTGGTGTAGGCAGATTTGTTTTTGACTTCGAGTTTTTCGGATCGTGATACTCGAGCGAAAATCGTTTTCCTTGAGATTTCCTCAAGGCAAAGGACATGTTCAAACTCAGCAAATTCGCGAGTGTCGCGAATTTACGTACAAGCGTACAAGTCAAGCGATTCGCTACTGAAACCGAGTTAGTCTTATAATTAACCTAATTATAACGGTAATCGATTTAGTGAGTTATGTGTGTTACGTAAATTGGCAAATAAATATATAGTGTCCAATGATAAACTGTTCTTCGAGTTGCGTGTCGTGATTGCCAAATAAATAAATAAAGTCTGATAAACTGTTCTTCGAGTTTGTGTCATGTGAATTGGCGAGCAAATATATATATATAGCCTGAAAATAAATTGTTCCTTGTGAGACATTATTATTAAATGAAGCTTTGAATTATTTCAAAGCTTCCCGCCCATCCCTCTACGAATCCAGGCTCGCTGTTTTAACAGCAAAAGACGCAGCAACGACACACCATCTCTCGACAGGTTGTCATCCCTGTGTGGGACGTGACACTCCTATAAAATAATAAATTTTCTTATTAAAATCGTTCTAATAAACATTAAATATTCGCAAAATAGTTTCTTCATTGGCAATGGAAGAATTTCTAGATACCAGGGTTAAGTTTTTTACTTTAAAATTAGAACAAAATTAAAATTGATAAAATAGATTTGATTTAGAGAATGGAGAAAAATGTCTTAGAATTAGGATTTAACAGCACTAAGTATGATTGAAATCAACTTACTTTACGTCTTTTCAGTTGCGGAACTTCCAGAGAGTCGTTTAGTTTTCAGCTGTTCCTTAAATTAAAAGAAATACAAAGTCAGAAGATTTAAAAAATTAAATACAATCATTTATATTGAGGCAGGATCAATAATATTTACATACCTGTGAGCAAGAAGAAGGTCATAGCTGGTATTTTTAAAAATAATGTTACAACTTGAGCATTTTGAAACAGCTTCATTTTCAACTTTCAACTGCTCAAACTTCAGTTCTTCCCAAGGGATTTTTTGTCCCTTTTTACTTCCAACTTTTGATTCACTCATTTTTTAAATCTTATTATATAAGGAATATATACTTAATGCATTCCGGAATAAGAAATAAGTGAGGTTATATTACGCTTTATTCCCTCACCCTCCTGCCTCCACAGAAGTCAGCCAATTTTTACGTTTATTACATTTTTACGTATAATACGTAAATTACGTATTATACGTATAAAAGTTCAAGTTACGCGTAACCGTGCAACCCTGCTCATCAGCTACCAGCATGAAATCGAAGATTGCAAGTGGGGACACACTGACACGCCGCGTTTGGTTTTGTGAGGATCCACACGTGTCACTAGTGGGGGCCGTTACGTCCACGTTCTGCGAACACAGCAGAGTGGTTATGTTGATTGATTTTTTGACCATTTGCAAGCGGCAGATATTTGTTCAATTTCAATTTAGTTAAAAAAAAAAAAAATGATTATCTCAGGACTCCTATAAAGCTAAAGGAGTGCATTATAAAAGTGGTAAGTATATATCAAATATAATAAGATTGTAAATCTTGAAATTGAAATTTCATAAATCGTGTGTTAAGTAATGTTGAATAGTTTTTTCCTTTAAAGGTGAGGGAATTTAATCCGAGAAATTTTCAAGATTCTGAAGATCGCATATAATATAATACAATACATTTAATATAATAAACTTTTTCCTTCGCAATGTCGTGTCGCGTACTGGGTTGTATAACCTCTCTGGCTTAGATCAACTTGACAAGTTCGTCTAACTCGCACACTTTCCCGTGAATAAGGAGATGACAACTGTGCACTTGCGCGCTCCTTTCCACTACTTCCAACTTACAAGCCGGTTACTTACAGTGCCGTTGCTCCTACCAGATTCGGAAAAGTTTCCGATGGCAGTTTGGTCTCTTTACAGGGCAGGTCAACCTCTAATGTATTGGGTCAGTGTGCTCAGATCTGATACCGACGCAGTCACAACTACAGAAGCAGCTCCTGTCAGTGAGATCGGAGTAGGGAAAGGCGGTGGCGCGCGCTGCCTCTCTTTCTTCCTCGTCGCTCTTGCACGTGAGAACGGCTCGTCCCACTTCTCCTTTTTCTCCTCGCTTCCTCCTTGCAATGCTATTTTTAGATTTCACGCTTTCGGTATTTCGGATATCGAGTCGAAATTGAGAATTGTATTTCTCTGGACTCCGCGCAAAAAAGGCGCGAAGCAGACGACAATTTCGAACTTTCCGTAAAATTTGATGCCAATAAATGTTCAATATTTAAATCAAAGTTACAAATTTTTCAATAAATGATTTATCGTATTGTAAGTTTAAATATGAGACGACTTTAAATTTCACAATAACATTATTTTTCAATTACTTAAACCTTTCTTCAATTTTGCGAATTCTTCTCGAGGTTTATTTATTGAAAAATTTGTAACTTTGTCAATAAAAGCGTTATTTGGAAATTTTTATAACAAGGTTAAATACTTATGAATTTCTTAAATATTCGTACATTTAAAAAATATTGAAACAGAGAATTATTTTTTAAGTATTTTCCATTAAGAAGAGATAAATATATGACATAATATGTTTTAAATCTACATTTGTAGTTTTATGGTGAAAGAATTTTTATCTTCCTTTTTTTGTGGCCTAAGCACAGATTTTGAATTCCAAATATAAAAATGTTCTACAGAGCTGAATTACATTTAAAATCAAGTAGTCATTTACAATGATAATTACAAAGCTTCAAACTTTTGTAATGAAAATCTTCATTTACAACTTTAAGCATTTAATGACATTGAATTCCATTGGAAATTTTTTTGTTTACTGTTCAAATCTTGACAGGATTTCAGATGAGCAGAAAAATTAAAAATTATAAAATATTTCATTTAAAAGATTGAACTCGTCCATATGATCTTGTCAAATTGTAACAAGATTTCAACACTTCGAACAAAAATTTCCATGTAAAATTTGATATCGGTAAATATTTACATGTTCATGTGAAGATAGCAATGAACATATATTTTAGTTTTTTAATTTATCCACTTCTATTACAAAATTTTTCCTTTCTGTAGAGCATTTCATTTTTTGAATGAAAAGTCTATGCTTAGGCTAAAAAAATTTAAAATAAAAATATTTCTAACATAAAACTGAGAATGTAAATTTTAAACTTGAATTTTATGTTAATCTTTTCTTAATAGAATATATCTTTCTTATTGAAAATGTTTTAAATGTACTAAATTGATTAGAAGTATGGAAATTTAAATATAAAAATATATATTGATTTAAATATTGAACATTTATTGGCATCAAATTTTACTGAAAGTTCGAAATTGTCGTCTGCTTCGCGCCTTTTTTGCGCGGAGTCCAGAGAAATACAATTCTCAATTTCGACTCGATATCCGAAATACCGAAAGCGTGAAATCTAAAAATAGCATTGCAAGGAGGAAGCGAGGAGAAAAAGGAGAAGTGGGACGAGCCGTTCTCACGTGCAAGAGCGACGAGGAAGAAAGAGAGGCAGCGCGCGCCACCGCCTTTCCCTACTCCGAACTCACTGACAGGAGCTGCTTCTGTAGTTGTGACTGCGTCGGTATCAGATCTGAGCACACTGATTGAGTGTCCCCGTAGGGTAGTTCAGGTGCAGGGATATACGCGGCGCTAGTTGTCCGAAGCGATTGGAGTGCGGCAAGGGGAAGGGCTTCGTATGAGTTCCGCCATTGTTGTATACTCTTTCTGAGCTACATCAAGCTACATGCCATCGGTGAAGCCGTTTCAGAATTAAATAAGACAAAATATTTTATTATTGTTAAAATGTAAATCTATTTAAGTGTATGGAAGGAATATAAAAACAATGGAAACTGTTACTAACATATTGGCTTATCTATAAACATAGTTTTATTTACGATCTTTCGGCATTATGAAAGTTTAATAAGAGTGCAAATTCGGAACGGCACTCAAATATTCACAATCGTTCGAAATTAAATACACGCATAATATGTATCATTTACGACATCGTAAACGATATCGGATATGGTCCCAAAATCCTACGTCGTTTACGATATCACTTACAACAACGTTTACGATATCGCTTACGATAACGTTTCCAATATCGTTTCCAACGTCGGAGTTTTCAATAGGAGATAGATTAGCCGCCATTTTTTGACTCACGAGTCCACAGGTCGATAAAACCAAGGAGTTTTTTAATCATATGATTATGTTTATTGAAGCCTTGTATAAGCTGTAAAATTAATATTTTTTGTCTCTCCGATTTCCGTTGAAGTCAGCAGTATTATCATTTTTCATAACATTTTTTATTATTAGTATATTTCGTATATTTTCTGTATATTTTCTGAAAATATAAATCAATAAAAATACAAATTACAGATAGTTTTGATTTTTACTTATTGCGACAAAACCAAGATTTAAGGCAAAATTGTCGAAATGTAATTCAAGAGTGAGTTGTTATTAACTTCTCACTCATAAATTACATTTCACAATTTTGCGTTAAATCTTAAATTTTCTTTTAATTATATTTGAATATATTCTCTGTAACGCATTTAAAGAACCTACGTATGCATGTATATGCACTAACACGTGCACACATAAGGGTAGTTCATGTGCAGGGATATAAGCGGCGCTAGTTGCTAGCGGTCCACCACCTTTCCATTAGGTTTGCACGGCCTGTCTCCTTACTATTCCGTCGTGGGTCGACCCTCCGTGACCGTCGGCGCAGCATCGACATCAGCCCCCTGTATCTTGCCACCAAATGCATAAGAAAAAAATTACGTAAAACTTGACTGCCGCCGGTGGCGACGCTAACTGTTCATAGACCCTAGATTCAAAAAAATGCATGGGAAAGAGCATAAAAAATTAATTCTCTCCTAATAAAAACGATTTTATCGCATTTTCTTATACATGACAATAATCTAATAAGATCTTCATATTTTCCACAAAAATTTATTCTCTTCGAAAAGGTTAAGAAATTCACTTTAGGCAGAAAATCTAATTTCTAAATTCTGGCGGGAATTGCATTATTTGTGTCATGTTTTTTATTTTATTATTGTTTTGCGTTCATTTAAATATTAATACTAATAATTAACGTCGTTATAATAAAATTTGATAATTTTTTATATTATATAACACATATATAATACTTGTATAACATATAACAAAAACATATAATACATATACTATATATTACTACTGTAATTAAATGAAACTCCATTTCAAACAAACATTTCAAAAATACTGTTTGGAATTTGGACTAAAATTTGTTAATATTATACCATGAAATATATTAATAATATATTATTACAATATATTATAATTCAAAGCAGTGAAATAGTTTTAAAACAAATTGCACTTTGATTATTGTATAAATAACATCGAGTAAAAGTGATTTTTTAATTGACTGGAGTTTATCTAATAAAAGTAATTCTCTGATAACTTATATTAACCCGTTTCCGCCGAAAACGCCACTCGCGGTACATCGGTCTTCGGGAGCTCATAACTAATGCTGTAGGCTTCAAAAAAATTAAGAGACACATATTTTTAAAGTTTAAGACCTGCCCTTCTCCATAGCGAACTCAAAATTGCTTCGACATGTAATTAATTATGAAAAAATGTTGTTTAAACAAAAAAAAAGCATGATTTTTCCACTCTCTTTTTTTCAAAAACTAAGTTTTCAAGAGCTTTCCTGTCAGTAATCAACCTGGAATCTTTTCAATCGGTGGAAAAAATGTCTGAACTTTAAGAATCCATGGTTCAAAGTCCGATTTTAGGCCTTGGTAATTTCAAAATGGCGCCCTAACCGCAAAATTTTTGCTAATACATTCATGATTTTTTTAATCGAAAACTATGAACTTTCGGAGAAAACACCAAAAGTGAAAAAGTTCTTAAAATTAGTCAAAGAATGCACTTAAATTTTTCCAACTGCTGTCGAAAAAATTTTTGTAAATAGTTAATTTTTGCAAAATCAAAAAATTGTTCAAAGCGCTTCAAAAGAAAAAAAAAGAAAATTACTAAATTCTAATGAAAAAAACGAAAAAGACTATCTATATTCGTCGACCTTCACGATGGTGATAGTTGGGCAACATAAACTTTGTTTACGGCAGACAGACCATAGGAGTATTTTGATAACAGTATTTTAAAATTTGAAATTTTTTTTGACAGCAATAAACTCAAAAAGAAAACTGGAAAGCATAAAATGTTTTACGAATTAGCCAAAGAATCCAAGATAATCTTTTGGAAGCGTTTTGAACAATTTTTGGATTTTGCAAAAATTAAGCATATACAAAAAATTAAAAATTTTCTCAACAGCAGTTAGAAAAATTTAAGTGCATTCTTTGATTAATTCTAAGAACTTTTTCACTCTTGGTGTTTTCTCCGAAAGTTCATAGTTTTCGATTAAAAAAATCATGAATGTATTTGCAAAAATGTTGCGGTTATAGCACTATTTTAAAAATACCAAGGCCTAAAATCGGACTTTGAACCATGGATTCTTAAAGTTTAGACATTTTTTCCACTGATTGAAAAGATTCCAGGTTGATTACTGATAGGAAAGCTCTTGAAAACTTAGTTTTTGAAAAAAAGAGAGTGGAAAAATCATGCTTTTTTTTGTTTAAACAACATTTTTTCATAATTAATTATATGTCGAAGCAATTTTGAGTTCGCTATGGAGAAGGGCAGGTCTTAAACTTTAAAAATATGTGTCTCTGAATTTTTTTGAAGCCTACAGCATTAATTATGAGCTCCCGAAGACCGATGTACCGCGAGTGGCGTTTTCGGCGGAAACGGGTTAACGTCTAATTTTTTTGTTTAGATGATACGGTGTTCTCGTCCATTTTGAACATCTCATAAATATAATATTTGGTATGTGAGCACATTATTAAGTTAGGCCTCAGTGAGCTTTACTGCCTTTTTCTTTTCAAGATTGGCCTTCTTTATATCAGCCATCTTAATTTTGTAAAATTATAAATTTAAGTTTTCAATTCCTATTACTTTAGCAATTCTATGTAATTCAGTAAAACTATGAGCTATAAAAAGTAAGGAATCTAAATTAACAAAAAATCTAAACATATTCTTTTATAAAGTTCAAAACTTTATTTTAATAACAAAATTGTTAGAAATCAGAAAATTTTTTTCCATTCCAACACAATCCAATTTTAACAGGCTCGCATTAACTTTAATTCAGAATTTTTTAAAATATTCTTTTCCATCTATTCTATATTTCAGTCACTTTAATTTATCTATTTTTTAACTTCTATCACACAAAATGTTTGTAACTGAATTTATTTGAGATAAGTATTTGAGAGACATTTATTGCGGTGCAAAAAAAATTCATTGCACAACTAGATACAATTAATTAATATTGAGACATTAAACTTTATTATATTATGAAATTAATTGTTAATATCTCTTTTAAATAAAATGTTTTATTTTAAACTAATTAAGAGAATAAACAATGTGTTCGATGTACTTACTCTTCCCAAAACTGTTACTCCATCGGGCGCATAGGTTAACCTCTCTTGAAGAATATCTTCTGGCTTAAAATGCTTTTCGCAAATCGCATGACCTGCTTTTAATTTGATGTCATCGCGAAGGATAGCAATTTGCCATAATTTTATCGTATTTTCATCCTTCGGTACAATGAAAAAACGAACGAAAAGCTTAAAAAACTATGTTTTGTAATATGATTTTCGTGTAAGTCAGCCCAATGAACAGTCAGCGCCACCATGGCAGCCAGTCACAATTCATGCCATTTTCAACTCAGAGATGCAGGGGGCTGATCGACATCAACTCAATGAAGGATAGAAGGAAGATAGAAGAAGGATAAAGGTATTTTTGCAAAACAGGCACTCAAGTAGTACTTCAAGCCCCTGTAGAGCGGCTGTAAAGTTGTCCATTTACGACCAGCATGTTCATATTGTATCTGTTTTCTTCCTTAAGTCCTACTTTCGTTCCTCATGTCCTACTTTTGTTCCTTACGCCCTCTGCACAGTTGCGAAAAATGGATTATATTTCCCCCCAAGCAAATACTTGATCGGACCGCAAGATGGCGACAGCAGGGATTGAGCTAACTCCTTCATTGCTCACCAGGGAGCCATCTCGCACGTTGTGGGCTCAGTGCTAATACTTAATTGAAGAGTGGACATTCAAAAATCATTTTTAGGCGAAAAAAATTCTTGAGGTTAATGCCAATACAATAGCGCAAACGATTTTTTTTTTTCCAATCGGAAATATTTTTATTTTCGACTTGGAAATCAAAAATCTGTATCTCGAGGTGTACTGGCGATCAAAAGGGCGTATCCCAACATTAGCTCTTATGGGAAATCCGGGTTTTTTTTTTTAGCGTCAGGTTGTTTCGTTATTTTCGTACAGATTGTGGTATCTAGCGTCGTCACCGAGTAGTGTGGACCTCGTACGACATCAGCTTCCTGAGAAATTTCGGTTTATTTGTGTATCTGTATCCTACCACCGATTTCGTGCGTGTGCGACATACACGCTCGTCGAATTTTGCAATAAAAAGTGTTGTGTTTTTGAAAAAACCAGTTTTTGCACAAAAAGGTATTGTTGCTCATATCCTCGTGCACATTTTGATGTATTATAATTATCATTATTCCTTCTAGAAGTCCAGTTATGTCGAATAAAAAAAATAATAAAATAAATTAAACCTAATATGCCAATTTTTTCACTTGAATTTTCAAAAATTGAAAAAGATTTTGGCAAAACGTGTGAAGAATAAAGAAAAGACCGAAAATTTATATAAATTTTCTCATTAATTACCTGCGACGGAAAAGAAACAACGAGAGGGCCGAGGCGATATACGCCCTTTTGATTGCCGATACACATCGAGTTACGCCCTAGCATAATATTACGGGCGAATATCTACCGAAGTATCAATTTTAAATCAACTGCCTCACGGGTTTCGACATTTCCCTATGTAATTAGCAACATATCCGAGTTGCAGGTTTTCCGCTTAAAAATTGTCGAAATGGGAACGTTTTTGTGCCGCCGTGTAAAATTTCAGAAATGTGGGTTACGCCCTTTTGAATGTCCACTCTTCAATTAATCTAACCAAAGTTCATACTTTTCCATACGTTATTAAATTCAATCAAATTTGTTTCTTGAAATACTGAATACCCCAAAAATTGTACCTAAAATTTTTTAAACTTGAAGAAAAAATATTTTACGTTCCAGAAAAATATTTAATTAATCTAACCAAAGTATATACTTTTCCATACATTATTAAATTCAATCAAATTCGTTTCATACAATTCGGGGGGGCACGGCCCCCCGAACCCCCCGGCAGGGGCTTTGCCCCTTGCACCCCCACCGGGGCTCCGCCTCTGGGCCCCACCACCCTACAGCCCTTTCCAACACCTTTCGTGCCATATTTATCAATATTATTGTTATAACATGTTACTATTCCACCGAGTCGCAATTGGACACTGAATACCATTCTACAGACACTCGAAATACTTCTTTAGGACGTATTTTGCAAAAAATATAGTGTGTACCACGGAGGTTGTTCATTTTGGGGCGAGGACCGATGTATTCAGTCCTCGTCCCAAAAGACCTACTTTCCCTCCTAGATACACAATATACTATAAGGAAAACTGAAGAGGGCTATCGGAGAGAAGTTTAGGAGAAAAAGTGTTTAAAAAAAGTGAAAATTTTTGAATTAGTGAGAAGTGTCGAAAAATATATATATAAACATATAGCCCATCGTCTAGAACTTCAAAATGGTAAGTCGGTTCACAAAAATTGTAAGGTTTAAGCGATCTCTCTTTTGCAAAAAAAAATTTTATTGAATAAAAAAATTGAAATTTAATTGAATAAAATGGAATCGGAACATTTAGAAAACAATAAGGATATTCCAGAGGGTAATATTGAAAATGAGGATAGAATTTCTAATGACAATCCTAGAAATCAAGAAATTGCTTTGGATTTGAACATAATGCATTAATTCGTGCGCCATCTCAGATACTATCCCGGCAATTACACGCGCCTATAGCACAGAGTTCTAGAATTTCAGAAACCGATAATAACCATTCTGAGACAAATGATAGTGCAATGTGAAATGAAGCGTCAGCCTATATTTCTTTGAAAGCCGCACTCAATTTTTTGCTGAAATATTTTGATGGTAGTAATATACCCGTTCAAAAATTTATTCGTGACTTTATATTTGCATATAAAGCTGTCAATCCAAGAGACCAGTCTAATTTGTTATGGATGATTAGATCTAGATTAACTGGAGAAGCTGAATTAGCGTTACAAGATAGGGATGTTAAATCTTTACAATATTTAATAAATCATAGTAAATTGACGTGCACCGAGCATCTTAATTTAGGGCAGTTAAATACAATGTTAGCCACTGTAGCGCAGGGACAAACAGAATCAGTAAATGACTATGGAAAAAGAGTAGGAGAAATTTTGAAAAACATTGTAGAATATATTGAGGAGAAAAATTTGCCAGAAATTGCCGAAGGTATGATTGCATCTTTAAAAAAAACAGGGAAAGAAAATTTTATCATGGGATTAAAAAGAGAATTAGCATTGAGGGTTAGATTAGAAATTAGAACGTCCTAAAACTTTACTAGAAGCGATGAATGTAGCTAGGGCTGCTGAGTGGGAGAATAATCATGAAAAGGGCCTCAATCACATGGGGGGAAATAAATTTACAGAAGGCAAATTTGAAGAAATAAATGAGAATTTTAAAAATAGAAGGGATAATTTGGGACATAGAGTTCATAGGTTTGCTCCATATTCAAGAAATGCACTTGTACATACAATGTCAGGAACACAGGAAAGATTTAATGTAAATTATAATAGAAAGCAAGACGAGAATCAAATGCAAGGGAGGATGCGTGATGCTGTGCAAGGTCTGTTACCGCACGACCAAATGTTTCTTGTTTTGAATGCGGAGGTTCAGGACATTCAAAAAGGGAATGTATCAGGCTTGCCAAATCTGAGCTTGATACATATTGCTTTAATTGTGAAACGCGCGGACATGATCTAATAGATTGTACAAAACAAAAATATCATAAAAAAACTTGTTACAAATGTGGAAAGTTAGGACACATATGGTGATTTTGCACAGAAAAAATCCTAAATGAAAATTAAATTATTTGCACATATTGTAAAAAACCGGGGCATAAATATGAAAATTGTTGGTCTAGAGATAGAGAAATTAGAAATTTAAAAGCAAAGAAAGAAGACAATTTAAACGGGAAATAGACTCTTTGGTTTGGTGCTCCAAGGAGGAAGACAATACTTGCGCACTTGATTAAGAGGGTAATCATGACTATCAAAACTGGTAAAAAGCAAAATTCTCCATCAGTCGAAATTAAATGTGAAAATTCGAATGGAAATATAGGTTCTTTTATGGTTGACACAGGTGCTGAACTCTATATTATAAAACACAAAACATTAAAATCTGAAACATTAATTGATCAGACTGTCAAATACCAAACATTTGAAATTAATGAACAGGGAATTAATAGAATGGGGGAAGTAAAACTAAAAATATATAGTAAAATATTGATGATAAAATCTGTTGATTTCAAGTCGTTCCAAATTGTTTTGTAATTCAAGTCGACGGGATACTCGGAATGCCATTTTTAAAAGATTCGATATTAAACTTGAATCAAAAGAAATTAATACATGAACTGGGCGAATTTCGATTATAATCTGCTTCAAAAAGTGTCACTTTAAATTTTAAAGCTCGCACAAAACAACTTATAACTTTACCAATCATGGAGACTGAGGTGAAAGAAGGCTATTTACCTTTGATAAATGCAGGACCGGGAATTTATATAGGAGAGGTACTAGTTTCACCAAGACAGGGAAATATAACAATTTATTCAATAAACACTAATACTAAAGACGTTGAATTAATTATTCCACCTGTTAAACTTGAAGAATTTGACATCGTAAATATCACAAATAATAAAAATCATAGTAAATCAGAAGATAATTCTTTAACTTCGATAAATGCTCGAGTCGAAGAATTTAAAACTAGCTTGTTTATGGATGATTTAAATGAAGAAGAAAAAGAGTCATTATTTCAATCTATAAAAAAATTTTCACTTTAGTTTACGTTAATCATTTAGTTCATCATAGAATAACGACAACTGATAATCAACCTGTAATTAGTAAAGTTTATAGACCTCCACAGATTCATAAAGAGGAAATTGCAAAAAAGTGTAAAGATCTCCTTGACAATGGGGGAATTACTTTGTCAAATTCACCTTATGATTCTCCTGTGTGGGTGATTCCAAAAAAGTTAGATTTACATGGCAATAAAAAATGGAGAATGGTGATAGATTATCGAAAACTCAATGAAAAGACAGTCGGGGATGCGTATCCGTTGACAAATATAACAGATATCTTAGATGAACTAGGGGGAGCAAAATATTTTAGTGTCTTAGACCTGGCATCTGGTTTTCACCAAAGTTAAGTGCATCCAGATGACCGCCATAAAACCGCTTTTTCTACCCCCTTTGGACATTATGAGTTCAGAAGTATGCCTTTCAGTTTAAAGAATGCGCCTGCAACTTTTCAGAGACTCATGGATAGAGTCTTGACAGGATTGCAAGGTGTTGAGTTGTTCGTGTATATGGATGACATTGTTATTTATGCACGGTCCCTAAAAGAACATCAGGAAAAGTTAGAAAAACTTTTAGGACGACTTAAAGCGGCGGGGTTGGTTCTACAACCTGACAAATGCCATTTTCTTGGAAAAGACATTGGTTATTTGGGCCACATGATTTCTAAAGAACGAGTCAAACCTGATAAAAAAAAATTAGAAGCAGTAAAAAATTTTCCTCAGCCTAAAGCTCGTAAAAATTTCAAACAATTCCTGGGTTTGGCTGGTTATTACAGACGTTTTGTTGATAATTTTGCTTGTATAGCTAAACCTCTTACGTTATTATTAAAAGAAAAAATAGCCTTTCAATGGAATGAAAATGCTCTAAATGCTTTTGATAAACTGAAAGACATTCTATGTTCCCGACCTTTATTACAGTATCCTGACTTTGGCAGGCCTTTTGTATTGACGACAGACGCTTCTGATTACGCTTTAGGGGCAGTATTGAGTCAGGGTCCTGTGGGGCGGGATCTTCCAATTGCATATGCATCTCGTACATTAAATGGGGCAGAATTAAACTATCCAGTTATCGAGAAAGAATTAGTAGCAATAGTATTTGCAGTAAAATATTTTAGACCTTATTTGTATGGGAGAAAATTTTTGTTAGTGACAGATCATCGTCCTCTTACATGGCTGTATCAATTGAAAGATCCAACCATAAATTCTAGACTTGCGGGTTGGAAGATTAAATTAGAAGAATATGATCATGAAATTATTTATAAGCCAGGCAGAATCAATGCGAACGCAGATGCCCTTTCACGTAATCCAATCCAATTAAATAACAATAATGAAATTCCCAATTCAAAGTATGTGAGTCGTAATGCGATGTTACAAGCTGCAGCTCAAACATCGGGATGCGATTTCCAACCAGATCCTGGTAGATTCTATTCTAAATATCCTATTGAGAAAGTATTTCTTAGTAAAATCCAAAATCCTATATCCTGTGAAAAAATCGGAAACAGAGAGAATAATGAGAAAAGTGACAAAGGGGTAGCACACTCTAAATCATATGCATGTGTGTCAAACTCAGGTAATTTCGAGACAAGTGACAAGGGGGTTGCACACTCTAAATCATACTACTGTGATCAAATTGAAAGGTGAATTTTATTATTACTTTTAAAATCCTTACTTATTGTTCCAAATCTATTTCGTCTCCTTCGAAGTAATCTCCTTCGACCGCGATACACTTATGCCAACGAATTTTCCAATCATCAAAACACTTGGCAAAGTCCTCCTTCGGAATAGCCTTCAGAGCCTTCAGCGATTCGGTTTTTATCTCCTCAATCGAGTCAAAACGGTGTCCTCGGAGCGGTCTCTTGAGTTTGCTGAACAACCAGAAGTCACACGGAGCTAAATCAGGCGAATACGGTGGTTGCGGAACGATATTTGTTGAAGTTTTGACGAAATGATCGCGTAAAACCAGTGCCGTGTGTGATGGTGCATTATCATGAATCAAAAACCAAGAGTTGTTGTCCCATAAATCCGGCCTTTTTCTGCGAACAGCTTCACGCAAACGACGCATAACACTCAAATAATATTCCTTGTTAACCGTTTGGCCGGTTGGTAGAAATTCTGAATGCACCACACCACGATAATAAAAAAAAAGAGTTAACATGACTTTGATTTTCGCCGATTTGACACCACATTTTTTTCAACACTCTCGCGACCTGACTTAAACTCATTGTACCACTTGTAAACATTCATTGAAGACAGAGACTGATCCCCAAATGCTTTCTGCAGCATCCTCAACGTTTCCGCAGCCGAAAATTCATTCCGCAAACAGAATTTAATGCAACTTCTTTGTTCAATAAATAAAGACATTGTAAAAATCGGAAAATTAAATTTTAATACCTCACAAAAAAAAGCGTAACTCAAACACTAATGAATATTTTGATCTGAAATTTGGCACAGATGTCACTAACAGTACTACCAACTTATGGAAAAAAAATTTCAGTTTCGAAAATCCCGGGAAGTTTAAATTTAAAATTCACCTTTCAATTTGATCACAGTAGTATGCATGTGTGTCAATCTCAGGTAATGTTGAAAGAGATCATAAGGGGGTTGCGCACTCTAAAACATATGCATGTGCGCCAATTCATGGTGTTTCTCAGGATAGCCTTAGATTGGGCACCACTGTTAAAGATGTTTTTCAGAATAGCCTTGTAAGAGATACACATGATGAACGGAAGAGAAAAGTTTTTAATGGATCTGAGGATTTAAGAAATTTTTTAGATAGTAAAAGAAAAATAAAAGCACAGAAAATAGACAAGCAGGTTCAATATGCTTGTATAGAGAATGAAGAAGATAGTGGCATATTAAATGAAAATGAGGAAAGCGAAATAATCGGGTTAGTTGATAAAATAGCTGAGAAAAATGAAACGAGAATGAGTAAAAATAATGCGAAAATTATGCTAATGCAAACTGGTACAAGTAATTTGTTAAATTCTTTAATAAAAATTCAAAAAAAAAAAAATTTGGACTCGAGACGATCATATTTTAAACTTTATGTCATGTGACTGTATTATAATAACTTCAGTAGGTCGTGATCTTATTAATAAAGGATTAATTAAATTGGCTGATTTGAAAATTGAAAATCCTGAATTAGGACATGTAATTTGTCTTAAAAACAGAAAGTACTATATTTTCAATCTTTTTGTAAAAGAAAAATTTGATAATAAAATTTTCAAGAAAGATATCGAAATTTGCTTCAACACTTTAAAAGATGCACTTGAAAAAATGAAGTATCAGACTTTTAGTATGTCACGGGACGGCAATGGTTTTGAAAAAATTCCTTGGAATTGGATAGAAAAAGTATTAAAGAACTGTTTTGGAAAAGGAAGTTTTAGAATTACTATTTACACGGGCGAAATAATAATTCCATTAGAAAAAGATAGAACTGGAATTTTAAGTGAAAATCGCGATTCGGTAGCAGGTGGTCATTTAGGTGAAACGAAAACATGAACGCGTTCGTGAAAATTATTATTGGCCAGGAATGAGAGAAGACATTCGAAAATATGTAAAAACATGTGATTCTTGTCAGAAAAGAAAATTAGTAAGGGTTAAAACTAGACAACCGATGATGATAACTGATACACCAAGTAGAGTATTCGAAAAAATTCAAATGGATATAGTGGGTCCATTACCTAAAACTGATTTTGGAAATATGTATATATCAACGTGGCAAGATTGTCTCAGTAAATATTCGGGTGCCATTCCGTTATGTAAAATTGATGCAACTACGGTAGCAATCGCGTTAACTGAACACATAACTTGTGTATTCGGATGTCCTGAATCAATACAAACAGATCAAGGGAGTAACTTTTTGAGTGAAATAATGAACAGTATTGCAAAAATATTTAAAATTCGAAAATACAAATCAAGCGCTTATCATCCTCAATCTTTAAGCGCATTAGAACGTAGTCATCATACTTTCATCGAGTATCTTCGATATTACTGCGAACGTACTAATTGGGATCTATGGTTGTCTTATGCTATGTTTTCTTTTAATACTGCAGTACATGAATCCACAGGCTTATCCCCACATACCATAGAGTAGTTTTTGGTCGCGATGCTCGAAACCCGTCGGCATTTGCAGAGGAAAATGTACCTAGAACATACGTTCAATTAGTGAACGATATTCTCCAAAGGCTAATTGAAACAGAATCAATGGTTGTTGCCAGGTTAGGAGCATCGAAAATAAGATGTAAGAAATATTATGACAGGGAACTAAATGAGCGAAACTTTGAGATAGGACAGCATGTTTACTTATTAGTTGAAAGAAAAAATAAATTGAATGATCATTACGTTGGACCTTACCAAATAAATAAAAATTTAATGATCTCAATGTTGAGTTGCAAATAAATTTAAAAGAAATAAAAATAGTTCACATGAATAGGATTAAAAATGCTTTTTTGAGGTTTTGAATAAAATATTTAAATATTAGTTTTCAATAAAGTATAGAATCTAAACATTATTAATTTAAATGATTTTAAATACTAAGTCTACACACACACACATATATATATATATATAATTGTAATTGTCGTTAATTAATTAATAAGTTTGAAAATAAAAATAACTAAATTTTATGACAGATTGTTCATATGGATATAAATTAATATTTTTATATCAAAATTTTATTTTAATTATTTTTTATTTTAAGTATTTTAAATATTTTAAGAAAATATATAATATGAAATGTGAAAAAGTTAATAAATGGCAATTAAATTAACCAAAAAAAATAAATACATACAAATGAATTAAATTTTATAGAAATGAAATAAAGTGGCATAACAATGAGAAATCTTTAGCACAAAATTTTCTATATTTAGAAAAGTAATAGATTGAGATTTTATTTACATTGATAGTTTAGGATAAAGTTTGAGAAAGCGCAACTATATTACTAGAAACATTTTTTTAAATGAGGCATGCTGGGCCTAAATTCAGAGGTAGCAACCATTTCAGTTTTATGTGCCTCTTAAGGTTTACCAATAGAGATGCATAAGATATTGCATTCAAAACTATGGAATATGAAAGGGATCATAAGTTGAACGGTCTAAAATTCCAAAGAACATTTGTACTGTAGTAACATTTTGAAAAGTTGCTATATGTAGCAACTTTTTGAGTGGGCGTAGAGGTGTAACACACGCTGAGGCAAGGTAGAGTTCTAGTACATGTCGGTAGTTTAATCAGCGGTAAAAATTTGAAGTTAAGAATATAGATTTCAATATAAATTACGTAAAAAATAAATCTGAAATCAAAATGAATATCGGATAGTATAAAGTACGATATTAAACTCAATTGGGTTAAGAGAGAGGTTGCTAAAACGTGGACTGACGATAATTGATTTACTTCAAATAACATTATTGAACTATGAATAATTGTGAAATGAGTATGATAAAAAGGGTATTATTTAATCAAGAGAATTATATGGAACTGAGATACAAAACGTGAATTACAAAGCTGTATTCAATCTAGACTTAAGTTTAGATTAAGAGTACAGTAAAACTACGAAGGAATAATAAGGAGACCTATCTCCATGTAAGCGACTTGGCAGGAGCAACGGCATGGTAAGTGCCCGGCTTGTAAGTTGGAAGCAATAGAAACGAGTGCGCAAGTGCGCAGTTGTCCTCTTCTTACTCATGGGAAAATGTGCAAGTGAGACGAATTTGTCAAATTGTCAAATTGACTATCAAGCCAGAGTGGTTATTGGTGGTTATGTTGATTGATTTTTTGATATAGGAGTGCATTATAAAAGTGGTAAGTATCTATCGAATATAATAAGATTGTAAATCTTGAAATTGAAATTATGGTATTTGTTATTGCTTCGTAAGTCGTGTGTTAAAATAATGTTAAATAGTTTTTTCCTTTACAGGTGAGGAAATTTAATCCGAGAAATGTTCAAGATTTTGAAGCTCACATCTAATATAATTTAATGAATTTAATATAATACATTTTTTCTTAGCAATGTCGTGTCGCGTACCGGGTTGCGGTACAAAGTACTGGGATAAGGCGAATCCACCACGGTTGTTTAGAGCTCTCACTGTGCGTACAAAAAATGTGTAATATATTTAATTTTAGATATAACTTTCCTGCAATTGTAATGAAAATTATGTATAAATTGTACTATACTTTTCTGACCTTATTTTTCTGTATGAAGGAGACGCAGTTGCAATTGTGGCGAGAAAAATTATTACTTTACTGTATTGAAGATTTTGGTGCAAATGATTTAATTTGCATTCTCCACTTCAAAGAAAGTGATATTGAAAAATACCGCACGGAGTATAAGAATGGTGGGCTAGTCTACAAAGTGCTCCTGAAACGTCCTGATCTACGCCATAATGCGGTTCCAACGATTTTCCCGTCAAACATTCCGAGAAATGAGAAAATTAAAATACGAATATGGAGTAAAATTAGATTATCAAACCCTTGCCAAACAGAAGGAAATTTTTGAAGCCAGTTCTTCTCTTGATGCTGCAAAAGAGAATCCAGTAAGGGAGAAGACAGGACGAAAAAGGGCTATGAAACGAAAACTACCAATTGTCGATGAAGCTTCTGTTGTCAATTGTAAATTGGCAAAAACAAATGACCTTTTTCAAGCAATTCTCAGGGCAATAGACAGTAAGGAAAATCTATCTACTTATTTGGGTAGTGGATGGATTTCTAATGTTTCAGACAGGAATTTTATAAGGTGGTCTCGTTGGAAACCGGATCTTTCTAGTGAAGAGAAAATAATAATTTTGTATGCGGACCTGAAAGTAAATGTACGTATTTGGATGTCCATAAAAAATATCCAGAATTTATTTTGGAAGTGGAGAATTGCAGTGATTATATTCCTTTGTCTAGAATTCGTTTCATTTTTAGCCAAAAACTGTATATACTTGTAAACTCTCTTAAGGGTATGTAATACTTTACCATAAGAGCAATTTAGTTTACGCCACTTTTTCCCACAATTTTTAAGTATTCAAAAAAGTAATAGTGCCGAGAAATAAAAAAATGAACAATGACGTCTGAGCAATATTATTTTGTTGATAAATTAAAAATTGGGGCAAAAAACTTGTGTAAACTGAATTGCTCTTATGGTAAAGTATCACATGCCCTTAATGCCACTTGACTTGCGTTGTATTCGAAATTTAAATAACTTCCTGCAATTCCTCTTCCAAATTGCAATTTGTAATCATTGACTTCTGAATGTCTTTAGTTCCTAATGATGTTTGAAAAGCGTTAAATCGTTACCGTACAATTTCGCAGTCCTTGCATTCATCGTATACTACGGCAAGTTGTGTTTGAAAAGGTACACTCTATATTTACAGGTATTCTGTGAAGGAAAAAAGATAGTTTCACCGAAATTCAATAACGTGAAAGAGTGGAGCTATGTGCATAATTTATTTACGGAAGTAAACCGCATTTATTCCTGCATGAAATCCGACTGTCAATCAAAGGAATCGTAAGGATGAAGAACATTTTGAAATACTGAAAAATATGAATGTGTGTAGAAAGTGTTTCTTTTTTTCAGACGAGATGCTTGCCTCGGTTTTGTCACCAAACGTTTTGGTCGCCCACCCCTCAGATGTGATATGTGCAATAAATATCAGGCAAATTTTAAAAAAAGGATCAGTTTAAACGTGAAAACCAGAAAATTGAAGCAATCGAAAGCGAGTCTCAGTGTGAAGTGCAGTAAGCTCAACCGGCAAAGGAACCGCCTGAATGAACAGGTAAAACTTACAGCAACATATAGAATACCATAGGTATACATTTTTGGATCACACTAGTAATCAACCCCTTCAATTTTTAAGTTTTACAAATAGCTAGAAAACCGACGTATTCATTTGCAGGTCAAAAAGCAGAAAGGAACTGTAAGAGATTTAAGAAAACAGTGTGCTCAAGCTAATGAAATGGCGTTAGAAGAAGCTATTTCGAAATTATCATATAATGAGCAGGTTGCTGTGCGAGCTTGTTTTCAGGCATCGAAGTGTACAGATATGCGAGGAATGAGGTATACTTCTCAGTGGGTATACGAGTGCCTACTTCTTCGCATTAAAAGCAAGAAGGCTTATGAGCACTTGCGAAAGAAGAGAATACTCGTTCTTCCCAGTATGGCTACATTGAGCAAATACATGAAAAGAATCGGTGGGTCTTATGGGTTTCAAACAAGTCTTTTTGAGGTAATAGCTGAGAAGACAAAACAAATGAAAAAAGATGAAGTGCGCGGTACGTACAATAATTTTTAAATAACACCCATGTCAAGTATGATTTTTTCATATAATGTTATATATATTTCAGGTGCTTTACTTATTGACGAAATGAAGCTGACAAAAGGTTTGGCGTTTAATCGTAGTAACTTGAAGGTTGAGGGATTCACAGATTTAGGAAAGTACACACCGGAACATGCAAAGGGAAAAAAAGGAGATCATGCACTGGTATTTTTGTTCCAACCTTTTAAAGGGAAATGGGTCCAAACCCTTGGTTGCTTTCTAAGTAAAGGAAGCGCTACAGGAACAGTTCTGCACAAACTAATAATTGAGTGCATAGCCTTGGCGGAAAAATCTGGACTGCGAATTGATGCCGTAGTAACGGATGGAGCCTCGTGGAATCGGAATATGTGGAACCAGTTCGGTATCACTAAAGATAATTCGAGTGTAGAGCATGTTGTTGATCCTACACGTCGTTTATGGTTTCTTTCTGATTTCCCGCATTTGATCAAGTGTCTTCGGAATTTTCTGACTCACAAAGATCGTGATAAAGATGCTGGAATTTGGGTAAGATAATAATATCAAATATTCTACATAAGAATCTATACAATATAATATATTAAGTAAAATAATAATATCTGTAACTGGCTGAATTAAGAACATTTATTCTCTTTTTAGACTCCGGATGGGATTATATCTCTGGCCCACTGGTACGCTTTGCTGAAAATAGAAAACGAAAATGCTTTTAATCTGAAAGTCAATTTTAAGTTGCGAAAAGAACACTTAAATCCACTCTATTTCAACAAAATGAATGTGGCATTAGCATTTCAGGTAAGTTTATTTTATTGATTATTACTTATACCGTCTTATACGTACCTATTTGTTGACCTTACGTTTTCATTCGACTTGCAGTTCTTCGGTCTAGCAGATTCGATGGAGTTAATGCGTGACATGCATTCCGATCTCGCCAGTTGCGATCCATCAATCAATTTCTCACGAAGAATTAAATCTGTCATTACTGCAATGAATAGTCGTACGCCAATAAATAACTTAAAGCCCGGCAATGATATGTGGAAGGCACAGTTCTTTTGTAATTCTTAAATGTCATTGATTTTGCACTTATTTAGTTGTTCATGTTCTGGAAGAGATGTTACTTAAGAAACTATTCGAATATTCGAATATCAATACAAATGCTTTATGTTCTTCTTCCAGATTATCGAGGAATTCATTGTTTATCTCGATGTATGGGAAGATGAGGCAAAACGAAAAAAGTGCGATTTTATACCGGACTCAACCTGTTACGGATTGCAGGTCTCATTACGAGCTGCATTAGAAATATGCAAATTTCTTGTGGAGGATTGCGAGTTTACATACCTCATGACTGCAAGGTTGAATCAAGATGCTTTAGAAGTGAATATTACTAAACAAGTCTACTGAAATAATAAAATGATTTTTAGTAATAATATTTACAAATGATTTCTTTCAGCGCTTTTTTGGTATGATGAGGGATTGCTGCGGGTCAAATGATCATCCAGACTCCATCCTTTTCATACAAATGTACCGTCTTGTATCAACCTACTCCTTAGTTAAGCCTCCAAAAGGAAGTAATATCTCTGGTGGAGAAATATTGGATGTCCTGCTCAGTATAAAGGATATCAGTGATGCTGATGAAAGATGGAATGAATGGACCAATCAAATCGACATCATAATTGATAAAGGGATAAATTGTGATCGCCTGCAAAACGCTGCGACTTTACTAGAAGATCATGACTATTTTGCGTGCTCCACTTCAGAGTACGTACTGGCGTATATTTCTGGATTTGTTGCCAGAAAGGCAGGTAAATTTATCACCTTCATCGGAAAAGATCCTTGCGAACAGTGCAAGTGTTCCCTTGTTCTTGATCCTACGAAAGAACTGATTCCAGAGAGCCATAAGCTTATACAGCTGAAATCGTACGGTTACTTGATACATCCGTCCACCGATTTGTTCAATTTGATTTCCCTTCTAGAGCAAGGTACCCTTGAGGCAATTTCTAAAAAGGACTTGAATGCTGAAACTCTGTTTGATGCGACAAATGCCATTGAGAACTTGCCATCAACACAGCTGATCGGTTGTCCAGAACACTGCAGATTACTAACTCACAGAATAATCACATTTTACTTAACAATGAGGATGTTTTTCTTGTGTAAACAGGCCAATAAAAACGACTCGATAGAAAGAGAGAAGACTCGTGAGAAGAGGAAACTGTCTAAACTAGCGTACGCTCTTGATGTACCAAATCAAAGCACAACTAGCAATAAGGTTTCCACATATTTCAAACCTGCACAGCCGGAAATTGCCGTGAAACCCACTCGGAAAAGAAAAGAAAAGGTTCTGTCTGATATAACAAATACGTCTCAAGCAAAGACGCAAAAGATAGGTAAAAAATGCAGGACTTTCGTTCCTAAACCTGCAAGTTCGAAGGATAAAGAAAATTAGTGTTCTGAAAATACTGATATGAATGTCAAAGAAGTCTCACGTCCAAAAATACGTGCCTATATTGTTCTTTATGATTTAACGTTTACGTTTATGTATAATAGAAGTATATAGTGACTCTACGAATGTTTTGCCACTAATAATAATGTTTTTTATTTTAAATAAGCCAAAACCAACATTCACTGCTCGCCACTGTATGAGTAAATAAACTGTGTTATTGAAAATAAAAAATTTTCTTCTTTATTACATTATGATAATTTTTTCATATATAAAGAACGTCGATTTACAATAAAGCAGTACCATTGAAAATAATTATACTACCAGCTGCAATGAAGCAAATGTGTAGAAATTCCACTTATAAATCATTTGAAAAAATCAATTCAAATCGTAATATATTTCAGAAAATCTATCGTTCTCAGATTATATAATTGTAAATACAGGAATTAATTGTTAAATTTGGGGCGTAAAGTACGTATAATACTTTCCGGAAAAAATTAAAAATCATCAGCGTAAATCGTGGTATAAACGTTAATAAAACATGCTAAAAGTATAAAGTACAATTCATACATTCGTTTGTAAGCGAATATAACGTCACCAAATTTAGCATTCTCACAATAAAACTGTATATACAGAAATGAAATATTTTTGGTGTAAAGTACTACAATACTCGCCGTAAAAAATGAGAAACAAAAATATACAATTTTCATGTCCATTGGTGTACACATTGATAAAAAATACTACAAATATATAATTCATGCATTTGTATACAAGCAAATATTTAAATGGCTTGTAAGAAGTTTTCAATAAACCTGAATTACGATAAGATAAAATATCGTTTAATTTAAAACGTTACGAATATCTAAACAATCCCATTTCTGCTCATTTTCTTCTATTATGAAATTGTTAGGTTTTGAAAGAAATCTATTTTTAGTTAAATACAATTTTTCCAGATTACAATGCTGAAAAATTAATACTTCTCTTTCAAAAGGTATTAAATTGTCTTTAAGTTTTTGAGATCGCCTCATTTCATTAACAGGATCTTATTGCTTTCAATTTAAATTACGAAATGTATATTGAAATGAAATAGGATTAAAATGAGGCGCAAGGTTTTCACGACAGAAGAAATTGAAACTGATAATTCCACAACGAAATTGCTTAGGTGTTGTATAGATATCCGAACAGTTTAAAATTTTGCGGATTTTTCAACTTATTTTAACTCAATTGAATTGGGAGCTGCTTACCGTCACGGCAATGGAATTTCATCTACACTTCTTAAAAGTGCGGTAAACTGCTCAACACTATTGAGAATTATAAATTCCGTAAGAGGAATAATTTTATTGTCCAAATATATTCTAACATGCATATTAGATAACACAGCGATTCTTTTTCTGACGCTAAAATCATCTTCCATTTTTTGTAGTGCACAAAATTCTGTACTTTCTGCATTGAATCCCCACTTTCTTGAAGGTAACATGTCTTGGTCTAGGCTCTTTCTCAAGTAGGTGAAATTAAATTCTGTGCAATCATCTCCTTTCTCCTGGTTTATATCTGTAAAATTAAAAAAATAGCTTTCGTAATTACGTTCCTTAATACATTATTATTATCAACAAATTATGAAAACTTATATTAATATGATAATATAATATCACATTATTTGCAATTACTAAAGCTTATTAAATTAAACACTCTTTTAAATGTACATTTTTGTCATTTCTAAGCAAATATTTCTACAATAACTGAATCATTTAACATAACTTTTAACACAATTATAATATTCTTCACGTTTACGCTCCGAAAAATAAAAACTTTACAATGAAGTTACGTTACTTCCATCATTCCTTTATCACATTGCAATTTCAAAAGGTACTTACGTTTTTCCATCCCAAAATTTATTCACAAGTGCTATAAACGAACTATAAATATAAAATATTGTTTATTTTTTTGCATATGATGCGATCAAAATATCAACATAACCTCTCTGGCTTAGATCAATTTGACAAATTCGTCTCACTCGCACATTTTCCCATGAGTAAGAAGAGGACAACTGCGCACTTGCGCACTCGTTTCTATTACTTCCAACTTACAAACCGGGCACTTACCATGCCGTTGCTCCTGCCAGATTCGGAAAAGTTTCCCATGGCAGTTTGGTCTCCTTATTATTCCTTCGTGAGTAAAACCTATCGTAGCCGACACTCTCCTAACGAACATCCCACTCTGACGCTTCACATTATTGGCCGAGAAATGTGCATGGTCAGGGCCGTCTTAAACACCGTCTTTGAAGGGTCTTCATATTTTTGTAAAACATCTTGGTAATTTTTTTTTTCAATGAATATTTTTAATGAAATATTAATTTAATTAATGATTATATTTGAATTATAAATTTTAATTACAATTTAACTTCGAAAAATTGGAGAATTTTCATTACCAATTATATTTCAACGTATTAAGATCTTAAATATGTATGCACAGTCGTGCAACATAACCTCAACTGTCATCTATACATTTTCCACTAAAAGCACTAAGTATTCCTTATAGTTTTTTATCGACTGAATTTATCCATGAAATTTTTAAATTATCAACAAAAAGAACTGATTATTTTTCAAACTAACTTTTACTCACCTTTTTGCACAAAAGTAAACACAAAAAATATGTACAAGCCGGTACACGTGTGTTACTAAACACAGGGGCACCTGTTGCCACAGCACTGAACCAAGCTAGTAATAAGTCCCTAGCAATTATCGCATGTCATTGGTACCCATCGTAGCCGAACTTGTCTCCCATATGTGTCGGCTACGATAGGTTTTACTGTACAACATTATACACCATAATAATTAATATTACCGAGTTATATTTTAGTATTATTTAATAAATTTCATTTCATTAGTTTAATTATGTATATTCTGAATCAGAACCTGGCGCCGAAAAGTCATATAAAATAATTAAATTTGTTTACAGAATGAAGAATAGGCGACTGAAAGTCGACTGAAAAATCAACAAATGTCAGAATAGACAGGATGCATAAATTTAAAGATTACGAACTAGAAAACGAAACTAGAAGCGTAGATTGTATTGTGTATAAACTCAGTCATAAGCTTAAAACTCTTAGTATTTTTGTTTATGAAACCTGACTTAAAGGCTAGCGGTAAAAACTTTTGAAGTTAGGACTATAGACATTTCGGGTTAACTTAGAGAGGAAAAGGTCAAGTTAACTAGTAGGGAGAGATTGGTTAAGGGCAACCCCCTGCATCTCAGCCAGAATGCACGTAATCAGCGAAACGAAAATGTCACAAGAATGACCGTAGCCGCTAGGGGCGCTAATTGTTCATGAGGCCTGATTTCATTTTAATGCATGGGAAAAATGCATAAAAATTAAATTTTTGGGGATAAAAACTACTTTATCATATTTTTTTTACAACACATTAATCTAGAAAGTTTTAAATATTATTTAAAGCAATTTGTATTGATAGAAAGGGTAATATGTTTGAAATGTGGGCAAAAATTGTCTTTGTAATTCTGGCTGGAAATTGAAATCAAAGTTCTGTTATCTTCATTTTAATATTAATATTTAAATTGTGGTTATTAAATAAAAATACAATATTTATTTATATTATTAATATTATTGATATTATATCAGTCTTACATATTATGATAGAAAAATTGGCTATTAAAATTCCATCAAATTGAATTACATTACGGGTATTAATTATATCATCTTAATTTTTTTAGAACAATTAGATTTTTTTATAGGACATTTTGTATTTTATATTTTATAACTTCTCAGTAATTGAAAAAATTACATTTTTATGAACAAAACTTTCACATAAGGAATGAACGTACATTTGAAAAAGTAATAAATATAAAGAATATATATATATATAATAATAATAATAATAATAATAATAATAATAAAGTACTAAAGCTTGTACATCACTTTGTACTGAACAATACAATTTTGATCTACTCTCAGTTTGTCGATAAAGTTAAAATCTTATTCAAATTATTGCAATAAACAATTATTATTTTTGTACTGCCATCTGTACTAAATTTCTTAATATTACTTTGAAACAATGGGTATAATCATTTTAAACAATTTTTCATTCTTTGTCTATGTCTATAAATCTAAGTCGTAGTTAGCTTTCGTGACGATTGTTGACATTTCCCGCATGATTCTTCAGGGCGACCAAGATTCGAAGAAGGCAAGGCACCTTGACGGAGTTGAGGCCTTTGATAAGTGCTCTGAAAAAACAGTTTATATTCTTTAGGTATTTAAACCAATAAATATTAAATTAAAAAAAAAAATTATTCCAATTATGAATTAAGTACTGAATTTTTATTAATTCAGAAATTCAAAAAGATTTAAAGTTTTTAAATTAAAAATTCTCAAAGTATTGCACAAATCAGACATCAAACCATTCCAATTGAAAACAATGAAAAAGAATAAGAAAAATTTGAACGCACGGCGTAATTATTAAATTTTTCACCGCAACTTCATTAAAATAAGCAATAAAATTGGCGTTAAGGCCATGGATCAACCTGAACATCTGACTGAATCAGTAAAATCAGTTTTCCTAAGAGTTTTCAACAATAATAAATTTTTTCACCATAACCCATCCATTAATATATATAATAAAATATAAATACTAATATATAACACAGCTATTCACTAATATATCTTTTATTATGTTCCAAAGTTTATGTTAAACAATCTACTTACCCTTCCCAAAACTGTTACTCCATCAGGGGCATAGGTTAGTTTCTCATATATTATGTCTTCGCTTTTGAAATGTTTTTCGCAAATTGCGTCTCCAGGTTTCAATTTGATGTCATCGCGGATTATTGCAATTTGCCACAATCTTATAATGATTTTATCTCTTGGAACCACAAAACAATGCGCTTTTTCAGAGCATGACATGTAGTCTGTTTTGCAACCTACAGCAACACATTTCCGTATTTTCACTTAAATTTTTATATCACCGACTATTAAAATCATTCCACTTTACCCAAAAAGCACACAAGAGCACTGCAGACACCAATTTTTCACAAAAAACGTTAAATTTCTATGTTATATAATGCTAATCTGTATAAGGTCGGCCTTATGAACAGCCAGCGTCACGGTGGCCAACGGTTAACATATGTGACATTTTCAACTCTAGAGATTCTGGGGGCTGGTTAAGGGTGACGCCAGAGAGTATGGAGCAGCCCCCGGAATCTCTGGAGTTGAAAATGTCACAGATGTTGACCGTTGGCCACCGTGGCGCTGGCTGTTCATGAGGCCGACCTTATACAGATTATCATTATAGAACATTGAAATTTAACGTTTTTTGTGAAAAATTGGTGTCTGAAGTGCTTTTGTGTGCTTTTTAGGTAAATTGGAATGGTTTTAACAGTCGGTGATATAAAAATTTAAGTGAAAAAGCGGAAATTTGTTGCTGTAGGTTGCAAAACAGGCTACACGTAATGCTCTGAAAAAGTGCATTGTTTTGTGGATTATTTATGATGAGCGCCTTTAACTTATTAAAATTTAATCTATACCAAATTTAAAACGCTTTGAATAAAAAAATCAACAAAGCTGACTGACTGAACTTACGGTATTATAGATAGGGATGGGCGATCTTCAAAAAAAAGAATCGATTCTGAAATTATTGATTCAATTTTATCGATTAATCGGTTAAAAAGATCGACTTTTGAATCGATCTTCAAAAATTGATACCTTTTTCTGAAAATGATAAATTTCTGTAAAATAACCTTTTTTTAAAATGTTTTATAACAATTGGAGATATAATTGTTACTTGCATATTTTGTGAATTTAAATTATCAAAATAAAAAAGTGTTTATATCAATAAAAAAGGAAATTAGGCTTAAAAAACACACTATATTTGCGAATCAGGAACGTTTTTTATTTTTTTAAATTGCACAATTTCTAAAGCAATGCGTATTATTAGTGATAAAGTTTCTAACATAAATATGAAGTATTACTATAAAGTTTATAATATTAATATACTTTGAACTTTGCATATCACATAAAGTATTATTTATGATAAAATTTCTGGCATAAATATGAAGTATTACTATAAAGTTTATAATATTAATATACTTTGAACTTTGCATATCACTTAAAGTATTATTTATGATAAAATGTCTGGCATAAATATGAAGTATTATTATAAAGTTTATAATATTAATATACTTTGTATATCACATTAAGGATATAATCGTGGTCGACCCCTTGATCTAATTTTAAAATAAAAAACAGTTCATAGAAATAGGAAACAGGAAAAAAAGAAAGGAGAATCGTTCGTAAAGACCGAAAAAAAAATATCAATCCAACCGATTAATCGAGTAGAAAAGATCGATCTCCGTAGAATCGAATCGAGATCGCCCATCCCTAATTATAGATAAAATACACATAATAAATTATGTGCATATGAGATCTAAATATCCATTATATTATTATGAAATAGCCAATTTTTCTATTATAATATGTAAGACTGATATAATATCAATAATATTGATAATTTAATAAATATTGTATTTTTATTTAATAATCACAATGTAAATATTAATGTTAAAACGAAGATAACAGAACTTTGATTTCAATTTCCAGCCAGAATCATAAAGACAATTTTCGCGCAAATTCCAAGCATATTACCCTTTATTACAGTAAAAATTGCTTTAAATAATATTTAAAACTTTCTAGATTAATGTGTAGTAAAAAAAATATGATCAAGTAGTTTTCATCCCCAAAAATTTAATTTTTATGCATTTTTCCCATGCATTAAAATGAATTCAGGCCTCATGAACAATCAGCGCCCCTAACGGCCACGGTCAATTCTTGTGACATTTTCGTTTCGCGGATTACGTGCATTCTGGCTAAGATGCAGGGGGCTGGTATGGAGGAATGAGTGGGAGTGTGAAGGATCCTGACTGGACACTTGGATGCTGTTCAAAATGCAAGTGACAGATCAGATCGATTTTCCGGCTCAAACGAGAAGTGTATAGTTTTGCTCGATCTCTATTGTAATAATAAAAGGGAAAACTGTTTTAAATTATAAAAATAAAATTTATTCTTTAATTCTCTTTCTTTAAATTTTATACTCTTATTTTATTGCAATTTCCCCATTTGTTTCAATTAAAGCGATTAATTCGATTGTGTAAAGCTTTTTATTCAAATTTTGGTTGGAGCTTCAACTACTTAATTGTGGTGACCTCACGCTGGGGGGCTGGAGGCAAAACAAATTCAAATTGAATTGTTTTTCGTGCCTTGTTGCAGACCCGCTCGTGACCACTGATCTCTATCAGCCGTATGCATCAGAAGAGAAAATGGCGCCCCGCTAGTGTCCCAAGTTGAATTCCTAAGTTAGTTTGCCGAATCGTCACACGCGGCGCTAACTGTACCATCACTCCCTGAAAATACACAGTGACATACGAAGAATTTAATAAAAAAATTTTTAAAATATATTATTTAATGCTATAAACAAATAAAAGAGATCAGACTTTAAATAATAATATTATTTGAATATTTTAAATTAAATTTTCCCCTTCTTATTCATATTTATCACGTACAAAAATTATTTTGAAACATTCCGCTGATATTAGAATTTAAATATTAATATCTCTTTTATTCCTTTTTGGCATTGAATAATAACTTTTTTAAAATTTTTCTATTTAATTGTCTACATATCACTACATTTATATTATTTTTTTAAGGTAAAATTAAGTTGAAAAATGGAAAAAAAATGAAAAATTCTGAACAAGGAACAAAGTTGATGAGAGTTGTAATTAGTTGAAAAGCATTATGAATAATTAAATAAAATAGAATATAAAAAAAGGAGAATATTAATTTATATTTTTAAAATAGTTAACTAACTGAAACATTTCGACCTTTACGATCTTTAATTTATCAATTTTCAAATATTTATAAACCTATTTTTCTTTTGATTTGATCAAAGGTTTCGCTCTTAAATTTTGATTTTGGATTCCAAATCTGCAATTTTTTATTATATCGATTTTCTGAATTTTGGAAAGGCGATTTTGCCCTATTTTAGTTCAAAATTGTCCTTTTAAAATTCACGTGTGGGTCACACGAAGGGTGAAAATTTCGCGAGTTTTTATTCTTTATTTAGTGAGTAAGAAAAACCGAAGAAACTCACGACGTTAATTTTTCCTTGTGAACAAAGCCAAAATGGACGAATTCTCGCAGCAGTACCCGTGATATGGAATTTTTAGGAGTCTAAAAACCATAAAAGAAAACTTCAAATTACGTTGTTGCAATTTCGCGTAATTGCGCCTTCAAATACACGTTTTAATTTTGGGAATTCCCTGATCCTGAAAATAATACTTGGTTGACTTGCAGGCTCACTTCAACTTCAATTTCGTATGTCTCTACATTTCTGTTTCCCACCCTGCGAAACTCCAAAAGACTAAAATTCTATCTATCTACTCTCATTTATTTGAATCAAGGAAATCTTCCAATTTATGGCATCAGAATTCTGTCGTGGCAAAAAGCACTCAGGCTCACACTCACAGATTTTCTCATCATTTGCCTTTGAAGATACATTCAATTCCTCGATAATAAAAGAAAACCTTCCCACAGCACGAAATAATTTCGCCCAGATTTGTTCTCCAACTCCCTAGAGGTAAGGAAAAGCGCTTCACTGGTAAAGTGCCCTACGGGGCTACGGCACCAGATCCACAATGGAACTTACAAAAAAAATATATATATATAGAGAGAGAACGTTGCCTCACAGGTAAAGTGCCCTGATGGGCTACGGCACCTGGACAACAATTAAATTTGAATAAAAAAAGAATAAAAATAAAACATATCACCTCACAGGTAAAGCGCCCTAAGGGGCTACGGCACCTGATAGGCAATTGAAAATATATTTATGTGTTTAAAAAAAACTCTAAAAAGGAGAGTGGTTTTCCCAATTTCTCACTGCTAGGTGAGTCAACGGGTACTTGCCACTCGAGAGTCCGAGAAAAAACCCGTTTTTCCGAATAAAAGTAATCTTCTTCCTAAACAACGATGCAAAGACTCAAAAAAAACTAACAACCCGTAACAAAATTCATGCCCAAAATAATAAAAAAGAACAAAAGCCTGCAAATCCCTATCTGCACGGTGGGCAAGGAAAACATAAGCAACCAAATTCTCTAATAGTCAGGTGCGGTGATGCTAAAATGCACCACACCTATGAGCTTTGATTTTATGGATGTCCAAAATCGACGCGAAAAGCGACAAGTCCTCACCTTTTGCAGGTGCGGAACCGGACTAAAATTTGAGGATCCGCAACCAAGCACGTTAACTTGGTTTTCCACCTCTTTAATAATTTCCCCCCTTAATTAATATGCGCGCACCTCAATTAGCGACCGCGATCGAGTCCAAATAAATCAATAAATTAAGAATTTCATACACGGTCTTTTCCCCCTTTTCACGACCGTTTTGATGTTGGAAATCGGTATCAGGAGAAAGCTGATATTTTCGCGATTCTGACGATGTCCATCAAATTTCAAAACGTTGGATATTTCGTCGCGTAGAGGTGTTCAAAAATTGACATGCGTTGATAAGAGAAAGCATGCCACGCGACGACAAGGAGAAAGCCTTTCCCCCATCTCACCTCCCGCTTGGCGCGTGCTATTTGCGTAGGCGCGGGCTCCCATTGGACGACAGTGTGTGAAGGTTTGAACGTTGTGAGAAGATTCAAAATCTTCTAAGGAAGATTGAAGAGATTATTATTACATACTGATAAATCTCAAAAATAAAAACGAGCATTTAAATAAAAGAAATGATCAGATGGTCACGCATTGTTCATTTGCAAATTTGTCATTTTGCTGATGATTTACCAGTCAAAATTATTTTCAGATAATCAATGCTAACCTTTTGTCATTTTCTGTTCAAATTATAACTATACTTGTTTATTGTATTCAATTATTAACCAAATTTACCACATGGCAATAATTATCTTTATTTATAATATTTCATAAAGTAATGATAATTATGTTTATTTATAATTGTCGTATTTGTATAATTATTTATTTCTATTTATTAGCAATAATTAACAAACCTATAAAAACTAACAATAAAAAAAATATAAAAGAAATGTGAGCAAGGGACGCCCATCCAGCGATCGTGCATTATGCTGCTTGACCTGGGTGATTGGTCGTGTGGCAGCAACCACAGGTTAGTGTGGCGCTCGCTGGGAGTACGAACGAAAATGCCTGTGAAAACCAGACACCAGACTACCTCGTTCTCGCCGCGTTCACTTCCGGTTTGGAAGTAAATCATTAATTGCTGCTCGAATACTGGATCATACCTCGCAATTCTTTTGTGCGAGTCTCGTGGGAATGTACTTGTTCCTAAAGTGGCCTTAGTTTCGCGGATTTTACCCCCATTTCGTCGCAAAAGGCGGATACTCGGGGCTGGGCCGTCTCATAACATTAATGAAAATAGTATAATAAGAACAATTAATTTTTTTTTTTATTTTCAAAACCAAAAGTAGTCTATGTACGTCCGTATTCATCGTCTCTAACATTCACGAAATGTGAAAGTTGAAATTTAGGGAAACAAAAAGTTGTAAAAATTCAAAATATTTTCATACCTAAATTAAAAGCGGATCCTACAAATTGTGAAAATTAATTATTAGAAACAAAATAGAAAATATTTTACTTATAAATACATTAAAAGTATTTTTATATTTTTTTTATGAATGATTTCACGAATTTGATATTTTACAACTTTGTTTCCCTAAATTTAAACTTTCACAGCATCCAGGTAAAAATGATTACAGTTTCTTTCATATACATCGGATATTTTCTGTAAATCTACCTTTGTGATAGATGAACAAAAATTTTGTAAAGTTCATTGCTTTTGGTGTTATTAAAAATGGTCTTAATTAATGTGATACTTGAGAAGAGTAGCAGGTTTATATGAATAATTTGGTCCAGTTTCTACTTGTTTGTGTCCAAAGTATATAAAATGTTGTTTCCAAAATTTCGTGAATGTTAGAGAGGATGAAAACGGACGTGGATAGACTACTTTTGGATTTGAAAATGGAAAAAAAATTTTATTGTTCTTATTATACTGTTTTTATTAATGTTAGTTAACTATTTAAAAAAAGAAATTATATTCACCTTATTTTATATTCTATTTTCTTTAATTATTCATAATGATTTTCAACTAATTACAACTCTCATCAACTTCGTTCCTTGTTCAGAATTTTTCATTTTTTTTCCATTTTTCAACTTAATTTTACCTTAAAAAAATAATATAAATGTAGTGATATGTAGACAATTAAATAGAAAAATTTTAAAAAAGTTATTATTCAATGCCAAAAAGGAATAAAAATGTGATAACGCAGTGTCTGATGCATAAATTGCGCGAGCAAATAAAATATCCAGCTTATTCTGAAATAAATGAGAAAGGATATTTTCAGACATTATTGAAAAATTAAACTTCATTATCAAAAAATTGTGAATACTGTACAATATGATTTTTATCAAATAAATTTTTTTTTAAAACGGCTAAATTATTTTTTCTTTAATTCTAATTTAGAAGAATATAAAAACAGAAAAGTGAAATATGTAAAAAAACAGTCAATATGTAACATTGTAAAAAAATACTAATGATGAATCTCAAAATAATCATATAAATTTTGCTTGACGTTATATTAACGATTTTATTCTATATATACAATTTATGTCATTAATTCTGTATCTTAAAATGACATAGGCAAATTATAGGACATAAATACGTGGGCAAGAAATTTCAAAATAATTTTTGGAATTTAAATTATTTTAATTTCCTATCTGATAATTATTCTCTTTTTTAACTCAGTACAATAAATTTCCATATATCTCAGCTTATTAAAAACATTATTTAGTGGTTTTCACTCTTCAGTATTTAAAAAAAATGTATTACATTTTAGAAGTGTGAAAAACTAACAAGAATTAAAATTCTTAACTTTTTGGTTTTGACCGAATGGCTCTTGAACACAAAAAATTCTCAAATTGATGTACCTGTTCTTCTATAGTCATAGAATCAATGTATTGTTTAATTGAAAAAAATGATTGTTTGGATCGTTTAAGCGGCTCATCTTTGTTCTTTTCTTTGTCCAGCTTGTCCTTTTCTTTCTCCACAGAGTGATGTGATTTTTCTCCATTGGATCACGAAACAATAAAAGCAGTAGATTCTAAGGAGAAATTATTAAATTAGGCAGTGCTATACACCTTTGTGTTCTTTATTTATCTAGTTCAAAAAACTAAAATAAAATTATTCTTGCATTAAGTATTTTAAAATAAATTATCGTCACATTCATGTATCAACATTATAATACTAATTGTGAAAAATATTAAATATCTATAATGTGCAACATATTACCGAAAAAATTTACAGCAGGATCAAAGTTTTATTGTTCTTGTAATTACATTCTTTATTATCGTAATTAAGTATATACTTGCAAACATATTACAATATATATTTGGAATGAATGCTCTAACACTATATAATCTGAAGTTTTGAAAGCAATTAATAAAAATTTTATATGTATAGAAAATAAATATTTCTGATGTATCGAGATATATCCAAACATAACCTAGAAAGAGCAATAAATGAAAATTGTAACAAATAGAATATACGCATAATTACCGGAATCAAAATCTTCACCTGATGACTCTTGCTCAGTTTTGGAAGATTTCGTGTGCTTTTGGGTAGTATTTTTTAATAAGTTTTTTACTGTAGTTGGAGCATTCGAACATTTCTTGAGATGCTCTCGTAAACGTGTTGCGTGCTTATTTTTGTAAATTTTGTTACAATAACTGCATTTATATGCAGTGTTATTTTCACGATCAACAATTTTATCGTAATACCTCCAAACTGATCCTGATGGCTTCATTTTATCACAGAATTACATGCACTATACTTATAATTAGTACCAAACCAATTTGATCATCCAAACCGATACACAGCAAAACATCTTCTAGTTTGATTTTTAGGTTAAATTTTTAAACGTATATATTTGTATATTCTACTACTAGTATTAAATTAATACAAATTATAATAATACATGATACAAATTAAATACGTCTAATCAAACCAATCACTTTGAAAGAAAGCGCTAAAAAGTGATTAAGGATGTGACTTAATGAATATGTTTTAAATGCTCATAAATTCTCAATAAATGCTCGGAGCACAAAAGGGTCGAGCATATGCTCGAGCAAATGCTCCTGCTCGCGAGAAATTCTCCGAGCATTTAAACTCTTCGAAACACTATCTGTACCATCATTCCCGGGTTTACTGTTGGTCTATATGGGACAGGTGACGGTTTTTAATTAATTTTACATAAGATAAGAAGATGAATAGTTTAAAACGTGAAAAAATTGAGCAGTGCGCACATTTGAATAATTTAAATAATATTTTCGATTTGAAGAGCTATTGACTCGCTAAAACCTAGTTATACATAGGTTAATAAATACGACCGTCAGAATTTTAAATACGAGGTTTTGAATTAACTGCATATTTATTTATATAATAAATACCTATATTTTCAATATCGATATATTTGCAACTTTATTTGTCCCTTAAACCAACATAATCATTATTCTTTTTATTGTACTTATTAAACTGTTTTTATTAATGTTGGTTAACTATTTTAAAAATAAAAATTGATTAGTCACCTTATTTTATATTCTATATTCTTTAATTATTCATAATGGTTTCCAACTAACTACAACTTTTATCAACTTCGTTTGTTGTTCAGAATTTTCCAAGTTTATTTTGCCTCAAAAATTGGCGAAGTACATTAGGAAAATCGACGTTTGTGAGGTCAGCCCTGTCCAGCCCTCGGAATCTCTGGAGTTGAAAATGTCACAGATGTTGACCGTTGGCCACCGTGGCGCTGGCTGTTCATGAGGCCGACATTATACAGATTAGCATTATAGAACATTGAAATTTAACGTTTTTTGTGAAAAATTGGTGTCTGAAGTGCTTTTGTGTGCTTTTTAGGTAAATTGGAATGGTTTTAACAGTCGGTGATATAAAAATTTAAGTGAAAATGCGGAAATTCGTTGCTGTAGGTTGCAAAATAGGCTACACGTAATGCTCGGAAAAGTGCATTGTTTTGTGGTTTATTTATCATGAGCGCCTTTAACTTATTAAAATTTAATCTGTACTAAATTTAAAACGCTTTGAATAAAAAAATCAACAAAGCTGACTGACTGAACTTAAGGTATTATAGATAGGGATGGGCGATCTTCAAAAAAAAGAATTGATTCTGAAATTATTGATTCAATAATTAATCGGTTAAAAAGATCGATTTTTGAATCGATATTCAAAAATCGATACCTTTTTCTGAAAATGATAAATTTCTGTAAAATAACCTTTTTTTAAAATGTTTTATAACAATTGGAGATATAATTGTTACTTGCATATTTTGTGAATTCAAATTATCAAAATAAAAAAGTGTTTATATCAATAAAAAAGGAAATTAGGCTTAAAAAACACACCATATTTGTGAATCAGGAACGTTTTTTATTTTTTTAAATTGCACAATTTCTAAAGCAATACGTATTATTAGTGATAAAGTTTCTGACATAAATATGAAGTATTACTATAAAGTTTATAATATTAATATACTTTGAACTTTGCATATCACTTAAAGTATTATTTATGATAAAATTTCTGGCATGAATATGAAGTATTACTATAAAGTTTATAATATTAATATACTTTGAACTTTGCATATCACTTAAAGTATTATTTATGATAAAATTTCTGGCATAAATATGAAGTATTATTATAAAGTTTATAATATTAATATACTTTGTATATCACATTAAGGATAGTCTCGTGGTCGACCCCTTGATCTCACTTTTAAACTAAAAAACAGTTCATAGGAACAGTTCATAGAAATAGGAAACAGGATAAAAAGAAAGGAGAATCGTTCGTAAAGATCGAAAAAAAATATAAATCCAACCGATTAATCGAGTAAAAAAGATCGATCTCCGTAGAATCGAATCGAGATCGCCCATCCCTAATTTGTTCTTAGTGTTTTCAAATACTTTTAAAGGAATTTTATAAATTCTTTATATTTGTTACTTTTTTAAATGTACGTTCATTCCTTATGTGAAAGTTTTGTTCATAAAGATGTAATTTTTTCAATTACTGAGAAGTTTTAAAATATAAAATACAAAATATCCTATAATAAAATCTAATTTTTCTAACAAAATCAAGATGATATAATTAATACCCATATTATAATTCAATTTGATGGAATTTCAATAGCCAATTTTTCTATTATAATATGTAAGACTGATATAATAGAGATAATATTGATAATATAAATAAATATTGTATTTTTATTTAATAATCACAATGTAACTATTAATGTTAAAACGAAGATAACAGAACTTTGATTTCAATTTCCAGCCAGAATTACAAAGACAATTTTCGCCCAAATTTCAAGCATATTACCCTTTATATCAGTAAAAATTGCTTTAAATAATATTTACAGGATTCGCACTGCTTTGTGACCTTTAAAAAAGTAGCTAAAAGTAGCCCCAGTGTCTAAAAAAAGTAGCAAAAAGTAGCCCAGGCTTTTAGGTAGAGAAAAACAGTGAAATGTTTATTTACCTATTTTCGAATATAAAAAATGAGGCTAATTTTAAAATAAAAACAACAGGAAAGTAATTTACTAGTTTCCATTACACATATTTAATTAAAAAAACGTATTTATATTAAACATATGGGTCATTCCATATCAGATTTACAATCAAAATTTTGATTCACCTGAAAATTTTTTTCCTCGTTCTAGAAAGGAAAAAAAATGACACGTATTTTTTTTTTCAATATGATATGTAAATTTTTCAAGTTATTGATTTTTTTATTTTCAAAGTGCAAAAAATGTTTTTTTCAATACTGCTTCTAATATTCAACAAAAAGTATAGAAAACATAAATGAAATATGCCATGGGATCTACTATTAAGTCCATGCTTTGATGAAAACTCAGAAACGTTATTTAGCACTTTCTATGCAAGAATTAAGTAAACAAAAGGAATTATCTTAAAAGGGACATGTCTGAATTGAATCATTTTTTGTGTAATTTGTTCGTTAAGTACACAGAACTTTGTGTCAAAATTTGGTAGTGGACCGTTTGATACTTTTCGAGAAAAAAAATTTTTTGTGTGACCGCGCATCTTGGAGCGCGCAACGCGAAGTGTAGAGGAGCGCACTCAAACATTTGTAAGTGAGTCTACCATATTCCGATGAGGATTTTATGAAGTTCCCACAAATAAAAGTCGGTAAATAATAAAAAGTCTTTTGAGAAACAAACACTGTTTAATTCGAAAGGAGTCATGTAATTTATTAACAATGCACTTTTACATCCAATACTTTCAAATAAATGAAAATTCAATTGTTGTCAGTTTGTAATGTTTGTAATGGTGTCGCTATTTGATCATACACAGACCTTTGAAGACTAGCTTTTCGTGCTTGTCTTTCAGGAGTTTGAAGTCATGTTTGGGCCTTTTTTTAATGTGCAACATTTTAGCGAAAAACCAATATTGACGTTATTTTGTGCTTGATTTATATTTTTAAAAGCCGTTTTCAAAATAAAAATCGGACCACCTCTGTGGCGAGCAGACATTTTACAATTAACGGATTAAATAAATTAAAGTGTTAATAGCGCGAAAACGTATTATCTCAAAGTGTCCGTTTTTTATGCATTTGAAGAGCATAAAGTCTGCTACTTTTCCACCAAACCTTAACCCTAATTGCCGGTCTAGCAATTCTTTTGATCTAATTCTAGACGATTTAATTTCATGTGAAACAAAATTTATTTTTCAATGCAAAGAACATGCCAATGAAGCTGTAGAGATGTTAGCGTATGTGATTTAATTTTATTTTAAATAAGAATAAGACAATTCGGAAGACAGGAAATGGCTGAAATTTAAAAATTTAGCGTCTTGAAAAAAAGGATGCCAAGCTTTGCGACACTTAACTAGTCATCATCGATCTGTACATGTTAAAAATTTAAAATATGTTAAAAATATGTACTAGAAAATCTTATATTGATGAATATTTTTTGTTACATTAACAAATTTTTAATTGAGTATATATTTCTCTTCACATGGTTTTTTATGTGCTTAACAAAATATTTATTATTTATTTCATTCGTTTGAAGCTGGAATATAAAAATGAAAAATATTTCTGCTTAGAAGCATAAGGTTTTTATATATTTTTAAATATATATCCAGTTTTATCGGGAAAACAAAAAAAATTTTGTTCATGGTCTCAAGAATTCTTTCTGCGTATCCACAGTATACATTCTAGAAAACTAAATGTGTTCTTTCCTTTATTTGGTATTGATTGATTTATGGAAAATGTTTATTTTATGTCCAAAAATCATTTTAGGAACATTTTTTTATTCCATATTGTTCAGGAACTTGATTATTTGAAATTTTTAAATATTTGTCTATTTGTATAATGCATTTCGAAAGCGTGCCGCGTGCAGCGCCGCACTGGTGAGAAACCTTCGCACATACAAACTATAATCACTAAGGAACCGCCACTTTTCTTTTAGTTGGACAGGGCGGACAGGGCTGATTTTCCGGACGTATATCAAAATCTCGACCAGCCCTCAGCCCTATCCGACTCCCTGCCTGCAACGGCGAGAACTTGATTCCCTTAGTGATTATAGTTTCTATGTGCGAAGTTTTCTCACCAGAGCGGCACTGCACGCGGCACGCTCTACAAAAGCATTGTACTAATAGACAAATATTTAAAAAAATTTAAATAATTAAGTTTCTGAACAATATGAAATGAAAAAATGTTCCTAAAATGATTCTAGGACATAAAATACACATTTTGCATGAATCAATTAATACAAAATAAAAAAAAGAACGCAATAAACTTCGTAAAATATATACTGTGGATACGCATGAAGAATTCTCGAGACCCTGAACAAAATTTTTTTTATGTTATCCCCTTATAACTAAAAATATATTTAGAAATAAATAAATAGCTTAAGCTTCTAAACAGAAGTATTTTCCATTAATATTTTCCAGCTTCAAACGAATAAAATGAAAAATAAATATTTTGTTAAGCCCTGTGTTCAACATAAAAAACCATGTATATATATAAATATATATACTCAATTAAAAATTTGTAAATGTAACAAAAAATATTCATTACTATAAAATTTGCTAGTACATATTTTTAACACATTTAAAATTTTCAACATGTACAGATCGATGATGACTAGTTAAGTGTCGCAAAGTTTAGCATGCTTTTTTTTTCAAAACGCTAAATTTTTAAATTTCAGCCATTTCATGTCTTACGAATTGTCTCATTCTTATTTAAAATAAAATTAAATCACATATGCTAACATCTCTACAGCTTCATTGGCATGTTCTTTGCATTGAAAAATAAATTTTGTTTCACATGACAAAAAATATTTATTACTATAAAATTTGCTAGTACATATTTTTAACATATTATATATTTTTAATATGTACAGATCGATAATGACTAGTTAAGTGTCGCAAAGCTTGGCATGCTTTTTTTTCAAGACGCTAAATTTTTAAATTTCAGCCATTTCCTGTCTTCCGAATTGTTTCATTCTTATTTAAAATAAAATTAAATCACATATGCTAACATCTCTACAGCTTCATTGGCATGTTCTTTGCATTGAAAAATAAATTTTGTTTCACATGACAAAAAATATTTATTACTATAAAATTTGCTAGTACATATTTTTAACATATGTATATATGTCTTCGGTTATGTTCGACATATTTCGTACAGGGAATATAGATATATTAGATACTTTATCAGATATAGCTGATTTTTTTCGTCTTTTTTCATTATATTCCATCAATTTTTGTAAGTATTGAACTTCGCGGAAAAATATGAACATATGTATTCATGTTAATATGACGTGTTTTGCAGGAAAGATAAACTACCGTTTATAATAATAATATTAAAATATTTATTTTAATTACTTTATACTTAGTATTTTTTACGCGTATAATAAAATATCTTTATATAAAATCTGGTCTAATATTTTATTTCCAGATACGTTCATATTAATCATCACGGTACTTATATTTAACTCCAAAATTTATCTTTATATCCCTTCAATCCATTCCATTTCATCAGAATTCTTCCAGTGAAATATAAATATCGAAGAAAGAACTTTTATATTTTTTTACAAAATGGACTTGTATAAGAAATATAGTGTCGTTGATGTTGCATTCAAAATCCATTTAGTATTTCTTTAGCTTCCTTAATTTCAGAAAATTTAACTCAACAAGATAAAAATATTTCATTCAGTATGAGATTTCGAATGGAATATTATCAATACTGAATAAAGGTTTCACTAATTTTTTGTTCCTTTCCTTTTGTTTAGAGCTTTTTTGGCGCTATCAGATTAGCTGGAGGAACAAATGAGCATCCTTGTACACCAACCTTCTTGCAAATATACAAGGTATTAGCTGCCTTTAGCATTTTGAAACCTCTAAAGCTTGGAAATTGTAGTACTTTCGATGGCAACCCTCCACAGCCCTTAATAACAATTTCAAAATTGAATGAATTACATCAGTCGAATAGTAAAAGCGCAATTCAAGAAATTCGAGAAAATTTAAAAGCAATAATCGATTGTAAAGACACTGATTTTAGTGATTTTGTAGATGCAGTAGCGCACGATTATGCTTTACAAGCTGTTAGAGATTGTTTGATTTTTTACACAACTGGTCGTATAACTGCTTACATTAAACAGCACACTCAGTGTTCGACATGCTTAAATGCATTTTTGACTACTTCTGAAATTAATACAGATACAATATCTTTTTCTTGTGGTCAGTTACCTGAAAGTTTGAGTAGATTTGCAAAAACAAATAAAGATTTCATACATCCAAATGTTAAGTTATACAAGCTTATCACAGTTGTCGAAAATCTATTTAACAAACATTGTCGGCCTAGCAATTCTTTTGATCTAATTCTAGTCGATTTAATTTCATCTGATGAAAAAAAAATTTATTTTTCAATGCAAAGAACATGCCAATGAAGCTGTAAAGATGTTAGCATATGTGATTTAATTTTATTTGAAATAAGAATGAGACAATTCGTAAGACATGAAATGGCTGAAATTTAAAAATTTAGCGTTTTGAAAAAAAAAGCATGCCAAGCTTTGCCACACTTAACTAGTCATCATCGATGTGTACATGTTGAAAATTTAAAATATGTTAAAAATATGTACCAGCAAATTTTATAGTAATGAATATTTTTTGTCAAGTGAAACAAAATTTATTTTTTAATGCAAAGAACATGCCAATGAAGCTGTAGAGATGTTAGCATATGTGATTTAATTTTATTTTAAGTAAGAATGAGACAACTCGTAAGACATGAAATGGCTGAAATTTAAAAATTTAGCGTTTTGAAAAAAAAAGCATGCCAAGCTTTGCGACACTTAACTAGTTATCATCGATCTGTACATGTTAAAAATTTAAAATATATTAAAAATATGTACTAGCAAATTTGATAGTAATGAATATTTTTTGTTACATTTACAAATTTTTAATTGAGTAAATATTTCCCTTCGCATGGTTTTTTATGTTGAACACAGGGCTTAACAAAATATTTATTTTTCATTTCATTCGTTTGAAGCTGCAAAATAAAAATGGAAAATACTTCTATTTATAAGCTTAAGCTTTTTATTTATTTTTAAATATATTTTTAATTATATGGGGATAACATAAAAAAAATTTTGCTCAGGGTCTCAAGAATTATTCATGCGTATCCACATTATATATTTTACGAAATTTATTGCGTTCTTTTTTTTATTTTGTATTAATTGATTCATGCAAAATGTGTATTTTATGTCCTAGAATCATTTTAGGAACATTTTTTCATTTCATATTGTTCAGAAACTTAATTATTTAAAATTTTTAAATTTTAAATAATTAAATTATCTATAATTGGACAGAATTCGATTTGATTCAAACAGATGGTAATGTTTTTATAAAAGATGAAATGATTTAAGGTTATCATCGAAAATTCACAATTAATAGGACCAAATTTGATTTGATTAAAACAGATGGTAATGTTTTCATATAAAATCACTAGATTTAAGGTTATGTGCGGAAAATTATCATTAATTGGACCAAACTCGATCTTATTGAAATAGATGGTAATGTTTTTATATCATATCACTAGTTTTAAGGTTATGTGCGAAAAATCATCTATAATTGGACCAAACTCGATCCTAATTAAACAGATGGTAATGTTTTCATATAAAATCACTACTTTTAAGGTTATGTGCGGAACATCATCATTAATTGGACCAAACTCGATCTGATTTAAATAGATGGTAATGTTTTCATATGAAATCATTATAGTTTCAAGGTTATCATCGAAAATTCAAAATTAATTGAACATTTTGTAAAACAAACACCTGTTTAAATCAGATCGAGTGTACAATTACTGATGATTTTTTTGCACATAACCTCGAAACTAGTCACTTTTCATAAAAACATCATCATCTGCTTGAATCATATCGAGTTTGGTCCAATTAATGATTTTTCGTAGATAACCTTAAAACTAGTGACTTTTTATAAAAACATTACCATCTATTTAAATCAGATCGAGTTTGGTCCAATTAATGATTTTTCGTGGATAACCTTAAAACTAGTGGTTTGATATAATAACATTACCATCTATTTCAATAAGATCGAATTTGTCCAATTTATGATAATTTTCCGCACATAACCTTAAATCTAGTGATTTTATATAAAAGCATTACCATCTGTTTAAAACAAATCAATTTTGGTCCTATTAATTGCGAATTTTCAATCATAACCTTAAAAAAATTTTTTTATAAAAAGATTACCATCTTTTTAAATCAAATCAATTTTGGTACTATTAGTTGTGAATTTTCAATCATAACCTTAAAACTAGTCATTTTTTATAAAAACATCACCATCTACTTAAATCAGATCGAGTTTGGTCCAATTAATGATTTTTCGTAGATAACCTTAAAACTAGTGACTTTTTATAAAAACATTAACTTATATTTAAATCAGATCGAGTTTGGTCCCATTAATGATGATGTTCCGCACATAACCTTAAAACTAGAGATTTTATATGAAAACATTACCATCTGTTTAATTAGGATCGAGATGGTCCAATTATAGATGATTTTTCGCACGTAACCTTAAAAATAGTGATTGGATATAAAAACGTTACCATCTATTTCAATAAGATCGAATTTGGTCCAATGAATGATAATTTTCCGCACATAACCTTAAATCTAGTGATTTTATATAAAAATATTACCATCTATTTCAATTATATCGAGTTTGGTCCAATTATAAATGATTTTTCGCACATAACCTTAAAACTAGTGATTTGATATAAAAACATTACCGTCTATTTCAATAAGATCGATTTTGTTCCAATCAATGATAATTTTCGCACATAACATTAAAACTAGTGATTTGATATAAAACATTAACATCTGTTCAAATCAAATCGAATTCTGTCTAATTATAGATAATTTTTGCACATAACCCTAAAACTAGTGAGTTTATATGAAAACATTAACATCTGTTTAAATTAAATCAATTTTGATATAATTAATTGGGAATGTTCGCACATAACCTTAAAACTCGTCACTTTTTATAAAAACATTACCACCTATTTAAATCAAATCGAGTTTGGTTTAATTAACGTTGAATTTTATGAAGAACAATGTTAATCATTTTATCCTAAAGGTATTTTTATATTCTACTCTTTATTGTTACGAAAAAAATATACATTATGTTTTTTTTATTTATGCGTAAGGGATTTATTTCATGGTTAGCACTACCTAGCGATCAGATAGGATACCTAATCTTCCACAGTTGTCTCGACACACAGCACACGCCTAGAGTCCCTAGAGACTCTACACACGCCCATCTCTTGTTTCTTTCGGTCATGCTTTTATTTTCCATAGAAAACTCGATCACACTACACTAGTCGGGACCCGCCCCGTGATTCCGAGAGTAGAAAATGGTCCATCTGTTGAAAACGACCGTGCGGTGGCGCTAGTAGTAACTTGGTTTGACGCGCCGAGTCAATTCAAGCGGGAACCGTCGGTAATTTTAAATTTCGTTATTTAAATTTAAATAAAATTTTGAACTTGGATGGCTGGATGTGAGCTCTCCACGTTTTAAGAGTGGAAACTCACCTCACCTAGAGTGGAAACACTTCTTGGAAAAAAATAAAACTATTTAATATAATTTTAATATATAAACAAGGTAATTAAATAAATGATAAAAGATTATTTAATTAGGCAAAATAAAACACATATATATTTGGAAAGTCCTACAGTTACATATAACATAAACTTGAAACTTATAATTCACATTCAACTTCAAAGTCAAAGAAAATGATCGGTCACGATTTCGCGCGCGGATCGATTAAGTTCAATGGCCAGAAAAATCTGATCTTCAGCGACGAAGTCTCGCGAGCTGCACCGTCATATGTGTAGTTGCGCACCATCCTTGCGTCTTCCCACTAATTAGAACTAGTGCGGCTAGCCAATAGTATTGATTATAAATCCCTACTCATTAACATAAGTTCTAGATCTCTATATCCCTACTTTTCTTCTTAAATGCACGTAGACCACAGCATCAAGGGCTGCCGCTCAAGCTTATAGTCGCGTATCACATACTCGAAATTCCTATGAAATCTATGTCGTAAAACTATCATAGTCTTTTAGAAGTAAACTACCTGTCACACTTAGATCCTATTTGTTTATTCTAATATAATTAATGTGTCCTGGTTATTCAGAAGATAATTATAATAGTCCTATGTCGCGATATTCTGGCGCCTGAATTTGATAATAATTTTACGTTCTACTTAGGTTCTAAGAAAAGTCTTTAAATAATAAATGCTTTGCTCAAAGCACATATTCCAAATATTATAAAGGCTAGTCGCATTTGGTTCTTAATTATTAACTGTAGAATAAACACATAATAACTATACTGATATCATGCAGCATTCATTTTCATTATATTTCTCTATGTCGAATCGCTCTTATTCTATGCCAATCTCATTAATTTATTTATAATTATTTATTTCATGAATAATTATAAAACTATTCTTTTATTTCATCGAATATTTAATTCGAGATCATTTAAACTTTCGCGCAGAAATCAAAGCGCCTCTAGTGGCAAAATCGACTATCGTCACACTCCTCCCCTTAGAAAAAGGTTGCTTCCATAGAACGGCCTTTTTAAAACCTTATTTACGATAAAGACGATTTTGGCGCGATCTTCAATGATGAGCAATTTGATTATACGGATTTACATAAGTAAAAACTGAATTAAGTTTCAGTGGTGTCATTCATCGGTAATATCGGGACAAAAATGTTCATGGTAAGTTGAAATTAACCTTTTAAAATACGCAAACATCTTGACCTTTGGTACACACTACATATCCCCGCTCCATTTATAGAATTCAATATTTCTAATTAGGTAAGTTAAAATATAATTATTAATTGCAACAAACAATATAATTCCAATAAAGTATTAAAATTATGATTCACATTTCTAACCTCCAAAATCAAGACGTGATTGAATTCTAAATGCAAGTAAAGAAAATAAATCTTAAAAGTAGAAATTATTATTATATCTATTTTTTTTGTAATATTATAAATTTTATTTTATTTATTTATCATTATAATTAAGTTATTGTGGCTTGATACAGGGTTCCACCCAGGAGGAAAGAACACACAACATTCAAATCCCATACATGCACGAAAACATGAGGCGTGCGCCAATTTTTCTTCTACTCTAATTTAATGAATTAAATATTAACTTATATATATATACTTTTAATTGAAACATTTTGTTTTTCTCTAGGTTAAGGTTCGAAGGGATATATACAGGTCCCAAGGAAATGTTTCAGCGAACATAGTGTTGAACGTTAAAGACGGAATTCTGAGAAGCCGTGATAATGAACCAGATCAACCACGACCTACGACACTTGTGTATGGTCACGATTTCAAGGAATGTCGTTTGGTTAAAAATCTAATACTATTTTCCTCTTCTTATTTAAAAAAAATTAAATTACAAATTCCTCCTCTTTTATTTTATTTTATGAGAAAATGCTGGTTTTTATAAATATGATGCATAAAAATATATAAGTTTATCAAATAATTTTTGTCATGCATAGAAATATTTTTTTTAAAAAAATAATTTTTTGTTTCGTTTTTCTTCTTTTAAAAAAAAAAAAAATTTAATTTAGTTTATTTTTTCGTTAAATATTTACTTTAAAATTTTACTACTAAAAATATAAAGAATAATATATTTATGTATTATTATACAATCAATACTTAAGAGAATATTTATACTAATACTAGATTGACTTTAACTTTTACTTATTATGTAATAAATCTCTAATTGTCTTTAAATTTATGTAAATCGTAAAAAGGCATGTTTTACACGATTCATGTGAACTATTCTAGTTTCTTGAGGAGAAGTTTGTAACTCTAAATTAACATTATTTAAAATTTTATTAATTTTATAAGGACCTTCATAATGGTCATCAAGTTTATCTTCACGTGCTTCAATTAATAACATTACGTATTCGCCTACTTCAAATTTTTTATCATTAAGTTTCTAATCATAGTAACTTTTGCAGCGCTGCTTCGCAGCCTCTAAGCGAGCGACGCAGAGAGATTCTGTCTCTGTTATTTTATTCAACAACTCATCAACCATCGAAATATAAGTCATAGTAACATTTTCATCGGCAAATTCAGAAGGGAATCTAACTTTGCGTCCAAAAACTGCCTCATGTGGAGTGACGCCAGTGGACTCATGAACCGAAGTATTAAACGAAAACATGGCATAAGGTAACCATTGATCCCAAGAGGATTTTGTACTATAATAACGTAAGTACTCTACAAAGGTATGATGGCTTCTCTCTAATGCACCCAACGACTGAGGATGACAAGCAGCAGAATCATACTGCTTAATTCGGAATAACGCGGCAAAACTAGCCATAAGCTTGCTCGTAAATTGTTTTCCCTGATCGGTTTGTATAGTTTCAGGACAACCGAAAATGCATATTATATTTTCAGCTATCGCTATTGCTATGTGAGCTGTATCCATTTTGGACAACGGTACAGCTCCTGAATATTTAGTAAGGCAATCTTGCCAGGTGAGAATGAAACTATTTCCGGATTCAGTAGTCGGTAAAGGACCAACTAAATCGATTTGAATTTTTTGCGAAAATCTAATTGGAGTATCCGTAATTTGCATTGGTAATTTAATCTTTCGTCTAACTAATTTCTTTCTTTGACATGAGTAGCATGTACGGACATATTCACGAATTTCTTCTCGCATGCCTTTCCAGTAAAACCGTTCGCGGATTCGATCAAAAGTTTTGGTCTCACCTTTATGTCCACCTACTACTGAGTCATGACATTCTTGAATGATTTTTTGCCTATCAACTACTGGTGGAGTTTTAACTTCACCATTGCAAATGCAAATTGTATATCCTCCTTTTCCAAAATAAGTTCTGAAAATTTGCTCAATAACTTTCCAAGGAATACTATCTAACCCATTTCCAACCCTCGAAACGCTGAAATTTTTCAAACCCATTGTTTCAACAGCTTCTCGGAAAGTCGATACTGCTAACTACATTTTTAGCAAATTGTTTAGCATCGTAAGTTTATCTTACAAACAAATTGAAAATTAAACGTTTTTTATTTTTTACAGATGTAACTAATCCAACTTCAGAATTTTCTTCTTGGATATCGGACAGCTTAATCAACGAATTATCCATTAATTCACGGCCTACTGGAGTAGTCAACACTCCATCACAAGTTACAAAATTTATTAAATTATCATCACGCAAGAATAACTTGTCATTACTAGACGTAAACAAAGGGGTAAGTATGCTATTTCCTTCTTTAGATCTTGCACTCAAGACAGGTATCACTTCTACGGATTCGCAATCCTCGGTTCGAATGCGCTTTGTTGGCACCGGACAATTGAATAAAACTTTCATGTCTTCAATTACTTGTCCCCAAACTCTCAACATTTTAATACTACTCTTTCTCATTACATTATCTTTATCACAACTTACTTCGGACCGATTAACAATGGATTGAGTAGTCTCTCTCTGTGGTTGATCATTCCACACACACTCTCTCTCTGAGTCTCTTGAAGGGGGATCCTCCCTTCCGTCACTGACCCGTCCGGCGCAGTCCTGAGTCTCGAGGACGTGAGGTTCAATAACTGGTACCTCAATCCCGTCACTGACCTTCTCCACCAGTTTCTCTTTCTTCTCTCTTGGCAGAGTACGGTGGTTGATATCAGTCTTGATAATCTCCACCCCTCTCGCCATTTTAGCCCCTTTGCTAACTTTCACCTCATGGTCCAACCCAAGTGCCACCTCATGCTCTCGCGAAGGGAAAGGCTGGGACCCCAGATTCCTTAGGACGCGGCCCGCGCGCCCAGTATAACCAGCCCCGTCATGGCCCGGCCCCTCAACGATTGCTGCAGCACCTTGAAGGGTTCGCAAACCTCGAGAGGGCCTTCTCTTTTGAGAGAGACCTACTCGCACCCCCGGTAAGGTTCTCGTCAGAACGCCACTCTCGTCTAGAGTACCGGATTCTCTCTCTCTCTCATTCAATTCTGTATCGGTCTCGAAGTTACCCTCGATCTCACTACATAACTCATCATTTATACTAGGAAAAACTTTCTCTATAGGGTACTCGTGAAACATTACATCACTTGTGGAGGGCACGTCCGCAGTTAGCAAATCGCCACGATTCGCAACCGGCAAGCCGTGACCTCCCTTTTCAACCAAATCCAAATCAACTACCGGATTCCTGGAAAGCGCATCCGCATTAGCGTTTACCCGTCCTGGCTTGTAAACTATCTCATAATCATACTCTTGAAGCTTTATTTTCCATCTAGCTAATCTAGATCCAACTGTAGGGTCCTTTAGATTACAAAGCCATACTAATGGACGATGGTCTGTCACCAACTTAAACCTTTGACCATAAATATAAGGACGAAATTGCTTAATTGGAAAGATAATAGCATACAACTCCTTCTCTGTCGTGGTGTAATTCATTTCTGCGTTCCTTAGGGTTGTAGATGCATATGAAATCGGTAAATCTTCCCCTATTATTCCCTGACTCAAAACAGCACCTTCCGCGTAATTAGAAGCATCCGTAGTTATAATAAAAGGTTTCGTAAAATCCGGATACTGTGAAATTGGTTCAGAACATAAAATTTCTTTAAGAGTATCAAATACTTTTTGAGTTTCGTCAGTCCAAATAAAAAGTGATTTTTTCTTTGATAATTGTGTAAGAGGTTTAGCAATGAACGCGAAATTTGGTATGAAACGCCTATAATAGCCAGCTAGGCCTAAAAACTGCTTAACATTTTTGCGACCTGTAGGTTTTGGAAAATTTTTAACAGCTTCTACTTTTTTCGGGTCTGGTCGTACCCCATTTCCAGATATTGTATGTCCTAAGTAACCTATTTCCTTGCGAAGAAAATGACATTTTTCTGGTTGCAAAACTAAGCCAGCAGTTTTCAAACGACCAAGCAACTTTTCAAGCTTTTGATTATGCTCTTTCAAGGATTTTGCATAAATCACAATGTCATCCATATAAATGAAAAGTTCAATACCCTATAATCCTGAAAGAACTCTATCCATCAGCCTCTGGAAAGTAGCAGGGGCGTTTTTCAGACCAAATGGCATTCTTATGAACTCAAAATGCCCAAAAGGTGTTGAGAATGCGGTTTTATATCTATCTTTAGGCTCAACTTCAATCTGATGAAAGCCAGCAGCTAAGTCTAACACTGTAAAATATTTAGAGCCTCCTAATTGGTCTAATATGTCGGTTATATTAGGTGCGGTTTTTTCATTAAGCAGACGATAATCAATTACCATCCGCCATCGCCGATTCCCTTGTGGATCTGCTTTTTTCGGTACCACCCACACAGGTGAATTATAAGGTGAGTCAGATTGTTGAATTTTTCCCTCATCTAAAAGAGCTTTTCCCTCCTTTTCTACGAATTCTCGTTGAACTATAGGTAGTCGATGATTCGGTTTCCTGACTGGTTCCTCGTTTATAGTGTTTATAACATGTTTAACGACATTAGTACACCCTAGTTTATCCCCTTCAATAAAAAATTGGTAAGGAAATTTTTCGATAGTTTTAAGCAAGTTTCTTTTTTGTTCAGAATTTAAATTTGTTAAATCTAGTTCTGATATTAATTTTTGAAATCGATCCCTATGTGAATTAGTAGAATTTTCACTATTAACTGCCCTTTTTGCAGACCTTGGTGCAGATTCCATTACCTCAAATTCTTCAATTTCTACCGGCGGTACAGTTAATTCTACTTCACAAGCAGTGGTATTTATACAGTAAATTTGAATTTTTTCATTAACAACCGATACTAGTGATTCTCCTAGATACACTCCTGGTCCTGTAGGAACTAATGGCAAATATCCTTCTTTTAATTCAGGATTTTTTACCGGTAATGTAATCAATTGTTTTGTTCGGGCTTTTAATTTTATTTTCGCATTCTTTTTCGCTTCCAAGATAGGGAAAATACCTAACTTATTTTGTATTTGTTTTGTTTGCAGGTCAATCACCGAATTGGATAAAAATGGCATCCCCAACATACCATCGGATTCTATAGGAAAACTATTGGAAACAACTTGGAAAGGAATTGCAGTTTGATTTATTTTTATCTCGACTTGTCCACGAGTTCGCACGCCTTTTTCATTTATGCCTAATAAATCGTATTTTAAGTTTGAATTGATACAGATGTTTGATTTTACTCGTTTTTGTTTAATTAGATTTAATTCTGCTCCAGTGTCTATTATAAGACACCATTTTTAAAATCTGTACTGTTTAAATCAATACTGGGTAAAGGCCTTTTAACCGTCGCTGCAAAATTCATAATCACGCGTTTAAGAGGTGCTATTCCTTTAAAAAGCTCGTCGTTGCACCATTCCGATGAGCTTGTTATTCGTTTAAATTAATTTCTTTAGCGGCACGCGATTCTTCCTCCTTTTTTAAACGTTTTCTACATTCATCACATGTGTGACCAGACTTTTTACAATAATTACACTCAGTTTTATCCTTCCCAACATTTCTTTTCGCTGTGCAGTTCCTAGCAAGATGTCCGGGTTTTTGACAATTATAGCAAATAGGACGGTCAGCTTTCAGATTTGGACATTCTCTTACAATATGCCCTGGCTTTTTACAAGCATGACAGATGATCTGTTCATTTCCGGTCATGCGCAAACATCCTATAACTAGATGACCTTCTTCACCACATCCCTCACAAACTCTATTTGTTGCTAAAATTCGAGAATTAAAATTTTTATTGACCCGACCTCGATTTCCACCCCTATTATTAAAGCTATTAAATTTCCCACCAGAAAATTGACGAATTTTTGCATCAGTGTGATAAGGACGAAACCTATTTTGCGTTCGATTTTGATTTTCAAATTTTTTACGGGTCTCTTTTAACATATTCTCACGAGAAAATCTTTCTAAATCCTTCCGATCGAGTGTCGATTCACGTGCAATTTCCCATTCAGCGGTCCGGGCTAAATTAATCGCTTCCTGTAAGGTATTCGGATGTCCGCCCCTAACTCTAACAGCTAATTCTCTTTTCAATCCCATTATAAAATTATCTAGAGCAGTATCACGAGCAGACTTTATTAATGCCCTAGCATAATCTTCAGAGTTTGTTTCTTCTACTAGTTCAATTATATTTGTCAAAATTTCCCCCACTCTCGTTCCAAAATCTAGGAATTTTTCACTCTCTCTTTGAGCTACATTGGCAAGCATAGTATATATATGCCCTTCCTGCTATTCTAGTACGAACCATTAAAAATAAGTACTGTCGATCTCTAGCGGCAATTGAATTTCGGGCATAAATACAATCATTAATAAACCGCGAGACTGGTAAATTATATCCGTCAAAAGATTTAGGAATAAATTCGAGGGCTGCCTTGAATGGAATTGGATTCTCGGGCTCACTTAAGGGCACAGAGAATAATCCAGACGTGCTGGTCGCGCCTGTTAGCACGCTACCCTCTCTACCTGTATGCACTGCAGCAATCTGTAAATCAGGAATCTCTCGTGAAGTACTGGCTTGAGCAGAATACAAATTCATTGGATTTCCTGAATTCGCAGGCATTGCAGTTTCTTCATGTCTTCCCGAATCCCTCAGAAGTTCCGCAGCATTAGAAAATTGTTCACGATTCAAAAGGGGTGCATTCATGGTTCCACTGCGTAATCTCATATCCGGAGAATTGACTTCCGCACTTCTTAAATTATTCTCCACTGTCTGCCTATTAGATCGCCCTGTTGTTCTAGTAGACACCCTTGTCGCCCTACCACGAGTTGCTTTAGGCATTTTATAAATTTATATAAAAATTATAAACAAATGCTAATTAGGCTTTTGACCCCCTTTTTTTTACCTAACAAAAAAAAACCTATTTCGATCCTTGATCTAACCGAAATCAAAACAAATAAGAACCTCACAAACAAACAAAATCTCAATTGTTTATAAACATAAAAAATTACAAAAGCGAGATTGGCAATAATATTAGAGCGAAACGACTTACATTGGAAGTTCTGGAAGACAGGCTGACATGCTCTCACACACTATCACTTGCACCTTTTATTAATCCTCTGCTTTTTCACTTTTCACTTTCACTTTTGCATGTCAACCTTTTCGGATATTTCCCTCGATGGGCCTGACGACATAGGTTCTTGAATTTGAGGGTGGTGGGACCCACGTCGCTTCACAACCCCGGCCTTTTACCGGCAAAGATCACGAAGGAAACCCACTAAAACCTAAGTGACAGTTGCGGCCGTGTCTGGTTCCAAGTTTGATCCAGGCTTCCTCTAGCAGCTTCCTTCCTTTCTCTCTTTCCACCCCGTTTCACGACCCTACTTAGTTCAGCCCGCTACTAACCCTGCTAAAAATTACGGACAAGTTTCGGATTCCGAAATTGATCCGAACATATCCGGAATCAATCCCATTAACGTTTTTTCTCTGAAAGATATCCGGTTTAATCCGAAAATTGTACGAAAATAGTGAGGAATTTGTTTGGTTAAGTCCGAAAATCATCCGGACAACAAATGTCGACTCCCGACAGAGTCCGATTTCATCTGGGCTCTATCCGGAATTAGGAACCTGAAATAATTTTCATCTAAGTGTACATAGAAAGTAGTCGGGTCTAATCTGAAACTTGTCCGAACGAGATCTTCCACTCCGGAAAGAGTCCGATTTAAACCGAAATAATTTCGGACAAACATACGGAATCTGAAGAAAGTCCGAATTAATCTGAAAGTAGTCCGGGTGTGAAAATTATTATTCGCTAGAATGAAAGTGCAAATGGAAAAAAGTCTGGTTAAATCCTGAATCTGTCCGTCTGAAACACAAAATCTGGAACAAGTCCGAATCAATCTGAAATTAGTCCGGGTGGAAAAATTATTATTCGCTAGAATTAAAGTGCAAATGGAAAAAAGTCTGGTTGAATCCTGAATTTGTCCGTCTGAAACACAAAATCCGGAACAAGTCCGAATCAATCTGAAAGTAGTCCGGGTGGAAAAATTATTATTCGCTAGAATTAAAGTGCAAACGGCAACAGGTCTGGTGTAATTCGAAACTGCTTTGTTAAATCCGAAATCTGGTGGATAAAATCATCGAATCTGGAAAGAATTCGAATCGATTTCAAATCGGTCAGGCAGCTATACATAATTATGACTTTAGTGGACATATAAATATCTCTGACAGCTTCTTTATTTTGCCTTTAAGAAACATTCTTAATGCAAATTATATGGGTAAGGCGTAACAGAAAAGATACAAGGTACAATAAATAGTTTCTGATTTCAATGTTTACTTATGATGTATAAAAATAGTATACGAAGTGGAGGATTATATTTCTTTATATTTACGGTGAGACAAATTTTCAACATGTTTTTTAATTGAGCGGAGAAAACACGTATGCATATGATTTTGTGTTTTGGCCTTCTTAAAATATTAAGCTCTACTGAATTTCAATTGTGTTTGGAAGTGTAGAGAGATACATTTCATTATCTACATTGATAAAAACGCATTTGTCACTGATTGTCGAAAGTGGTATGACTTCTTTTTCCGTTTTATCTCCAAGTATTTTAATTATATTCTTTGAATGAAGATCATTGATGTTGCAATTCTTACATGGAGAATCCTTAGTACCACAAGTTAAAAATAATTTATCTACTATAAAATATCTAACTTCTGCCCAACTTTCTTCGTCAAAATACAATAGTTTTAAAATCCTTATGTATTCTCCATTGAAGAGACGAAAAACTGTGTCATTTGTTTTTTGTGGACGACGATATTCCACACTATGAACAATCATGTTTCGAAAAGTGCATCGATTAAAGGTTAAAACATCCGTGCGTTCTTGAGATAACTTCAAATAATCTGAATCTTTTTTTCCCTTCCCTAGAAAAACAACATCCTGAGCGCTACTACGACAGTAATTTTGTACTACGTTTCTAGAGAACAGTGATTCGCAGTAGGATAAGCAAGGAGATATTTCCGTTGATTCTTGTACAACGCTTTTGAAAACATTAGCCTGCAGTGTTCTTATCGCCATCTGGTCGTATATTCCTTTTGGACTATGTACACATTGTTTCAAATAAAAAATGGCATTTTCAGACGCAAAAGTTGAAGAGCTCCATATTGGACCACTTTTTCTAACACTCGGAACCAAATGTAGAAGACTATGCACGTTGAAAGTAACGGAACCTTCTCCATAAAGTATCTCAAATGATCCGACAAAATTTAACAAGTCTACTTCACATGGTCCAATTCCTCTGAAGTAATATTTCTTTGGAGTAAAGTGAATATTGAATTAGAGAACAATGCAAAATGTTTCAAAGCACAGTCGTTTAAGATTCCTTGTAGACAGGGTTCAGCATAGAACAGTAGCCAGGATCGCCATTCTGTTGCCTTCCATTTACACTTTTCCGATGTTAGAGGTCTCGACAGACGATGATTCTCGTGTGGAGGAGTCATTTGTACAATTCGTTCGTTAATTTTATCGACATCCGATTTGGAAAGGTGGATTGGACTGTTGCGATTATTCCAAGTTTTCCATGAATGAACGGCAACTCCGAGCAAATCTGCATGAAGGTAATCTCTCACGAAACTCCATACCATATCGATTGTTGACAATTCCGATAACACAGAATATCCTTTAACACCCTTGATAAATGTTTCCTTTTGAAGATTTTTTGTGTTCTTTCTTTTACGAGATTTCTGAGTTGCTGTAACCGCAGATTGTACATCCTCCATATGAGAATCGTGAGTCGTAAGTACTGGGTCTGTTTCTTTCATGAGATAACGCATTGAACCGTCTATCCAAACACCATAGCTGTAGCACCAAGAACAACCGTAATGCCCATTATACTGAACACGATTCTGCAAAATAGGTCGCGCTACAGTATCCACACTGCATAATAGAGGCTTCAGTAAAAAGCGAAAAGTTTCTCCGTCCTCATTGGTCCACGTAAAACCTTTCGTGCTTAGACTTTGAGCTTGCTCAACAAAAGATTTGAGGTACATATTCATTAAGGAAGGTTTCGGCTCTTTCTTTCCCTTCCATATTCCTGCGAGAATAGGATATTTGAAATGTAAATGTGCCGGCAATTCATTTAAAATAATAAGTATTGGCCAGAAAGATTCTATTGAACTGTTGAATAATGCCGCACCATCAGTATAAAAAATGTACGTTAAAATAATTACACGTGGTCCTTGTTTTTGCGATTCTGATAATATTCTCCTATATAATTCACTGTCGTACACATCTCGAATATTTCCGTCATTTTTATGATTTTGGTGTATGGCATTCAGATTTTGAAATAAACTGGTTCTAATGTTATCTGTTTGTACAAGCGTTTTCAGCTGATACTCAATGCTAATAGATATTAAACAGTTTGGCGAGTTCATCGACAATTTATATTTCTGTAGACATTGATCACATATCTTACTACATTTTTTAAACTTTTTTTTCGTAGTACCGGCTTCGAGAGGTAGTAAACAGGTTATACAATAAAAGTGGTACTTAATGACGCTGTCTGGTGGATTGAAAATGTCCGAGAGGTAATAATCACTTATATCCCAATGTTTAAACCTTGGTCCAGCAAATACTCTCACCATATCAATAAGTGCTCGTCTGGCTCTATAGCACAGAGAAAATCTGACGCAAAATCCGAAAATCATGAGAATAACATTTGATATTTTTAACCCTGCTTCTTCAAACATAATATCAGTATCTCCTAGATAGTAATTTTTTATTCTTGACATATCTAAAAAATCTGATTCGTTGTCAGCTTCTGCAAATAAGGTATGAATTTCGGGCGGCATATTATTTCCACTACTCTTTAGCGATTTGTCATTATATTTCGGTAATGGAAAAATATCTTGTGGTAATACGATAGTAGGTGGTTTTGAGTGGTCATCAGATTGCACACAAAAATGGTTCTGAATACAATTATCGTCGTCTGAATTGGATGTGAAAGAAGAATCATCTTCTGGGGAAGACTCGTCCACATGACTTATATCAATGACTGATGAGCTGTCTGTGCTTGTTTTCGATGAATATGATGTCGATAAAGCTGGTCTCTTCTTCTTAGCTTCTTCTTTTTTATCTGAAAAAATAATGGGTCATTTCACAGAATGTATACATTTTATAAGAAAAAGAAATAAAATGTGAGTTGATTTTAATACAATTTTGGTTTTAATTTGATTTAAATTTATTTTCGCAGATATTAGGTACATGATATTTTACCATTTATTCAAGTGGATTTATAGAGACAACGATGGCAAAAATCAATAATGATAGAACTTTAAACATTTTTCTTCGTAAGATAATGGCCGAATGGCTTTGTAAATATCGTAAATTCTTATTAATCATAATTGTAAAATACCATAAGATCTGAAGGTTTTCTATAAAGAATACAAATCTCAAAGAAATTGTTTTGAAATAAAATAAATGGGATGAAAACTTCTTTTCGTACGTGGCAACGCAATATTTTCTTCAATGTCCATATGAATTTCAGGTGAAGGTACCAGCATATCACTGTCAGCACTTGGCTGTATCTCTGAATGTCCCGAGGTTAATTGTGACAATTCTGGAATAAAATTTGTCCAGAATATGAATATTATACAGATTTTATAAGAAACAAATTCTGAAAGAACTGGTTGTTCATTTCTGCAGACTTATGAAATTAACATACATGTTTAAGAATAATAATTTATAAGCCGAAATTCACAACCTGAAGCAAATTTTGTTAAGCTTAAACGTCATATGGAAAGGTATTATTTTGTAACATAAACAGAATCAAGCGTTATGGTCTTTCTTAAATCATTGAAATATATTATAAAATTGGAATTCACGTGATGTAAAAGTTTGAAAGGAGGGAGCAGAAAAATATCGTATATTCAAAATTCTTTTCTTGTTCAAACTTTCAACAAAGTTAATTCAAGTCAAAATAAACATACATTGCAAGAAAGCAACAGTTTATTTTTCTCACATACAATTTTACAATAAATAACAATAATAACACGAAATAGAAGATTTCCATAAGCTGGGAGTTTTCCATATAAATAAAATGACTAACATTTTTTGGTGCCTTTCACAATGTAAAGAGCGAGCCAAACAATTGCTTGAGCACACTTCATTTAAATAAATAAAAATTAGTTTCATTCAATGAATATTTTAAGAAAAAAGTGCTAAAAGGTCTTAGCCTCAAAATCCAATAACTTCATTGTATTTATTAAATAATAGTATCGAAATTTTTGACGTACAATTAGAAAAATCGGCTCTACAAAGCGAAAAAGTATCCAATTGTATTATTTTATGATTAAAATGACAAAATCGAATATTGAGGTTAATGTCCCCGTCTTCCGAATTCTAACGCTTTATTTCCTGATCGAAAATAAGAGTTTATATATACATATAAAAGGAGAATATTTTTACCTGCATTTATTCCAAAATCTAATTTCGATTTCCAACGTTGAGCAGTTCTCGGATGAATATTTTTGTTTTTATTAGGATTTTGTTTGTAGCTTCTGTTTATCGGTCTTTTATTTGTACACTCATTATCATCACTATCACTGGAACTCATGTTTCTCACAAGAAATGTGTCTAATTTTTCAGCCGAGAATAATTGATTCCTTAATTATGTATGAATAGATTGTAATCAAAATCCCGATTCTTTCAGTGTTTATATAGTTTTAAACCACACGTGTTACTGTTATGTGCTTCACATTTGATACGAATATTGCCTCTCGAACTCGGCCGCTCGGCTTCAACCGCGTGACTATCACACAGGCGCAAATACTATTATACTATTTATCAGAAATATACAATATATTTTTTGTAGGAACAAAAGAAAGTTGAAATGCCAAAAGGACTTTTAAAGAACACAGAAGAATCGAAAGAATTACAAGGCCAAATAGTACACAAAAATCGAATAATCTGGAGGATGAAGAACCACTGGAAGATAATGAAAAGGTATAAAATTCATTTTTTGTTTTGCTGAAATAACGAATGACATACGATTTCGAGACGAAGTTTTTATGATCTAAAGTTTTTCAATCGTCTTTTAGAGAAACGAATATTGACTGAATCCATTTGAAATCAAACAGGTCCCAATGGGCACACGATATTAGAAACGTTTATGTAACATTCTACAAACGTTCTAGGAACATCCCAATGTCCACTGTCCGAAAGACGTTCTTAGAACGTTTTTGGAACGTCTTTCGGACATTGGGCATTGGTATGTTCCTGGAACGTTTGTAGAGTGTTACATAAACGTTTCTAATATCGTGTGCCCATTGGGGTCTTAAAATTCAAGTCGTTGAGGACGAAATATATTGTTTTTTAGAAGTAATTATGCGAACCCGTATATTTTTACGATTTCAGGAAAACAATTTTTCTGCATAGTTATGAGTAATCGAATGTTTCAATTTTCATACAAAATTTACCTTTTTATTTTTTGCAATTTTTTTTTAAGTTTGCACTTCTGTAAGGAAAACTGCTTTTTATGCGGGCCAAACCATTTTTGTGGGTACGAGAATTTTTTTTCGAAAAATTGAATATTCCAATTTTCCTCGCCAACAAGATTTAGGATATCATAAAAGAGTAAGATGTCTTGTTTGTAGAACTTTTTAAACCGTATAAAATATAAATGTATGAATTTCTTAATATTTTTCGTATCTATAGTTTGAGAAAAAATGCAATAATTTAATTTCCTGGAACAATATTTTTATACGGTTGCGAGACTAGTGTGTAACCCACATATAAAATCAAAGGTTTGAAAATATCTTCCTTACAAAGATGAAAATTGAACCATAAAATGAGGTAGGGCTTTTGAGAAAACAGGCTTTTAATATTTTCAATAAAATTTATGCTATTTTGTAAATTTGGAACTGTTTTCAAATTTCTTGGCAGAATTCAACACAGTACGATAAAACTCATCAGAATATGAAAAGAAAGCTCCAGTACTTTAATTACATCCAAATTTATGGAGCTTTAATTTAAAGGAATTTTTTTTTTTTTTAATTTTAAAATTGAAACAGATTCTACGACTTGAATTGTATCTATCTGCTTGGTTTTCAGTAGATCCGGTAATTATTGCCATGAGTTAAAAAATTATTAACTTTATTTGAAATAACAAAAAATTAATATGCTATAATTATGAATGAGGCATATAACATATACGTCATAACACTCGGATGATTTTTTAACCAAATAGAGCCCAACTCTTCAGGCGTCTAAATGTACGTTTTCAAAAGGTAGACGTCGGCGCCCATGCTTTTTGTTCCTTTACCCTATGCGTATGCTTATTTAAACCTATCTCTCTTTCAATATAATAAGGAAACCGAAGGAATCGATAGAAGTGGCCTCGTAGTAGAGTATATAAAAAAATCAGTAATTTGGAGCTCGAGAACAAATCTCTAAAAACTTTGATTCTTAAAATGAAACATAAAAACGTAAGTTGCGTAAACCAAGTTTAATTTCAGATTTCTACATACGATTGTAGTACTTGTAGACCACTATTTTTTTTCTTACTATAGAACGATAATGATAGGGATGATGGGAACATGTTCAATGAAGAAATAGATGCTCTTTTGCGAGATTATCGACGACAAATCATTCAATTAGAAATGGAGAATAGATCCTTAAAAAAATCTAATATACGCATGCAGGATGAGGTCGTAAATTATTTTGAAGAAGTACACTGTAAGTTTGTGGATAAAGTTCTGCATTATATACTTTTTTCAGATTTTATTCGAAAATAGTGTATTTTCAATATTATTACATGAATTGTTTGCAGCAAGTATCAAAAAAGTTAGTACAACAGCTCAACAGGAGCTAGAGAAAAAATTAATATCTGAAGAAGAGCTGGCAATTGGAGAGGTGAATCCTGCAACAAACGAAGTATGTCAATTTATTGCTATTTTTCTACCCTGTCTGTAATATACTTTTTGATTGAATGTAATAAAGTGGTTCTTCATTATAGATCCATGCAGGCCACGGGGTATGGATTGACCGAGACATATATGACACTATTCGCTTCCAGCCAAAGATCACAGCACAGAAATTTATAAAAGGTATCGCCACAGCAATCTTTTCAAATGAAATCCTCAAAAACAGCACTGTGAAAGGCTTAAAAAATGGGAAACCGGGACTTCCTCCAACAGGTCTCAAAGCTCTAGCTGGTGATTATTATTTTGCAGAATATATTTTCAACCTATTGTTATTTTTCACATTGTTAAAATATACCATTGTATACATTTTATGCATATACTTTCTTCCAGACTTCTCTAAATTTTGGATGATCAAAGTTAAACAAATAGACACATCTGAAGTATACGAAGAACTACGTAATATTACGAGTTACCTGAACCACAAAATTGCAGACCTATATCGGGACTTGACTACAAAAAGGAAAAGATGTACAAAAAAAGACAAAGATATATTGCGCAAAAATTCGAAAAAGGCTAAAAATTCTGAAGAATTTATTCAGGATACTGATTCCAATGATGACACAAATGACACGAATAAGACGAATGCTGTTGAAGCTGAGGAAGATGAAGGTGGAAAAGATAACGGAATAGAGAAAAATATTTTTGAAAGTGTGGAAGATGGACAAGTCGAGTTAGATAACTCAGATAGTTTTGAAGGTAGAAAATATGAAGATGAAGAGGACAAAGGAGATCATGTGAATGATTCCGAAAGTACGGAAAAAGGAGAGTCTGTGACAGATGACTTTGATCCTCTTAAAGATAAAAAAGATGAAGATGGAAATGAGAAAGGAGATGAGGGGACGAAAGATGAAGAAGGTGAGCTAGCTGAGTAGCCGACGTTCTTAGAAGTAATGGTAGATGATGTTGATGCAGAATAACAACAATAAATAATATAAAAATGAATTTAAAAAAAATTAGTTTAGTATTGAATATTTTATCACATTCCTATCCTAGATTCTGAAGTATGAGTTATATAAAACTTGACTTAATCGCTTTTCATCAAATCCCGACGTTTGGAGCTAAGATGAGTCAGAAAAATCGATTTGTTCGATGGTATTTGTCTACGTCTGTCTGTCTGTCTGTCTGACTTTGTCCTCGTTCTGGTTATCCTTTTCGTTGTTTATGAGCATGATAACTTTCAAAACAATTATTTAATTGCTTTTCGCTTTCCTATTAGCGGCCACTGAGATATAAAAATATTTAGTGGAAAATATTAGGAAATTATATAGTTCATTGGTAAATTACATTCTACAAGTGTAATATGTCCTAATTTCAGACTAGATCAGATTACTTTCGGATTAATCGCATTCCTTAGACCGCATCAATTTCGGATTTGACCGGATGAGATCCGTATTAGCTGCATTCGATAGACCTCACAAATGTCGGACTTGAACGGATGAGGTCCAGATTAATCGTGTCCGCTAGACCGTGCAAAATACGGACATAAGCGGATATAATCCGGATTGATCGAATCCGTCAGACCGTACAACTTTCGGATTCTACAGGACAATATTCGGATTTATTACTTTTTTCGTGCTACTTCATCCGGATAATTTTCGAATACGACCGGATAGAATGAGGATGACAAAAACCGGATGACGTCCCGGACAACACCGGGTAAATTTCGGAATCCGAAACTTGTCCGTAATTTTTAGCAGGGAAGGTTAGTACTTGAGAGAAAATAATCCTTGTCTGCTTCCACGATGGTCTCAGATCCTCAGCAACTCTTACGATGTCCTCATAAATTTGGTCCTTTTTAAAGAAAAATTTTATTTTCAAACTGTTGAAACTGTTCCTCGAAATACACTGCGCAAGTGACAACCACACTAAAACTTAAGTTTGAACATTATTATTCACAAAGGTTTTTTCTTTTTCTCACAGTCACTTGATTCACTTAGAGTTTTCAGTTTTATTTATTTATTTTTTAGTAATCCACTCGCGGCACAATCACAATATTATGTGACGCGCCGAGTCAATTCAAGCGGGAACCGTCGGTAATTTTAAATTTCATTATTTAAATTTGAATAAAATTTTGAACTTGGATGGCTGGATGTGAGCTCTCCACGTTTTAAGAGTGGAAACTCACCTCACCTAGAGTGGAAACACTTCTTGGAAAAAAATAAAACTATTTAATATAATATTTAAAGAATTTGAAAATCTTTCTGTGGAAAAAATGACGCTTTCGACTGCGCTGGGATTCGAGCCCAGGTCTTTCGATTGCCGGTCGAGCGCAGTCGAAAGCGTCATTTTTTCCACAGAAAGATTTTCAAATTCTTTAAATATTGAATTTATTTGCATTATTTGCGATATAAGAGTTTGAAATTGTCTACGAGGACACCTGTCGACAACGTATCCTATCTGATACGCGACTAGTGATCCTCCGATAATGTAGGCAGTGACAAAAATTTCAAACTCAACTAATTAATTTGAAATTATTTAATATAATTTTAATATAAAAACAAGGTAATTAAATAAATGATAAAAGATTATTTAATTAGGCAAAATAAAACACATATATATTTGGAAAGTCCTACAGTTACATATAACATAAACTTGAAACTTATAATTCACATTCAACTTCAAAGTCAAAGAAAATGATCGGTCACGATTTCGCGCGCGGATCGATTAAGTTCAATGGCCAGAAAAAATCTGATCTTCAGCGACGAAGTCTCGCGAGCTGCACCGTCATATGTGCAGTTGCGCACCATCCTTGCGTCTTCCCACTAATTAGAACTAGTGCGGCTAGCCAATAGTATTGATTATAAATCCCTACTCATTATGAGTACCACAGCATCAAGGGCTGCCGCTCAAGCTTATAGTCACGTATCACATACTCGAAATTCCTATGAAATCTATGTCGTAAAACTATCATCGTCTTTTAGAACTAAACTACCTGTCACACTTAGATCCTATTTGTTTATTCTAATATAATTAATGTGTCCTGGTTATTCAGAAGATAATTATAATAGTCCTATGTCGCGATATTCTGGCGCCTGAATTTGATAATAATTTTACGTTCTACTTAGGTTCTAAGAAAAGTCTTTAAATAATAAATGCTTTGCTCAAAGCACATATTCTAAATATTATAAAGGCTAGTCGCATTTGGTTCTTAATTATTAACTGTAGAATAAACACATAATAACTATACTGATATCATGCAGCATTCATTTTCATTATATTTCTCTATGTCGAATCGCTCTTATTCTATGCCAATCTCATTAATTTATGTATAATTATTTATTTCATGAATAATTATAAAACTATTCTTTTATTTCATCGAATATTTAATTCGAGATCATTTAAACTTTCGCGCAGAAATCAAAGCGCCTCTAGTGGCAAAATCGACTATCGTCACATTGGTCCTACTTGATTTTATATTTATATGGCTTTCGTTATAAAAAGTCATAACGAACTTTTTAAAATGTAGCAATAAATCGTTTACATTGCGAGTTTTTTTAAAATAGTCGGATGGAGTAATATATTTACCGTGAAATAGAAATTACACTTTAAAGACACAACAAAAACAAATTCTGTTTTATTTAAATAAGTTAACTATTACCCTTTATTTGTACATTTATTATGAATATATGTTTTTTAATTTTTGTTGAAGATTCATAATTTGGAGTTACATTCTTCTTCAATGAAAACAAAAAAATCTATTAAAAGTAACTCGAAATTTTTTATTTATTTTAGAGTCCTTATAGATGTGCTCGGTTAAGAAAAGGAGCAATACCTAGATTGTTCCCTGGATGCCCTGCTTACTTGTCGAAACCTGCTGCAAAAAAAGAAACTCGCCTACAAAAAAACGCAAATTAGAAAGTGTCCATCAGAATACACAGGCTCCAAAAAGAAGAAAAAAGAACAAGGGTTTAAGTGCAAGTAACAACTTCACAAATGAACACAATGCAATCAATAGTGATAATGCAATGCCTTCTGTTTATGACAGTCAAAATCGAGAACTGCTGTTCTCGTCTATTTTTGAATTTCAAACGAAGATTTTTTCTCCTCTTTCGTGGTCAAGACAAAATATTTATGCTGAATCAATACGCGCAATACAATTTACTCAATGGATTGTAAAAAAGCAAGGAAAAGATGATATAGAAACTGTATGTACAAAACAAATTCTCATAGACGAGAATATGACCATTCGAATTGATGTTATGGGAAGAAGACTAAAACTCGAGGATTTTGGTCTAAAAAGGAACGTTGCATTGACAGTTAACGATATTGAGAATATAATAAAAATTGTAGGTGATCGTAAGATTTGCTCTGGATGTGCAGAAATAGATGCAAGTGAAAATATTATTACATCGTTCACATGTCGAGATAAAGAAGGATATTTGCGACACACCTCTTGTCCACTCATTTTGCCGAAAGAAATTAGTGACTGCAGTGATAAAACGAATGATAAATGGAAATTTTGTTCCCGGGCAAAGCACACTTTAAACCAGAAATTAGTACGTATTCAAAAAAGTAAAGAAATCGTTAAAAAATATTTGAAATTTAAAAATCTTAGTCCTCAAACTAAAAAGAAAATTCAAAGCCTGCGAGATAAACTCAAGGTTGAGGCAAAAGGGAAAATAAGAGCTCAGCATAAAATAAGTCTTTTAAAGAAAACTGTAAAATCCTGTCAACAAAAAATAGCTGATATTCAAACAGAAAACTTGAACAAAATATTAGATAACCAGGAGTGTCTTAGTAGAAACGAAAACATAGCAATCACAGAAATGTTTGCAGCTGCTAGGAAAAAGAATCCAAAATTGCTGATGGGGCAACGACTAATAGGAAAGTTTGGGCAGAACTAGGTTGCAGTGGAAAATTGGACTCAATTAAAAATTCAGTTCAACATCCCCCTGACGAAGCGCGCAAGATCTTTTTCTTCTCAGATGCACCTCGCTTAATCAAGAACGTACGAAATCATTTGGCTAATAACTCCAAATTACAGGTGTGTTAATTAAACAATTAATGTATTTATAAAATTCTAAAAATGTATTATAAAACTTTGCTTGCTAATTATCGCTATTTGTTATCATCTATATTAAATCAAAAGTGTCATATCAATTTCAGATTCATGAAAACGAAAGTCTAGTACAATGGGACTATTTAAAAATTCTTCATGACATTGATAAACTGCAACCAACATGTAAACGACGCTGTCCTAAAGTTTCTGATGCTCATATTGACATTGCCAGTAACAGCTTGACAAAAATGAGAGTCTTTTTTGCTGTTCAAGTATGTTTTTTTCTATGTATGTGCTTCTGCATATTTACCTAAAAGTATTATTCACATATGAAATATTTTATCCGTATTTTTTATACTACACAGATTTTGAGCAAATCTGTTGCAAACGGCTTACGCTTCTACAGAGCCTACGATGCAAGGTTAAAAAATTGCGAATCAACGGCTGTATTTTGTGAAATTTTTAATCACTTATTTGATGCTCTAAATCGCACAACAGCGGAAACTGGATTACGCCTTGGCTGTACAGATTTCAAAGTATATTTCGACTTGTAACACAATTGCATGCTTTTTATCCTCTTTGAAGTATATCATTTTATTCTTCACCTTTATTCAGGTTCTAGAAGACTTTCTCAAATGGCTGAATGACTGGGAGAAACGAGTGAATGATAATTTGATTCCTCGAAAATATTTCCTTACGGACAGCACTGCTGAAGGCCTGAGAATGACAGTACGCTCCACAATTGATTTGGCAAATTATTTGCTCAAGGAGAAAAATTATGATGTAATCTTAACAGGAAAAATCAATCAGGATCCCTTGGAAGTAAGTTCATATCTAAGGTTCTCTAATTTATGCGAAACGTATCACTCAATGCACTGAGAGAAATCCTATTAGTTGTGCTGACTAAAAGGTCACAACTATATATTTTTAGTAAGCAGCACCAAAAAGTTTGTAAATGTTACTAAGTTTTTTTGTAAAATTGATCAAATTCATTTATTTTGAGGAATGTAAATATTTTGTTTCCATATGCAATATTTCGTGTGTAAACATGACTTGCAATTCTTTGGTAATAGTAAACTTCAAGAAATAATTGTACAGACGAATTACATTTCACCTGCTTATCAACTGTTTTGAATCGTTTTGAAATCGTTACATATATTGATTTCTTAAAATTTTGTTTTTGTTCTTCATCAAAATGAGAAGAATTAAATCGTGGTAATTTTAAAGTATAATTGTAAACTGTTGTGCAGTTTTTGATGAAAAACCTCTCAACAATTATCATCCTTTGTTACATTTTGAAAAACAATAATTAAAAAAGTTTTTCTCCTAAACAATTCTAACCTGAGAAAGTTCCCATCGACATTAACAAAATTAAAATAGATAAAATGGTAAATTTAACATTTTTTTCAATGTTGCAATTACGATTTTAATCATGTATGGATGAAAAAAATTAGTCAGTTTCTGATTAAGATATTGGAATAGTTTTTGATACAACTTTTCTCCGTTATGTCGAAAAAATATATATTTTTGTAATAACTACACTGGACAAATAGTAAAAGCAATTAACGCAATTAGTAAGTTTTACAAAAACGTATTGGTAACATCTATTATAAGCTCCATACAATGTGGGAATGCATGAAAATAGTCGCGGCTACAAAACGGACCAAATAATCGGATTTTGTAAGTTTTACTAAAAATTTTAATCATTGCTACTCAGTTAATATTGCTGTAAGAACTAAGGAGCTTAGATGATACAGACTAAAAAACATACTTGTGTCCCTTTTTTACAAAAAAAAATAGGTAACCACGACTAATACTTTCTCTCAGTGTGACTTAGAATCAAATATAACTCTCAACTTTTATATTTTATGAAATTTCCACATCAAATGGGTGTCAATTTTTATGAGAATTTAATAAAGTACGAGATTTCTAAGTTATATTTAATTCTAAGCCAACATACAATAATTATACGCGTCGTATAAACTATATTTCCTTAGTAACAATGTAAAAGAATCAAGATTGAGAATTGAAAAATTCTATATTTTGTATATTTACAACGAGTTTGTCTTCAGAAATTTTATAGTGACTATCATCATCTTTTGGTTATACGTCAATTGTAAATATTATATACATCTTTTGATTTTCTTTTAATAGATTTTTTTAGTAAGTCTTCATAAATATTATTATACAAATTATCATCATTTGATTATACATCAATTGTAATTATAATTATATATACACCTTTTGATTTCCGTTTTATACTTTCTTTTGTAACTACTTGTATAACCAAAAATAATACATTGCTGCTAAATAAATAATGTAACCAACATAATATTATTATTATTTTTTTTTTTATCATGTTTGTTCAGTTCTTAGGCATCGAGTCAGTTTTTTCTTAGGTCCCTTGATTAAAATTATAAAACCAGTTAAAAATGCGCAAAAAGAAAGGAAGGCAAACGTTTCGGCCACATATGGGGGCCCCCTTAAGTGCCAAAAAATCAAAGATTAATTAAAAATTTATGTAAACGATTGGTAAATAGAAGATAATTAAAAAAAATTATCATAGAAATTAAAAACTTATCTCCGAGCTTGCAATTCAAAATGAAGCAGTCCAGTATGCAGCATCACGAATTGAAAAAATATTTGGAGTTCACTATGAATAAAAAACCACTCGGATAAACTGAAAAAGTATAAAAGATTTTGCACACGAACCGACCGCAATTTTTTTCCAAAAAATGTTTATTATTAAAGAAGGATGCCAAATTGGTTCTCAATGGCAAAACGCGAACAAGTTTTACATTTATGAAAAATTCTCGTGAAGACTTTATTACCGGCGTCTCTCACAGAATGATCTGAACTGTTTTAAAAACCGACTCGGGACATGTGGCTTTGCTGACCGAAAATTTTTTTCTATAATAATTTTCTATAAGAGGGCCCCCATATGTGGCCGAAACGTTTTCCTTCCTTCCTTTTTTCGCATTTTTAAATGTAATTATAATTTTAATCAAGGGAAATAAGAAAAAACTGACTCTATGCCAAAGAAATGAACAAAAATTATAAAAATTATATTAATTTGGGTCAATAAAATAATAGACATGTTATCAAACAGGTCACTTTGAAATTTTAAAATGGCACTTTGATTATAAAGCTAGAATATCTAACAGTTCTAACCATTTTCAGAACTAGTTAAATTTAATAATACGTCAAATGTGATACTTAATATCACGAATATTTAAATTGCATTTTTATTAATTACTAAAGATAAATTTATTATCATTTTATCAAAACATCTCAGAATAAATCTGAATGTAAAATAAACAACTTTCAATTTTTTAAAAATATTGAGTAAAATTACATATATCGATATTATAATATTTGATCTTTATGTAACGTCTTGCTTGCAAATTCAGTGTAAAATGGATTGTCCGTGAAGCCTCTATACAAAATCGTTTTCTTGAAAAATAAACGCCTTCGTCCACTCGTGAAAATCATCATAAACGTCTCGAATTTCTTAACTAAGTACAGGACAATAGTCTTCTTCAAGGAGGAAAAGAACCTCTCAGGATTGCTTATAGGAAAAAAATTTTCGGTCAGCAAAGCCACATGTCCCGAGTCGGTTTTTAAAACAGTTCAGATCATTCTGTGAGAGACGCCGGTAATAAAGTCTTCACGAGAATTTTTCATAAATGTAAAACTTGTTCGCGTTTTGCCATTGAGAACCAATTTGGCATCCTTCTTTAATAATAAACATTTTTTGGAAAAAAATTTCTTTTTTCGCATTTTTAAATGTAATTATAATTTTAATCAAGGGAAATAAGAAAAAACTGACTCTATGCCAAAGAAATGAACAAAAATTATAAAAATTATATTAATTTGGGTCAATAAAATAATAGACATGTTATCAAACAGGTCACTTTGAAATTATTATTATTATATACAAGAAATTATTATACTTAAAAACTACCAGATTTATATAAAAAAATACTTTACTCAATAAATTCAGGATCTACTTAAAAGATTCTTTATTTTAATTCTCAGTTTTAATTGTTTCTAAATTCATTCCTTTATTTATCTGATATATGAATTTAATAATATTAAAAATCTCTGTAATTTCACTGACGTTTACAAAACTGTTAATGCGAATTATTGCAGTGAAATTGTAGAATTTTTATTGAGAGCTTTTATATCAGATTAATATCACTGAACTGCTATTCTTTCCTGATTATGTTTATCTAGAGATTCTTTGGTACCATTCGCCTAGCTGGAGGTACAAATGACCATCCCGCCACTCCTACTTTCCTTCAGATTTATAAAATCCTGACTTTCTATAGCATCCGTAAGTCACCAAAAACCGGAAACTGTAAAGTTTTAAATGATACTCCTACGAAACCTTTGATTCCCATGCCAGAGTTGAAGAGAATTTATAAAACAAACAAGAAAGAATCTTTTGTAAAGAAAATAGAAGAAAAATTAAACTTAGTCATCGAGAAGGAAGATAGTGATTTTATGGATTTCACGAACGCTACAGATCATGATTATAATTTACCATATGTTGTGGATTGTCTAATGTATTACATTACAGGTCAAATATGTCAGAATTTGAAAATGAGAAACTGCATGGATTGCAAATCCGCAATTTTTTATTCTGCTAACAACGAAAGTATATGTCAAACCCAAATTAATCATCCTGTGGCAAAACTGATCACTTTAGATCAAAATCACCATCTTCAGCACCCGAATTTTAAACTCTTCAATTTTATAAAATCCATTGAAAACTCGTTTTCTCTGCATTGCAAGCAAAGTCATGTTTTTGACTTAGTTTTAAATGACATGTCCAAATTAAAATTTTACTATCCTTATGCAGAACATGGTACAGAAGTTTTGGCCTATACGATTCATTCATATTTGCAAATTAGAATGCGACAATTTGCTAAAATTTCTTTAGCTGATCAAAAAAAAACTAATTTACAAAAAAAAAAATTAGCGAAATTAGCTGAAACCTAATTTTAACTTGAAATTTATTGTATAAGAATTTGAAAAATAACTTACGATTAATTTGATTAATTTCATGCCAAAGATAAAAATATTTGTGATAAAAAATAATATTTTATGTAACAAATAAAATGCACACAAATAATAAACGCATTCTTCATCATTAAATATATTTAAGTGTTTGAATATAATATATACTTAACGTATTAAAAAATTTACCGAATTATAAAATAAATGAAATGTTAAATTCCCAATAGTAATTAATAATATTTAAAGAATTTGAAAATCTTTCTGTGGAAAAAATGACGCTTTCGACTGCGCTGGGATTCGAGCCCAGGTCTTTCAATAATTAATAATTTATGAATAATTAAATTTTGGGTTTCATTTATAATTTCATGAATTTTAATAACTAATAATAATATTAATCATTAAATATGTACAGCAGTTTTTATTTTTGGGAATTGAAAAATTTGTGGGAAAATTTAATAATTCGTTTATTTAATTTTTTGACAATTTTTCCGTTAATTTGTGTGTTTGAAGTAAGTACATAATTCTTATTTACTACCTGACTCTACACTATGTGGAAAAATGATTTTAAAACGATTTTTAATATTTATTTTGTAATTTTTATGCAATTTTCCTATGCTATTGCATGGTTTTGTAGGACCAAGTTACTACTAGCGCCGCCGCACGGCCGTTTTCAACTCTCGCGTCACAATTTTTACATTGAGCAGTATAGCGAGTATAGCGGTTGCACCCCCTTGGTCGGGACTTTGAGACGTCGGGATTTTGATATACAGTAAAACCCCATTTATCGCAACACCCGTTTATCGCAACTCCCGTTTATTGCAACTTGTCTCTCCCGTTTATCGCAATAAACTTTACCATTTTTTTCTCCCTCTTATTAGTAGAAGGAGTGGTCACGTGATTCTTAAGGATAGGCGGAAATACCCCTCACTTTTAAATTTGTGATGCATATATTTATATGAATTTTCGTATATTAGGGAGATATGAAATATATCGTTTATATGATATGAAACTATCGTTTATGTATATATTGCTACATATTTGTGTTTTATATGTAACAGAAAAATATATAAATTTTTCACATTTCAATGTATATTATTATGACAAATTATAGCATGAATTGTGCCTAGTACAGCAATCGCTTTACCAATTGCGAATCAATTGTTTTACGAAATGCGGGAATATTTCTACTGAAAAAAATTCAATCATGCATTCGAAAATTATGAGAGAAATATGTAAGCTTTAAAGTAATTACAATGTATTGTTTGTACTAGTCGTTTACTTACCATCGTTCGGTTCCACGTTTTCACTCATTTATAATTGCACATATAATGACAATAAAAAAACGCATTCGAGGTTATTGGAACACGACTGTAAACAATGATAAACAGCGAAAACGCATGAAACTATTCGTTTAGGCGCATGTGCTGATAATCAGTTGTTCAAGCTGGTGGCGAAGAAGTGGGAACCCCTCCGTTTTTGTGATAAACGGGAGGCATTTGATTGGAAGGTGTTGCGATAAACGGGGTTTTACTGTACGTCAGATTTTCCGTATAACCTGGCGGCTTTTTTTCCCAGTGCACGATTCAAAGTCATTGAACAAATTTATAAGATTGAAAAGTGCGGTAGGGTATTAATTGTCTAGAAATCGATTTCTCCAAAAGTTTTTTTCTCCCAGAAACTTTCATCTTCAGGCTACACTTCCTGATCGCTTATTATTTTCATAATAGAGAGACTAACACTTGTCAAAATGGGTGAATGTCGGTAGTGGAGAAATGTGTAATTTTGAAATTGAACAATACATGGGACTTAGAGTAAATTCTTTGAGAAGCATTTTGAAAAGTGAAGTACAACAGAAAACTTTATTAAAACTATAACTGTGAAGGTTAATAATTATATTTGAACATTAATGAATACAAAAATAAATTCTATTGCATTTTCAATGACCCCGTTGTCTAGGATCATGCACCAGGTTGCTAATGCAATACTCCACAGGACCTTTTTTTTATATTCATATATTAAGAGTTATGAAAACAACTTAAAATGCATTTTCAATGACCACGTTGTCCATGATCATGCACCAGGTTGCTAAAATAATAATCTACTGGAACTTTTTTTATATTCACATTTAAAAGTTATAAAAACAATTTACAATGCATTTTGAATGACCCCGTTGTCTAGGATCATGCACCAGATCGCTAAAATAATAATCTACTGGAACTTTTTTTATATTCACATTTAAAAGTTATAAAAACAATTTACAATGCATTTTGAATGACCCCGTTGTCTAGGATCATGCACCAGATCGCTAAAATAATAATCTACTGGAACTTATTTGAATTAGAACACTAATTCTTTCAAAAGCAAATTCTTTCGCATTTGCAAAGACCCGGTTGCCCAGAATCATGCACCAGACTGCTAAAACAATACTCCACAGGAACTTTTGATATATTTATACATAAATAGTTACAAAAACAACTTATAATGCATTTTTAATGACCCTGCTGTCCACGATTATGCACCAGGTTTCTAAAATAATAATCTACTGGAACTTGTTTTAAATTCGAACACTAATTCTTCCAAAGGCAAATTCTATTGCATTTTCAATGACCCCGTTGTCTAAAATCATGTACCATGTTGCAAAAACAATACTTCACAAGAACTTTTGTTTATATTCATATATTAAGAGTTACAAAACCAACTAACAATGCATTTTTAATGACCTTGTTGTCCAGGATCATGCACCAGGTCGCTAAAATAATAATCAACTGGAACTTTTTTTAACTCACATTTAAAAGTTATAAAAACAAATTACAATTCATTTAAGTGACCCCGTATTCCTGAATAATGCACCAGGTTGCTAAAATAATAATCTGCTGGAACTTTTGTTTATATTCATATATTAAGAGTTACAAAACCAACTAACAATGCATTTTTAATGACCTTGTTGTCCAGGATCATGCACCAGGTCGCTAAAATAATAATCAACTGGAACTTTTTTTAACTCTAATTTAAAAGTTATAAAAACAAATTACAATGCATTTTCAATGACCCCGTTTTCCTGGATAATGCACCAGGTTGCTAAAATAATAATCTACTGGAACTTTTTTTATATTTATATATTAAGAGTTATGAAAACAACTAACAATGCATTTGTAATGACCCTGTTGTCCAGAATCATGCACCAGGTCGCTAAAATAATAATCTACTAGAACTTTTTTATATTCACATATTAAGAGTTATAAAAACAACTAACAATACATTTTTAATGACCCCGTTGTTTCGAATAATGCACAAGGTTGCTAAAATAATAATCTACTGGAACTTTTTTATATAAGTTTATATAAGTTTATATAAGTTGTTTTTATAACTCTTAATATATGAAAATAAAAAAAAGTTCCAGTGCAGTATTGTTTTAGCAACCAGGTGCATGATCCTAGACATCGGGGTCATTGAAAATGCAATAGAATTTGCTGTTGAAAGAATTAGTGTTAGAATTTTAAAAAAGTTCCAGTTGATTATTATTTTAGCGACCTGGTGCATAATCGTGGATAACAGGGTCATTAAAAATGCATCAGGAGTTGTATTTGTAACTATTTATGTATAAATATATCAAAAGTTCCTGAGGAGTATTGTTTTAGCAATCTGGTGCATGATTCTGGGCATCCGGGTCTTTGCAAATGCGAAAGAATTTGCTTTTGAAAGAATTAGTGTTCTAATTTAAATAAGTTCCAGTAGATTATTATTTTAGCGACCTGGTGCATGATCCTAGACAACGGGATCATTCAAAATGCATTGTAAATTGTTTTTATAACTTTTAAATGTGAATATAAAAAAAGTTCCTGTAGATTATTATTTTAGCAACCTGGTGCATGATCATGGACAACGGGGTCAGTGAAAATGCATTCTAAGTCTCAAAGTCACTCAATTTATTTTTGAAATTAAGTGAAATAGGAAATTCAATTTACTTAAGGCTCTATCAGCCTTAAGGAACACATTCTCATCATGGCGCTCGCGCTTCGCGCTCGATTTTCTATATTCATGTTCATTTTTGATTTTTTGAAAAATTTATTTTCAAAAACACAAAAGTAGTGCTCAATCCCTCAATTTTGATTGGATGTGGCTGGTTAACGAACTTATCCTTACTTTTTCGGCTCTGATAAAGTGTACCAAAGCTCAATCCAATCTGATAATTCTATCGAGAGTTATGCCCCACACGACCTACAGACAGACAGACAGACACTTTCGTAAAAACCATTTTTTCTGACTCAGGGGGTCTCAAAACGTAAAGATTTGATGAAAATTTCGAAAGTCATTTTTCACATAAAACCAATACCTTCTCATCCATGATGAGAATGTAAAAAAGTTCCTGTGGAGTATTGTTTTAGCAACCTGGTGCATGATCCTAGACAACGGGGTCATTGAAAATGCAATAGAATTTATTTTTGTATTTATTAAAGTTCAAATATAATTATTAACTTTCACAGTTATAGTTTTAATAAAGTTTTAAAGTTTTAATAAAGAATTTACTCTAAGTGCCATCTATTCTTCAATTTCAAAATTACACATTTCTCCACTACCGACATTCACCCATTTTGACAAGTGTTAGTCTCTCTATTATGAAAATAATAAGCGATCAAGAAGTGTAGCCTGAAGTTGAAAGTTTCTGGGAGAAAAAAACTTTTGGAGAAGTCGATTTCTAGACAATTAATACGGTAGGGTATGATTTCGACCCCATCTCGATTCTCCAAAGCATAAATTCTCCGACGCGCGGTGAACTTCACGCTGGAAATTCTAAAAATTTTCAGGCGCGCATTGTGACTTACAAGAAAGGTATACGTTTATCAAAATGCAGATAAATGTCGGTAATACGTGCAGATATTCGTGATATAAAGTAACAGATGGAGCTACAGGTAAGTTTATTGGGAAAATTCAAAAAATTAATTTCTCTGAACAAACAAAATATAGGTAAAATTACTCAGGATTCGACCAAAATGAACAAACTGAACTTCCGACCAGCGTTTTTTTTTATTTTTTTCTATAAATTTTACAATACTATCGCGATAGCTCAAAACAAAACTGGTTTTTTGTCGCGGAGAGGAAAAAATCAATTTCTTCTTCAAGCGAATGCGAACGGAAGTGTATATGGATTCTGATAGGCTCTTCTCCTCAGGCGTTCGCTCTGGCTTCCCATTGGTCCCCACTCCTGGGTCTTTCTGTTGGGTCGCCACAGTACTGCCCCTCGAGCCGCTTGACCTCAGCTATCAAGTTGGGATACCAAAACATTCATGGTTTTCAGATGTATTTTTCTCTCCACGAGTTCTGTGAACAAAATAAAGAGGAAATGTTTGATAGGGATATCTTCGAAGGTTTGACGGTTTTGTCGGCGTCAAGTTTGACGTTTTCATCGCTTGGTCCTCGGTTCTCGGCTTGACAGGTGTTCGTGGTGTCTGAGTTGGAAACGTTCTTGTTGCTCCATGTTTGGTCAGGTGAGGTGTGTCGTCTTTTCCAGGTGTTTTTTCATTCGACTCCATTCCTGTTTGTTTCTTTGGTTGTAGTAAAATGTCAGGTGTTAAGCCGCTTGAACACTTGGGCTTTTCTGGATTACTTGATGCGACCTCTAAGTCGCAGTACAGGTATGTATCTGAGTTTGTCATCGGGAGTTTTCGCATTTTTAACGATGAATTCGATTTCAGCAGGTCCTGGAGCTCTTCGTCGTATTTTTGGGCATCGGAGAGGTCTTCAGTGGTGAAGTGTACGGGCATTTCGATTTCCGAGATCCAGGAGAGTGCATCGGCTGTGACGTTGTTTTCTCCGGCGATGTATACGATGTCTGTCGATAATTGGCTGATGAAATCCAACTGGCGAAGCTGTCTCGGGGAGGCTTTTTCAGGTTTCTGGTCGAAAGCAAAGGTCAACGGTTTATGATCCGTTTTTATTTTCAGGGGTCGACCTTCGACCATGTGTCTAAAGAATTTTATCCCGTTGTAGATTGCCAGGAGTTCCCTGTCGTAGGTACTGTAGTTGCGTTGCGCGTCGTTGAATTTCTTCGAGAAGAATCCGAGGGCTTCCCAGATGCCGTTGTTCCACTGTTCGAGTACCGCTCCCATGGCCAGGTTCGAAGCGTCACACTGCAGACATAGTTTGGCGTTCATCAAAGGATAATGGAGTAGCGTGGCATTGGCGAGCTGTTGCTTGCATTGGTCAAAAGCTGTCTCTGCCTCTGGTGTCCATTCGATCGGTCTGAGGTCCTTTTTTGTTGAGCCTATGAGGTATTTGTGTAATGGGGCCTGCATCTTCGCTGCATGCTTTAGGGATTGCCTGTAAAAATTGAGCATCCCCAAAAATCGTCTTAGTTGACTTACGTTAGTCGGTTTTTCGTAGTTGAGGACTGCTGTGATCCGATCTGGGAGTGGTTTGGTTCCTTTTTCATTGAGGAGATATCCCAGGTATCGGACTTCCGAGGCTCCGAAAACGCATTTCGAGAGGCTGATGACCAACCCGTATTCCCTTAGGCGTTGAAAAACGATTCTCAGGTGGCGTCGGTGTTCCTCGACATCTTTGGAGCCGAAGAGGATGTCGTCGATATATGTGTAGCAAAATTCCAGGCCTCGGAGCGCTGTGTCTATATACCTCTGGAAGGTCTGGGCGGCGTTGCAGAGTCCAAATGGCATGACGACGAATTCATAGAGGCCGAAAGGAGTGATAACTGCTGTTTTCCGGATGTCCTCGGGAGCAACTGGGATCTGAAAATATGCTTTTGTTAGATCTAACGTTGAAAATATTTTACAGCCCTGGACCCGTTGACAAAAATCGTGGAGGTGGGCAATGGGGTATTTGTCTGGGATCGTTTTTCGGTTAAGCTGTCTATAATCCCCGCAAGGCCTCCATTGCCCATTCTCTTTTTTCGCCATGTGTAGCGGGCTGGCCCATTCGCTGTTCGAGGGTCGACAAATTCCGTGTGAGAGCATTTAGTCGAACTCGACTTTGGCATCCTTTAATTTTTCAGGTGTAAGGCGTCGGGCTCGTTGTGCTATCGGAGGTCCTTCGGTGAGGATATGGTGAAAAACGTTTTTGGATCGTATTTCCTGGTTCCGTGAGGGAAGAGTGATGTCCTTGAACTCGTTCAGTAGGTCCCTATATCAGAAATCCATCGAGAAGGTTGAAATTCCTGATGATGGTTCCGTTGTTTTCTTGCCTTTTTCCCAAAACGGTTGTGGTAATAGCAGAGTTTCTCGTTCCTGGTTTTCGATTTGTCCCTGGTTTTGCTGTGGCTGTGTCCTTGGGACTGGAAACGAGTGGGTTGATAGCGCTGGTTAAATTTCGTTTTCAATCTTGACAAACGGTTGATGATGATTTTCAGCGAGTCGTTTACTGTGGGTGGTGCTGATGCGGTGTTAGACGACGTTTGGACGGCGTTCATTCCCATTGGTTGTTGCAGTTCCAACATTCTGTCGGCCATTTTTGCCAATTTCTCAACGTCCGTTTCCGTGGATATTCCGAGGACACTTCGGATTCCTTAAGGAAGATGTTCGAGGAGTAGAGTTCGCAGAACGGCGTCAGAGACCTGGTCTCCTGATGCGTTTTTCAGGTCTCGCACGTAATGCGATGGCTTCTTTCCTTCCAGGCTTTGGCTTTGGAGAATTCGACGTAGCTTGGACTCTTCTGATTCTGAAAAAGCTTGGAGAATTCGTTCTTTTACGGTTTTGTATTTATCCTGATCTGGGGGATTCCATGCGATGGATATGACGTGAGGAAGGATTTCCGTGTCCGCGTATTGGATAACGTATTTGAATTTTGTTTCATCTTGTGACTCCATGGGTGTGGAAAGTTGCTTCGACTTGTTCGAACCAGAAGTCCGGGTCTGCTTTATAAAATGTCGGAAATTTTGTGATATCCCTTTCTACGTTCGAAGATCCTGCGCGACCATTCGCCCCTGGCACCTTGGCGTTATCCTTTGCCATTTTGAATCGTTTTTTTCGCGAAGGTTTTCCTCCTTTTCAGGTTGAAAAATTCCGATGTCTTGGGCTGGAAAATGTCCTCTTGTTCCTCGGTAGACTTCACTGGGTTGATTTTGGTCCTGCTGGTACGTCGGTTGTCTTTGTGTGGAACACGCGGCGCGCTCTATTTTCTCAGGGTCACCAATTATAGGTAAAACTACTCAGGATTCGACAAAAATGAACAAATTGAACTTCCGACCAGCGTTTTTTTTATTTTTTTCTATAAAATTTACAATACCATCGCGATAGCTCAAAACAAAAGTGGTTTTTTGTCGCGGAAAAAGAAAAGTAAATTTCTTGATGAAAAACAGTCCAATGCCAAATCAATTCCATAAAGGGGATTTTTTAGGTTACGCTTTTAATTTCAGTTTGGAATTTATGTTTTTATCGATTTGAAACGTCAAGTGCTACATCAGATACACAAAACATATACCTGTAGCTTATGTTTTATAGTTTCATTCGTAAATGCAGTTCTATGGGTAAAAACGATCAAGCGTTGCACAGAATTTATTAAGGATGTGTTTTAAGGTTATGTTATGAAATTTCCTTCTAAATTGCATAAATGTAGGTAAAATATGATATATTTTCTGGAACAAATATCTTAAACATTGCCTTATAGGCAATGTTATTGATTTTTCGACGGAAACGTGTTCTTATTGATTTAAATGGTCAAGAGCTACACCAGATACACAAAACCAGCCCCCTGCATCTCTGAGTTGAAAATGACATGAATAGACCTTTTTATCCTGAAAGGCGCTGGTGCGCATGTGCCGAAATTTGACATCATTTCCGGATTTTTCGTCAAGTTTTGTATAGAAAAACGATATTTACTGTTATAAATTAATATACTAAACAAATAAAAAAGCACAAATATTAAGAAAACGAAAGAGGCGAAAATCTACAACAAATTGAAAACAAATCCGGTGAAAAAACAGTAAAAAGTGCGGTTAAATCGTCAAATAGGTGCGAATGTTTACTACACGTTATAGTAGAATTTGATAAATAATGTACCTGCGTTACGTATATTCCTTCACTCGTTTTTAAAAATTTACATTAAACTTAAGAAATTACAAAATACATGTTTAAAAAAGTATATTTTAATGTTTTTGTTAAAGCTACAAAATATTTTTTAATTTTCAGATATTTATTACTACATACTACAGTGAAATACTATGCTGTAGTTACAAAAATTTTCTTAATATTATTAACTTATTTATTACTGCAGGCTATAGTAAAAGTAAGAAAAAACATGTCAAACATTCAGTTTATTTCATTTTAAAGAGTTACAAAGATGTTATTTTTAATATTATTGAAATATTTAATTCTACATATTATAGTAGAAGGTTGTTTTTAAAAATGAATGTCAAAATGTAAAAATGAAAAAGTACATTTAAAAATGTGCTGCAATGTGATACTGACGGATATAAAAGTATTGTATGGTAGAAGTTCTGTTTCAAATGTTTATGTTATGGTTATAAAATTAATCGCATTCAATAAATTTTTAATATAGTACAAAAATTGAATTGATTATTTTCCAAAATAACTTTAAATATCTTTTCTGCATACAAGACTTGACGAAAAATGCATTTGTCAACAGCAGTCGACAACGGGGTCAATCGATGACAGATGTAAACATCCGCACCTATCTCACGATATAACCGCACTTCTTACTGTTTTTTCACCAGATTTTTTATCAATTTGTTGTAGATTTTCGTCTCTATCGTTCTCTTAATATTTGTGCTTTTTTATTTGTTTAGCATATTAATTTATAACAGTAAATATCGTTTTTCTATACAAAACCTGACGAAAAATCCGGAAATGACGTCAAATTTCGGCACATGCGCACCAGCGCCTTTCAGGATAAAAAGGTCTATTGTGACTGGCTGCCATGGTGGCGCTGACTGTTCATTGGGCCGAATTACACGAAAATCATATTACAAAACATAGTTTTTTAAGCTTTTCTCTGTAAATTTTCAAATTTTCGAGTTCTTGAACGGTAGTGAGATGAAGTTCGCGAGTTTAGAAACAAATTTCCAAAAAAATTGATGTAAAAAATGGTGAAATGTTTTTCTGATTTCTAACAATTTTGTTATTAAAATAAAGTTTTGAACTTTATAAAAGAATATGTTTAGATTTTTCGTTAATTTAGATTCCTTACTTTTTATAGCTCATAGTTTTACTGAATTACATAGAATTCCTAAAGTAATAGGAATTGAAAACTTAAATTTATAATTTTACAAAATTAAGATGGCTGATATAAAGAAGGCCAATCTTGAAAAGAAAAAGGCAGCAAAGCTCACTGAGGCCTAACTTAATAATGTGCTCACATACCAAATATTATATTTATGAGATGTTCAAAATGGATGAGAACACCGTATCATCTAAACAAAAAGATTAGACGTAATATAAGTTATCAGAGAATTACTTTTATCAGATAAACTCCAGTCAATTAAAAAATCACTTTTACTCGATGTTATTTATACAATAATCTAAGTGCAATTTGTTTTAAAACTATTTTACTGCTTTGAATTATAATATATTGTAATAATATATTATTAATATATTTCATGGTATAATATTAAAAAATTTTAGTCCAAATTCCAAGCAGTATTTTTGAAATGTTTTTTTGAAAAGGAGTTTCATTTAATTACAGTAGTAATATATAGTATATGTATTATATGTTTTTGTTATATGTTATACAAGTATTATATTTGTATTATATAATATAAAAAATTATCAAATTTTATTATAACGACGTTAATTATTAATATTAATATTTAAATGAACGCAAAACAATAATAAAATAAAAAACATGACACAAATAATGCAATTCCCGCCAGAATTTAGAAATTAGATTTTCTGCCTAAAGTGAATTTCTTAACCTTTTCGAAGAGGATAAATTTTTGTAAAAAATATGAAGATCTTAATAGATTATTGTCATGTATAAGAAAATGCAATAAAATAGTTTTTATTAGGAGAGAATTAATTTTGTATGCTCTTTCCCACGCATTTTTTTGGATCTAGGGCCTATGAACAGTCAGCGCCGCCACCGGCGGCAGTTAACTTTCACGTAATTTTTTTCTTATGCATTTGGTTGCAAGATACAGGGGGCTGCACAAAACATATACTTGTAGGTTATGTTTTATAGTTTCATTCGGAAATGCATTTCTATGGATAAAAGCCGTCAAACGTTACACATAATCAGCCCTCTGCAACTTAAAACTAAAAGTGGGCTGACTTTTGACTGGCGAGCGCATTAGTACTTAAAGTGACCGAGCGCGGCGCTGATAAGCTTTAGGGCCGACAAACTGTCAAATGCATGGCAAAACAGTAAAGATTCGAGGTTTTTTGATATTTAGTAGTGTGTTTATCGTGTTTTTTGTTGAAAAAGTAAAGTGAATAGTTCTCTTAGTGTAAGGATGTAAAAAACAATAAAAAATGGTGAAGTGTATTGCCGTGAAGTGTGATTCTAGCTACAAAAAGAAACGGAGTTCCGAGGAGCAAACTCGTCGATTTTTTTATGTGCCAAAAGATAAAAATTGAATTAAGAAATGGCAGTGCGCAATTTTAAGAGTCGATATCGAAGTTGAAGAAGGTCAAGCAGTTTGTGACAAACATTTTGCTTAAAGTGACATCATCCGCGAAAGAACAATTATTGGTCCTGACGGAATTGTTTTGGAACGGTATGTATTTGAAACCTTTGAATTAAAAGGAATAGAATAAACAATGTTTATGGACGAACGACTCGATTTAAAAGAATTGTGATAAACTTTTTATTGTTATGTTTTATTCACAATGTGATAATTATTTTTTTCATAATATTAGTGTTGAAATGCTTCTTACATTTATTCTATATATAATATTGCCTTATTATTTATTATTAATCCTATATACATGCCTAATGTCTCTTGTTTATTGATATTTTTATAATTGCAAAATATAATTTGTGTTAGTAAAAATAGTTCATCATGTTAAATAAATTTTAATGAACAGTTGAGTCAGTTACATTACAACTACAGTTTAAAAAAATGCAATAACCAATTTAGAATTTTTATTTTAAAAACTCACAATTTCCACACTTTTATTTACTTCTCCCAATTACTATGACATACTTGAAATATATGAAAAACTTAATATTAATGTTTATTTGCACAAATAAATGTATTTATATTTGATTATAACTTATTATCATTGCACTAAAATTCTAAAATTAATTAATTGACTAATTATATTAATTATTTAATTAATAACCATTTTATTGTGATTACTTCGTTTTTTATATTTGTTTTATTCAATTTATTAACTGGAACAAATTTTTCTTATTTCTTTCACCCCTACTTGATCGTTCAGAAAATCAATATGTTTCACCTTTTTTCCTCATATATTTTATATTATTATATGCCAAAAACATTTAACTTTATTTTCCTGTAAAAAAAAAACACGAAAAGGCAGTTCAAATTAAAAAAAAAACATAAATATTTACATTTTGCCATGTATTTGAAAGCAAGTCGGCCCTATAGGTAATCAGCGCCACCATTTCGCCTGGTGGCCGTGATCCAACTCTCAGCCAACTTTTATTCCACAGGCCTCTAGAGGAGTAGCACTGGGCTGCACATAATGTATAAAGGATGTGTTTTAAGGTTATGTTATGAACTTTTCCTCTGGAATGCATAAATGTAAATAAAATATGATCTAGTTTCTTGAACAAACATCTTAAAGATTTACTCGTAGGTTATGTTATTCATATTTCGACGAAATCGTGTTCTTATTGATTTAAATGGTCAAGAGCTACACCAGATACACAAAACATATACTTGTGCGTTATGTTTTATAGTTTCATTCGGAAATGCATTTCTATGGATAAAAACATTTTATCATAAATAAACATATAGGTTTATATTACTATATAAATAGTATTTATATTTATATAAATACATTTTGTTTTTATATTACTAACGGTCAAGCGATACACATAATGTATAAAGGATGTGTTTTAAGGTTATGTTATGAACTTTTCCTCTGGAATGCATAAATGTAGATAAAATAAGATATAGTTTCTTGAACAAATATCTCAAAGCTTTACTTGTAGGTTATGTTATTCATTTTTTGACGGAATCGTGTTCTTATTGATTTAAATGGTCAAATGCGACCAGCCCCGTCCGACTCAAAAAAAGATGGCCGGTCCTTATTGCTACGCGTTTCTATCTTACTATTTTCGTCGCACGGCGGCGCTTTCCGCGTGTAGGCCTACAATAACATGTAATCTAATGGGAGAAATGTTTAAAACATTTTTAATTTAAACATTTACGAAGTTTAAAGACGAGTTACTTTAAAAATTTATTATTTTTGTTAGTATATAATATTTCTAGAGTGTTAATTATATGTATAAAATAATGGAAGGAGAGAAATAAATTATGAAATAATTATATTTTTTAATGTAAGGATTTTCAAAAGTTAGTAGTCTTATTAACGAATAACGTGAATAATGAACGTAAATTGTGTTAAATAGGAAAAGAAAATTTGATATATATTAGAGTTATTAAAAATTTGTTGAATAAGGGAAATGAATAAATATATCAAGTGTGAAAAATACATTTTTGGGTCTGAAAGACTGAACGGTATATATATTTCTTTTTCACATTTATGAAATACATATATCAATTTCAGTATTAATAAAATACATAATTTATTAATAAAATAAAATGAAGTAGAACATTGATTTATTGCTTTTTTCAAAAGCATATAAAATTTTAACACAGTAAAACAATAATTTAAATAAAACATAGCTCTGAGTCTCTTTCGCAATAAAAAACTTTAATTTAATAAATAATATACGTTAGAAGGCTAAAAAACTAAGTATCACACAGCTTTGCTGCTTTTCTTTTCAAGACGTTTTCTTTCGTAATCTCAGCTTTTTCTTGACGATTCGAATTCTAATTTGCAAGTAGTATTGCACAATGTGGGATAAAATTTCCTTAGCATCTTCAACATGGTCTTTGCACGGAAATCTGATTTTTTTACTTGTTGCAGTAAATTCGCAGAAAATCAACTCAAATGCGTTTCTGTTACGATGATGCTTTTCAAAGAGACATTCTACTTTGGCATTAACAATAAATTTTGTTTCATGCGATTTGTTTGAAATTAGCTTAGTTATGTATATTTTTCGCTAATTTTACTTTTTTGAAGGAAATTTTTCTCCTGGAAAATTGACTTACCAATTCAAGGAATAATTGGGAAAAAATTTGGAATTAATTTGAAAATAAATTTTTCTTACAATAAAAGGTAAGAAAATTAGCTGATGTAACATCTTCATATTTTCATTTATTTATTTAAACTAAAAGCATCCCAAACATAAAGGAACTCAAGAATAATAAGAGATGGAAAAAAAGTCAGAGGAACAGCCGGAAAAAAACAGACATCTTCTTTAGGTTAGAATTCGGACATTACAATTGAAGCAATAAAAATTGAAAATGATATCTATTAAAATTTTTAAAAAATTTATCACATTAAGTTTTACACAAATATTAATTATTATTTATATATTTATTTATACATACCGATGCTATAACATTTCTAGCAGGATCCTTTACTTCTCTCTTCCAAATAACCTCTTCTTTAAGAAAACGTTTCTCGCAAACAAACTGTCCGGCTGTTACAATAAAATTTTTTCTTTTTATTGCTTTTTGATATTCAGTAACTAAATCTTTAGGCACTTTGAAAAAATGAATTTTCTCGCTGTTAGCACAAGTTGAACTGTAACCCGATGAACAGTTTGGGGCGATGCACTTATTAACCATTTTATTATCACTGATCCACTATAATACAGCACTAGATTATTTTAATTGAATCCACTATTTTTTTATAATTTAATCCACTATTATTTCAATATTATTTGGTTTTTTTAACACATATTTATCTATATTTATCTCATTTGATTACATCGTTTACATACAATTGCATGTCAGAGTAGGCCTACACGCGGGAAGCGCCGCCGTACGGCGAAAATTATAAGATAGGAACTCGTAGCAATAAGGACCGAAAGTTTTCTGCTGAAATACTAAAGAGTCGGACGGGGCTGAGTGCAACACTAGATATAAAAAAGATATATTTATAGGTTATGTTTTGCAATTTCGTTCGGAAATTTATTTTTATGGATAGACTTGATCAAGCGTTACGCATAATGTATTAAGGATCTATTTCGAGGTTATGTTATAAACTTCCCCTCTGGAATGTATAAATAAAGATAAAATATGATATAGTTTCTTGAACAAATATCTGACACATTTTATTGTAGGTTATGTTATTCATTTTTTAACGGAAACGTGTTCTTATTGATTTAAATGATCAAGTGCGACATTAAATAGACGAGAGATATACTTGTATATCTCCAGAAGAAAAGTTCATAACATAACCTTGAAATAAATCCTTAATACATTATGCGTAACGCTTGATCGAATCTATCCGTAAAAATACATTTCCGAACGAAATTGGAAAACATAACCTATAAATATATCTTTTTTCTATCTAGTGTCGCACTTGACCATTTAAATCAATAAGAACACGATTCCGTCGAAATATGAATCACATAACCTACGAGTAAATCTTTGAGATATTTGTTCAAGAAACTAGATCATATTTTATCTACATTTATGCATTCACTGTAAAAAATGATCTAGGGAAAATTATGGAAGATTCGTAAAATCACAGCGCCTGTCTGTGTAAATTTACTTAGTTCCGTAAATTTATATTGATGGAGGATGTGATTTTCCGACAAGTGTGTAAAATCACTTCGATCAGCGTTGGACATAAAATGACCCTCGTTAAGCGATGTAAAATCGCATCGTCTCTCGTATGAATTTTCCAAACGTAAACTGAAATTTTGTTTAAGGTTTGCGTAAAATTACCGCGTAGCTGTAAATTTCCGGATGAGAATTTAATTTTCATTTCCCTGTTCGTAATTTCTAGTTCACATTCGGAATTTTACGTTTCCAAACTCTGCATTCGCTGTTCGGTTGTTTCTAATTCTTCATGTTCCATACTTCCATAAGTTTCATTCTGGATTCCCAGGGCAGGTCGACCTCTAATGTATTGGGTGTCCCCGTAGGATAGTTCATGTGCGGTGGTGTACGCGGCGCTAGTTGTCGGAAGCGGGCGGAGTGCGGCAAAGGGAACGGCTTCGTATGAGTTCCGCCATTGTTGTATACATGTATCAACAATTCGTACGCTATCGCGCTTTATTATCATTTAAAATGAATTCGAAGTACGAAATTCAGTGTGCTGTGAGTGGGTGTACCTCCAAAAGGGGTCGGAAGAACAATGTGTCAATTCATCGGTTTCCGAAGAAAGAAAATTCCGGACAACGATGGATAGAAGCATGCTCAAATCCCTACTTGTCGAGGTTAGGATACCTCAAAGTACTAGAAAGACAATTTTTTATTTGTCATCGACATTTTTCCGACGTTAAATTTACCGTCGTGTAGTGATGTGTCGAGTGGAAGTGATATGAACATTAAACCGGCGAGTGTTTCTTCCCCATCAGACTTCGAAATTTTTATTCCCGAAGTAGAAAAACCTGCAGAAGGCACACGAGACTTTGAAGAAAGTAGCGTGCAGTTTGCACACGTAAGTAACAATATTTTTAATTTCATACGATATTGTATATAATTTCAAACTTTTCGACTCTGATCAGAGTCCTCATTAGTGCTCTTTATTTCTAAAATTTTAAGTGCAATAAATAAAATATTACATATATGAGTCCTATTTCGAAGTAAACTTTGAAAATGTGAAAAAATGTAAAAATCGTAAGAAAATTTACATAAAACAGTACAAGAAACTTCGATGAAGTATCTGAAACTTCCTTAGGAATGACAATAAAATTCTAGCACGTAATTTTGAGATACCAAACTAAAAAAGTAGTATATACACTACCGGTCAAAATTATTTATTCACCTGCTGTGTTAGCTATTCTTAAAGTGTCTTAATTTTTATAATTATTTAAATTTTGCATCTAGTGAGCCCAAGTTGAAGGCAAAATGATAATTTTATAAGAATATATTGCAAAAAACGTCAAATTTCGATCTTTTTGAATAAATATTAATAACACTGAAATTAATTAAGACTTTTAAACGTTTCTGGTCTCATTTTGAAGGTTACTTTTCATATTATTTTGTTAACTTATCAAGATATTTTTAGAATTTTTCTTTTGGATTCTACCCTGGGGTCAAACATGGTACAAACATGTCGAAAATTTTCAAATGAAGACAGTAATCTATAAATTTTATTAAAATATGATACACATTTGTTTTTAAAAATTTCTTGTAAGTGGCTACACATTTTTGAAATTTTATGACCTCTTTGTATCATTTTTGATGCCGGGTAGAATCCAGGAAAAAAAATCTGAAAATATCTTGATTAGTTAGCAAAATACTATGAAAACCTACCATTTAAATGAGACAAAAAACTTTTAAAAATCTTAATTAATTTCAGAGTTGTTAATATTTTTCAGAATGATTGAAATTTCAAGTTTTTTGAAATATTTTTTTATAAAATTAACATTTTGTTATTTTTTCTGATTTTTCTAAATCATTTCAGTCGATTATGTCGATCATTAGAAGAGTGTATCACTGTACGTGACAACGGAACTCTACTATATCGACCTTATCAACCTATGATTCAGAATTAATCCAACGTTATTTAAAACTAGATGGTATTTTCCAATATAAATTGAAGAAATTTTTCTGTGAAAAAAAAAATGTCTTCAATTTTGTTATTTAGTTTATTTTATTATTTTTTATTTTGTTTTATTTGTTATTTGCAAAATTTTATTAACTTTTATTTTATGATAGGGAAAAAAATTTCAACTTGTTATTATAAAAATTAAGACAATTTAGGAGTAGCTGAAACAAGTGAACAAATAATTTCGACCGGCAGTGTACTTCTGTCTAAATATTACTGAAGATATAGATGCAAGTACATATATAGTATAAAATTGCAAAGGATTATTTATGAAAAAATAGCTGAGAATTGCCAATACAAATTCCACAATGTCAGAAATTCCCACCACAATTTCGCGAAACATGTGACTGGAGTTTTATTTTATAAAATTTATTTTTATTTATTTTATAAAATACCTACGAAATAAATTTCAAATATTCATAGAAATTAAATGTTTTTGATCTATATTCCAGAAAAAAGAATCAGAAGATATCCCAGAAGCAGGAAGCAGCAAGGATGTACTTGCAGAAGACTTTCACACAACACCGAAGAGAGCTATCTCGACCCCACAAAGTGTTCGATTATCTTGTAGTACAAAAATCAACGCAAAATGTGCTAAGCAACTATATTTTCTGAAAATAAAAATACAAATTACAGATATTTTTGATTTTTATTTATGACGAGAAAACCATGATTTAAGGCAAAATTGTGAAAATGTAATTAAAGAGTGAGTTGATATCAACATAACTTCTCACTCTTGAATTAAATTTTCACAATTTTGCGCTAAATCTTCAATTTCCTTTTAATTTTATTTGAATATATTCTTTGTAACACATTTAAAGAACCTACGTATGCATGTATATGCACTAACACGTGCACATATAATGGTAGTTCATGCGCAGTGCTGTACGCGGCGCTAGTTGCTAACGGTCCACCACCTTTCCATTAGGTTTGCACGGCCTGTGGATTCCGGTCGTGGCTTCTGTCACGGCCGGACGTGTCCGTCTGTGAGTAGTCCGTCCGTGGTCCTTTGTTAATGTTGAAATTGTGCGTTCTTGAGTAGAATTGAACTCTGTTGGCTGTTTCGTGGTGTGCTGTTTCTTCACGCCTTCGTGTTTTCTGACATTTTCGTGTGTGTCCTGCGTCCATGGATCGTGGGCATCTTGCGTGGTTGTGATTTTGCTGGCGTGCCAATCCCTTGGACTCTGAATGCGCCGCCTCTGCACTTTGCTTTTCGGTGAGGATGATAGTTCGCGGTTTTTCCTTGTTTACATCTTGCTCCTGCTTGCCTTTGAGATGACCTTTCGGGCCTACAAATCCCGCGGTTTTTCGGTTCCGGCGCGTTCCACCAGAGGTCGCTCTACCGGCAGCCTGTTCGAGCGCCGTTGTTGGTCTTCAGTTGAATTTTGATTGCTCAACCTCCGCACTGTACTTTCTGGATTGGATCGTTCTACATTGGTTTTGTTCTATTGGGCTCTTCTAGACCCACGTGATTGTTCTGATCATTTGTTCATTGAATAAGAAGCGATTAAGAGAAGAAGAAGATAAGTTTCATTCTGTTTCATTCCGGTCCAGTGATCCCAGATCGTGGGAGCTGACGGCCCCCACCACGCTCCCATGTGGGAGCACACACAATCAAGCGCGCCGTGTCGGTGTGTCCCCCACTTCCTCGCTTCGATTTCACGCTTTCGTCTGTTGAGCCAAGATCGAAAATTATGTTTCTGTCGACTTCGTGTCAAAGTGGCGCGAAGCAGACGACAAATTTAAAATCACCAAATTTATCATTTAGGATATTACCTTTCTTTCTTTGATATTTCCAAAAACATTCACTTAAAATTAATATCTAAACATTTTATTTTAAATTTAAGGATGATTTAAAGACTCAAAAGATGATTTTCTATTAAAATTTAAACTCAATAAATTTTCAAAGTTTCAAAACAAAATATCAATTTCAATATTTTTTAGCTTTCAAATCAAATAGTTCAATTAGAAAATTATGTAGAGAATATTATATATTAAGGTATGGTAAAATATGATATTGTAGTTTAAAAAATAAAATATTAAAATACTTAAATAATACATAAATTATATCTAATTATACACTCGAAATTATACGATAGAGTTTCTTCTTTGGTATGAGGCAACATTGAAAAAAATTTCATTCAAATAAAATACTCAGAAAACTTTTTAAAATACGTAATATTATTCACATATGAATTTTATTATAAAACTGTGAATAAAAGGTTTCACTATTCAAAAAACCAAAATCACATCTAAATTTGCATACTTAATTTCACTCTACGATTTCTCTTATATAAAATAAGAATATTTATTTCAAATAAAATAGTTTTTAAAAAATTTTGTAGTACGTGAATCAACTATATCAATTAAAAAATTAAATGGAAAATTGATTTCAAATTAATTAGGAGCAGTCGACCGGCAATCGAAAGACCTGGGCTCAAATCCCAGCGCAGTCGAAAGCGTCTTTTTTTCCACAGAAAGATTTACAAATTCTTTAATATTTAAATGGAAAATATTTTTTTTTTAAATAAGAAATTAAGGTTAAAAATCTACATTCCTAATTACATGGTGATAGTAGATGAAAATTCTATACTATGTTGTTGTTAATAATTGGCTTTAGGGTCCAGAAATGATAACTCAGGAAGTCACATACTTTTAAACATTCCAAATCTAATCGGAGTCCTCATCAGTGATCTTTATTTCTAATATTTTAAAACAGTGGATAAAATATTGCACATATGATCCCTAATTTGGAATAAACTTAAAAATGTAAAATATCGTGAGAAAATTTACATAAAATTGTACAGAAAACATTGGTAAATTATCTAAAAACTGCTTTAGGAATAAAAATACATTTCTAGCACATAACTCAGATGTAAATCAACTAAAAAGTAGTATATATTTGTGTCTAAATGCTACTGATGATATAGATGTAAGTACATATGTAGTATAAAATTACAAAGGATTATTTATGAAAATTAGCTTAGAATTGCTAATACGAATTCTACACTGTTATAATTTTCTACCGCAATTTCCCAGAACATGTGAGTGGAGTTTTATTCAGCTTCAGCCTCCCAAAATTTAGACAGAATTTCAGGAAATTCTGTTACTTTTTAGTAAATTTATAAAAACAATTTTTTTTATTAAACTTCAGTTCCAAAGTGTTGAATATTCTGTATATGTTTACCTGGAAATACTGATACTTGTAATAGGAATAATTTTACGTTTTGGTAACTGAAGTTCAATGCACTCACATGCAACTGAAAATTCATCCACATGTAATTGAAACTCAGTTACACAAAGGCAAAATTTTCTAATTGATGCAGTTGATCAAATTTTTAAACCCAAAATATGTTTTAATTAATATATTGATTTAAGTCTTCAAATATTTATTGACTTTGAATTTTACTGAGAATTTTCCAAGAATTTCACATAATCTTAAAAATGTTTTTATCAGGTTAATGTTTTTACAAATATCAATAAAATTCCATAGTCAATAAATGTTTAAAATTTCAAGTTGAGGTATTGGTTGTAAATTCAGTAGCTTTGTTAGTTAACTATTTTAATCAGAAAATTCCTCATTTTCGTAGATTTTTCAATTTCTTAATTAAAAATTTATGCATAGGCCACAAAAACGTGAGGTGAAAATTTTGAATCACCAGTTACAATTTCTAGGCATCAGGAATTTCAATTCGATTGTGTGGGGTCCTAGCTGTTCGATAAAATCGATTAAAAAATTTTTTAGAAGTACAGGGGTTTGAACTCGCATTTGCTGCATATCAGCCAATTACCTTGATCATTATAATACGATCGTTATTGAATACTATTAATTTACGGACATTATATAATTAGGACGACATGTTTTTCCAAATTTCTGAAAAAAGATTATTTATACATTGCATTCAAAGAAATATTTTTCAGATTTGGCTACAATCTTGCATACAATGTTATATATTATATAATTAGAACTATTTTTTTCGCTTTCGTCTTATTGCATATTTTTGAAAAAATGGATCAGCACCTGATTACTGACAGGGCAAAACAGCTAGGGCCCTACCACAATCGAATTAAATTTTCTGTTGCCTAGAAATTGTGGCTGATGATTCCAAATTTTCACCTCACGTTTTTGTGGCCTATGCATAAATTTTTAATTAAAAAGTTGAAAAAGTCTACGAAAATGAAGAATTTTCTGATTAAAATAGTTAACTAAAAAAGCTACTAAATTTCCAATCAATACCTTAACTTGAAACTTTAAACATTTATTGACTACGGAATGTTATTGATATCTGAAAAGCATTCGCCTAATATAAACATTTTTGAGATTATGTGAAATTCTTGGAAAATTCCAAGTAAAATTTTAAGGTAATAAATCTTTGAAGCTTTAAATTAATATATTAATTAAAACATGTTTCGGTTTTATAAATTTGATCAACTACATCAATTACAAAATTTTGCTTATGTGTTTGCTTTTTTTCATTGAAAAGTCTATGCATATAAGCCACTAAAACGTAAAATGAGAACATTTTTATCTACTATCACCATGTAATTAAGAAAGTAGATTTTTAACCTTAATTTATTATTACTTTTTTTTTTTTAAATAAAATATTTTCCACTTAATTTTTTAATTTATATGGTTGATTCACGTACTACAAAATTTTTTAAGAACTATTTTATTTGAAATAAATATTCTTATTTTATATAAGAGAAATCGTAGAGTGAAATTAAGTATGCAAATTTAGATGTGATTTTGGTTTTTTGAATAGTGAAACCTTTTATTCACAGTTTTATAATAAAACTCATATGTGAATAATATTACGTATTTTAAAAAGTTTTCTGAGTATTTTATTTGAATGAAATTTTTTTCAATGTTGCCTCATACTATCACCATGTAATTAGGAATGTAGATTTTTAACCTTAATTTCTTATTTAAAAAAAAAATATTTTCCATTTAATTATTAAAGAATTTGTAAATCTTTCTGTGGAAAAAAGACGCTTTCGACTGCGCTGGGATTTGAGCCCAGATCTTTCGATTGCCGGTCGACTGCTCCTAATTAATTTGAAATCAATTTTCCATTTAATTTTTTAATTGATATAGTTGATTCACGTACTACAAAATTTTTTAAAAACTATTTTATTTGAAATAAATATTCTTATTTTATATAAGAGAAATCGTAGAGTGAAATTAAGTATGCAAATTTAGATGTGATTTTGGTTTTTTGAATAGTGAAACCTTTTATTCACAGTTTTATAATAAAATTCATATGTGAATAATATTACGTATTTTAAAAAGTTTTCTGAGTATTTTATTTGAATGAAATTTTTTTCAATGTTGCCTCATACCAAAGAAGAAACTCTATCGTATAATTTCGAGTGTATAATTAGATATAATTTATGTATTATTTAAGTATTTTAATATTTTATTTTTTAAACTACAATATCATATTTTACCATACCTTAATATATAATATTCTCTAAATAATTTTCTAATTGAACTATTTGATTTGCACAGCTAAAAAATATTGAAATTGATATTTTGTTTTGAAACTTTGAAAATTTATTTAGTTTAATTTTTTATAGAAAATCATCTTTTGAGTCTTTAAATCATCCTTAAATTTAAAATAAAATGTTTAGATATTAATTTTAAGTGAATGTTTTTGGAAATATCAAAGAAAGAAAGGTAATATCCTAAATGATAAATTTGGTGATTTTAAATTTGTCGTCTGCTTCGCGCCACTTTGACACGAAGTCGACAGAAACATAATTTTCGATCTTGGCTCAACAGACGAAAGCGTGAAATCGAAGCGAGGAAGTGGGGGACACACCGACACGGCGCGCTTGATTGTGTGTGCTCCCACATGGGAGCGTGGTGGGGGCCGTCAGCTCCCACGATCTGGGATCACTCAGATCACTGTTCCGGTCGTGGCTGCGGACATGGCCGGACGCCGGGCTGCTCCGATTATGTACAGTCTGTGATTATTTACTCGTTGTGCACTTATTTATTAAAAGAACAGGAAAGTTTGTAAGTGCTTTATTAGTATCCGAAAATACACTATATTATGATCTTCTGTAATGAAATCCATATTTTTGTCGACAGTTTTAAAAATTTTGTACGAGACGAAGTAACGTAACCTCCAAAATGTTTCTTGATAATACTTAATATTTTAATATTTTTGAAGTCAACCAATTTATCATTCATTCCATTTATTTCATGCTACTTATTAATTATAGGATGTTAGAGGTTAGAGTACTTCGACTTCCGACTTGTACACAATTTTTAAAACACTTGACAATTTCTGAAATACTCACTTTAGAGCGTTGTAGAGCGAATCATTAATTTTATAAATTGAGTTATAAATATAATTCTAATTGAATTTATCAAATTCTATGAAAGTTTTACAACTTTAAACATTAAATTGCAAATTTATAAAATAAATTTAATTATTTATAAAATTTTGAGTTAATGAACTTGATTAATTAAAAATTTTGAAAGTATTCTATAGGAATTTAAATTTTCTATTAACTGAAGGTAGTTCATCTATGAAAATTAGACCTCATGCCAAAATAGATCATTTTGCTTTCAAGAATAGCAATATTATTATTGAAGGGCTAATTTGAAATAGAAAAGATTATTTTCCATTAATAAAATTCGAAATACAGAAAAACAATTTCATTAATCAATTTTATTCCCATCCAAAACTTTTTTCTTATCGCTTTTTACCTAATTTTAAAAAATTATGTGAATCTAATAAATTTCCCTGTTCGTAATACCCAGTTCACATTCGCAATTTTACGTTTCCAAACTCTGCATTCTCTATACGGTTGTTTCCAATTCTTCATGTTCCATACTTCCATAAGTTTCATTCCGGTCGTGGCTGCGGACATGGCCGAACTGCTCCGCCTAGGTTCAGTATGTGATTCTTTACTCGTTGTGCACTTATTTATTAAAAGAACAGGAAAGTTTGTAAGTGCTTTATTAGTATCCGAAAATACATTATATTATGATCTTCTGTAGTGAAATCCATATTTTTGTCGACAGTTTTAAAAATTTTTTACGAGACGAAGTACAGTAAAACCTATTGTAGCCGACACATATGGGAGACAAGTTCGGCTACGATGGGTACCAATGACATGCAATAATTGCTAGGGACTTATTACTAGCTTGGTTCAGTGCTGTGGCAACAGGTGCCCCTGTATACCGGTTTGTACATATTTGTTGTGTTTACTTTTGTGCAAAAAGGTGAGTAAAAGTTAGTTTGAAAAATAATCAGTTCTTTTAGTTGACAATTTAAAAATTTAATGGATAAATTCAGTCGATAAAAAACTATAAGAAATATTCAGTGCTTTTAGAGGAAAATGTATAGATGACAGTTGAGGTTATGTTGCACGACTGTGTATACCTATTTAAGATCTTAATAAGTTGAAATATAATTGGTTATGAAAATTTGTCAATTTTTTAAAGTTATATTGTAATTAAAATTTATAATTCAAATATAATCAATAATTATATTAATATTTCATTCAAAATATTCATTGAAAAAAAAAATTTCCAAGATGTTTTACCAAAATATGTTACCCTCCAAAGACGGTGATTAAGGCGGCCCTGACCGTGCACATTTCTCGACCAATAATGTGACGCGTCAGAGTGGGATGTTCGTTAGAAGAGTGTCGGCTACGATAGGTTTTACTGTACGCTACAGCGTAAAGCTACCGTTCAGCCAGTTCGCTAGGGCATCTGCAAATCATCTTTTTCTAACATGGAATTACTAAATCATCACATGAAAATCTTAATTGCTCATATCCTGAAGGTTGTGAGTCTATTCACGAAATTTCGTGAAATAAATTTTTCCTCAATACTCAGAGGTTTTAGAACTTGTTCTTAAAAAAACCAAATTTGTATTATTACAAAGTTTGTGATAAACAAATTATTTTATATTTCTGTTACTTATTCTTCTCATTTTTTAAAATTCTGGAATTTTTCATAATTACATCTTATATAACATATATATATATATATATAAAATAATCCAGGATATGGATGGGAAATTCCACCCATTAATTGAATTTTCCATCCAAAGCCGGAATTTTCGTTCCACATTGCGTATAATTACGGACAAGGTTAGGAATAATACAGTAACAGTTCGTAAAATTCACGACTACATGGAGTTTTACGTTTAAGGATAGAAATTTACGAAATGTCTGTAATTTTCATTCCATCCGTAATTTTACACCGTCCAACGAGGGTCATTTTATGTCCCTCGTCTGGCGATGTAAAATTCCGCTGAAATTCTTTACAGTGTTACAGAGGAAAAGTTCATAACATAACCTTAAAACATCCCCTTTATGGAATTGATTTAGCATTGGACTGTTTTTCATCAAGAAATTTACTTTTTGGAACGAAAATTATGAAAACGCAAAACAGAACCTAAAAATACATCTCCTGTGTATTTTTTTGTAACTTTATTTTCTTCAATCACATTTCACATAAAATTGCCTGTTTTGTTTGTTGAGAGAAATTAATTTTTTGAATTTTCCCATTAAACTTACCTGTAGCTCCATCTGTTACTTTATATTACGAATATCTGCACTTATTACAGACATTCATCTGCATTTTGATAAACGTATGCCTCTCTTGTAAGTCACAATGCGCGCCTGAAAATTTTTAGAATTTCCAGCGTGAAGTTCACCGCGCGTCGGAAAATTTATGCTACCCTACTGAAAAGTCCTGAACGCAATTCAACAATGTTTCGATTCTATTGTTTTCAGATAAAACTGCAGATTCAGAAACCATCAACCGTAAATTTTAAGATACGCAATTCACACAGAATTTTCAATTTCAATGCATTATGCATGCAGGTTACCGAGAGAGAAAGGAAGCGGCTTATATATGTGTCTCTTTCCCTCTCATGATTTACTGCTTTACGCTGCGCAAAACCGCAGCCGCGGGACCAGCCCTATCCGACGACGAGCTAAATTTCGGTCTCTTAGTGATGCCACTTGGAACTAATCCGTAAGGCGGCGCCACCTCCATCCTCTCATATGAAAGTATTGTTTTGCATGGTGTTCATAAACATATTTAAACAATTATTGGAAAAATAGGAACATTTCCTAAATTCTAATAATTGTTTTTATTATTAATGAACTTTAGTTTTTTAAGTGCAAATTTATTTAGTCATAAAGATGAACTGAGTAAGTGTACTTATATCCCATTAACAAAATTACTTTATAGAATTGATGATGTTAAATATTCAAAAGAAAGTGTTTAATTTGTTTTTAACGAGTTTATGAAGCTTGTTTATCTAAATAATAATTTATAATTATCATGTATTGATATATTTGTCTGTGATTAAAAAGCTAATACACATGTGATAGAAAATTGTTGATAAGTATGTGAAATAAACACCAAAAGAAAAGTAATAAATACATTTAAAGTTTTTGAAAAATGCTATTGAGTGATTTATTTATTAGTTTGATTGTATATTTTTGACGCATACTGTAATTTAAATAATGGATCAGAATATTGACAATTTCCGCATGAAATATGAAAGTTTCTTTAATTTAATGGAATACCCTTTCAATAGGTGCTATAACAATTTTTTGCAAATATGAAAAAAAAATTATTGGTCGACTTTTTCTCTCCATGGCGCAATTATTTTGAGTGCAAGATTTCTTATGGATTTCAACTGACTAAATATTTCAATTATTTGTCAATTTAACGTTAAATAATGTTTCATATTACAGTAAAACCTATCGTAGCCGACACATATGGGAGACAAGTTCGGCTACGATGGGTACCAATGACATGCGATAATTGCTAGGGACTTATTAGTAGCTTGGTTCAGTGCTGTGGCAACAGGTGCCCCTGTGTTTAGTAACACACATGTACCGGCTTGTACTTATTTTTTGTGTTTACTTTTGTGCAAAAAGGTGAGTAAAAGTTAGTTTGAAAAATAATCAGTTATTTTTGTTGATAATTTAAAAATTTCATGGATAAATTCAGTCGATAAAAAACTATAAGGAATACTTAGTGCTTTTAGTGGAAAATGTATAGATGACAGTTGAGGTTATGTTGCACGACTGTACATACATATTTAAGATCTTAATAAGTTGAAATGTAATTGGTTATGAAAATTCTCCAATTTTTCGAAGTTAAATTGTAATTGAAATTTATAATTCAAATATAATCATTAATTAAATTAATATTTCATTTTAAATATTCATTGAAAAAAAAAATTACTAAGATTTTTTACAAAAATATGAGGACCCTCCAAAGACGGTGTTTAAGGCGGCCCTGACCATGCACATTTCTCGACCAATAATGTGAAGCGTCAGAGTGGGATGTTCGTTAGGAGAGTGTCGGCTACGATAGGTTTTACTGTAGTTCATTAAAATAATTTGCATATGATTAATGTTTCATAATAAGGGGCCGTTCACATAATACGTCACGCGATTTTTAGCTATATATTTTTAGCATAATATTTATATCATCAACATAAAATAAGGCAATTAATGAAGAAAAGCAATAAATAAATATATTGCTAATATTTCCATTATTATCGATATTGGTAAAGAAATATTAATGAAGAAATAATTTTACTCTAATCATTCGTTATATAAGGATCCTATATGCAAGACAATTTATTTCTTGTACTTTGGCGACTAATTTTCTAGATTGTTATAACTATTTTATATTTCAAGTTCTGATTAGTATATAAAAATGTTATTTTAATAAAATTGATAATCTTAGTGATTCAAAAATGATAAAACTTTACTTGTTTATCAATTTTTTCCATATAAAACAATACTTTCATGTGAGAGGACGGAAATGGCGCCACTAGCGGATTAGTTCCAAGTGGCATCACTAAGAGACTACTTTTTTAACATTGAAAAAGGCCTTCGTCGGACAGGGCTGCGCGGGACTGCACCCTTAGGGGGCCGTTCAATGTGGGCGCAAAATGCAAAACAAACGAAACGAACAGCCAATTACAGAACACCTTTAAGAAGAAAAAAATTTAAGAGTGCAGTTCCATGTGAGGGCAAAATGCAAAGCAGAAAACCACGGTAATATAGACAGGTCTGGCTTGCGCCTACATGGAACAGCACCCTAAAACTTTTCTGTAATTGGCTGTTCGTTTTCTGCTTTGTATATTGCGCCCAGATTAAATGGCACACTAATGGTGCATTTATACCTCGGTCTGCCTGACCGGTGCGGAAAGAAAATACATAAGAGCAAAAAAGACAGATGTTTTCTTTTGGTCCAATTTTACACTGTCTGTTTCCTTTACTCTTATCTATTTTCTGTCTGCACCGGTCATGCAGACAGAGGTGGTAGGTATATATTGTACCATAGTTTTAGTTGCCCAAAGTTTCAATTTCCCATAAAATCACAAGAAGTCACTATATTTGAAAAGCAGTGTTTGACGAAGATTATGAAAGGAATGCGTTGGCAAAAATTGCAAGTATATATCAAATATAGGCGGTAGAGAGCGCTTCAGGGAAATGTACAGGAATCCTGCATCTTGCAATCATCGCATTTTTTGCCAACACATTCCTTTCATAATCTTCGCCTAACACTGCTTTTCAAATATAGTGACGTCTGGTAATTTTATGGGCAATTAAAACCAAAGATATTATAAACCTAGATGCGGCCAATTTTAGTTCGGTAGACTTAAATGCAGACGTCGCTTTCGGCGTGTTTTTACCGGTCCCCTCTTGCCGCACACCAAAACGTGGGTTCTGATCAAATTAGTTCCACGAAAGCATTATAGAGGCGCTAAATGTATCTCCCTCCAATCACCTCCACCCGCTGAGATACCTAAAACAGTAAGCGCGCTTTAAAAATCTTAATTTAAATTATATATATTGAAGAAAATTAAAAATTGGTAAACAAAGCAAGGAAAAGCGACGTGTAAAGTGTTTCAATGTTACTTTAAGTGTATTTTATAATGCTCTATAGTATCATTTTGATATTGAAATAGGCTACAGTGAACATACATTGCTAAATTAAGTTTCTGTCAGTGAAAGATAAGTACATGAATAAAAAACCAAAATTTAATTATTATAATTTGAACATGTATGAAATAGAAAGAGAATTAGTTTCTTATTTTTGAAAAGTTTAATTTTTTATTTTCGTATTTTTAATTGTTTGTTTTTTTTCATTATGAACAACTTTTAGTTTCCAGGATTTTAATTCTTTTTAAATATTATTCAAATTAATAATTACAATTTTAAAAATAAAATTTTTAATTAATTAGTTGATTGAAAATCAAGACTTAAGAGCATGTGATACTTTACCATAAGAGCAATTTAGTTTACACAGTTGTTCTTTCACAATTTTTAATTTTCCAACAAAATAAGAGTGCCCAGACGTCTGTGTTAATTTTCTTTACGTCTCGGCACTATTATTTTTTTGAAAAATTCTAAATTGTGAAAAAACAACTGTTTAAACTAAATAGCTTTCATAGTAAAGTATCACATACCCTTAAATCAATATCTTACCAGTTTAAATGTTGAAGTCTTCTCCTTTTTTTAAGCTCAATGTTTACAGAAAATTTTTTTAAAAATTTAAAGAAGAAAGTTGTCCGAAGCTCAATAATTTGTAATTTCTAAAATATTTGTTTGACTCACACTAGTCAGAATGTTTTAAAATCTCATTGCAATGTATAGCTAGTTCTTGTATTTTCTTATTAAAAAAGTGATAATTCCACACTTTTCTGAAAAAAATATAGATCAATGTTTTTCAAAAAAACTCAAATGAATTGATTTATAAACATTTATAATAAGATAAGTTTTCTTTTTGCCTTTTGCTAAGACCAAATCTTTAAAAAAAGTTGATTTTATTTCAAAATGTTTAAAATTTGTATTAGGTCTAATACACCTAAAATGAAATTAATTTGCCATTTTATTTTCTAAATGGCAGGGTGGATAGGTCTGTGTATGGTATATATGGGAAACCATTGAAAAAAAATGCGGCGTAGCTCTACCTTCTGGGTGGTGTAGGAAACGGGCTAGCTACTCTTCAGATCTAAATTACAAATAAAACTACTAATTCAATTCGTAAAGTTGTTTATTGCTATAGTAATTCGTAGCAAACTACTAACTACTTTGGTTGCCGAATGAAGTGTGTACTAATTCATTGTCAAAATCATTTACTATTTACTATACACTACCGTCGGAAATTGTGCGCACGGTGCTTGTCATCGCTATTAAAAATCACTGCTGACTTTGAACCGCGATATCTCGGTGAAAAAAGAGATAGGGCATTTTTAAAAATACAGTTGGAAAGCTTATGAAATTCCACGTCTAGTGATGTTCAACAAAAATGTTTAATCGTATCTGAGTTGAATTTTAATCGACGATCACGATTCTCAGACGGTTTGTTGCTCGCCTCCTTCGTTGAAGCAGGACCGAAATGGCCACGCACGAAGGTGGCGCTTAAGTGAAGCCCTCTTGTATGTATTTTTAATTCTGTTCATTAGTAATTTTTATTTCTAATTATTCTTAATTTCAAAAAATATTTATTGTTATTTGTATAATTAAACAAACCGGCCGAAAACCGTGATCGTCGATTAAAATTCAATTCAGATACGATTGAACATTTTTAATCGTATCTCGGGTACCCATGAATATTTTTCAAGTTTTCTTGGCTTAAATTAAAGATAAGATTTTAGACTTTATATAGTATAATTTTCAGATTTTGGAAAAATATTTACTAGGACATACAAAAATTTGAAGTTGAGGCAGAGAATTTGAGAAAATCTTGAATTTTTTTTTTAACTCCTCACGTGCTGTATTATTTTCAGAAAGTCAAAAAAATATTTGTCGAGTATTTCTAGACGTGGAATTTCATAAACTTTCCAACTGTATTTTTAAAAATTCCCTATCTCTTTTTTTCACCGAGATATCGTGGTTCAAAGTCAGCAGTGATTTTTAATAGTGATGACAAGCACAGTGCGCACAATTTCCGACGGTAGTGTACTACTGTGATCAAATTGAAAGGTGAATTTTAAATTTAAACTTCCCGGGATTTTCGAAACTGAATTTTTTTTTCCATAAGTTGGTAGTACTGTTAATGACATCTGTGCCAAATTTCACATCAAAATATTCATTAGTGTGAAGCTGTTCGCAAAAAAAGGTCGTATTTATGGGACAACAACTCTTGGCATGATAATGGGCCATCACACACGGCATTGGTTTTACGCGATCATTTCGTCAAAACTTCAACAAATATCGTTCCGCAACCACCGTATTCACCTGATTTAGCTCCGTGTGACTTCTGGTTGTTCAGCAAACTCAAGAGACCGCTCCGGGGAAGGGGATTACTTCGAAGGAGACGAAATAGATTTGGAACAATAAGTAAGGATTTTAAAAGTAATAATAAAATTCACCATTCAATTTGATCACATTAGTATATGGTGTGTTCCATGGCAAATTGCACAGGTTCAGGACTCCATGTTTCCGATTTACATGAAATTTTAAGGATTGATAGACTAACATAAATAATGAAGAAACCCAAAATTTGAGATTATTTCATGCATTATTTAAAAAGTTATGGGATAAACGAAAAAGAAAAATATTTTTGTTCTTTTTCAATTATTTAAAAACTGAAATCACGAGAAATTCTGAAAAAAATTACACAAACGTATCATTAGATGGCCGATGTAGTAGTATTTTTTGGAAAAATTTTTACTCCAAATTTAATAATAAAAAAACTGTTTTTTTCCAAATAAATTGATTTTTTGAAAAAACGCCATCTTTGAAAAATCTAAAAAAATTCATAGTGAAAGCCCCAAGTATTACGCAAATTTGAGATGTATAATTAAGGTGCGCACTCGGGAATTGTGGGAAATATGAATTTTTTTGTAAAGTGATGCGCGTGGAATCACGATAATCAATCGACGGCGTCGGGCGCAAGTTCCACTAATGTTCTATTACTATCTGCTTTTTCGAGAACGTTACTATCAAAAAGTGATGGAAAGTGATTATTAATTGTTTAATTAACGCCTTATACTCATAACATATGAATAATGTAATGAGTTTTATGATTATACATAAATTATCAAAAAAATAATTTTTCTTTCAATTTCAACAATTAAGAAAGAAAACATAAATGCTAGGAGGAACAAATCTTATTATTTTCTATCCTTCTTCTGAAACTTCATCTTTCATAACTCTTATCCTGCATGTGTTGCAAAGGAGAGCATTTTTTTTTAACATCTTTGAATTTATTGAGAAAATGCTCTCGGAATGCCGTCAAACTGCTTTTATTATAATCTGCGAGTATAATTCATTAAACGGAAAATTAATTTTAAGCTCAGGCTTGATAAATTATTTATAGATCAGCACGTGATGATTTCACTATATTTTAATCTGTATCGAGAGTGAAAAATCACGTAATATTCACTTAAGGTTTTTTTTTGTATGGATTACAACAATGTTTCCTTTTTTGTCGAATCATGTCGACTGCTCTTTGAAAATAAACTCTCGTGGATTTTTACCAACTAATTTATTTTCATGATAATAGCAAAAATTATTTTTTTGATAATTTATGAATACTCATAAAACTCATTACATTATTCATATGTTACGAGTATAAAGCGTTAATTAAACAATTAATAATCACTTCCTATCACTTTTTGATAGTAACGTTCTCGAAAAAGCAGATAGTAACAGAACATTAGTGGAACTTGCGCCCGACGCCGACGATCGAAGATCGTGATTCCACGCGCATCACTTTACAAAAAAATTCATATTTCCCACGATTCCCGAGTGCGCACCTTAATTATACATCTCAAATTTGCGCGATACTTGGGGCTATCACTATGCATTTTTTCAGATTTTTCAAAAAATCAATTTGTTCGAAAAAAAACTTTTTTTTATTATTAAATTTGGAGTAAAAATTTTCTCAAAAAATACTACTACATCGGCCATCTAATGTTACGTTTTTTTAATTTTTTTCAGAATTTTTCGTGATTTCAGTTTTGAAATAATTGAAAAAGAACAAAAATATTTTTTTTTTTTCGTTTATCCCATAACTTTTTAAATAATGCATGAAATAATCTCAAATTTTTGATTTCTTCATTATTTATGTTAGTCTATCAATCCTTAGAATTTCATGTAAATCGGAAACAAGGAGTCCTGAACCCGTCCGATTTGCCATGGAACACACCATATATAGTAAATAGTAAATGATTTTGACAATGAATTAGTACACACTTCATTTGGCAACCAAAGTAGTTAGTAGTTTGCTACGAATTACTATAGCAATAAACAACTTTACGAATTGAATTAGTAGTTTTATTTGTAATTTAGATCTGAAGAGTAGCTAGCCCGTTTCCTACACCACCCAGAAGGTAGAGTTACACAACATTTTTTTTCAATGGTTTCCCATATATACCACACACTGACCTATCCACCCTGCCATTTAGAAAATAAAATGGCAAATTAATTTCATTTTAGGTGTATTAGACCTAATACAAATTTTAAACATTTTGAAATAAAATCAACTTTTTTTAAAGATTTGGTCTTAGCAAAAGGCAAAAAGAAAACTTATCTTATTATAAATGTTTATAAATCAATTCATTTGAGTTTTTTTGAAAAACATTGATCTATATTTTTTTCAGAAAAGTGTGGAATTATCACTTTTTTAATAAGAAAATACAAGAACTAGCTATACATTGCAATGAGATTTTAAAACATTCTGACTAGTGTGAGTCAAACAAATATTTTAGAAATGACAAATTATTGAGCTTCGGACAACTTTCTTCTTTAAATTTTCAAAAAAATTTTCTGTAAACATTGAGCTTAAAAAAAGGAGAAGACTTCAACATTTAAACTGGTAAGATATTGATTTAAGGGTATGTGATACTTTACCATGAAAGCTATTTAGTTCACACAGTTGTTTTTCACAGTTGTTTTTCCCAATTTTGAATTTTTCAAAAAATACGAAAATATGGAAATAAAAAATTTAACTTTTCAAAAATAAGAAACTAATTCTCTTACTATTTCATACATGTTCAAATTATAATAATTAAATTTTGGTTTTTTATTCATGTACTTATCTTTCACTGACAGAAAGTTAATTTAGCAATGCATGTTCACTGTAACCTATTTCAATATCAAAATGATACTATAAAGCATTATAAAATACACATAAAGTAACATTGAAACACTTTACACGTCGCTTTTCCTTGCTTTGTTTACCAATTTTTAATTTTCTTCAATATATATAATTTAAATTAAGATTTTTAAAGCGCGCTTACTGTTTTCGGTATCTCAGCGGGTGGAGGTGATTGGAAGGAGATACATTTAGCGCCTCTATAATGCTTTCGTGGAACTAATTTGATATGAACCTACGTTTTGGTGTGTTGCAAGAGGGGACCGGTAAAAACATGCATTTAAGTCTGCCGAACTAAAATTGGCTGCATCTAGGTTTATAATATCTTTGCACTTGGTTTAGACAGCTTCAGCCCAGTGCTACTCCTCTAGAGGCCTGTGGAATAAAAGTTGGCTGAGAGTTGGATCACGGCCACCAGGCGAAATGGTGGCGCTGATTACCTATAGGGCCGAATTGCTTTCAAATACATGGCAAAATGTAAATATTTATGTTTTTTTTTAATTTGAACTGCCTATTCGTGTTTTTTTTTACAGGAAAATAAAGTTAAATGTTTTTGGCATATAGTAATACAAAATATATGAGGAAAAAGGTGAAACATATTGATTTTCTGAACGATCAAGTAGGGGTGAAAGAAATAAGAAAAATTTGTCTCAGTTAATAAATTGAATAAAATAAATATAAAAAACGAAGTAATCACAATAAAATGGTTATTAATTAAATAATTAATATAATTAGTCAATTAATTAATTTTAGAATTTTAGTGCAATGATAATAAGTTATAATCAAATATAAATACATTTATTTGTGCAAATAAACATTAACATTAAGTTTTTCATATATTTCAAGTATGTCATAGTAATTGGGAGAAGTAAATAAAAGTGTGGAAGTTGTGAGTTTTTAAAATAAAAATTCTAAATTGGTTATTGCATTTTTTTAAACTGTAGTTGTAATGTAACTGACTCAACTGTTTATTAAAATTTATTTAACATGATGAACTATTTTTACTAACACAAATTATATTTTGCAATTATAAAAATATCAATAAACAAGAGACATTAGGCATGTATATAGGATTAATAATAAATAATAAGGCAATATTATATATAGAATAAATGTAAGAAGCATTTCAACACTAATATTATGAAAAAAATAATTATCACATTGTGAATAAAACATAACAATAAAAAGTTTATCACAATTCTTTTAAATCGAGTCGTTCGTCCATAAACAGTGTTTATTCTATTCCTTTTAATTCAAAGGTTTCAAATACATACCGTTCCAAAACAATTCCGTCAGGACCAATAATTGTTCTTTCGCGGATGATGTCACTTTCAGCAAAATGTTTGTCACAAACTGCTTGACCTTCTTTAACTTCGATATCGACTCTTAAAATTGCGCACTGCCATTTCTTAATTCAATTTTTATCTTTTGGCACATAAAAAAATCGACGAGTTTGCTCCTCGGAACTCCGTTTCTTTTTGTAGCTAGAATCACACTTCACGGCAATACACTTCACCATTTTTTATTGTTTTTTACATCCTTACACTAAGAGAACTATTCACTTTACTTTTTCAACAAAAAACACGATAAACACACTACTAAATATCAAAAAACCTCGAATCTTTACTGTTTTACCATGCATTTGACAGTTTGTCGGCCCTAAAGCTTATCAGCGCCGCGCTCGGTCACTTTACGTACTAATGCGCTCGCCAGTCAAAAGTCAGCCCACTTTTAGTTTTAAGTTGCAGAGGGCTGGACAGCTTTCACAGCTAACTAGGTTCTGGGTATATCAATATACATACGGTAGGTATACATTGTACCATAGTTTTATGGGCAATTGAAACTTTGGGCAAATAAAATTATGGTACAATGTATACCTACCTATGCATACATGCTATAGTGCGGTTATTTGGGCCACTACTCGATACTAGCGCTATGCGTGGCGAAAATATGAAACATTGAGACTACAAGAAGGGAACATTCCCCACCACGGAAGTTGCCTGACCTGTCTATACTACTGTGCCCTCAATTCACTCTCTCTCTCGCCCGACGTGACAGGCTCAGCCGTATGCATGAGCCCGTATTTCACGATTCTAACTTGACCCCCTTAGTAGTGATGCAATATCGAAAGGAAAATATCGATATTTGCAATATCGATATATCAGGAAGGTAAATATCGATATCACTGATATATCGGCGAAAGTTTCCAATATATGGATATAATATCGATATTAAAGTTTTTTTAAAATTTTAAATAATAATTCAGGTACTTCATTCAATGTAAAAGTAAAACAAATAATTTTCTTTAATTCAATGAAGGTAAAACGACTGCTGTAACAGTGTTCTTATATCGTGGATCAAATTTACCCCCTCCATTTTACAATTTTATCGAAAAAAATAATAATTCGTCGAACATAATTTGGAAAAATTTTGTAATTATATTACTTTTTTAAGTTGTTCTTTAACTATATTATAGAATTTTCCAAAATTATTCTTGTTCAATAATATGGTAAAGTGGAGGAGGTAATTTTCATCCATGATTTGTAAGCACTGTGCAGTAATCTTTTTTACATTCTCATCATGGATGAGAAGGTATTGGTTTTATGTGAAAAATGACTTTCGAAATTTTCATCAAATCTTTACGTTTTGACCTCCTGAGTCAGAAAAAATGGTTTTTACGAAAGTGTCTGTCTGTCTGTCTGTCCGTAGTAGGTCGTGAGCGGCATAACTCTCGATAGAATTATCAGATTGAATTGAGCTTTGGTACACTTTATCGGAGCCGAAAAAGTAAGGACAATTTCGTTAACCAGCCACATCCAATCAAAATTGAGGGATGGAGCACTACTTTTGTGTTTTTGAAAATAATTTTTTGAGAAAATCAAAAATTTCAATACTGGTTTTTGATAGTGCTCATAAATCTCTGCAAATTATCACAATAACATTTTTTGATCAAATCAAAATTAGAAATGTTACAGCATATTCAAATTCGAAAAAAGTCTATATCAAAATTCCATTTTCCAGTTAAATTATACGAGATACGAAAAAACGATATGATACAATATTATTTTCTACATAAAGACCTACAAATTTGAATTGTAACATTTTTTCATAAGATGCATATTTTTCTTTTTAATTAAAAAAAACTATTGGAAATCCAAAATTCAATTTTTTAACAATAATATGTAAAATACGAAAAAAACGTAAGAATACAAAGTTGTTCGTTTCAAGAAGATCTACAAATTTTGTCTGATGCAGTTTCTGACAAAACATATATTTTTCGTTTCAATTCCAAAAAATACGTTTAAAATTCAAAAATTCCATTTTTTAGACAAAATATGTGAGATACAAAAAAAACGATTATATGGAAAATTGTTTGCCTAAATGAGGTTCATAAATTCTCATTAAGACATTTCGGGACAGGATGTATATTTTATGTTTTGATTTTTAATATTAAAAAAATTCGATTTTTTTCATCAAAATATGTGAGATACGAAATAAGCGTTGTTCTGCAAAATCGTCTCCTTAAATAAAGTCTACGATTGTTTTTTCTTTTTGAGAGATTTAGAAGAAAATAAATTATTTTTATCATGTAATTAATTAAAAAGGTACTGAAATGTATACAGAAAATCGAGCGCGAAGCGCGAGCGTCATGATGAGAATGTGTTCCTTAAGGCTGATAGAGCCTTAAGTAAATTGAATCTCCTGTTTCACTTAAATTTAAAAAGAAATACAGTGACTTTGAGAAAATGTGATTTTTTTTATTTATCAAGATACAAAAAATTAAGAAGTTAACTTAATTAACTATTTTACATGTTCAATATTTTTATTGACAAAATTTATGAGAACCGATACAAAAAATTTTAAAAACGCATGGAACAAAAATAGAATACTGTATTTTTAATGTCCTGGAAGTTAGAACCGTAAACATAATATTTTCAGAAAATAAAATATGTGCTCAGTTGTGCTGATATGTGCCGCAAACGATTTTTTGAAAATCAAAAATTACGGCCGTAAATTTTGAAGAACTTTTTTTTTGCTAGAGTCACAACTTTGCCGTAACATAAAACTGACAGTTGTGCTAGGTACTCTCTAGTGCACCCAATTTTGTGCTGCTAGCAGAAATTTCGCAACTTTGCCTGTTTTTCGAGAAAAACAAAAAAATTTTGAATTTACAAAAATAAATGTTTTTCTACATTTTTACAGGTCAATAAAATGTTTATTGAGTAACAGATAAAAATTTCATTGCTTTGCTGTAATTCCGAGCCCCCAATTTTAAAAATATTTTTAAAAAATTCGGAATCAAATAATCAGAATTTTATAAAAAAAATAATTTCAGGAATTGGAAACTTGTGCCGAGTTGTGCGATTTTTCAGAAGATGTTAACAACAATTCTTACTTTTGCTAACAATCAAAAGAACAATTGCGAGCAAGCAACCGGTTCGGGCGACCGCGTGACGTGTATACATGTAGATTTTATTAGCTTTGTTCTGTCACTGATTTCTTCGATAAAGTGTGCTGCAATGTGAAAACAATTTTTTTTTATTTCCTGTCGGCAACGGATTCCAGTCACTGATCTCTATAATACACTGGATGCACAATGCCAATGGGAAAGTCCGCAGAGTCGTGTGCCCATTTGAAGACTGAGCCGCCATATTTACTCAGGTTGATTACAAACAATGTTGCGGTAAATTCAAATTTAGTAAAAAGGGAAAAGTGTAAATATTATAGAAAAAATATGAAATTCATGCTTTTTTACCGGTATTAGTATTGATAGTATACATAGTATTAAATTAATGAAATGAAATTTATTAAATAATACTAAAATATAACTCGGTAATATTTATTATTATGGTATATAATGTTGTATATATTTAAAAAGGCATATGTATTTATTTCTTAACTATAATTAAATATAAATTTATTATAAATTTTTCAAATATAGATTACAGAATTCAACAAGTAAACGTACCTTGGGGTAGTGTAAAAATTATCTCACGTTCTGAACGTGAACTATTAATAATAGTCGCATATAATAACTATTTTTAGTATTAATTCATTCGCGTTTCATAACTCAACCCTTATGTACCTGTACAAAAACGGTTTTAAAAACTGAAAAAAAGCTCCATCCCCTTCTGTTTTAAAAAATGTTGAATTACTCGATCTTGTTGGCGTATTTCATCATACGTTTAAATTTCTCAGGAGTAATAAGTTGCTCCAACTGAAAGAAGTAATATAAATAATTTTAAATATATACAAAAATTATAAACTATTGTATTTTGGTCGTTTACGAACATTTCAATTTATAAGAAAATAATACAATTGGAAAAGAAACAAACACTAAAATATAATTAATACTGAATGCAGATATTACATGAAAATTAAGTATGTACATGCTGTGACTAGTATGTTACTAAATAATAGAATCCAGTTCTATAAAGACCTAAGTAATAATATAGAAGATTATCACTAAATAGTACAAAACATCAGGTACGAAAGTACTTTACAAGCAGCAAATCACTTAATTAAAAATCACCAGAGTATCACAAACAAGAAGTTTTAAATTTCAAACTAAAGTAGTGACTAATTCAACACCTTAATTTTTCAACTACATGCAAATGTAATAAATAAACAATTCTTAAAAGAAAACAATGATTTAATTTATTATTTTTTTATTATTTATATATTATTTTATTATTTTCTGATAAATTAAAATGTTCGTAAACGACCAAAATACAATAGTTTATAATTTTTGTATATATTTAAAATCATTTCTATTACTTCATTCAGTTGGAGCAACTTATTACTCCTGAGAAATTTAAACGTATGATGAAATACGCCAACAAGATCAAGTAATTCAACATTTTTTAAAACAGAAGGGGATGGAGCTTTTTTCAGTTTTTAAAACCGTTTATGTACAGGTACATAAGGGTTGAATTATGAAACGCGAATTAATTTATACTAAAAATAGTTATTATATGTGACTATTATTAATAGTTCACGTTCAGAACGTGAGATAATTTTTAGACTACTCCAAGGTACGTTTACTTGTTGAATTCTGTATTCTATATTTGATAAATTTATATTTAATTATATTTAAGAGATAAATACATATGCCTATTTAAATATATGCAACATTATATAACATAATAATAAATATTACCGAGTTATATTTTAGTATTATTTAATAAATTTCATTTCATTAGTTTAATATTATGTATACTATCAATACTAATACCGGTAAAAAAGCATGGGTTTCATATTGTTTCTTTAATATTTACACTTTTCCCTTTTCACTATATTTGAATTTACCGCAACATTCATTGTAAGCAAACTTAGTAAATATGACGGCTCAGCCTTCAATTGGGCACACGACTTTGCATTGAATGGGCATCCAGTGTATTATAGAGATCAGTGATTCCACTATTTCCGCTTAAATGTTAAATATCGATCAGGAAAAATATCGGTTTTGGGGAAAATATCCATATTCCTTATCGAATATCGGTAGGAAAAATATTGATATAAAATATCGATATATCAAAAGGGAAATATCGATATGTTCGATATTTCGATATCGATATTGCATCACTACCCCTTAGTGTCCTAAGTTGAATTCCTAAATTAGTTTGCCGAATCGTCACACGCGGCGCTAACTGTACCATCACTCCCTGAAAATACACAGTAACATACGAAGAATTTGATAAAAAAATTTTAAAAATATATTATTTAATGCCATAAACAAATAAAAGAGATCCGACTTTAAATAATAATATTATTTGAATATTTTAAATTAAATTTTCCCCTTTTTATTCATATTTATCTCGTACAAAAACTATTTTGAAACATTCAGCTGATATTAGAATTTAAATATTAATATCTCTTTTATTCCTTTTTGGCATTGAATAATAACTTTTTTTAAATTTTTATATTTAATTGTCTACATATCACTACATTTATATTATTTTTTGAGGTAAAATTAAGTTGAAAAATAGAAAAAAATGAAAAATTATGAAAAAGGAACGAAGTTGATGAGAGTTGTGATTAGTTGGAAATCATTATTAATAATTAAAGAAAATAGAATATAAAATAAGGTGAATATAATTTTTTTTTAAATAGTTAACTAACATTAATAAAAACAGTATAATAAGAACAATTAAATTTCTTTTCCATTTTCAAATCCAAAAGTAGTCTATCTACGTCCGTTTTCATCCTCTCTAACATTCACGAAATTTTGGAAACAACATTTTATGTACTTTGGACACAAGCAAGTAGAAACTGGACCAAATTATTCATATAAACTTGCTACTCTTCTCAAGTATCACATTAATTAAAACCATTTTTAATAACACCTAAATCAATGAACTTTTCAAAATTTTTGTTCATCTATCACAAAGGTAGATTTACGGAAAATATCCGATGTATATGAAAGAAACTGTAATCATTTTCACCTGGATGCTGTGAAAGTTTAAATTTAGGGAAACAAAGTTGTAAAAGTTCAAATTCGTGAAATCATTCATAAAAAAAATATAATAATACTTTTAATGTATTTCTAAGTTAAATATTTTCTATTTTGTTTCTAATAATTAATTTTCACAATTTGTAGGATCCGCTTTTTAGGTATGAAAATACTTTGAATTTTTAAAACTTTTTGTTTCCCTAAATTTCAACTTTCACATTTCGTGAATGTTAGAGACGATGAAAACGGACGTAGATAGACTACTTTTGGTTTTGAAAATGAAAAAAAAATTTAATTGTTCTTATTATACTGTTTTCATTAATGTTAGTTAACTATTTCAAAAATATCAATTAATATTTTCCTTTTTTTATATTCTATTTTCTTTAATTATTCATAATGATTTCCAACTAATCACCACTCTCATGAACTTCGTTCCTTTTTCATAATTTTTCATTTCTTTTTCTATTTTTCAACTTAATTTTACCCCAAAAAAATAATATAAATGTAGTGATATGTAGACAATTAAATATACAAATTTAAAAAAAGTTATTATTCAATGCCAAAAAGGAATAAAAGAAATATTAATATTTAAATTCTAATATCAGCTGAATGTTTCAAAATAGTTTTTTTACGAGATAAATATGAATAAAAAGGAGAAAATTTAATTTAAAATATTCAAATAATATTATTATTTAAATTCTAATCTCTTTTATTTGTTTATGGCATTGAATAATATATTTTTAAAATTTTTTCATCTAATTCTTCGTATGTTACTGTGCATTTTCAGGGAGTGATGGTACAGTTAGCGCCGCGTGTGACGGTTCGGCACACTAGCACATGATTTCAACTCAGGACACTAACGGGGCGCCATTTTCTCTTCTGATGCATACGGCTGGACAGGCTTCAGGCTGTCTTGTTTCCTCTATCTATAATATCTCTAAGGTAAGCAGTTAGGCTGCAGTCGCATGGGTACGTTTTAACGGCGCGCATTCTCAAAACCACGTGAGTAAGAAAGATGCACACCTTTAACTGTCGTCTTCTCACTTTTGTTATGAGCCGACGCATAATGCTCGCATCGGATGGCACTCTTCTCTGCCGCGCCATTTTGCTATCGCATGATCTCACATATATGCGTGTTTGGTGAAAGCAGACAACTGTTCGTCTTACTATTTTTTCAAGTAAAATTGTGTTCTTTCAAAAAATTTCTCATCAGTAGTGTAAGTGAAATTTATCTAGTTTCTACTTTTTATTCGGTTGAATCAAATACATCGCGAAAATCAATTTTTCAATTTCTGATGTGTTGGAAAATTAATAATTTTCCGATGGCGTCAGTTTTTTTTCTGTTAGCGGAACGCCCATGAGTTTTGCTGCGTATTAATATGTTGTTTATTTATAATTTTCAATAAAGTTTTAATTTTAGTTTCATACGTTGAGTAACTGAAAATATTTTGATATATTTCTAAATTATTTTTTGTACTGTCAGAAGGCGCAGGTACATGCTGTCTTCACCAAAAAATGGCGATTGTTTGCCTTTCTTATTCTGAATATAAGCAATTTATTAATTTTATTGTGATATAATCATAATAATGAATCTAGGACTGTACTAGCGTACGTTGTGAAACGTTAATGCTCACGGTGTATTATTAAAAGAGATCAAATATTTGTAAAAAAGTCATTGCGACGTAAATTGTTCAGAAGTGTTGGTGAATTCAACGATCCAATACATAGATTAGATATATTTATTGATTTAAGGTAAGACTTAACGGTTTCCTCAGTGAAGCTGTTGGATCTAGTTATGACTGAAATTGCCTGACCTTATTGATCCGTGAATGTTAATACGTTTTTGCTTTTAAAACTATAATTCTGTGCAAAGCAAGTGTTTTTAATGGACAGTAGACAATTTTGTTAGATCTTTAGATTTATTCTTAGAATAACTGAACCTTGAAAGAAATAGTCTATTGTCATGGAATGTCTTTGGATATTTTTTCAGCATGTCGCGTTATCGTGAGTGGGATTTATCTTGCAAAGTTTACGTTGGAAATTTGGGGAGTAGTGCCAGTAAACATGAAATCGAGAGTGCTTTCAGCAAGTATGGTCCGCTTAGAAACGTTTGGGTTGCTAGAAACCCACCTGGATTTGCTTTTGTCGAATTCGAAGATCCTAGGGATGCTGAAGATGCAGTCAGAGGATTAGATGGAACGTAAGAGATAGTGTAAATTTTCTAAACATTTTAAGTAGGAAAATCTTGTTAGGATTTCTTATTTTTAATGGTGCAAACGATTTTGAACTCAACCACCTAATTTGTATTGTAAAATTCCGAATGAAATTTCTTTTTCGTCTTGTAAATTTTTCCTATTAAAATCAATATAATTTTATTAATATCGTGTGAATTTGGGTAGATTTCTAGAGGAATGACACAAAAATTCCCGAAATTTTACACTTAGTTATTTCACATTATGTTTTCTGTAATTTAAACCTAGAAATATCTAGTGTTTTATGTCTCATCATTTTGTGAAATTTTGCACAGGGTTTTTAGCATTGTGGTTTAAAAATTGTTTATCTTAAGGCCATGGATCAATCGGACCACATGACTAAATTATACATTAATTCGTTCATGTAAAATAACTTTTTTAATTTGCAAAACATCTTTCTCAAAATTTGGGGAACATAACAAAATATAATACAGCACATCTGTTAACTTTTTTTTGTAAAAATGTTTTTAAAAATTGTAAGACTTATCGATAATTACAGTTGGCTGTAAAAATGTTTGCAAAATTTTCACTCAAACCAAGTTGACAAACGCTCTTTATCGTCTTCTGTTGTATTTTTCAAATTTTCAGGAAGATATTTTGCAAAATAATAGTTATCTTTCATGAACTTTTACAGTAATTTGATAACGTGGTCTTGTTGATCCATGGTTTTAAGTAAGACTTAGAATTAAGAAAAAAAAACGTATTTGAATATATATTATATATATATTTTTTGTACAAAACTCATATGTCAAGTATTAAATTGACAAGACATCTTTTCTCAGACGTTGTTGTGGTACAAGAGTGCGAGTGGAAATGTCCTCAGGCAGGAGTAGACGCGGCGGTGGAGGTCGCAGACCAGGTCCCAGATATTCTTCTAGGTAAGTCACTCTTTGTCTTTACTCTATCGAAAATTCCAACCCTATTAATGTTGGAGTAGTTGTTAAAGTATTTCACCGAGTAGGTGTATGGTGAAGTGATGGACACGTTTGAAAGAAAGAGTCTACTTTCAATTTGTAGGTGCACTTTTTTGGCTTTCAAAATTTTATTATTTTTATTCATTATGATATAATTATAAATTATATCACCCAATCTATAGGTATATGTAGATATTTGAAATACAGTTTGTTCGTTCCTTCTTTACAACAAAGCACGCAGTGGCACTAAATGTCATGATCAGTTACAATGTATTTAATTAGTAAAGACTTTTTAGATTGGTTGGAGTGTCTGGTTGACACTGGGAAACGATAAAAAGAGATCTAATATTTCCTTCATAGGACTACCGAAAAGAACTCCGGTGCAGGTTGAAGATCCAGTCATTTTCAATGGTGGCGAAAGCTTAAATCTTATTAAGTCCATGTCCTAGGTGGGCCACGTGACCAAGACAGTCCTCAGATCGATATTTTTGTTGTCCACATTTAAAATTAAAAGTTAAAAGAAAGCGGAAAGAAGTTGGGAAAACGGTAATAAAATAGAATTGAAAGTGCGAGTGGAAGCGCACATTTAGGGGAACAAAAAAAGTTTGTTATAAAATAATCAAGATAAACGTAATTTATTTTTCTCCTTCCATTTCCTGAAGTTTTATAATGGTTTCTTCATTACAAAATGAGTTATATGGTCGAAAAAAAATAGATTACTTGGTCCCGTGACCCATTTAGGACATGGCCTTAAGACAAATGTATGAACAAAGAAAAAACTGGTGTCTGATGTTTTGATTCCTGAGATTAATGTTTTTATTTCATTAATTCCATTCACAGAATCCCCTGAAACTCATAACCGCCTGAATTTTGAATAAACTGAGTTTGTAGAAAATATCTGTGATATTTAACTTGGCATGGGGTCAGATTAGTTACAAATTGTTTATGTCGTAAAAAACATAAACATCAGAAAGGCAAACGTTTCGGCCACAAATGGGGGCCCTCTTCAGTGCCAACAATTTTAATTTGCATTAAAAATAATAATTATAAACTAAAGAAGCAAAACTCATGCAACTTATAATTATTATTTTTAATGCAAATTAAAATTGTTAGCACTGAAGAGGGCCCCCATTTGTGGCCGAAACGTTTGCCTTTCTGATGTTTATGTTTTTTACGACATAAACAATTTGTAACTAATCTGACCCCATGCCAAATTAAATATCACAGATATATCACTGTGGGTCAATATAACAAAGGACATCTGCAGGAACATGTCAAGATATAATTTGTGGAAAATATTTATTCTTGTCAGTGGGTTCTGTAAAATCACAGTTAATTCTCGTTCAAGTATAAGTTTAGATCAATTAGCAATTAAGTATGCACGAAATTGTAATATCAATATTAGAAAGTGGGCAGTCTAGCTCTAATGTTGACATTTAAATTAAAGTGTGATATATTTTATAATGAAGAAAATATATTATGCAAAAGTAAAGCGTGTACAAATAGTGGCAAGGAGTATGATAACGATAATGGTTATATTGGTAAAACTGACGTTTGCAGATTCTATCAGCGTCAGCTCCTAGTTCTTCTCGTCTCCCCGCCACTACTACTACTACTTCTGCTACTACTATTACAGCCACCATGAAAAAAGTCTAGAAAACAAAACTGAACAAAAAACTATTGCCTGCCTGCCCACTAACCTCCCAACCAGTCACCATCAGTCACCACCAGTCACCGCTAGGAGTCAACTCGTCCGTCACTTGGCAGTCCGTTGCTGTCCATCGGTTCGTCAGTTTCCCTTCAATCAGACTTCTTCGGGCTACTACCGCAACTTCTAGCGACTAGGAGCATCGTTAACCCATCGAAAAGTCAACGCGATCCGAATGAATACTTCTGTCAAAATATCGGCGCGTCCGATCGTCCGTTCGTCCCAACTTCTACTACTGCTACTTCTACTACTCTTCAACCATCACGTTTAACTTAGCTGACATGCGACCGCCACTTCTCTTCGACTGAGCAAAGCAAAATGATCACCACCTACACACCATCCCACCCAACCAAGTATCACCATCACCACCAACCACCACCACCACATGTTCACAGTTGTCTGGTATTTCACCGATTTTCCAAGATTTTTTAATTATATCTTTTTGATTCGCCAGTCTCTCCAAGAAGTAACGAAAAAAGCTGGAAGCCAAGGCTGGACCATATAGGGTAAACGTGATTTTCATAAAAACTTTTTTGGATATTCATTTTAAGATTGAATTTGAATTTTTAATCAATGTGGGCTTGAATTCTATTATTGCTCTCTCATAATAGGAGGCTTTTCAATGTCATTTGATACCACTTTTATACTATCTTTGCTTTTGTGTTTTAAAAATTAATAGACAAATTTTAAATCTCTTAAAACTGATAAGGAACATTAATAAAGTGTCTCCCTCCAATTTTGTTATTCTTTAAATATGTTGTACTCTTGAACATGGTGGAAGTATAGAAGGTGTCACAATGCGCATCTGTTCTGCCATCATATCTTGGCGGTATTCACCAACCATACACTCATTACCTACTTTGCATAAATTTAGTACAGCGTTGCCATTGCTACTGATTTATAGACGTCCATTGACTTTTATGACTGGCTACCGATATCCTGATTTTTATTTTCAACACTTGACCTCAAGTTTAGATTTTATGCATTGTAATCTATTATTTAACTGTTTTTTAATTATCGTTGTAATACAACTTGAGTTTTTCCAATCTTCTGATTTTTTTGTGATCTCCCTGATAATTCTGAAATCTTGTCTCGACCGGTGGTAACACTGCTTTAGTAAACTGTTCCTCACTATTGTGATTACTTCTATACTTTTGCCATGTTCTTGAGTATAGGAAATACGTATTTTTTTCATCTCAAATAATATTAGGTAAGAGGAAATAATCACCACCAAAGTTGACAATGGAATAGATTTCTTTTGAAATTTTTTTGCCGAACTATTTTATCAATTTCAGTAGTGACTTTGAGAAATTCTAAATACAATTGTAGGCATCATAGGTTTTTGAATATTTTTTATATTGAACTCTACTCTACAGATTTTTCATGATTTTTCGAAAATCTGATTTTTTTCATTTTCCCAGTGACAACGCTTCTCGTAGCTTCGGTTTGCCGGTTCTTATATGTGTTGTGTGCATAATGTGTGCATAACCTCACGGTCATTTTTCGGATCATCTTGAACTGCCTTGAAGATCGCCACTCCAGATTTGCGCAGTTTTCTCAGTCTTAAATAGTATATTGTGTTGCTAGGAGCTAAAGCACGCGTTTTGGGGCGAGGACCGATCTATTCAGGCCAAGTTATAAACGAACGCGCGCGCAAGGTCTAGTCGTGGGCTTACATCGGTCCTCGCCCCAAAATGGTCAAGCTCCGTAGAACACAGGACATTTTTTGCAAAATACGTCCGTCCTAAAGAAATGTTTCGAGTATCTGTAGAGCGGTATTGAGGGTGTTCATTTACGACTCGATGAACTACGAAAAATTTATATCAATAATATGTATAAATATAGTACTTACTCAGTGAGAAATTTGAAATTGCGTACATTAATACTAGCAATGTCAAAAACCCAGGCATATTGGGAAAATGTAACTCATATTATCACAAATGTTCAGCGGATTTAAGGAACAGAAGTAGGACCCAAGAAACGAAAACAGACACAATATGAAAACGTCGGTCGTAAATGGACGTCCTTACTACCGCTGTATAGTCGGAAACTTTACCAACATGGTATAATTCCCGAACTTTATGTCTATAATGATTTTTTTTGTGGTGTCACAGGATTTAAGAATTAAACACAATTTTTGAGCCTTCAATTGCTCCAACAGGAAAAGCCTTGCGGTATAAAAACCCCCTGTCCTTCTTTATTATTCACTACGTTTAATACTAATCAGTTGTTGAATAATATTTAAGCGTACAAGCTTTCGGCGCTTGCTACATTCAAATAAATTGAATGCTATATCGATTACTGCGTCACTAAAACGCTATATAAAAGAGAAGGTATGCACCTGACTTGTAGAAACAAGATACAAGTAGGTGATGATACATTTTTTTCACATGAGCTTTACTCAAGAGCTTCTTAATTGCGACTGACTAATCATGCATAAAAAAGCAGACACAAAAACGCACACTGGCTCTCTCTCTTCTTTTTTCAAATCTCGGCGGCTCGAGCCTCTACGGAACAAATCGAGTATATCCGAAGTCAATCTTTACGCCGAATCACACATCATAGGTTACACATGGTATAACACATTCACACATCCGATGAACACAAAATACATACTCTTCACATCCCTAGCGCAAGACTAGAGAGAGAGAGAGACAGAGCGAAAAAGACAAAATTCGTCGTCTGAACAACCGCTCTATAGGGACTCAAAGTAGATCTTTAGTGCGTGTTTTGCAAAATAATCTTCTGAGTGCCTTCAAACTAATTTTTGCTTTGATCAGAGTCACTTTATTATAATCTCAACATAATGTGCGGACAAATTATAGCATTTTTCCTCATTTCTGAAATATTTTCTAACGGACATTTTCACTTTAAAAACAAGTACAAAGATGACTTGTCCGAAGTCTTGTATATTATCGATTTATTATTAAGCCTAACTCATCATCGATCTTCTGTTTACTGTTTACTATCGCTGTTATTTGGATTCTTTGAACCCCACGTTGTTGTTCTAGAAATATATCTCCACGGGGCGGTGACTAACTTTTCTTCATTAAATATATAAAAATTAGTGTTTAGTTTAAAGGTAATATCGCCGTCCAGAATAAAGATAAAAAACTGAACAAAAACTATTGGGAAGCTCATTAAATTTTGCCTTAAACAAGCCCTAATTGAACATATTCAGTCTTCTGGGTATTGACTTATCACGTGAGAAAGATAAGAAAAATTCCGATTTTGACGAAATTTGGTACTTTAAACACTGGAAGACCGTAAGAAAATTAATTGAAAAATTTGATATTTTGCAAATGTTATCTTTAGGATTGTGCACGGAAAAAAAAAAGTTCATGAAATTTTCATTAACTCGTCAACCACTTTTAGACAGGCCAGAAAGTCTTTTCAAATTTAGAATTGTCAACGTTTGAAAATCGGATATACAATTCTTTAGAAAGTATAAAACATTCAAGAAATAATCCTGAAGTGTTCATTAACTTTCTAAGAAAGTAGTATTAGAATTTGTATAACAATCTTGTATGAAAGTTTCGAAGATAGTTCAAGAAACTTTCGGTGACTCTCGAAGGAAATTGGACGACAGAGTTCTAGAGTTTTTATAAAACTTGCAAACTAAAGTTTCAAAGCCAGTTCAAGAAACTTTCATTAACTGTTCATGAAAATTTAGCAAACTTGCGTTTCCTAAAAAAAAAAAATGTACGTGGATTATTTCCTTACCGTTTTATTTATTACTTAAACTTGATTTTATTTTATTTATGGACAATTATTTACAAACTCATATTCACTATATATACATGTCATCGTACGCATTTATAACGCTTCTTAAAAATTATATCCGCCGCTGCGGGATTCGAACGCCTAACCTAACGTATAACGCATTTTATTTCTAAGCAACTAACCAGCGCCGCTATCGAAAATTATGATTTCCATCAAAATAAAACCTGAACTCTATCACACTTCAAGGTAGTACTGTCGTAAATGGAAATACCGTTCAGATATTGATAAAATTGAAATCACTAGTGAACATTAAGCCAGAAATGACTCGGTTAAATTTTTGAGGACCTAGGGTACACTGGAGGGGAGTAATTAGTAATTGCATTTTGAGACGATTAACACCGAATCTTATGGGAAATCGAGTTCATTTACAAATTCTGCGATAACTACCGGTCAGATTTCAATAAAAATGTCTGGTGCATTGATTGATAATATAAGCATTATTTTGCAAGTTAAAACATCTCAATTGGATACGTGTAAGCGTAGCGAAATCCAATTCAGTAAGCAAAAACATAATTTTTCTCCAGTAACCGACGTCGTTTAAATAGATGTGGCAACGTCGCAGAATAAGTGAAAGCCCGCGCCGTTCACGTATAGTAAGATGTCATCTGCTATACACACGTGTATAGTCGCTTTCTTATGCGACGTTGAAACATGTAGATACTACGTGAAGCAAATGAGAAAAAGTACTCATTTGATTAGCTACGTACCGACAGTACTACCTTAAAAACTGCGCAACGTGATGTGATGTGATTCCAGAACTTTTAAAATTTGGAGAACATTTTCTGAAAGTTAGATACTTTTTCATAATTTTATCAAGAACTATTTAATAAAAATTGGAAAACTGCTATTATTGTACGAGTTCTTGAAAAATTCTATAACTTTTTTCAATTTTTCGACAAAGTTTATTTTATACTTGAAAGTGCTGGAAATTTTAAAAATGTAGTGCCCTACCCAAAAGTGGTTGACTAGGTAAAGAAATTTTTATGAACTTATTTTTTACGTGTAGCTTTCATTTGAGCCATTAAACTTTGAGAAATATTTACGGGTTCACGAAATATTAATTTTTTGTGCGAGTATGCAAAACTCGAGCGACGATTACACATGGCTGCAAGGTTTTGTTATTGAAAAGCTATGGGTCGTTTCTAGAGTAATTTTTGACGTAGAATCCGGAATCAGAATCAGCCTATCACGTTAGGCTTTTGAGATATTTGAGGTTATGTACTCGAAAGATGGGGTTTTTCGCTACTTTTGAGGTTATGTACAGGGCGCAAGAAAATTTTTTGGTTTTTTTCTCAAATCTCATCATTTAGCACTACTCTTACCCTTCAAAATAAGCTATTAAAGAGTCACGAGCGATTTTTTTCACAAAGATACGGTCATATCAAGTTTTAACATTTATCCGAACAACCTTATGAGCATTCACATTGGCTTTACAGAAAATTGACATTTCCATTTCTAAGATGGCGGATCAAAATTTACGAAATTAAACGATTTCGCTCTCTAAAAATTTTCGGACACTGAGAAATTTAGGGTTATTTATGCTAGACCAGTAAATTGACTAATGAAAGTTGACCTTCGTAATAAACAGAAAAAACTTCGCATATTGTACGCATGTATTCGTACTCAGTGACTCAAAAAACTCTCAAGTACAGAATTTTAGAGACCAATATTGTTTTCCCTGTAAATTTCAGTTCGCCATTTTGTCAATCTCGCGAGCCCATTTTCGTAATCAGCAATTCCGAAACCCCCGAGTAAGAGTTTTTAGAGAGCGAAATCGTTTAATTTCGTAAATGTCGATCCGCCATTTTGAATCCGCCATCTTAGAAATGGAAATGTCAATTTTCTGTAAAGTCAATGTGAATGCTCATAAGGTTGTTCGGATAAATGTCATAACTTTATATGGCCGTATCTTTGTAAAAAAAAAAAATCGCTCGTGACTGTTCAATAGCTTATTTTGAAGGAAAAGAGTAGTGCAAAATGATGACATTTTAGAAAAAACTAAAAAAAATTCCTGCGCCCTGTACATAACCTCAAAAGTAGCGAAAACCCCCATTTTTCGAGCACATAACCTCAAATATCTCAAAATCCTAACGTGATAGGCTGATTCGGATTCTACGTCAAAAATTACTCCGGAAACTACCCATAGCTTTTCAACAACAAATACAAACCCATTATTTGCAGACTTGTGTTATCGATCGTCTGGTTCGCTGCACGGAAAGAAATTTGGTAAAGCAGCTGATTGGAGTTGTCATCGGTGAGAATTTATTTCTATAAAGATACAAAAGGAAGAAACTTAAAAAATTGTACAAGTAACGGATAAACATTGTGGTAACAAACGATATAAATGAATTGCACGTATGAAACTACAAAATTGGTATAAACAACTAAATTCACAAAATAAAAACTGTGCAAAAGAAAAAAATCTGAGTCAAAATGTTTGAAAATATGAAACTTTGAGTTACATTTTTTCTGGGCCTTAAAGCCAACTAAGAGCAATAACCATATTTTATACTTAAACTGAAAATTATTATTTTCTCATTCATAATAAATTTGCATAAAGTTTTGAAAGTTCAAATGAATGACATTTTCTTTTTCTACTTTAATTTGTTTTGAAATACTTTCTTAACTAAAAACATAAGTAAAAATTATGAGTCTTTTAGTTGATGAATTATATTTCTACTTTAAGTACACTCGAGATTCCATCCAACGAGTTTCCCTCCAACGAGGGTTCCCTTGACGAGCGCGTCATCGTTCTCTACAACGAGCAGCTCATCAACCCCTCTTTCCCTACTACTATGGGGTAAAGCGCGTGTGAATTTAAAACAGTAACGCGCATAACAACAAGTAGGGTATTGCGCAACAATTGCGCAATACTCTCTTGCGCTCGTCGCAGAGAACAATCTGCAGCTCGAGCTCCTCGTTGGAGGGAATCTCGAGTGTAAGTCAATAATTTAGAATTAATAAAACGATCTTATAAAAATTGCATTCATTTGAAATGTGAAATAAATTAAATAAAAAGGATCACATTAGTATGATATGTGTACATGATAAAACCAAATTACAGGCGGACACTTATTTAATGTTATTTGTGAGATGTAATAAGTCAAAAAAAACTTCTTTTCAATCAATAAAATAAGCATTCTAAATAATTTTTACAAAACAGTTTGCAAGTGTCTAACTTTGGTGAAGCTTTATGAACTCATGTACAAAAATATATACGGTCTTTACGATTATGAGCAAAAAGTTCCAAAAAGGAAAATTTAGCTTGGAGAACTGTTGCGGAATACATAATTCTATAACCCTTATTTTATAAAGATTTGATTTTTTAACTGCTGAATTAATTTTGTTATTTGGTTTACCATTTATGGCGAGATGTCATTTTGTATTAGTAATTAATTACTGTGTCTAACTAGTCTTTTATCATCCCTAGGAAAGTAGGAGTTAGTTGATCCTAATTCAATTATATTGTCTTGCGAGGATTTTCATACCTACATCTGTTTATCTTACCTCGATCGACCTCGTCTCACTTTACAACTTCAACTTTACAAATAAATTTGTGAACATTCGAGAAATTTGGAAAACAATTCAAATTATTGCAGTCGAGGTCGAGCGAACCATTCAATAATTTATTTACGTTTTGAAATGCAGATAATGAAAGTTGTTTTCTAACTTTTTAGGTCTCGGTCCCGTACACCACGTAGGAGATCTCTGACGCGAAGCCGAAGCCGAGATCGTCATTCACGTTCGGACTCGCGATAGACGGTACTGATAAAACTCAAGATAAAGTACATAATCCAGAATTGGTCTGAAATTAATCCTGTCTAATGTGATGTTAAGCACATTTTTGAGACGCATTTGTGAAGATGAACAAGTTTTTAAGTATTTTCCGTCTCCTTTTATTGACCATAATTGGTTGATTTGCATCAATTATAATTTTTGCGCAAATTGCAATTCGCTTTTATTTACTTTTATATGAATTTTTTTCTGACGTTTAGATTTTTATTTTTTAACAAAATACGTTGCACTAAATAATACTGTATATTTTTGTAAAGTAATTTGAGAAATTATATTTTTCTAAGCGAATTCTATTGTCCTTGCAGTTAGGTGCTAAAAGTGTCGAGAAAGACAAATGGAACAGACATTGTGAAGGATGGAAGAAAAGCGAAAATAATGTTTTATTTGTATATATATAAACAGATCATAAGACGAGAAAGATCGAAAAACTCGATCACACCCAAAAGAACACATTGTACACAGATCACAGTACACGTGCATACTATTGAGTTCTAGAATCTTATATAGTTAAGTGAGAATCGTATCACGTAACACATTTTTCAATTGAATGTGACACCGAACAGATTTAAAAAAATTAGACCATACAGATTTTGAGGAAAATATATCTTATGGATTTCTTAAAACAAGACAGATTTCAAAATAAATTTCCGTTCTTTTTGCTGAAGCTATTTTTCATTAGAAAGAAAGAGAAGCTTCTAAATCATCATAATTGTGATTTTTTATTGTCATAATTCTTAAACTTGTTAAAAAAAAAGCAAAAAAATAAATAAACGTAGCTTGACTCAAGAGCCAAAACAGATAGATATCAGTGTTTTGTGTTGTATTAATTATTTTGTACTCCTGCAACGTTATGGATTAATAAAGTTGTAATGTATAACTGATATTTATGTATTTCTTTCTTATTACCCTTTGACAATTTTTCTAGGGGATAGTAAGCAAACTCGAACAAATGTGATAATCCTTCACCGGCAAGGCCAAAGTTTTGTTACGTCATAAACGTAACACTTCTCTTCTTAAAAGATCTCGTTTTATGTAAGGATCAGAAGGATCCTCTCTAAGGGATGAGGAATAGTCAGTGATATTAGAATAGTTATAATTTAATTAGAATAGTCATATTTATTGACAATAAAATTATATTGAGTAAGCACCATGGAAATGTAAATTGAATTGTATTGTTGAAGTACCGTTGTGATTACCCTGAGTTGTAATTTGCTTGATGATTGATTGAGTCCAGTAGAGCGAATGTGGTCAGTTGAGTCTTCGTTGTAATCTTTGAGGTAGTTATTAGATAGGAAATTCGTAGTCCAGACGGTTGATCTAGTTGATTCCTTGATCCCAGTTTCGAAGAAAATTTGGAAGGCGATTCCCCTTCACTTTTTAAAGTCGTTGAACTCAGCGTCGAGTTAGAATTAGTCTGGGTAGCGGTAAAATCTGATGAGGCTGGACTAGGCTAAACTGAACTCGCCGTGTAGAGATGATGGAACTGGACTGGACTCGCGTTGGTTACATTGTAGAAATCGCACGTTGACTACTAACTGAACTGAACTCTATTGGAACTTTCGCTTTTTATAGGCCTTTGAAATGTCACCTATGGTGAGTGTAAAAACAAGGTGTACCATCTTTTCCATATTTAGAATTGAAGCTTAAGATCGGATGAGTTGCCTTCTCTGATCACTTGCGCTCCGATGAAATTTATTATCTGGCATTAGTGTCGCAGTCAAATATATCAATTCTATTTTATCTGCTTTTCGATTCTAACGAAAAGGTCAACTACTGCGGAAGTAAAAACAAGGTGTACGATCTTTTCCATTATTGAAGCTTAAGGTCAAATGAGTTGCCTTCACCGATGACTCATGCTCCGATGAAATTTTTTACCTGGCGTTAATGTCACAGCCAAATATATCAATTCTATTTAAATCTGCCTTTCGATTTTAACGATCTTCTTATTTCTTATTAGATTTTGCTGTCGAGTCAATATAATCAAGGACGTGGTAATGTTGCCTTGATCCCTTCATTGGTTCCGTAATTTGTATGTTACACTAGGTGGTAGAGTCGCGAGACGTGACACCACCCCCCTTAATTCGAACGCGGGGAGCTAACGATCCGCGATCGAAACTCCGGTAGAAGAATACATTTTTTAATCCAAGATGCTTACTCAATCAAGAACATATTTTTAATTTAATTTAAGAATTTATAACATAAAAATTTCGATTATACATAATTATAGGAATTAGCATTTAAAATTATTGTTGCGAATTAAAAATTTATAACAAGTTTTACATAAATGCATAGTAATAACAGAGGATACAATTCTTGAGATATTACAATCATTGATTACATATGTTATAGTGGTAATTAGGTAATTTGTCAATTTTTTTTTTTTTATAATAACTATTTAAACTTAAAACATGATGATTGTTGATGAAAAGAAGATTAAAAATTGTAAAATTTTATCGATTAGATATAAAATACTAAAGAGTAATTTCCAAGAATTACGATCGTTGATGTCTACATTAGGAAAAGAGAATTTGACATATATAATGTTAATAATAGAGATTTAAAAAATATTAGGATTGTTGATTACATATATGAATTAATAGACGTTGTAACCTAGTAAATTCAAGAGAAAAAACTTGGTTAAATCTAAAATTGATTTCTTCAAAACATGGCATTGCTATTGCTTATTATTACTTTTACATGTTTCTAAAAATTAATTTCATGAACTTCAATTTCATTGGTGTATCATTAAATGAATAAAATAATCATAAGAAAAACAATTTTACATAATAACTGGGTAATAGATTTTCCTACAATACTTGTACTTTTGATTGTTTTTCTAATCTTGCTTGTAAAATTAATAGAGTTATTTGTGCATGAAACGTATGAAGAATAGTAATTATTCAATTTGTTATTGTTTCACATTAATTTCTATTGGAAAAGCAATTTTAACATTAACAATTTTGTAACGCCATCGCACAGTTTACATTTACAGGCTCAATATTTGTAGAAACTGTTTTTCTAATAGGATGGGAATCAAGAAAAGTTCCCTTGATGGAAGAAAAAACAAAGTTGAAATTATATTTATGATGGCGCCGATTATGAAGTGCTTATTTATTCTTGTCAGAAAAAGTCCTCCTTTTAATAAAAATACATTATTGTAACGTCCTGTCACTTACCTTTTACTATTATTAAATTAATTCCCCTCGTTTTTGATCGGTGAAGAAATCCAAAGAATTTCTAAACCGAACCAGGGTGAGGGAAGCTAACAACAAATGAATATTCAACGAATTTACAATTATTAACCTTTATTCACTGCTTGTACATAAGAAAAACACGCGAAAGAGAGAGAGAGAGAAATTTTAAGAATATTACTTCTGATTTTGGTTAAATTAGACTTACTTCTTATTTTATTTATTCTACTGGAACTGTGCTTGGAACCGTCCTTGGGATCCTGGTATCCTGGATCCAACCGCTGGAACTGGAGGTGCGAGTTGTCTCTTCTTTTTAATCTTACACTGATAATCCAAATCTGTCTTGAGGAGGAACGTACCGATAAATAGTGACTCGTAAATCTTCACTTGCAAACTTGATTTAGTTATTAGTAATCAGGAGGGTAGTCACTCGCGGTGATGAACTCTGAAGAAGACCCTTTTTTGACAGAGTCACTTCGCGATGGAACTTAGGCAAAAACCGACGAAGAACTGGACCTTTTTGGGGAGACCGACTCCACGGTGAGAAACTGAAGAAGAACTGAAGAACTCGACGAAATCTGAAGAAAAACTGGAGGAAGACTGGCTAATTCGCAAGAAAGCACCTGCTTTTATGCACAAATCTACCCTGGCGAATACTCCCATGAGGGTTACTTGCCTAGCGCGTGGAAAACCTGGTTCCTTGACTTCCAGTTCCATACATTAAGAAAAGGGGAAACATATTTTCAAAACTTGGCCTTCTCTTGGGTTCCCCTACGTTCCTTTTTTCCTTGATATGATTCATTTTTTTAATTTTCATCCTTTGCTGCGCCGGTCCATATTCTTGTGTACTCAGGACATTCCGATGGGGTTCCCTTGCTAACACCCTTATTAGGGTTACGATGTTTCATTCATAAATGTTCTCTATTTATAAATTTACTATTTCTCTCTCCCTATTACAATTTTGCTACCGTACATTCTATTTCGTATAATCAAAATTCTTTCAAAACATATTCTTCGTGCGAGTTTTATTATGAAATCTTTTTATTAGCTTTACATGTTTAATATTATAAATAAATACATGTAACTTGTCACAGGACGTGACATTATCCCCAATTTTTATTTCCAAGGGATTTATTTTTCTATCGTGGTACATTTTTGATTTTTTTTTGCCTTCATGGAGTTTTCTCTTGCTTGTGTTCGCATTTCATGCAGTTGTGTGACAAAGCTGATCAAATAATCATCATAGGTTTACAATTTTTCATTTTGTGATAGAGGTTCACTAGAGAGTTCACGGGCTAATTTACCAACAACTAATTCGTGAGGCGTACATTTTGTGGCTTCGTGTACACTCGTGTTATATGAAAACATTGCTAATTCTAGCCAATCGTCCCATTCTGAGTTTTTTGCTACAAATTGTTTGAGATATTCACCTAGGACATGATGTGATGGTTTAAGTGATTCATTGGATTGAGGGTGAAAAGCTGTGGTACGACATTGTTTGATTCTAAAGCGTTTTGCTAATCTTTTTAATAAATTGCTTAAAAAATCTCTGCCTTGATCCGTTAGTACTCTTTTTGGCGATCCAAATATGCAAATAAATTTTTTCACGAACGCGTCTGCTATTGTACCAGCTTGATGATTAGGAAGAGGTATTGCCAGAGAGTATTTTGTAAAATTATCTTGTATAGTTAGAATATACAGATTTCCAGTCTTTGTTTCGGGTATTGGACCAACAATATCCATTGATATTTTTTCGAAGGCAGTCGACTTTCATATTTTCCAGAAAAAATTTTTTGGCGAATTCGATTATAGGTCTTTTTCTTTTTTTTTCTTTTTGGTCGGGAGGAAAAATGGCGAAATCTTTTATAGACGTTGTACAGGACTCTCCTAGGACGGGTCTAGGCATACCTGTTAAAACAAAAAAAAACCCTCTTTTGAACCAATACACCGCCCGCGGAACCGCCTTTCGGCTTCAAACTTCACGGGTGGTTGGTTCCAGCTTAAAATCTTGTACGTCTCTTCCATCATCCGTTCGCCCGGAACTCCCACATGCGGCTACTCGCCCGTTAAGCAAACCGACTAGCCGCGCCAGCCAGGGGAGGAACAAAGAGATTCCTCCCCCGAACGACGCGGATAGCCAAGTCCACCCGAGACGTACGACCGCGGGTGCAGATCGGTACATATCGGTACAGGTAAGCTCCTTGTGGAGCCGAGAACAGCCTCTTCTGGATAGCATGGTTTTGCAGGGCATTAGCCCAGACCGGAGCTGCATAAAGCAGCTTCGAATGCACCACCCTGGCCACCAGTCTCCTTTTTCCTTCCCTGGGTCCACCAATGTTTGGCATAAGCCGAGCCAAGTTTTCTCCACATTGGAAGGCTTTGTCAGCTGCGATCCTTAGGTATTCGCCAAAGCTAAGCTTTGGTACTCCCAGGTACTTCATACTTGTTTTTCACTCGACCTCATGCTCTCCGAGAACGATCCTCGGGTACTAAAAGGATCTCCTGTCGGTGACGAGCAGAACCTCGGTTTTCTCAGGGGCCATTTTCAGGCCTCTGCTATGCAACCAACGCTTTGCCCGACGCAGACTTTCTTTGATCCTCAGCTCCAGGATTCCGACGTCATCAGCAACGCACACGACAAGTGCGTCATCCGCGAAGCCGATGATGCTCGTTCCAGCAGGTAGGTCCATGCGCAGGAAATCGTCATACATGACGTTCCAAACCAGTGGACCCACCCGCGACCCTTGAGGGGCGCCACATGTCATCTCTTCTTTGAGAGATCATTTGTCGCCCTGGTATATCACCCACTTGTCGCTCAGATAGTCATCTATCATTCGCAACAGGTAGACTGGAACCTTTTCCCGCAACATCGCCTCGATGCAGATGTTCCATCTAGCGGTATTAAACGCATTGCGTATGTCAATGTCGATCAACGCGCAGAATCCCTTACGCTTACCAGTTCCTTTTCTTGCATTTGTGGCGATGTTGACCACAGCATGGATAGCGTCCACAGTGGACCTGCCTTTCTTGAAGTCATCATAGATAGAGGTTTGTTGCCCTTCCGCAGCAGGACCAACCTCTGCTTCTTCCAGTCTACGAAGAAGCTCCCCTCACGAAGACAGGAGTTAAAGGCTTCTAGGAGGATCTTTGGGTATGCCCCAATCACCTCTTTGAGGATCTCGTTTGGCACCCCGTCGATCCCCGGCGCTGTATTTGCCTTAAGCCTCCTACCCGCTCTCTTTAGTTCCTCGAGAGTGAATAGTTCTTCGCGCTGGACCACGCAGGAACTTAGGTCCTGTCTTTGGAACGGCTCTACGTGTGTAAACAAGCTCCGCACAATGTACTTGACTCTATCGGCATTATCCAGGCCTGGGGTCTTTCTTCTAGTCACCAATTTCTTGGTGACTATTTTGAAGGCGAGACCCCATGGGTCCTTCCCGATCTCACCAGTCAAGTTGCGATAACCTTTTGCCTCGTCGAGCGCACAATGTCCTCCAACGACCCAGCAGGCTCGACCCAACCAAGCTCATCGATTAGCCTGGTCGTCTCGAGATGGACTCTAAGTCTCTTCCTGCAGAGCCGTCTCGTGTTCCAGGAGGGGCTCCTTCCTTCGCTGCCCCTGTCCTTATCCATTGCTTGGCACCGTTGTTCTAAATAGAATTCGTTGCACCGGTGGTCACTCAAGGTTATTATCACGAGAACCGACCAGTCGCTTATCCTTGAGGCGAGGCGAGGCGCGGCAATCGTGAGATCAATTATCGACCCTCCCGCTCCTTGTCTAAACGTGGATTCCCTGCCCTGATTTAAAACGGTCAAGTCGTTCCTAGCGACCATCTCGCCAACCAAGACTCCCCTCCTATCTAGGCGGGCCTCACCCCACTCGGGCGACTTACTGTTAAAGCCACCCCCTATGAGCTCTCGATGACCTCGCAAGGATCTTTGGGGGAAAAGTGGCAGCTGTACACACGCACTCCCGCCACCTCCACCCAAACGAACCTCGCGTCGGACTCCAGGAAATCCCCGACGCTCAAATCAGGGCTACAAACAAGTATGCCGGCCCTCCTTGATGCGTCCTGAATCCAAGAAGAGTTCTCAGACCATTTGTACTGCTCACTAATGAGCAGTACATCGGCCCCCCTCTCTCTGGCAGTCTGCATCAGGAGGGCTTGGACATCCTTCCCCCTTGCGAGGTTGAGTTTCAGGAACTTCAATTCCTGCTTCTCAACCTCTGAAGCTCCTCCCCGAAGACCGGGCAGGAGCAACCACCAGAGACATGGGAGATATCTTTATCGCCCCTATCTAAACAAGTCAGGCACCTTGGCGTTGCCTTGCAGCTCCGGGCCAAGTGTCCTGTGGCACCGCATCTCCAACAGGCATTCTTCCTGTCGGGGTGTCAGCAGCCCCGGCATCCATGGCCGTAGCCAAGGCATCTGAAGCATCGGGTGACTTGCGCGTGCTCGCAGGTGCGGCACGCAACCCACCCGATCTTGACCTTACCCAGCTGAAGCAGACGAGTAGCGTCTGCCTCAGCTAGCTGGATCACTGCGGTCTTCATCCCACCAAAGCGGGTGAAGAGCCTGCATGACCCGTCAAGTACCGGTCTGCCCAGTGCAAAGCACAAGACAGACACGACCTCTTCTTTCTCGACTGTCTCGTCAAGGTCCCTAATTTCGAGGGACCTCGTTGAGACCAGGGCCGAAATTATAGGTCTTTGTGACGCCTTTATGGCCTCCTAATGCTGAGGAGTGTGCTTCTTCAATTAATTGTGATCTTTGTTCTTTTGTTGGATATTGCGTTATGCAATTACAAACTATTATTTTCGTAAGTGAATTTGCAAAAACTAAATCAAATATTAATTTTATTTCTTCCCAAGCAATATGGTTGATTTTTTAAGTCTTTGAAATACTAAATGATCGTAAATTCAATTTTTGGAGATAATTCGTGTAATGAACAAATTGACAATTTTATATTATTTAAGGTTTCAGATAAATTGTCTTGAATTTCTCCTTCAATCGGAAGAGCAAAATGATAATAGTTTCCTTTTTTAATTTCTTTTACTGTTCCCTTCTGTAAGTTTTTAAATTTTGGTAAGTTTCCACGTTTTTCTAGACGTTTTGATCCATTATCTCGAAGATTTCCATTTGTTACAACAAAATATACATAATTATCTTTTCGCATTGTTAATTGATCGCGACATTCAACGATATTTTTATTCATTAAAATTTGCCTGTTAGATTTTGAGTTGAGTGGAGGGGGCTCTGGGGGTGGACGGTTTTCTTCGAATTCTGAATTATTATCATTTTCGAGATTTTCACTGGTTTCTATTTGTCGTTTTTTGTTTATTTCAGAATTTCGTTCATTAAAAGTGTTTTAAATTTGTAAGTTTCTTGGCCTATCTCGGGGTTTTTTCACAAGAGGTTTAGAAGTTAAATTTTCGTCTAATTTTTCTTGGATTTCATTTTGATTTAAATTTTCTAGATTTTTATGCTGATTTGAATTTTTCATTTGTTCTTGTTTTTTCTTTTTATCCCTAGTATTCATGGTTTTCCATGGCGAATTTTCATAATTTTTTCCAAGTATTGGACTTAAGAGTTTAATAGTCATAAACAGAAGCTTTGATGCTAAAAGTTCCAATAAACTTGTATATTTCAGAAAATTGTTACAAATGTTATTAAATAATTCTTCATTGGGAGAAACATTAAAAGTTTCTAAAAACATAGGATTGATATTTAATATTGGATCTTGTGAGGATTCGCTAGTCATTTATTGTTCAACATTCTTTTGTGTTTTTGGAACTGGAAATTCTTTTACGGCTATTATTTTTTTAGTGTCCAGTCGAACTCCATTTTTATCAATTATATGACCTAAATATCCTATCTCAGGTCGTAGAAATTCACATTTGTCTGGTTGTAAATGAAGGTTTGCTTTTCATGTTCTTCTAGTGTATCAGCAAATATGACTATGTCGTCAAGATATACAAAGAGCTCTGTCTGTATTAATCCAGTTAAAGTAATATCCATTAACCTTTGAAATGTTGCAGGAGCGGTTTTTAAACCAAATGGCATTCTATCAAATTCATAATGACCATGAGGTGTAGAAAATGCAGCTTTATAAGAGTCTTTAGGGTCCATTTTTATATAGTGAAAACCAGTAGCTAAATCGAATACTGAAAAATATCTGGCGGATCCGAGTGAATCGAGTATATCATTTATGTTAGGTAGTAGGTAAGAATCTCCGATTGTTTTTTCATTAAGTTTTCTGAAGACAAGAACCATTCGCCATTTTATTTTACCTTTAGAGTATGGTTTTTTAGGAACAATTCAAACTGGAGTGTTATACGGTGATTTTGATGCATTCTGTTCTTTCTTCACCTGTTATGTTAAAAACTTTGCATGGATTGTCGAAGAAATTGTCGGTTTTTAAGAAACTATTCAAAATTTTGTTAGATAAATCGTCATCACTTAAGTTTTTTAAATTGATTGATTGACTTGCTACATTTTGAAAATCCCTTTCTTCAAAGTCTTCTAAGGTAATAGCCGGTATTGATATTGTTACTGAAATTTCGTTTGTATTTGCAAATTTGATATAAGCTCTAGTATTGCAATTTTTTACAATTGCGTCTCCGGCATAAATTCCTTCGCCAATATGTAGTCGAGGTACGTAACCTTCGCTTTTTTCAGTATTTTTAATTGGAATATAAAATGTTGTTACTGTTCTAGCTGGAATTGTTAATATCTGTGTCGATTCAAATGGATATAGTTTATTTTGTATTTCTAGACATTTTGATACATAATTCATATTGACTTTATTTTCTCGAAAAAATTCTGAACCTAGAACTCTGTCTTCATCTATTGGAACTTCATTGGGAATGATATTCAATATTGCTGGATATCCTAGAATGTTTATTTGTACTTGTCCCATTGTAAAAAGTGGTAAATTATTTATTCCTGTAAGTTTTAACGCTATTTTTTCATCTATTGGCAATTTAGGATGTACGCAATTTTGTTTAATCAAATTTCACAAACAAGAAGAAGAAGAAGAAGAAGAAATTTCGACTAGCACCGGTATCTATCATCATGCGAGCAGGGCTTTGAAGGCCTTCTGCGCATATCATTATCGATGGAATTGTACTTGGTTTCGAAACGCTTATCTTTATAGCCGGTTGATCGTTAGAAATGGATGCCTCTGGTTCTTGCTTTATGCTTTCCTCAGTGTATCCGTACTGGGGAGAGCGTTTGAGTTTTCCGAATTTTGCTATTGTTGTTTATTTAATCTAACATTACAATTTGTTATAATATGTCCTGGTATTTTACAATAGTTGCATATAACTTCTGATTTTTGTGGATAATTTTGATTTAGTCTACTTAATTGCTGATTTCGCATCTCACGTTGTCTATTTTGATTTAAAAATTGTCTGTGATTTGCATACCTGTTGTGATCTAGATTTTCTTGTCTATTATCATTATTTCTGTTTCTCGAAAAATGATTATTATTGTAATTATGGAATCTATTGATGTTAGGATAATTAATTCTGTTCCTTTGAAAATTCTTATTCGGATAATTGTTTTGTGCAAAGTTATTATTATCATAATTGTTATTTCTGTTTCCTAAAAAATGGTTATTCCGGTAATTATTTCTTGCAGAATTATTGTAAATATTTTCTCGTTGTTGGTGATTATTACTAGGCTGTTGATTTTGCATAACAAAATTAGGATTTATTTTTCTTGAAACTGTTTCTTGTGCTTTGGTTAAATGATAACAATTTTCAGCAACATGACCTGGTTTTTTACATATTACACAATCTATGTTGTTATCTCGAGCAACATTGAACCGAGTTGTTTTATTATTTTTATTATTTATAGAATCATCCATTTTTAAATAATCTGAATTTGTATTTCTTCGTAATGCGGAAGATGCTGCCAAATCTCTTTCTACGTTGATTGTGTCATTGAAAACTTCCTTAAATGTTTCCTTTGTTTTTACTCGAATTTCTAATTCGGGACGCAGACCGCGAATAAAGCATTGAATAACGTCTCTTTGAAGGTTCCGTTTGAAGGTATTATCTGCTTGTCCATTATGGTTGAGTCTATGAGCGTCTTCGATTCTGTCGGCAATCTCCTTAATTCTTGCCGCATAGGAAAGTACGTTCTCTTTTTCCCACATGTAAGTATTCCCTAATTCTCCTTGTAACTAATACACACGTTTTGCTGGGGCGTATACTCCTTTGAGTTTTTCGATTAATTGCTCGATATTATTATAAGTCGATCCAAAGATACATTTTCTCGCTTCTCCTGATAATTTACTTCTCCATAATCGTGCTAAATTTTCTTGAGCTGCGGGTGTTGGCAGCATTGCCTTTGCCTCATAACATGCTTCAATAAAATGTGATAATGGAATGTTACTTCCATCAAGTACTTCCATCATACTACTTCTAATGCGTCGCGTAAGGATACTTGTTGATTATTAGGTAGGATCATTTCGTTGTTTATAATTGGATTAACGTTTTCTTCAGGATTGTTGTGAACAATTTGTTCCATTTGTTAGTTGTTGGTACTATTATCGTCGCTATCGTGATTGCTTAAAATTGTTTGACGTTTAAGAGATTTAGTTCTTTTAGTTCTTTCTTCAACTGTATTTTTTGGAATTATCGTTGAACTAAGTAAACTTATATCTTCATTGTCAATATAAGCAGTTTCGTTTTTTAATGTTTCGTCCTGATCAATTGATCCACAAATAATACTTGAATTAGTTTTTGAATTTGAATTAAGCCAATTATTCGAGTCAGATAAATTGCTTGTTCCAGCAGTTTCGAATTGTTCAAACGTTAAGGTTTTCTATAAGGAAATATTATCTAATTGAAAACTGATATTTGTTTTGTGTTTGTTAGAAATATTTTCAAACTTATCTTTAGTTAGCTTCTCCTTCACAGTAACTGTTCTTTTTGGTTTAAGGGGACCAGTGTCATTTTGTGCCACAAATTTTGCAAGTTCAGTATTTTTCTTAACTTGACTGCGCGTAATAGGATTTTCTTGATTTTGTGATATCCTTAATTTACTGGGATTGGGTCCCGACATAGGTTATTGTAAAATAAAATTTACTGATACGTACATGGAGACACTTTTAAAATTACAATATCGTTCGTTTTAAAATATTTTTGTAAACAATAAATGTGATTGATAAATTTTTATTAGAAAATATGAATTTGTCTCAATGTTCCGAGTCAGGTAAATTTATAATCATCAACCAGAATTCTTAAAATGATATGCCTTAATTCTACCAATTTCCATGTGCTTACGGAAAAATATTCATCTAGAATTTTTGTTTCAAAATTATTCTTATTGAAACTAATTTTGGTCTTTGTCTTACCTGGGATACTTGATGTGTTTTTTTTTACCTTGTTTTTATTTTATATATATAATTGTCGAATGGTATGAGTCATAAATGATTTTGAAATAATTGTTACAATGACAGAAAATTTGTTTTTTTTTTATTATATTTTTTATTATACACACATAAACAAAATTATAAAATATACAGAATTTTAGTAATGCAACATCGGACAAGCCTGACTCAAGCACAACATCTTGGTCAATCTTTTGCAATTAAAAAATATTCTGTTAGTTAACAGGGTTGAAATGGAAGTTTCAAACGATACTGCATGAGCGCTTGAATTTTGCCTTACCCAATTGATCGTAATCAAATGGTGAACGTTCAATGAATCTAAAAAGGACTTATAGTCTTGTGTGCTGTTTTTTCTCGTTTCAACTCGAATTAAAACTTAGTCAACAATTTAGAATTATAGAAGTACGAGATTAGACAGCCATAACTGAAGCACAAAATCCTATGTAATCCTTGTACCTTCAGAAATTCAGATAATACAATTTCAAATAAAATAAGTCTTTTGATCACTTAGGTTAGCCTTAAGGTCAAATCCCTGCATGGATCAACAGAATTTATTTTATTTTAACACAGTTTGTACAAAATAACAAGAAATAAGGAAATTAAACAATTTTTCAAATAAAATAATTATTTAATCACTTAGGTTAGCCTCGAGGTCAGATCCCTTTGTGATTTGATAAAATTATTTTATTTTAACAAGATATGTGTGTAAAATTTCAAATAAAATAAAATGATTATTTAATCACTCAAGTTAGCCTCAAGGTCAAATCCTTTCGTGATTTTATTAAATTTATTTTATTTTAACAAAATATGTGTGAAATCAGACAAATTATAATTGTAATTTATTAATTTTTGATTCCTAGTAATTATAAAATTTCGATATCCCATTCACTGACTTTAACTGTTTTCCGGCCGATGCACCAAAAAAGAGATTGGGTATGTTACGTCATAAACGTAACACATCTCTTCTTAATAGATCTCCTTATTTTATGTAAGGATCAGAAGGATCCTCTCTAAGAGATGAGAAATAGTCAGTGATATTAGAATAGTTATAATTTAATTAGAATAGTCATATTTATTGACAATAAAATTATATTGAGTAAGCACCATGGAAATGTAAATTGAATTGTATTGTTGAAGTACCGTTGTGATTACCCTGAGTTGTAATTTGCTTGATGATTGATCGAGTCCAGTAAAGCGAATGTAGTCAGTTGAGTCTTCGTTGTAATCTTTGAGGTAGTTGTTGTTAGATAGGAAATTCGTAGTCCAGACGGTTGATCTAGTTGATTCTTTGATCCCAGTTTCAAACAGAATTTGGAAGGCGATTCCCCTTCACTTTTTGAAGTCGTTGAACTCAGCGTCGAATTAGAATTGGTTTGGCTAGCGGTAGAAATCTGGTGAAGCTGGACTAGACTGACTGTATTGCACTCGCGGTATAGATTTGATGGCACTAGACTGGACTTGCGTTGGTTACATTGTAGAAATCGGACGTTGACCAACTAACTGAACTGAACTCTATTGGAATTTTTGCTTTTTACAGGCCTTTGAAAGGTCACCTATGATGGGTGTAAAAACAAGGTTTACGATCTTTTCCATATTTGGTATTGAAGCTTAAGGTCGAATAAGTTGCCTTCGCTGATGACTCACGCTCCGATGAAATTACCTGGCGTTAATGTCACATATATTTAAATCTGCCTTTCGATTTTAGCGATTTTCTTATTTCTTATTAGATCTTGCTGTTGAGTCAATATAATCGAGGACGTGGTAATGTAGCCTTGATCCCTTCATTGATTCCGTAATTTGTTTGTTACTCTAGGTGGTGGAGTCGCGGGACGTGACAGTTTCATCGAGTAATTTGAGAATTTCCAAGTAGGCTTTTAGGACCTTGTTGTAATGGCCATCTTCGAGAAATTTCGAAGCTACTTGGGAAATTGCATCTGTATTTTGCAGGACTTTCAGGCCTTTCAAGACGTTAGTACTCTGACCACACTTTGCACGTGGAAACATTAACTCGTGCGTGTCTGTTTTCACGGGCAGGACGTTACCAGAAGATCTAGTATCGCATCTAAACCTGGGAGAAATTTTATATTAGAAGTCATTTTTCTCTCGAGGTGTCAAAAAGGGGGAGGTATCGATACACGGAAAACGATTCAAAAACGAAACACCGATTCATCTGGTATTTATGTACAATTGAGGATTCGGATTCCATAACCGACGTAGCGCGTGGTCTAGTGGGCAAAAGAGGGGATACCGCAATGCGCGAACTTTTTTTTCATTTAAATAAAAAATTCGGAAAAATGATCAACAAAACGTGGCAGTACATGGGGAAAAATTCGTCAAGTGTACCCGCCTAAAAACTTTTTGTCTCCGATTTCCTTGAAAGTCCGCGAAATTATTGTCCTAGTGAACCTCTTCTAATTCCCCTAAGAGAACGTCTCTAGCACGACGGTTTGTCAGTATCCAGGGGCTCGAATTGGTGGAGATATATAACACTTCTTGCGCGCGGTTTCTGCGTCGCAGTGCAGCTAGGCGCTACGATCATGACGCACCGTCCATTGGGAACTTATTTAATTGCGCTTTGTATAATTTGTTCGTAAAACTGTTATTTTTGGCTGGTACGAAATTAAAAATAAAAATTAATTTGTAATTCGGGGTGATTTTTTAGTGTGAGTCCCCTCGCCTCTCACATCGAAAATTGAGTCAAATAATTTGCTTATTACAGTGTATGTGCACTTTTCTTTGTTTTTTGCCTCACAGTTTTTTTCGGGAAAACATCACATTCTAATGATGACGAATATTTTCTCAAAATGAGAGTTAATTCAGCAGAGGGAACGAAAGAGTGATATTTTTGTGTACCAGGCACTGTGTTTGCTGATGCAAATCTACTCTTAAGTTCTTGAGCTGTGATGGTGTGATTTTCATTGGGACTAAAGAATACTAAAGTTTCAACTAAATGATATATGTAAATATATAAAATATGTACAAATCTAAAATGTTGAAAGACTCACATACTCCAAAATGTTAGTGTAATATTGAGTTTCGAACCTGAAATAGTCCTTTTTGTCATAAACTGAAATACATATTTCTATTTTGGTTCTTTGAACGATTTAAATTTGAATTTATATACTCCGCATTCATACTTACAACTTATTCAATATCTTCAATAAGTGTTATATATCGTTATATTTCACGCTATTCGACTTTTCAACAAAATTTAATGCGACAAATCTAAAATTTTTAAAGACTCACATACTACAAAATGTTTGTGAAATATTGAGTTTCGAACCTGCAATATTCCTTTTTGTCTCAAACCGAAAAACATATTTACATTTTGGTCGCTTGAACGATTTGAATTTGAATTTATATACTTCGCATCCATACTTTCTACTTATTCAATATCTCTTAAAATCGTTATTTATCGTTATCTTTCACGCTATTTGACTTTTCGATAAAAATTAATTCGACAAATCTAAAATGTAAAAAGATTCACATACTCCAAAATGTTTGTGTAATATTGAGTTTAAAACCTGAAATAGTCCTTTTTGTCATAAACTGAAAAACATATTTCCATTTTGGATTTTGGACGATTTAAATTTGAATTTATATACTTCGAATTCTTACTTTAAACTTATTCAATATCTTTTCCAAACGTTATTTATCCTCATATTTCACACTATTCGACTTTTCGATAAAATTTAATTAGACGAATCACAAATGTAAAAAGAGTCACATACTCGAAAATGTTTGTGTGATATTGAGTTTAAAACCTGAAATAGTCCTTTTTGTCATAAACTCAAAAACATATTTCTATTTTGGTTCTATGAACGATTTAAATTTGAATTTATATACTCCGCATTCATACTTACAACTTATTCAATATCTTTTACAAACGTTATTTATCGTTATATTTCTCGCTATTTGACTTTTCGATAAAATTTAATTCGACAATTCTAAAATGTTTAAAGATTCACATACTACAAAATGATTGTGAAATATTGAGTTTCGAACCTGCAATAGTTATTTTTGTCAAAAACCGAAAAACAATTTTCAATTTTGGCTATTGTACGATTTAAATTTGAATTTATAAACTTCGAATTCTTACTTTAAACTTATTCAATATCTTTTCTAAACGTTATTTATCATTATATTTCACACTATTCGACTTTTCGATAAAATTTAATTAGACGAATCAAAAATGTAAAAAGATTCACATACTCCAAAATGTTTGTGTAATATTGAGTTTAAAACCTGAAATAGTCCATTTTGTCATAAACCGAAAAACATATTTCCATTTTGGTTTTTGGACGATTTAAATTTGAATTTATATACTTCGAATTCTTACTTTAAACTTATTCAATATCTTTTCTAAACGTTATTTATCCTTATATTTCACACTATTCGACTTTTCGATAAAATTTAATTAAACGAATCAAAAATGTAAAAAGAGTCACATACTCGAAAATGTTTGTGTGATATTGAGTTTAAAACCTGAAATAGTCCTTTTTGTCATAAACTGAAAAACATATTTCTATTTTGGTTCTTTGAACGATTTAAATTTGAATTTATATACTCCGCATTCATACTTACAACTTATTCAATATCTTCAATAATCGTTATTTATCGTTATATTTCACCCTATTCGACTTTTCGAAAAAATTTAATGCGACAAATCTAAAATGTTTAAAGATTCACATACTACAAAATGATTGTGAAATATTGAGTTTCGAACCTGCAATAGTCCTTTTTGTCTCAAACCGAAAAACATATTTACATTTTGGTCGCTTGAACGATTTGAATTTGAATTTATATACTTCGCATCCATACTTTCTACTTATTCAATATCTCTTAAAATCGTTATTTATCGTTATATTTCACGCTATTTGACTTTTCGATAAAAATTAATTCGACAAATCTAAAATGTAAAAAGATTCACATACTCCAAAATGTTTGTGTAATATTGAGTTTAAAACCTGAAATAGTCCTTTTTGTCATAAACTGAAAAACATATTTCCATTTTGGTTTTTGGACGATTTAAATTTGAATTTATATACTTCGAATTCTTACTTTAAACTTATTCAATATCTTTTCTAAACGTTATTTATCCTTATATTTCACACTATTCGACTTTTCGATAAAATTTAATTAGACGAATCAAAAATGTAAAAAGAGTCACATACTCGAAAATGTTTGTGTGATATTGAGTTTAAAACCTGAAATAGTCCTTTTTGTCATAAACTGAAAAACATATTTCTATTTTGGTTCTTTGAACGATTTAAATTTGAATTTATATACTCCGCATTCATACTTACAACTTATTCAATATCTTTTACAAACGTTATTTATCCTTATATTTCACACTATTCGACTTTTCGATAAAATTTAATTCGACAAATCTAAAATGTTTAAAGATTCACATACTACAAAATGATTGTGAGATATTGAGTTTCGAACCTGCAATAGTCCTTTTTGTCTCAAACCGAAGAACATATTTACATTTTCGTCGCTTGAGCGATTTGAATTTGAATTTATATACTTCGCATCCATACTTTCTACTTATTCAATATCTCTTAAAATCGTTATTTATCGTTATATTTCACGCTATTTGACTTTTCGATAAAAATTAATTCGACAAATCTAAAATGTAAAAAGATTCACATACTCCAATATGTTTGTGTAATATTGAGTTTAAAACCTGAAATAGTCCTTTTTGTCATAAACTGAAAAACATATTTCCATTTTGGATTTTGGACGATTTAAATTTGAATTTATATACTTCGAATTCTTACTTTAAACTTATTCAATATCTTTTCTAAACGTTATTTATCCTTATATTTCACACTATTCGACTTTTCGATAAAATTTAATTAGACGAATCAAAAATGTAAAAAGAGTCACATACTCGAAAATGTTTGTGTGATATTGAGTTTAAAACCTGAAATAGTCCTTTTTGTCATAAACTGAAAAACATATTTCTATTTTGGTTCTTTGAACGATTTAAATTTGAATTTATATACTCCGCATTCATACTTACAACTTATTCAATATCTTTTACAAACGTTATTTATCGTTATATTTCTCGCTATTTGACTTTTCGATAAAATTTAATTAAACGAATCAAAAATGTAAAAAGAGTCACATACTCGAAAATGTTTGTATGATATTGAGTTTAAATCCTGAAATAGTCCTTTTTGTCATAAACTGAAAAACATATTTTTATTTTGGTTCTTTGAACGATTTAAATTTGAATTTATATACTCCGCATTCATACTTACAACTTATTCAATATCTTCAATAATCGTTATTTATCGTTATATTTCACCCTATTCGACTTTTCGAAAAAATTTAATGCGACAAATCTAAAATGTTTAAAGATTCACATACTACAAAATGATTGTGAAATATTGAGTTTCGAACCTGCAATAGTCCTTTTTGTCTCAAACCGAAAAACATATTTACATTTTGGTCGCTTGAACGATTTGAATTTGAATTTATATACTTCGCATCCATACTTTCTACTTATTCAATATCTCTTAAAATCGTTATTTATCGTTATATTTCACGCTATTTGACTTTTCGATAAAAATTAATTCGACAAATCTAAAATGTAAAAAGATTCACATACTCCAAAATGTTTGTGTAATATTGAGTTTAAAACCTGAAATAGTCCTTTTTGTCATAAACTGAAAAACATATTTCCATTTTGGATTTTGGACGATTTAAATTTGAATTTATATACTTCGAATTCTTACTTTAAACTTATTCAATATCTTTTCTAAACGTTATTTATCCTTATATTTCACACTATTCGACTTTTCGATAAAATTTAATTAGACGAATCAAAAATGTAAAAAGAGTCACATACTCGAAAATGTTTGTGTGATATTGAGTTTAAAACCTGAAATAGTCCTTTTTGTCATAAACTGAAAAACATATTTCTATTTTGGTTCTTTGAACGATTTAAATTTGAATTTATATACTCCGCATTCATACTTACAACTTATTCAATATCTCTTAAAATCGTTATTTATCGTTATATTTCACGCTATTCGACTTTTCGATAAAATTTAATGCGACAAATCTAAAATTTTTAAAGACTCACATACTCCAAAATGTTTGTGTAATATTGAGTTTCGAACCTGCAATAGTCCTTTTTGTCTCAAACCGAAAAACATATTTACATTTTGGTCGCTTGAACGATTTGAATTTGAATTTATATACTTCGCATCCATACTTTCTACTTATTCAATATCTCTTAAAATCGTTATTTATCGTTATATTTCACGCTATTTGACTTTTCGATAAAAATTAATTCGACAAATCTAAAATGTAAAAAGATTCACATACTCCAATATGTTTGTGTAATATTGAGTTTAAAACCTGAAATAGTCCTTTTTGTCATAAACTGAAAAACATATTTCCATTTTGGATTTTGGACGATTTAAATTTGAATTTATATACTTCGAATTCTTACTTTAAACTTATTCAATATCTTTTCTAAACGTTATTTATCCTTATATTTCACACTATTCGACTTTTCGATAAAATTTAATTAGACGAATCAAAAATGTAAAAAGAGTCACATACTCGAAAATGTTTGTGTGATATTGAGTTTAAAACCTGAAATAGTCCTTTTTGTCATAAACTGAAAAACATATTTCTATTTTGGTTCTTTGAACGATTTAAATTTGAATTTATATACTCCGCATTCATACTTACAACTTATTCAATATCGTTATTTATCGTTATATTTCACCCTATTCGACTTTTCGAAAAAATTTAATCGTTAAAATGTTTAAAGACTCACATGCAACAAAATGTTTGTGAAATATTGAGTTTCGAACCTGCAATAGTTCATTTGCATTTTGGTCGCTTGAACGATTTGAATTTGAATTTATATACTCCGCATTCATACTTTAAACTTATTCAATATCTTTTCCAAACGTTATTTATCCTCATATTTCACACTATTCGACTTTTCGATAAAATTTAATTAGACGAATCACAAATGTAAAAAGAGTCACATACTCGAAAATGTTTGTGTGATATTGAGTTTAAAACCTGAAATAGTCCTTTTTGTCATAAACTCAAAAACATATTTCTATTTTGGTTCTTTGAACGATTTAAATTTGAATTTATATACTCCGCATTCATACTTACAACTTATTCAATATCTTTTACAAACGTTATTTATCGTTATATTTCTCGCTATTTGACTTTTCGATAAAATTTAATTAAACGAATCAAAAATGTAAAAAGAGTCACATACTCGAAAATGTTTGTATGATATTGAGTTTAAATCCTGAAATAGTCCTTTTTGTCATAAACTGAAAAACATATTTTTATTTTGGTTCTTTGAACGATTTAAATTTGAATTTATATACTCCGCATTCATACTTACAACTTATTCAATATCTTCAATAATCGTTATTTATCGTTATATTTCACCCTATTCGACTTTTCGAAAAAATTTAATGCGACAAATCTAAAATGTTTAAAGACTCACATACAACAAAATGTTTGTGAAATATTGAGTTTCGAACCTGCAATAGTTCTTTTTGTCTCAAACCGAAAAACACTTTTCATTTTGGTCGCTTGAACGATTTGAATTTGAATTTATATACTCCGCATTCATACTTACAACTTATTCAATATCTTTTATAAACGTTATTTATCGTTATATTTCTCGCTATTTGACTTTTCGATAAAATTTAATTCGACAAATCTAAAATGTTTAAAGATTCACATACTACAAAATGATTGTGAAATATTGAGTTTCGAACCTGCAATAGTTCTTTTTGTCTCAAACCGAAAAACATATTTACATTTTGGTCGCTTGAACGATTTGAATTTGAATTTATATACTTCGCATCCATACTTTCTACTTATTCAATATCTCTTAAAATCGTTATTTATCGTTATATTTCACGCTATTTGACTTTTCGATAAAAATTAATTCGACAAATCTAAAATGTAAAAAGATTCACATACTCCAATATGTTTGTGTAATATTGAGTTTAAAACGTGCAATAGTTCTTTTTGTCTCAAACCGAAAAACATATTTCTATTTTGGTCGCTTGAACGATTTGAATTTGAATTTATATATTCCGCATTCATACTTACAACTTATTCAATATCTTTTACAAACGTTATTTATCGTTATATTTCACGCTATTTGACTTTTCGATAAAAATTAATTCGACAAATCTAAAATGTAAAAAGATTCACATACTCCAATATGTTTGTGTAATATTGAGTTTAAAACCTGAAATAGTCCTTTTTGTCATAAACTGAAAAACATATTTCCATTTTGGATTTTGGACGATTTAAATTTGAATTTATATACTTCGAATTCTTACTTTAAACTTATTCAATATCTTTTCTAAACGTTATTTATCCTTATATTTCACACTATTCGACTTTTCGATAAAATTTAATTAAACGAATCAAAAATGTAAAAAGAGTCACATACTCGAAAATGTTTGTGTGATATTGAGTTTAAAACCTGAAATAGTCCTTTTTGTCATAAACTCAAAAACATATTTCTATTTTGGTTCTTTGAACGATTTAAATTTGAATTTATATACTCCGCATTCATACTTACAACTTATTCAGTATCTTCAATAATCGTTATTTATCGTTATATTTCACCCTATTCGACTTTTCGAAAAAATTTAATGCGACAAATCTAAAATGTTTAAAGACTCACATACAACAAAATGTTTGTGAAATATTGAGTTTCGAACCTGCAATAGTTCTTTTTGTCTCAAACCGAAAAACACATTTGCATTTTGGTCGCTTGAACGATTTGAATTTGAATTTATATACTCCGCATTCATACTTACATCTTATGCAATATCTTTTATAAACGTTATTTATCGTTATATTTCTCGTTATTTGACTTTTCGATAAAATTTAATTCGACAAATCTAAAATGTTTAAAGATTCACATACTACAAAATGATTGTGAAATATTGAGTTTCGAACCTGCAATAGTCCTTTTTGTCTCAAACCGAAAAACATATTTACATTTTGGTCGCTTGAACGATTTGAATTTGAATTTATATACTTCGCATCCATACTTTCTACTTATTCAATATCTCTTAAAATCGTTATTTATCGTTATATTTCACGCTATTTGACTTTTCGATAAAAATTAATTCGACAAATCTAAAATGTAAAAAGATTCACATACTCCAAAATGTTTGTGTAATATTGAGTTTAAAACCTGAAATAGTCCTTTTTGTCATAAACTGAAAAACATATTTCCATTTTGGATTTTGGACGATTTAAATTTGAATTTATATACTTCGAATTCTTACTTTAAACTTATTCAATATCTTTTCTAAACGTTATTTATCCTTATATTTCACACTATTCGACTTTTCGATAAAATTTAATTAGACGAATCAAAAATGTAAAAAGAGTCACATACTCGAAAATGTTTGTGTGATATTGAGTTTAAAACCTGAAATAGTCCTTTTTGTCATAAACTGAAAAACATATTTCATTTTGGTCGCTTGAACGATTTGAATTTTAATATATATACTCCGCATCCATACTTTCTACTTATTCAATATCTCTTAAAATCGTTATTTATCGTTATATTTCACGCTATTTGACTTTTCGATAAAAATTAATTCGACAAATCTAAAATGTAAAAAGATTCACATACTCCAAAATGTTTGTGTAATATTGAGTTTAAAACCTGAAATAGTCCTTTTTGTCATAAACTGAAAAACATATTTCCATTTTGGATTTTGGACGATTTAAATTTGAATTTATATACTTCGAATTCTTACTTTAAACTTATTCAATATCTTTTCTAAACGTTATTTATCCTTATATTTCACACTATTCGACTTTTCGATAAAATTTAATTAGACGAATCAAAAATGTAAAAAGAGTCACATACTCGAAAATGTTTGTGTGATATTGAGTTTAAAACCTGAAATAGTCCTTTTTGTCATAAACTGAAAAACATATTTCTATTTTGGTTCTTTGAACGATTTAAATTTGAATTTATATACTCCGCATTCATACTTACAACTTATTCAATATCTTTTATAAACGTTATTTATCGTTATATTTCTCGCTATTTGACTTTTCGATAAAATTTAATTCGACAAATCTAAAATGTTTAAAGATTCACATACTACAAAATGATTGTGAAATATTGAGTTTCGAACCTGCAATAGTCCTTTTTGTCTCAAACCGAAAAACATATTTACATTTTGGTCGCTTGAGCGATTTGAATTTGAATTTATATACTTCGCATCCATACTTTCTACTTATTCAATATCTCTTAAAATCGTTATTTATCGTTATATTTCACGCTATTTGACTTTTCGATAAAAATTAATTCGACAAATCTAAAATGTAAAAAGATTCACATACTCCAAAATGTTTGTGTAATATTGAGTTTAAAACCTGAAATAGTCCTTTTTGTCATAAACTGAAAAACATATTTCCATTTTGGATTTTGGACGATTTAAATTTGAATTTATATACTTCGAATTCTTACTTTAAACTTATTCAATATCTTTTCTAAACGTTATTTATCCTTATATTTCACACTATTCGACTTTTCGATAAAATTTAATTAGACGAATCAAAAATGTAAAAAGAGTCACATACTCGAAAATGTTTGTGTGATATTGAGTTTAAAACCTGAAATAGTCCTTTTTGTCATAAACTGAAAAACATATTTCTATTTTGGTTCTTTGAACGATTTAAATTTGAATTTATATACTCCGCATTCATACTTACAACTTATTCAATATCTTCAATAATCGTTATTTATCGTTATATTTCACCCTATTCGACTTTTCGAAAAAATTTAATGCGACAAATCTAAAATGATTAAAGACTCACATACAACAAAATGTTTGTGAAATATTGAGTTTCGAACCTGCAATAGTTCTTTTTGTCTCAAACCGAAAAACACTTTTCATTTTGGTCGCTTGAACGACTTGAATTTGAATTTATATACTCCGCATTCATACTTACAACTTATTCTATATGTGTTATAAACGTTATTTATCGTTATATTTCTCGCTATTTGACTTTTCGATAAAATTTAATTCGACAAATCTAAAATGTTTAAAGATTCACATACTACAAAATGATTGTGAAATATTGAGTTTCGAACCTGCAATAGTCCTTTTTGTCTCAAACCGAAAAACATATTTACATTTTGGTCGCTTGAACGATTTGAATTTGAATTTATATACTTCGCACCAAAACTTTCTACTTATTCAATATCTCTTAAAATCGTTATTTATCGTTATATTTCACGCTATTTGACTTTTCGATAAAAATTAATTCGACAAATCTAAAATGTAAAAAGATTCACATACTCCAATATGTTTGTGTAATATTGAGTTTAAAACCTGAAATAGTCCTTTTTGTCATAAACTGAAAAACATATTTCCATTTTGGATTTTGGACGATTTAAATTTGAATTTATATACTTCGAATTCTTACTTTAAACTTATTCAATATCTTTTCTAAACGTTATTTATCCTTATATTTCACACTATTCGACTTTTCGATAAAATTTAATTAGACGAATCACAAATGTAAAAAGAGTCACATACTCGAAAATGTTTGTGTGATATTGAGTTTAAAACCTGAAATAGTCCTTTTTGTCATAAACTGAAAAACATATTTCTATTTTGGTTCTTTGAACGATTTAAATTTGAATTTATATACTCCGCATTCATACTTACAACTTATTCAATATCTTTTACAAACGTTATTTATCGTTATATTTCTCGCTATTTGACTTTTCGATAAAATTTAATTCGACAATTCTAAAATGTTTAAAGATTCACATACTACAAAATGATTGTGAAATATTGAGTTTCGAACCTGCAATAGTCCTTTTTGTCTCAAACCGAAAAACATATTTACATTTTGGTCGCTTGAACGATTTGAATTTGAATTTATATACTTCGCATCCATACTTTCTACTTATTCAATATCTCTTAAAATCGTTATTTATCGTTATATTTCACGCTATTTGACTTTTCGATAAAAATTAATTCGACAAATCTAAAATGTAAAAAGATTCACATACTCCAATATGTTTGTGTAATATTGAGTTTAAAACCTGAAATAGTCCTTTTTGTCATAAACTGAAAAACATATTTCCATTTTGGATTTTGGACGATTTAAATTTGAATTTATATACTTCGAATTCTTACTTTAAACTTATTCAATATCTTTTCTAAACGTTATTTATCCTTATATTTCACACTATTCGACTTTTCGATAAAATTTAATTAGACGAATCAAAAATGTAAAAAGAGTCACATACTCGAAAATGTTTGTGTGATATTGAGTTTAAAACCTGAAATAGTCCTTTTTGTCATAAACTGAAAAACATATTTCTATTTTGGTTCTTTGAACGATTTAAATTTGAATTTATATACTCCGCATTCATACTTACAACTTATTCAATATCTTCAATAATCGTTATTTATCGTTATATTTCACGCTATTTGACTTTTCGATAAAAATTAATTCGACAAATCTAAAATGATTAAAGACTCACATACAACAAAATGATTGTGAAATATTGAGTTTCGAACCTGCAATAGTCCTTTTTGTCTCAAACCGAAAAACATATTTACATTTTGGTCGCTTGAACGATTTGAATTTGAATTTATATACTTCGCATCCATACTTTCTACTTATTCAATATCTCTTAAAATCGTTATTTATCGTTATATTTCACGCTATTTGACTTTTCGATAAAAATTAATTCGACAAATCTAAAATGTAAAAAGATTCACATACTCCAATATGTTTGTGTAATATTGAGTTTAAAACCTGAAATAGTCCTTTTTGTCATAAACTGAAAAACATATTTCCATTTTGGATTTTGGACGATTTAAATTTGAATTTATATACTTCGAATTCTTACTTTAAACTTATTCAATATCTTTTCTAAACGTTATTTATCCTCATATTTCACACTATTCGACTTTTCGATAAAATTTAATTAGACGAATCACAAATGTAAAAAGAGTCACATACTCGAAAATGTTTGTGTGATATTGAGTTTAAAACCTGAAATAGTCCTTTTTGTCATAAACTGAAAAACATATTTCTATTTTGGTTCTTTGAACGATTTAAATTTGAATTTATATACTCCGCATTCATACTTACAACTTATTCAATATCTTTTACAAACGTTATTTATCGTTATATTTCTCGCTATTTGACTTTTCGATAAAATTTAATTCGACAATTCTAAAATGTTTAAAGATTCACATACTACAAAATGATTGTGAAATATTGAGTTTCGAACCTGCAATAGTCCTTTTTGTCTCAAACCGAAAAACATATTTACATTTTGGTCGCTTGAACGATTTGAATTTGAATTTATATACTTCGCATCCATACTTTCTACTTATTCAATATCTCTTAAAATCGTTATTTATCGTTATATTTCACGCTATTTGACTTTTCGATAAAAATTAATTCGACAAATCTAAAATGTAAAAAGATTCACATACTCCAATATGTTTGTGTAATATTGAGTTTAAAACCTGAAATAGTCCTTTTTGTCATAAACTGAAAAACATATTTCCATTTTGGATTTTGGACGATTTAAATTTGAATTTATATACTTCGAATTCTTACTTTAAACTTATTCAATATCTTTTCTAAACGTTATTTATCCTTATATTTCACACTATTCGACTTTTCGATAAAATTTAATTAGACGAATCAAAAATGTAAAAAGAGTCACATACTCGAAAATGTTTGTGTGATATTGAGTTTAAAACCTGAAATAGTCCTTTTTGTCATAAACTGAAAAACATATTTCTATTTTGGTTCTTTGAACGATTTAAATTTGAATTTATATACTCCGCATTCATACTTACAACTTATTCAATATCATCAATAATCGTTATTTATCGTTATATTTCACCCTATTCGACTTTTCGAAAAAATTTAATGCTACAAATCTAAAATGTTTAAAGACTCACATACAACAAATATTTGTGAAATATTGAGTTTTTCGAACCTGCAATAGTCCTTTTTGTGTCAAACCGAAAAACATATTTACATTTTGGTAGCTTGAACGATTTGAATTTGAATTTATATACTTCGCATCCATACTTTCTACTTATTCAATATCTCTTAAAATTTTTATTTGTCGTTATATTTCACGCTATTTGACTTTTCGATAAAATTTAATTCGACAAATCTAAAATGTTTAAAGATTCACATACTACAAAATGATTGTGAAATATTGAGTTTCGAACCTGCAATAGTCCTTTTTGTCTCAAACCGAAAAACATATTTACATTTTGGTCGCTTGAACGATTTGAATTTGAATTTATATACTTCGCATCCATACTTTCTACTTATTCAATATCTCTTAAAATCGTTATTTATCGTTATATTTCACGCTATTTGACTTTTCGATAAAAATTAATTCGACAAATCTAAAATGTAAAAAGATTCACATACTCCAAAATGTTTGTGTAATATTGAGTTTAAAACCTGAAATAGTCCTTTTTGTCATAAACTCAAAAACATATTTCTATTTTGGTTCTTTGAACGATTTAAATTTGTATTTATATACTCCGCATCCATACTTTCTACTTATTCAATATCTCTTAAAATCGTTATTTATCGTTATATTTCACGCTATTTGACTTTTCGATAAAAATTAATTCGACAAATCTAAAATGTAAAAAGATTCACATACTCCAAAATGTTTGTGTAATATTGAGTTTAAAACCTGAAATAGTCCTTTTTGTCATAAACTGAAAAACATATTTCCATTTTGGTTTTTGGACGATTTAAATTTGAATTTATATACTTCGAATTCTTACTTTAAACTTATTCAATATCTTTTCTAAACGTTATTTATCCTTATATTTCACACTATTCGACTTTTCGATAAAATTTAATTAGACGAATCAAAAATGTAAAAAGAGTCACATACTCGAAAATGTTTGTGTGATATTGAGTTTAAAACCTGAAATAGTCCTTTTTGTCATAAACTGAAAAACATATTTCCATTTTGGATTTTGGACGATTTAAATTTTAATTTATATACTTCGAATTCTTACTTTAAACTTATTCAATATCTTTTCTAAACGTTATTTATCCTTATATTTCACACTATTCGACTTTTCGATAAAATTTAATTAGACGAATCAAAAATGTAAAAAGAGTCACATACTCGAAAATGTTTGTGTGATATTGAGTTTAAAACCTGAAATAGTCCTTTTTGTCATAAACTGAAAAACATATTTCTATTTTGGTTCTTTGAACGATTTAAATTTGAATTTATATACTCCGCATTCATACTTACAACTTATTCAATATCTTTTACAAACGTTATTTATCGTTATATTTCTCGCTATTTGACTTTTCGATAAAATTTAATTCGACAAATCTAAAATGTTTAAAGATTCACATACTACAAAATGATTGTGAGATATTGAGTTTCGAACCTGCAATAGTCCTTTTTGTCTCAAACCGAAAAACATATTTACATTTTGGTCGCTTGAACGATTTGAATTTGAATTTATATACTTCGCATCCATACTTTCTACTTATTCAATATCTCTTAAAATCGTTATTTATCGTTATATTTCACGCTATTTGACTTTTCGATAAAAATTAATTCGACAAATCTAAAATGTAAAAAGATTCACATACTCCAAAATGTTTGTGTAATATTGAGTTTAAAACCTGAAATAGTCCTTTTTGTCATAAACTGAAAAACATATTTCTATTTTGGTTCTTTGAACGATTTAAATTTGAATTTATATACTCCGCATTCATACTTACAACTTATTCAATATCTTTTATAAACGTTATTTATCGTTATATTTCTCGCTATTTGACTTTTCGATAAAATTTAATTCGACAAATCTAAAATGTTTAAAGATTCACATACTACAAAATGATTGTGAAATATTGAGTTTCGAACCTGCAATAGTCCTTTTTGTCTCAAACCGAAAAACATATTTACATTTTGGTCGCTTGAACGATTTGAATTTGAATTTATATACTTCGCATCCATACTTTCTACTTATTCAATATCTCTTAAAATCGTTATTTATCGTTATATTTCACGCTATTTGACTTTTCGATAAAAATTAATTCGACAAATCTAAAATGTAAAAAGATTCACATACTCCAATATGTTTGTGTAATATTGAGTTTAAAACCTGAAATAGTCCTTTTTGTCATAAACTGAAAAACATATTTCCATTTTGGATTTTGGACGATTTAAATTTGAATTTATATACTTCGAATTCTTACTTTAAACTTATTCAATATCTTTTCTAAACGTTATTTATCCTTATATTTCACACTATTCGACTTTTCGATAAAATTTAATTAGACGAATCAAAAATGTAAAAAGAGTCACATACTCGAAAATGTTTGTGTGATATTGAGTTTAAAACCTGAAATATTCCTTTTTGTCATAAACTGAAAAACATATTTCTATTTTGGTTCTTTGAACGATTTAAATTTCAATTTATATACTCCGCATTCATACTTACAACTTATTCAATATCTTCAATAAGTGTTATTTATCGTTATATTTCACGCTATTCGACTTTTCGACAAAATTTAATGCGACAAATCTAAAATTTTTAAAGACTCACATACTACAAAATGTTTGTGAAATATTGAGTTTCGAACCTGCAATAGTCCTTTTTGTCTCAAACCGAAAAACATATTTACATTTTGGTCGCTTGAACGATTTGAATTTGAATTTATATACTTCGCATCCATACTTTCTACTTATTCAATATCTCTTAAAATCGTTATTTATCGTTATCTTTCACGCTATTTGACTTTTCGATAAAAATTAATTCGACAAATCTAAAATGTAAAAAGATTCACATACTCCAAAATGTTTGTGTGATATTGAGTTTAAAACCTGAAATAGTCCTTTTTGTCATAAACTCAAAAACATATTTCTATTTTGGTTCTTTGAACGATTTAAATTTGAATTTATATACTCCGCATCCATACTTTCTACTTATTCAATATCTCTTAAAATCGTTATTTATCGTTATATTTCACGCTATTTGACTTTTCGATAAAAATTAATTCGACAAATCTAAAATGTAAAAAGATTCACATACTCCAAAATGTTTGTGTAATATTGAGTTTAAAACCTGAAATAGTCCTTTTTGTCATAAACTGAAAAAAATATTTCCATTTTGGTTTTTGGACGATTTAAATTTGAATTTATATACTTCGAATTCTAACGTTAAACTTATTCAATATCTTTTCTAAACGTTATTTATCCTTATATTTCACACTATTCGACCTTTCGATAAAATTTAATTAGACGAATCAAAAATGTAAAAAGAGTCACATACTCGAAAATGTTTGTGTGATATTGAGTTTAAATCCTGAAATAGTCCTTTTTGTCATAAACTGAAAAACATATTTCCATTTTGGTTTTTGGACGATTTAAATTTGAATTTATATACTTCGAATTCTTACTTTAAACTTATTCAATATCTTTTCTAAATGTTATTTATCCTTATATTTCACACTATTCGACCTTTCGATAAAATTTAATTAAACGAATCAAAAATGTAAAAAGAGTCACATACTCGAAAATGTTTGTGTGATATTGAGTTTAAAACCTGAAATAGTCCTTTTTGTCATAAACTGAAAAACATATTTCTATTTTGGTTCTTTGAACGATTTAAATTTGAATTTATATACTCCGCATTCATACTTACAACTTATTCAATATCTTTTACAAACGTTATTTATCGTTATATTTCTCGCTATTTGACTTTTCGATAAAATTTAATTCGACAATTCTAAAATGTTTAAAGATTCACATACTACAAAATGATTGTGAAATATTGAGTTTCGAACCTGCAATAGTCCTTTTTGTCTCAAACCGAAGTACATATTTACATTTTCGTCGCTTGAGCGATTTGAATTTGAATTTATATACTTCGCATCCATACTTTCTACTTATTTAATATCTCTTAAAATCGTTATTTATCGTTATATTTCACGCTATTTGACTTTTCGATAAAAATTAATTCGACAAATCTAAAATGTAAAAAGATTCACATACTCCAAAATGTTTGTGTAATATTGAGTTTAAAACCTGAAATAGTCCTTTTTGTCATAAACTGAAAAACATATTTCTATTTTGGTTCTTTGAACGATTTAAATTTGAATTTATATACTCCGCATTCATACTTACAACTTATTCAATATCTTTTACAAACGTTATTTATCGTTATATTTCTCGCTATTTGACTTTTCGATAAAATTTAATTCGACAATTCTAAAATGTTTAAAGATTCACATACTACAAAATGATTGTGAAATATTGAGTTTCGAACCTGCAATAGTTCTTTTTGTCTCAAACCGAAAAACATATTTACATTTTGGTCGCTTGAACGATTTGAATTTGAATTTATATACTTCGCATCCATACTTTCTACTTATTCAATATCTCTTAAAATCGTTATTTATCGTTATATTTCACGCTATTTGACTTTTCGATAAAAATTAATTCGACAAATCTAAAATGTAAAAAGATTCACATACTCCAATATGTTTGTGTAATATTGAGTTTAAAACCTGAAATAGTCCTTTTTGTCATAAACTGAAAAACATATTTCCATTTTGGATTTTGGACGATTTAAATTTGAATTTATATACTTCGAATTCTTACTTTAAACTTATTCAATATCTTTTCTAAACGTTATTTATCCTTATATTTCACACTATTCGACTTTTCGATAAAATTTAATTAGACGAATCAAAAATGTAAAAAGAGTCACATACTCGAAAATGTTTGTGTGATATTGAGTTTAAAACCTGAAATATTCCTTTTTGTCATAAACTGAAAAACATATTTCTATTTTGGTTCTTTGAACGATTTAAATTTCAATTTATATACTCCGCATTCATACTTACAACTTATTCAATATCTTCAATAAGTGTTATTTATCGTTATATTTCACGCTATTCGACTTTTCGACAAAATTTAATGCGACAAATCTAAAATGTAAAAAGATTCACATACTCCAAAATGTTTGTGTAATATTGAGTTTCGAACCTGCAATAGTCCTTTTTGTGTCAAACCGAAAAACATATTTACATTTTGGTCGCTTGAGCGATTTGAATTTGAATTTATATACTTCGCATCCATACTTTCTACTTATTCAATATCTCTTAAAATCGTTATTTATCGTTATATTTCACGCTATTTGACTTTTCGATAAAAATTAATTCGACAAATCTAAAATGTAAAAAGATTCACATACTCCAAAATGTTTGTGTAATATTGAGTTTAAAACCTGAAATATTCATTTTTGTCATAAACTGAAAAACATATTTCCATTTTGGATTTTGGACGATTTAAATTTGAATTTATATACTTCGAATTCTTACTTTAAACTTATTCAATATCTTTTCTAAACGTTATTTATCCTTATATTTCACACTATTCGACTTTTCGATAAAATTTAATTAGACGAATCACAAATGTAAAAAGAGTCACATACTCGAAAATGTTTGTGTGATATTGAGTTTAAAACCTGAAATAGTCCTTTTTGTCATAAACTGAAAAACATATTTCTATTTTGGTTCTTTGAACGATTTAAATTTGAATTTATATACTCCGCATTCATACTTACAACTTATTCAATATCTTTTACAAACGTTATTTATCGTTATATTTCTCGCTATTTGACTTTTCGATAAAATTTAATTCGACAATTCTAAAATGTTTAAAGATTCACATACTACAAAATGATTGTGAAATATTGAGTTTCGAACCTGCAATAGTCCTTTTTGTCTCAAACCGAAAAACATATTTACATTTTGGTCGCTTGAACGATTTGAATTTGAATTTATATACTTCGCATCCATACTTTCTACTTATTCAATATCTCTTAAAATCGTTATTTATCGTTATATTTCACGCTATTTGACTTTTCGATAAAAATTAATTCGACAAATCTAAAATGTAAAAAGATTCACATACTCCAAAATGTTTGTGTAATATTGAGTTTAAAACCTGAAATAGTCCTTTTTGTCATAAACTGAAAAACATATTTCCATTTTGGTTTTTGGACGATTTAAATTTGAATTTATATACTTCGAATTCTTACTTTAAACTTATTCAATATCTTTTCTAAACGTTATTTATCCTTATATTTCACACTATTCGACTGTTAAATGTAGAACTGGGATAAATAATCAGGTTGGACAAAGTATGAAGTTTTAAATTTTGTATTTTAGTATGATCTCCAAGTCGTAAGCTATGATATAACACAGAAGCAATTGAATAGAAAGTTGATATTCAAATGGACATAACAATAATTTTAGAAAGAGAAAAAAGAAAAAGGATGCGAATTTCTAGTGATAGCTATTGTTTTGTATAAAATTTAAATTTGGCAAACTTAGGATTCACAAAGTCAGATAATTTCGAAGAGTAATTAATGCTACTTAACTGATCGAGAGCCAGAGAGCCAAAAGCCCAGTTCCTCGTCACCGCTCTGGTTTTATAATTTTTTATCTAATCCCTTCCCACCTCTCTCTCTGTTCTTTCTTTCCTTTTCTCACTCTTCGCTTTTCTTTCTCCTTACTTTGTCATATACAGCCACCAGACCACGGGTCGAGAACACGTCACTCACGTAATACGTGTGCCTGAATGTGTGTATGTGTTCGTGAAGTGTGAAGTGACACATGTTCCCCCGTGCGCCCAATCGAACTGCCATATGACCTTTTGCCCAAGTCCTCATTAACCTGCAGGTCTAGCCCAGCTTTGACACCTTGTTCAAGCCCGCATTCACCTGTTCGTACACCCGGCCGCGGTGTAGGTTTAGATCAACTTTGTTGCACCGACTGTCCAAGCTATCATTATTCCTCTCGGAAGGTATATGCCTTGAATACACTGTTTGAGACAACCGACTTCCTCTTTCAGGCCTAGATCTGCTTTGGACAGTTATGTTATTTCTTTACAACTTAATCATCAACATTTAATCGTCAACGTAAACATCCTTATTTAAACCATCAAATTCAAATTAATATCAATCCCTTAGCACTATCGTAGACTATCTCTCTTTTTTTCTTATACAACTTTAAAATGAATCATGGTTCCCATGAATTTTCGGCTCCCGGACTATCGATCAATTTTACATCCTTAATATTTAATTACAATATCTCTCATTTCAATGATTAACAAATTATTACTTTACGTCTAGCTTACGGAAACTAAATAATATATATGTATACATATAAGTATCGTGCTTAATGATGAATTGCTAAATCACTACTTTGTTCATTCTCCAATTAGATTCATTCCCATTATTGAATGAACATAATTCTATTGAATTAAAATAAACAAAAAAAACATAATAATAATTCGTCATCGCAAACTAGATTTTAATCGTAAACGAAACAAAGGGCTTCATACGCGTCATGATAACAAACTCAAATAACGCGAAATATAAACAACTTATGATGCGGCCATTGCGGATCAAATTATATTTTTAACAGATAACGATTAGTAATTCCAAGTCATATTTTTCTACGAAACAATTCTTTTGATATTCAACCGACGTGGCAAATGTACGCTTATTTATCCTAAAGTTTAACATCATGAATCCTTAAAATTAAAGACATTACAAAGATATAAGAATTAAGTATAATTAACTCAAATCATTATGTTTACTCAAATTTATTTTAAATAAATTGTAAAGGAATAACCCACGCATAAACCTACTTCAATCCGTAACAACTCTCCCCCTCGTACAAAATTTATTTAATTTTGTACCTCTTTTGAACCCCATAATAATATAAGTTTATGCGTAGGTCTAACCAGAGTCCCTTGCGGAGTGCTCACTTCTGCTGCTCTTACTTGGCCATCTTTTCCCGGAAAAACTTTAAGGATAACCCCCTTCCGCCAATAATTACGCGGTGAATCTAGATCAACGATAAGTACGATGTCATTTACTTGTAAAGGAGTTTGTTTTTCTAACCACTTTTTTCGTGGTATTAAGCTAGGCAAATACTCGCGAAGCCATCTTTTCAAAAGCAGTCGGCGTAGTGTTGCGATAATCTATACTGTTTTTGCGGACTTATATACTTCGCATCATAGCGCCCCAATTGCACTTCACCTGACGACGTGCCTATTAGAATATGGTTAGGGGTCACTGCTTCTTTGTCGCGCGGATCTAAGGACACGTGAGTGAGCGGCCTTGAGTTAACTGAGTGCTCAATTTCAACTAACAGCGTATTCAATACTTCTTCGCTCGGAGCTTGCTCGCATAGAGTAGCGTTTAACGCAACTTTTACAGATCTAATCATCCTTTCCCACGCCCCTCCCATGTGTGGAGCGTCGGGTGGGTTAAAACGCCACTCTATGCCCTTTTTAAGCATAAAATCATTTATACCATCGTTGTCTATAGTTTCAATTTCTTCTTTGAGTTCTTTACTGGCTCCTTGGAAATTCGTTCCATTATCGCTATACATAACTAACGGAACGCCTCTCCTAGCCGCCAACCTTTGAATGGACATTATAGCCGAACTTGTATTTAGACTGTGCGCAAGTTCAATGTGTATTGCCCTAGTTGTTAAGCACGTGAATAAAACTCCCCATCGTTTTTCGCGACGACGACCAATTTTGACATACATGGGTCCGAAATAATCTATTCCGCAATGGCTAAACGGTCTTTGTCTAATTGCCATTCTTCCTTCTGGTAAGTTGGCCATCAAGGGGTTTTTTGGTTTCCCTCTGCGTAAACGACATACTAAACATTTACACGAGATAGAACGTAACGTATTTCTGAGACCGAGTATATAGTATTTTTGTCGAAGTTCATTTAAAAACGTGTTATTGCTACTGTGATAATATTTTCGGTGATACTCAGAAATTAATAATCTAGTGGCATAATGGTTGCTGTCGAGTATTATTGGTTGGTTTTCAAAATTTTCGTTTACTAAATTTACGCGACCATTTGCTCTTAATATTTGATTCTGGTCTAAAAACGGACTTAAATTTGCAATTTTACTCGATTTGGCAACATCTTTACCTTTTTTCAATTCACTCATTTCCGTTTGGAAACAATCTGATTGTATAACCCGATACCAATAATTTTCACTTTCTTTCACGACTTGAATGGGTGTACCCATATCGACAACGTGCCTCCACCTTTTTGACGCCGCGCGTATACGCCTGGCGTACACCAGCAAACCACGCCAGCCTAATAGTCTAGTTGTAAATGGTAAGTCTGTTATTTTAGCTGAAATTGAGTAAATATAAATTTTACGCATTTCCAGCTTATCAATCGAGCTCTTTTCTTCTGCGCTAAGAAATTTTCCTTTCGGCCATTCCGATTCAGGCTGTTTTAAAAAATCAGGCCCATTAAACCAGCGGGAATTTAATTTTAAGGCATCATTTAAAAAACGTGTTGCGTCATCTGCCGGATTTTGTGCTGTAGGCACCCAACGCCACTCAGAGTTTCGAGTGAGCTCGCCTATTTCCCCTAGACGATTAGCGACGAAAACTTGACGAACGCGCGGCTCTGAATTTATCCAATGCAAAACAGTACTGGAATCTGACCATAAAAATCGTTCATTTATATCTATCTCTATCTCATTCTCAATGAACTTCGCTAATCGCGCGCCGAGTAAAGCTGCTTGGAGTTCTAAACGCGGTACTGATAGCGGTTTTAATGGAGCGACTCTACTTTTAGACATAATCAATGTAACTCGAGTCGATCCATCCTCGTATTCAAAACGCAAGTACGCGGCTGTCGCATAAGCAGTTAGACTGGCGTCAGAAAATACATGAAGCTGTGCCTTTGCTTGTTGTGCATTAGTCATATAACAGCGTGGTACGCGGCATTCTTTTATCACGTTTAACTTGGCTACCCACTCTAACCATCCGACATATTCTTCCTCGCGCAACTTGTCATCCCAACCTATACCGCTTCTCCATATTTCTTGCATTATAATTTTTGATTTTAATGTAAAGGGTGAAATAAGACCAAGTGGGTCAAAAACTGACATAATTACTTGCAAAAATTCGCGTTTTGTTGGCTTTTTCTCGCCGTTTAAAATTTCCTTAGGTATTTTTGAAAATTTAACATTAAATTTTAATTCATCTGTCTGTGTATCCCAATGTAGTCCCAATACTCGTTCTCCCCCTCGGTCGCACAATCGCATTTCTTGCTCGTTTACTGAATTTTTAACGTTTGAAATATTTTTTAAAACTTGTGGCGCGTTACTCGCCCACCCGTACATTTCAAAGTTTGCCTCGGCGTTTTGATCTTTATAACGTCATTAATAAGTTTTTCTGCCTCGTGCTCCGTTTTACGGCTGGCTAAATAATCATCCATGTAACTGTTTCTTATAACACTAAGCGATGCATCGGGATTCGATTTGCTAAAACGTTCAGAATTTTTATTTTTAACAAAAATCGCGTTACACGGGGACGACTTTGCTCCAAAAATCAGGCTTGCCATTTCATATATTTCCGGTTCCTTTTCCCTATTTTTGCCACGCCATAAAAATCTTTGCGCACCTCGATCTTTTTCAATAACTTTTACGCGTAAAAACATATCTTTTATGTCGGCGATAAACGCAACAACATATTGCCTAAAACGTAGCATTATACCTACTAAAGATTGTAATAAATCTGGACCCGATTCAAGTTGATCGTTTAAACTCACACCGCTCGTTCTCGCTGCCGCGTCGAATACAAATCTTATTTTGTCCGGTTTATTTATATTGTAAACACCAAAGTGCGGTAAATACCAAATTCTCGATCTTTCCATACTCTCATCAACTTTTACCGCGTATCCGTGGTCTAAAAAGCGTTTAATTTCTCTATAATATAAACTGGCAAAATTAGGATCACGGTCCAAACGTTGTTCTAAGCTAAACAATCTTTTTTTCGCAGTTAAATAACTATTTAAATTAGGAGCATCCTTTTCCTTCCATAAAAGTCCGGTTTCCCAATGTTTACCCAGACATCTACTTGTCTCATTTAAAATTTTTAAAGCGTGATCGTGCTCGCTTTTAAGTTTCATATTTGTATCGATACCCATACTCTCTATCTCGAAATAGTGTTTTATTAAATTGTCTAGTCGTGTTTCTTCGCTGTATGATTCATCGCCTCGCGTCGTAGCGCTCATAAGAGGCATTTCTTTTACGTTAAGTACTTTATGCATTGACCTTGAAATTTGAGATACAAGGCCGTGCACTGACCAACCTAATAAAGAACGCGAGATAGCTATGTTACTGTTCTTTATTTCTTTTAACTCGCGCGTAGCTATAAGTTTTAAATTATCTTGACCTATTAAAACTTTCACTATTGCATTGTAATATGGTTTGATTTTTACACCTTTTTCTAACTTTTGTAATTGGGAAACGAGTTGGTGCGTAATAGTTTGAGATGGAAGTTGTAAATTTTTAACTGTAACCGCGCCTTTTATTTCAAACCTGCCAAATATTCCTTCTACAGAAAAATTCACTTTTTCGGAATTGTACGTAATCACTCCTTTATCATTAATGCCTTTCAAAGCTAAACTAATTTTTAGTCCTCTTGTATTTAAATCTCGCGCGAGTTTTTCGTTTATCAAAGTTATAGTAGAGCCTTCATCGAGCAATACATATGTGTCTATATTATCTCCATTCGGTCCAATCACTCGAAGTGGCAAAATTTTTAATAAAACACTTTTTTCCGTTAGTCAGATTTGTGATTCACCCGATCCTGATGCAACACTTACATGTTCTGCTCCACTTTTATCGTTACAATTTTTTTGTTGATCAATCAATAAAGTATCATCGCGACGGTAATTTTTCCGATGGAGTAAACTATGATGGCTTTTTCCGCAAAATGGACATTTAATATTTTTACAGACATTGCTCGCGTGACCAAACTTCAAACAATTGAAACACAATTTTTGTTTTTTAACTATCATCCAACGATTTTCTATCGGTTCGTTAGCAAAAAGTGAGCACTCTGACAAGCGGTGATTTTCTTTTGAGCAAAGAAAACATTTTCGGTACTTAAATCTATTGGCTTGAACACGCTCTCTGACTCTATTTTCGTTCGCACATTGTGTCGTATACACATTTCCAAATCTAACGTCGCGCATGTTTTTCCTTATATGATTAGATTTTTGTACCATCGGCGTATCGATTACATCTAAATCAAAAACACCGCCCGTAGCTGCTAATTGAGCTTCAGTATATAAAAATTCACCAAGTTTTTCCAGCTCTGATTTTTCTGCACTAGCCGTCGCGGCATATCTATTATATGCATATTTTAACGCTGAAGGAAGCTTACTTCCTATAAAGCGAATCAAATCAGGACTGTGTAAATAACCCGTCAAGTTTAGCGTTTTGAATGCCGTAGTCGCGCTTTTGAGCTTCGATGCAAACTGAGTTAAACTTATTTTTCCCGACTCGATATCAGGTAAACCTTTTAGATCCCACACTATTTTCTCGGCTATTGCTCTTTTGTTGCCGTAATGCAACTCAAGCGTACTCATTATTTCAGCAGTGTCAAGACTCGTAGCGAGAAGTGTGGCAACTACATCACGCGCCTTTCCTTTCAAAGCGTCATTCAAGCGTCTGATATTTTCCGAAGCACTATATTGACCGAGTTCAGTTGAACTTTCGTAAGATTTTTTAAAATTTAACCACTCTAATGAATCTCCGGAAAAACCTGGTAAATCTTTAGCGGTCGTTAGCCTATTTACTAATCGCACATTTCCGTCACCTAGTGATGTGTCACGCACCGCATTTAAAGTTCTCTCGATCACGTCAACAAGTCGCGTAGTCGGATCCACAGCACTTTCAATAGATTCAAATTGATCATTGCTTACCCGCCAAGTAGTACTACTCGCCAATGGTGTTGTACTTGTTAAATGACGTTGTCGTAATTGTTGATTGTTCACCATGTCTTCCTGTACCTGAGCAGCCGTTGATGTCGGAAGTGGAGCCAGATGTCCCGGTGAGACGTCACGGTCTTCGTCTGTTGGTATGTGCGTTGGAGGCACCTCGTTGTCGTTTAATTGTTCGTTAGCCCCATTATCAACTTCTTGTCTACTATCTCTGCGTGTACGTTGATCTCTTCTTGGAGCGCCTCGTGTACGTTTTGGTGCTTGTGGTCCGCTAGCGCTGTTTGCAGCTGCACGTGCTCGTTTCGGCGGCATTTTTTTTCTCAATAAAACAAACAGTATAAAATTAATATATATTCACTCAAAACATCTAAAAAAAAAAACTCTATTTTATCCCAGTTGTTCCGGTAGTTAAGTCCCAGGTTTCGGCACCATTTTGTTAAATGTAGAACTGGGATAAATAATCAGGTTGGACAAAGTATGAAGTTTTAAATTTTGTATTTTAGTATGATCTCCAAGTCGTAAGCTATGATATAACACAGAAGCAATTGAATAGAAAGTTGATATTCAAATGGACATAACAATAATTTTAGAAAGAGAAAAAGAAAAAGGATGCGAATTTCTAGTGATAGCTATTGTTTTGTATAAAATTTAAATTTGGCAAACTTAGGATTCACAAAGTCAGATAATTTCGAAGAGTAATTAATGCTACTTAACTGATCGAGAGCCAGAGAGCCAAAAGCCCAGTTCCTCGTCACCGCTCTGGTTTTATAATTTTTTATCTAATCCCTTCCCACCTCTCTCTCTCTGTTCTTTCTTTCCTTTTCTCACTCTTCGCTTTTCTTTCTCCTTACTTTGTCATATACAGCCACCAGACCACGGGTCGAGAACACGTCACTCACGTAATACGTGTGCCTGAATGTGTGTATGTGTTCGTGAAGTGTGAAGTGACACATGTTCCCCCCGTGCGCCCAATCGAACTGCCATATGACCTTTCCTGATGCCCAAGTCCTCATTAACCTGCAGGTCTAGCCCAGCTTTGACACCTTGTTCAAGCCCGCATTCACCTGTTCGTACACCCGGCCGCGGTGTAGGTTTAGATCAACTTTGGTGCACCGACTGTCCAAGCTATCATTATTCCTCTCGGAAGGTATATGCCTTGAATACACTGTTTGAGACAACCGACTTCCTCTTTCAGGCCTAGATCTGCTTTGGACAGTTATGTTATTTCTTTACAACTTAATCATCAACATTTAATCGTCAACGTAAACATCCTTATTTAAACCATCAAATTCAAATTAATATCAATCCCTTAGCACTATCGTAGACTATCTCTCTTTTTTTCTTATACAACTTTAAAATGAATCATGGTTCCCATGAATATTCGGCTCCCGGACTATCGATCAATTTTACATCCTTAATATTTAATTACAATATCTCTCATTTCAATGATTAACAAATTATTACTTTACGTCTAGCTTACGGAAACTAAATAATATATATGTATACATATAAGTATCGTGCTTAATGATGAATTGCTAAATCACTACTTTGTTCATTCTCCAATTAGATTCATTCCCATTATTGAATGAACATAATTCTATTGAATTAAAATAAACAAAAAAAACATAATAATAATTCGTCATCGCAAACTAGATTTTAATCGTAAACGAAACAAAGGGCTTCATACGCGTCATGATAACAAACTCAAATAACGCGAAATATAAACAACTTATGATGCGGCCATTGCGGATCAAATTATATTTTTAACAGATAACGATTAGTAATTCCAAGTCATATTTTTCTACGAAACAATTCTTTTGATATTCAACCGACGTGGCAAATGTACGCTTATTTATCCTAAAGTTTAACATCATGAATCCTTAAAATTAAAGACATTACAAAGATATAAGAATTAAGTATAATTAACTCAAATCATTATGTTTACTCAAATTTATTTTAAATAAATTGTAAAGGAATAACCCACGCATAAACATACTTCAATCCGTAACATCGACCTTTCGATAAAATTTAATTAGACGAATCAAAAATGTAAAAAGAGTCACATACTCGAAAATGTTTGTGTGATATTGAGTTTAAATCCTGAAATAGTCCTTTTTGTCATAAACTGAAAAACATATTTCTATTTTGGTTCTTTGAACGATTTAAATTTGAATTCATATACTTCGCATCCATACTTTCTACTTATTCAATATCTCTTAAAATCGTTATTTATCGTTATATTTCACGCTATTCGACTTTTCGATAAAATTTAATTAGACGAATCAAAAATGTAAAAAGAGTCACATACTCGAAAATGTTTGTGTGATATTGAGTTTAAATCCTGAAATAGTCCTTTTTGTCATAAACTGAAAAACATATTTCTATTTTGGTTCTTTGAACGATTTAAATTTGAATTCATATACTTCGCATCCATACTTTCTACTTATTCAATATCTCTTAAAATCGTTATTTATCGTTATATTTCACGCTATTCGACTTTTCGATAAAATTTAATTAGACGAATCAAAAATGTAAAAAGAGTCACATACTCGAAAATGTTTGTGTGATATTGAGTTTAAAACCTGAAATAGTCCTTTTTGTCATAAACTGAAAAACATATTTCTATTTTGGTTCTTTGAACGATTTAAATTTGAATTTATATACTCCGCATTCATACTTACAACTTATTCAATATCTTCAATAATCGTTATTTATCGTTATATTTCACCCTATTCGACTTTTCGAAAAAATTTAATGCGACAAATCTAAAATGTTTAAAGACTCACATACAACAAAATGTTTGTGAAATATTGAGTTTCGAACATGCAATAGTCCTTTTTGTCTCAAACCGAAAAACATATTTACATTTTGGTCGCTTGAACGATTTGAATTTGAATTTATATACTTCGCATCCATACTTTCTACTTATTCAATATCTCTTAAAATCGTTATTTATCGTTATATTTCACGCTATTTGACTTTTCGATAAAAATTAATTCGACAAATCTAAAATGTAAAAAGATTCACATACTCCAAAATGTTTTTGTCATATTGAGTTTAAAACCTGAAATAGTCCTTTTTGTCATAAACTGAAAAACATATTTCTATTTTGGTTCTTTGAACGATTTAAATTTGAATTCATATACTTCGCATCCATACTTTCTACTTATTCAATATCTCTTAAAATCGTTATTTATCGTTATATTTCACGCTATTCGACTTTTCGATAAAATTTAATTAGACGAATCAAAAATGTAAAAAGAGTCACATACTCGAAAATGTTTGTGTGATATTGAGTTTAAAACCTGAAATAGTCCTTTTTGTCATAAACTGAAAAACATATTTCCATTTTGGATTTTGGACGATTTAAATTTGAATTTATATACTTCGAATTCTTACTTTAAACTTATTCAATATCTTTTCTAAACGTTATTTATCCTTATATTTCACACTATTCGACTTTTCGATAAAATTTAATTAGACGAATCAAAAATGTAAAAAGAGTCACATACTCGAAAATGTTTGTGTGATATTGAGTTTAAAACCTGAAATAGTCCTTTTTGTCATAAACTGAAAAACATATTTCTATTTTGGTTCTTTGAACGATTTAAATTTGAATTTATATACTCCGCATTCATACTTACAACTTATTCAATATCTTCAATAATCGTTATTTATCGTTATATTTCACCCTATTCGACTTTTCGAAAAAATTTAATGCGACAAATCTAAAATGATTAAAGACTCACATACAACAAAATGTTTGTGAAATATTGAGTTTCGAACTTGCAATAGTTCTTTTTGTCTCAAACCGAAAAACACTTTTCATTTTGGTCGCTTGAACGATTTGAATTTGAATTTATATACTCCGCATTCATACTTACAACTTATTCAATATCTTTTATAAACGTTATTTATCGTTATATTTCTCGCTATTTGACTTTTCGATAAAATTTAATTCGACAAATCTAAAATGTTTAAAGATTCACATACTACAAAATGATTGTGAAATATTGAGTTTCGAACCTGCAATAGTCCTTTTTGTCTCAAACCGAAAAACATATTTACATTTTGGTCGCTTGAGCGATTTGAATTTGAATTTATATACTTCGCATCCATACTTTCTACTTATTCAATATCTCTTAAAATCGTTATTTATCGTTATATTTCACGCTATTCGACTTTTCGACAAAATTTAATGCGACAAATCTAAAATGTAAAAAGATTCACATACTCCAAAATGTTTGTGTGATATTGAGTTTAAAACCTGAAATAGTCCTTTTTGTCATAAACTGAAAAACATATTTCTATTTTGGTTCTTTGAACGATTTAAATTTGAATTTATATACTCCGCATTCATACTTACAACTTATTCAATATCTTCAATAATCGTTATTTATCGTTATATTTCACCCTATTCGACTTTTCGAAAAAATTTAATGCGACAAATCTAAAATGCTTAAAGACTCACATACAACAAAATAGTAAGCAATAGTCCTTTTTGTCTCAAACCGAAAAACATATTTCTATTTTGGTTCTTTGAACGATTTCAATTTGAATTTATATACTTCGCATTCATACTTTCTACTTATTTAATATCTCTTAAAATCGTTATTTATCGTTATATTTCACGCTATTTGACTTTTCGATAAAAATTAATTCGACAAATCTAAAATGTTTAAAGACTCACATACTACAAAATGTTTGTGTAATATTGAGTTTAAAACCTGAAATAGTCCTTTTTGTCATAAACTGAAAAACATATTTCGATTTTGGTTTTTTGACGATTTAAAATTTAATTTATATACTTCGAATTCTTACTTTAAACTTATTTAATATCTTTTCTAAACGTTATTTATCCTTATATTTCACGCTATTTGACTTTTCGATAAAAATTAATTCGACAAATCTAAAATGTAAAAAGATTCACATACTCCAAAATGTTTGTGTAATATTGAGTTTAAAACCTGAAATAGTCCTTTTTGTCATAAACTGAAAAACATATTTCCATTTTGGTTTTTGGACGATTTAAATTTGAATTTATATACTTCGAATTCTTACTTTAAACTTATTCAATATCTTTTCTAAACGTTATTTATCCTTATATTTCACACTATTCGACTTTTCGATAAAATTTAATCAGACGAATCAAAAATGTAAAAAGAGTCACATACTCGAAAATGTTTGTGTGATATTGAGTTTAAAACCTGAAATAGTCCTTTTTGTCATAAACTGAAAAACATATTTCTATTTTGGTTCTTTGAACGATTTAAATTTGAATTTATATACTCCGCATTCATACTTACAACTTATTCAATATCTTCAATAATCGTTATTTATCGTTATATTTCACCCTATTCGACTTTTCGAAAAAATTTAATGCGACAAATCTAAAACTCACATACAACAAAATGTTTGTGAAATATTGAGTTTCGAACTTGCAATAGTCCTTTTCGTCTCAAACCGAAAAACATATTTACATTTTGGTCGCTTGAACGATTTGAATTTGAATTTATATACCTCGAATTCTTACTTTAAACTTATTTAATATCTCTTAAAATCGTTATTTATCGTTATATTTCACCCTATTCGACTTTTCGAAAAAATTTAATGCGACAAATCTAAAATGTTTAAAGACTCACATACAACAAAATGTTTGTGTAATATTTAGTTTAAAACCTGAAATAGTCCTTTTTGTCATAAACTGAAAAACATATTTCCATTTTGGATTTTGGACGATTTAAATTTGAATTTATATACTTCGAATTCTTACTTTAAACTTATTCAATATCTCTTAAAATCGTTATTTATCGTTATCTTTCACGCTATTTGACTTTTCGATAAAAATTAATTCGACAAATCTAAAATGTAAAAAGATTCACATACTCCAAAATGTTTGTGTAATATTGAGTTTAAAACCTGAAATAGTCCTTTTTGTCATAAACTGAAAAACATATTTCCATTTTGGTTTTTGGACGATTTATATTTGAATTTATATACTTCGCATTCATAATTTGAACTTATTCAATATCTTTTATAATCGTTATTTATCCTTATATTTCACGCTATTCGACTTTTCGACAAAATTTAATTCCACAAATCTAAAATGTTAAAAGACTCACATACTCCAAAATGTTAGTGTAATATTGAGATTCGAACCTGAAATAGTCCTTTTTGTCATAAACTGAAATACATATTTCTATTTTGGTTCTTTGAACGATTTGAATTTGAATTTATATACTCCGCATTCATACTTACAACTTATTCAATATCTTCAATAATTGTTATTTATCGTTATATTTCATGCTATTCGACTTTTCGACAAAATTTAATGCGACAAATCTAAAATTTTTAAAGACTCACATACTACAAAATGTTTGTGAAATATTGAGTTTCGAACCTGCAATAGTTCTTTTTGTCTCAAACCGAAAAACACTTTTCATTTTGGTCGCTTGAACGATTTGAATTTGAATTTATATACTCCGCATTCATACTTACAACTTATTCAATATCTTTTATAAACGTTATTTATCGTTATATTTCTCGCTATTTGACTTTTCGATAAAATTTAATTCGACAAATCTAAAATGTTTAAAGATTCACATACTACAAAATGATTGTGAAATATTGAGTTTCGAACCTGCAATAGTCCTTTTTGTCTCAAACCGAAGAACATATTTACATTTTCGTCGCTTGAGCGATTTGAATTTGAATTTATATACTTCGCATCCATACTTTCTACTTATTCAATATCTCTTAAAATCGTTATTTATCGTTATATTTCACGCTATTCGACTTTTCGACAAAATTTAATGCGACAAATCTAAAATGTAAAAAGATTCACATACTCCAAAATGTTTGTGTGATATTGAGTTTAAAACCTGCAATAGTCCTTTTTGTCATACACTGAAAAACATATTTCTATTTTGGTTCTTTGAACGATTTAAATTTGAATTTATATACTCCGCATTCATACTTACAACTTATTCAATATCTTCAATAATCGTTATTTATCGTTATATTTCACCCTATTCGACTTTTCGAAAAAATTTAATGCGACAAATCTAAAATGATTAAAGACTCACATACAACAAAATGTTTGTAAGCAATAGTCCTTTTTGTCTCAAACCGAAAAACATATTTACATTTTGGTCGCTTGAACGATTTGAATTTGAATTTATATACTTCGCATCCATACTTTCTACTTATTCAATATCTCTTAAAATCGTTATTTATCGTTATATTTCACGCTATTTGACTTTTCGATAAAAATTAATTCGACAAATCTAAAATTTTTAAAGACTCACATACTACAAAATGTTTGTGAAATATTGAGTTTAAAACCTGAAATAGTCCTTTTTGTCATAAACTGAAAAACATATTTCCATTTTGGTTTTTGGACGATTTAAATTTGAATTTATATACTTCGAATTCTTACTTTAAACTTATTTAATATCTTTTCTAAACGTTATTTATCCTTATATTTCACGCTATTTGACTTTTCGATAAAAATTAATTCGACAAATCTAAAATGTAAAAAGATTCACATACTCCAAAATGTTTGTGTAATATTGAGTTTAAAACCTGAAATAGTCCTTTTTGTCATAAACTGAAAAACATATTTCCATTTTGGTTTTTGGACGATTTAAATTTGAATTTATATACTTCGAATTCTTACTTTAAACTTATTCAATATCTTTTCTAAACGTTATTTATCCTTATATTTCACACTATTCGACTTTTCGATAAAATTTAATCAGACGAATCAAAAATGTAAAAAGAGTCACATACTCGAAAATGTTTGTGTGATATTGAGTTTAAAACCTGAAATAGTCCTTTTTGTCATAAACTGAAAAACATATTTCTATTTTGGTTCTTTGAACGATTTAAATTTGAATTTATATACTCCGCATTCATACTTACAACTTATTCAATATCTTCAATAATCGTTATTTATCGTTATATTTCAACCTATTCGACTTTTCGAAAAAATTTAATTAGACAAATCTAAAATGTTTAAAGACTCACATACAACAAAATGTTTGTGAAATATTGAGTTTCGAACCTGCAATAGTCCTTTTTGTCTCAAACCGAAAAACATATTTACATTTTGGTCGCTTGAACGATTTGAATTTGAATTTATATACTTCGCATTCATACTTTCTACTTATTTAATATCTCTTAAAATCGTTATTTATCGTTATATTTCACGCTATTTGACTTTTCGATAAAAATTAATTCGACAAATCTAAAATGTAAAAAGATTCACATGCTCCAAAATGTTTGTGTAATATTGAGTTTAAAACCTGAAATAGTCCTTTTTGTCATAAACTGAAAAACATATTTCCATTTTGGATTTTGGACGATTTAAATTTGAATTTATATACTTCGAATTCTTACTTTAAACTTATTTAATATCTTTTCTAAACGTTATTTATCCTTATATTTCACGCTATTTGACTTTTCGATAAAAATTAATTCGACAAATCTAAAATGTAAAAAGATTCACATACTCCAAAATGTTTGTGTAATATTGAGTTTAAAACCTGAAATAGTCCTTTTTGTCATAAACTGAAAAACATATTTCCATTTTGGTTTTTGGACGATTTATATTTGAATTTATATACTTCGCATTCATACTTTGAACTTATTCAATATCCTTTATAATCGTTATTAATCGTTATATTTCACGCTATTCGATTTTTCGACAAAATTTAATTCCACAAATCTAAAATGTTAAAAGACTCACATACTCCAAAATGTTTGTGTAATATTGAGATTCGAACCTGAAATAGTCCTTTTTGTCATAAACTGAAATACATATTTCTATTTTGGTTCTTTGAACGATTTGAATTTGAATTTATGTACTCCGCATTCATACTTACAACTTATTCAACATCTGCAATTAGTGTTATTTATCGTTATATTTCACGCTATTCGACTTTTCGACAAAATTTAATGCGACAAATCTAAAATGTTAAAAGATTCACATACAACAAAATGTTTGTGAAATATTGAGTTTCGAACCTGCAATAGTTCTTTTTGTCTCAAACCGAAAAACATATTTACATTTTGGTCGCTTGAACGATTTGAATTTGAATTTATATACTTCGCATCCATACTTTCTACTTATTCAATATCTCTTAAAATCGTTATTTATCGTTATATTTCACGCTATTCGACTTTTCGATAAAATTTAATTAGACGAATCAAAAATGTAAAAAGATTCACATACTCGAAAATGTTTGTGTAATATTGAGTTTAAAACCTGAAATAGTCCTTTTTGTCATAAACTGAAAAACATATTTCCATTTTGGATTTTGGACGATTTAAATTTGAATTTATATACTTCGAATTCTTACTTTAAACTTATTCAATATCTTTTCGAAACGTTATCTATCGTTATATTTCACACTATTCGACTTTTCGATAAAATTTAATTAGACGAATCAAAAATGTAAAAAGAGTCACATACTCGAAAATGTTTGTGTGATATTGAGTTTAAAACCTGAAATAGTCCTTTTTGTCATAAACTGAAAAACATATTTCTATTTTGGTTCTTTGAACGATTTAAATTTGAATTTATATACTTCGAATTCTTACTTTAAACTTATTCAATATCTTTTCTAAACGTTATTTATTAGTTATTTACTATTCGACTTTTCGATAAAATTTAATTAGACGAATCAAAAATGTAAAAAGAGTCACATACTCGAAAATGTTTGTGTAATATTGAGTTTAAAACCTGAAATAGTCCTTTTTGTCATAAACTGAAAAACATATTTCCAGTTTGGTTTTTGGACGGTTTAAATTTGAATTTATATACTTCGAATTCTTACATTAAACTTATTCAATATCTTTTCTAAACGTTATTTATCCTTATATTTCACAATATTCGACTTTTCGATAAAATTTAATTAGACGAATCAAAAATGTAAAAAGAGTCACATACTCGAAAATGTTTGTGTGATATTGAGTTTAAAACCTGAAATAGTCCTTTTTGTCATAAACTGAAAAACATATTTCTATTTTGGTTCTTTGAACGATTTAAATTTGAATTTATATACTCCGCATTCATACTTACAACTTATTCAATATCTTCAATAATCGTTATTTATCGTTATATTTCACACTATTCGACTTTTCGATAAAATTTAATTAGACGAATCAAAAATGTAAAAAGAGTCACATGCTCGAAAATGTTTGTGTGATATTGAGTTTAAAACCTGAAATAGTCCTTTTTGTCATAAACTGAAAAACATATTTCTATTTTGGTTGTTTGAACGATTTCAATTTGAATTTATAAACTTTGAATTCTTACTTTAAACTCATTCAATATCTTTTCTAAACGTTATTTATCCTTATATTTCACACTATTCGACCTTTCGATAAAATTTAATTAGACGAATCAAAAATGTAAAAAGAGTCACATACTCGAAAATGTTTGTGTGATATTGAGTTTAAATCCTGAAATAGTCCTTTTTGTCATAAACTGAAAAACATATTTCTATTTTGGTTCTTTGAACGATTTAAATTTCAATTTATATACTCCGCATTCATACTTACAACTTATTCAATATCTTCAATAAGTGTTATTTATCGTTATATTTCACGCTATTCGACTTTTCGATAAAATTTAATGCGACAAATCTAAAATTTTTAAAGACTCACATACTACAAAATGTTTGTGAAATATTGAGTTTCGAACCTGCAATAGTCCTTTTTGTCTCAAACCGAAAAACATATTTACATTTTGGTCGCTTGAACGATTTGAATTTGAATTTATATACTTCGCATCCATACTTTCTACTTATTCAATATCTCTTAAAATCGTTATTTATCGTTATATTTCACGCTATTTGACTTTTCGATAAAAATTAATTCGACAAATCTAAAATGTAAAAAGAGTCCGATACTCGAAAATGTTTGTGTGATATTGAGTTTAAAACCTGAAATAGTCCTTTTTGTCATAAACTGAAAAACATATTTCCAGTTTGGTTTTTGGACGGTTTAAATTTGAATTTATATACTTCGAATTCTTACATTAAACTTATTCAATATCTTTTCTAAACGTTGTTTATCGTTATATTTCACAATATTCGACTTTTCGATAAAATTTAATTAGACTAATCTAAAATGTAAAAAGAGTCACATACTCGAAAATGTTTGTGTTATATTGAGTTTAAAACCAGAAATAGTCCTTTTTGTCATAAACTGAAAAACATATTTCTATTTTGGTTCTTTGAACGATTTAAATTTGAATTTATATACTCCGCATTCATACTTACAACTTATTCAATATCTTCAATAATCGTTATTTATCGTTATATTTCACCCTATTCGACTTTTCGAAAAAATTTAATTAGACGAATCAAAAATGTAAAAAGAGTCACATACTCCAAAATGTTTGTGTAATATTGAGTTTAAAACCTGAAATAGTCCTTTTTGTCATAAACTGAAAAACATATTTCCATTTTGGATTTTGGACGATTTAAATTTGAATTTATATACTTCGAATTCTTACTTTAAACTTATTCAATATCTTTTCTAAACGTTATTTATCCTTATATTTCACACTATTCGACTTTTCGATAAAATTTAATTAGACGAATCAAAAATGTAAAAAGAGTCACATACTCGAAAATGTTTGTGTGATATTGAGTTTAAAACCTGAAATATTCCTTTTTGTCATAAACTGAAAAACATATTTCTATTTTGGTTCTTTGAACGATTTAAATTTCAATTTATATACTCCGCATTCATACTTACAACTTATTCAATATCTTCAATAAGTGTTATTTATCGTTATATTTCACGCTATTCGACTTTTCGACAAAATTTAATGCGACAAATCTAAAATTTTTAAAGACTCACATACAACAAAATGTTTGTGAAATATTGAGTTTCGAACCTGCAATAGTTCTTTTTGTCTCAAACCGAAAAACACTTTTCATTTTGGTCGCTTGAACGACTTGAATTTGAATTTATATACTTCGCATCCATACTTTCTACTTATTCAATATCTCTTAAAATCGTTATTTATCGTTATATTTCACGCTATTTGACTTTTCGATAAAAATTAATTCGACAAATCTAAAATGTAAAAAGATTCACATACTCCAATATGTTTGTGTAATATTGAGTTTAAAACCTGAAATAGTCCTTTTTGTCATAAACTGAAAAACATATTTCCATTTTGGATTTTGGACGATTTAAATTTGAATTTATATACTTCGAATTCTTACTTTAAACTTATTCAATATCTTTTCTAAACGTTATTTATCCTTATATTTCACACTATTCGACTTTTCGATAAAATTTAATTAGACGAATCAAAAATGTAAAAAGAGTCACATACTCGAAAATGTTTGTGTGATATTGAGTTTAAAACCTGAAATAGTCCTTTTTGTCATAAACTGAAAAACATATTTCTATTTTGGTTCTTTGAACGATTTAAATTTGAATTTATATACTCCGCATTCATACTTACAACTTATTCAATATCTTTTACAAACGTTATTTATCGTTATATTTCTCGCTATTTGACTTTTCGATAAAATTTAATTCGACAATTCTAAAATGTTTAAAGATTCACATACTACAAAATGTTTGTGAAATATTGAGTTTAAAACGTGCAATAGTTCTTTTTGTCTCAAACCGAAAAACATATTTACATTTTGGTCGCTTGAACGATTTGAATTTGAATTTATATACTCCGCATTCATACTTACAACTTATTCAATATCTTTTATAAACGTTATTTATCGTTATATTTCACACTATTCGACTTTTCGATAAAAATTAATTCGACAAATCTAAAATGTAAAAAGATTCACATACTCCAAAATGTTTGTGTGATATTGAGTTTAAAACCTGAAATAGTCCTTTTTGTCATAAACTGAAAAACATATTTCTATTTTGGTTCTTTGAACGATTTAAATTTGAATTTATATACTCCGCATTCATACTTACAACTTATTCAATATCTTCAATAATCGTTATTTATCGTTATATTTCACCCTATTCGACTCACATACAACAAAATGTTTGTGAAATATTGAGTTTCGAACCTGCAATAGTTCTTTTTGTCTCAAACCGAAAAACACTTTTCATTTTGGTCGCTTGAACGATTTGAATTTGAATTTATATACTCCGCATTCATACTTACAACTTATTCAATATCTTTTATAAACGTTATTTATCGTTATATTTCTCGCTATTTGACTTTTCGATAAAATTTAATTCGACAAATCTAAAATGTTTAAAGATTCACATACTACAAAATGATTGTGAAATATTGAGTTTCGAACCTGCAATAGTTCTTTTTGTCTCAAACCGAAAAACATATTTACATTTTGGTCGCTTGAACGATTTGAATTTGTATTTATATACTTCGCATCCATACTTTCTACTTATTTAATATCTCTTAAAATCGTTATTTATCGTAATATTTCACGCTATTCGACTTTTCGACAAAATTTAATGCGACAAATCTAAAATGTAAAAAGATTCACATACTCCAAAATGTTTGTGTGATATTGAGTTTAAAACCTGAAATAGTCCTTTTTGTCATAAACTGAAAAACATATTTCTATTTTGGTTCTTTGAACGATTTAAATTTGAATTTATATACTCCGCATTCATACTTACAACTTATTCAATATCTTCAATAATCGTTATTTATCGTTATATTTCACCCTATTCGACTTTTCGAAAAAATTTAATGCGACAAATCTAAAATGTTTAAAGACTCACATACAACAAAATGTTTGTGAAATATTGAGTTTCGAACCTGCAATAGTCCTTTTTGTCTCAAACCGAAAAACATATTTACATTTTGGTCGCTTGAACGATTTGAATTTGAATTTATATACTTCGCATTCATACTTTCTACTTATTTAATATCTCTTAAAATCGTTATTTATCGTTATATTTCACGCTATTTGACTTTTCGATAAAAATTAATTCGACAAATCTAAAATGAAAAAAGATTTACATACTCCAAAATGTTTGTGTACTAGTGAGTTTAACCCCTGAACTAGTCCTTTTTGTCATAAACTGAAAAACATATTTCCATTTTGGATTTTGGACGATTTAAATTTGAATTTATATACTTCGAATTCTTACTTTAAACTTATTTAATATCTTTTCTAAACGTTATTTATCCTTATATTTCACGCTATTTGACTTTTCGATAAAAATTAATTCGACAAATCTAAAATGTAAAAAGATTCACATACTCCAAAATGTTTGTGTAATATTGAGTTTAAAACCTGAAATAGTCCTTTTTGTCATAAACTGAAAAACATATTTCCATTTTGGTTTTTGGACGATTTAAATTTGAATTTATATACTTCGAATTCTTACTTTAAACTTATTTAATATCTTTTCTAAACGTTATTTATCCTTATATTTCACGCTATTTGACTTTTCGATAAAATTTAATTCCACAAATCCAAAATGTTGAAAGACTCACATACTCCAAAATGTTTGTGTAATATTGAGTTTCGAACCTGAAATAAACCTTTTTGTTTTAAACTGAAATACATATTTCCATTTTGGTTCTTTGAAGGATTTAAATTTGAATTTATGTACTCCGCATTCATACTTACAACTTATTCAATATCTGCAATTAGTGTTATTTATCCTTATATTTCACGCTATTCGACTTTTCGACAAAATTTAATGCGACAAATCTTATATTTTTAAAGACTCACATACTACAAAATGTTTGTGAAATATTGAGTTTCGAACCTGCAATAGTTCTTTTTGTCTCAAACCGAAAAACACTTTTCATTTTGGTCGCTTGAACGATTTGAATTTGAATTTATATACTTCGCATCCATACTTTCTACTTATTCAATATCTCTTAAAATCGTTATTTATCGTTATATTTCACGCTATTTGACTTTTCGATAAAAATTAATTCGACAAATCTAAAATGTAAAAAGATTCACATACTCCAAAATGTTTGTGTAATATTGAGTTTAAAACCTGAAATAGTCCTTTTTGTCATAAACTGAAAAACATATTTCCATTTTGGATTTTGGACGATTTAAATTTGAATTTATATACTTCGAATTCTTACTTTAAACTTATTCAATATCTCTTAAAATCGTTATTTATCGTGATCTTTCACGCTATGAGACTTGTCGATAAAAATTAATTCGACAAATCTAAAATGTAAAAAGATTCACATACTCCAAAATGTTTGTGTAATATTGAGTTTAAAACCTGAAATAGTCCTTTTTGTCATAAACTGAAAAACATATTTCTATTTTGGTTCTTTGAACGATTTAAATTTGAATTTATATACTCCGCATTCATACTTACAACTTATTCAATATCTTCAATAATCGTTATTTATCGTTATATTTCACCCTATTCGACTTTTCGAAAAAATTTAATTAGACGAATCAAAAATGTAAAAAGAGTCACATACTCGAAAATGTTTGTGTGATATTGAGTTTAAAACCTGAAATAGTCCTTTTTGTCATAAACTGAAAAACATATTTCCATTTTGGATTTTGGACGATTTAAATTTGAATTTATATACTTCGAATTCTTACTTTAAACTTATTCAATATCTTTTCTAAACGTTATTTATCCTTATATTTCACACTATTCGACCTTTCGATAAAATTTAATTAGACGAATCAAAAATGTAAAAAGAGTCACATACTCGAAAATGTTTGTGTGATATTGAGTTTAAAACCTGAAATATTCCTTTTTGTCATAAACTGAAAAACATATTTCTATTTTGGTTCTTTGAACGATTTAAATTTCAATTTATATACTCCGCATTCATACTTACAACTTATTCAATATCTTCAATAAGTGTTATTTATCGTTATATTTCACGCTATTCGACTTTTCGACAAAATTTAATGCGACAAATCTAAAATGTAAAAAGATTCACATACTCCAAAATGTTTGTGTAATATTGAGTTTCGAACCTGCAATAGTCCTTTTTGTCTCAAACCGAAAAACATATTTACATTTTGGTCGCTTGAGCGATTTGAATTTGAATTTATATACTTCGCATCCATACTTTCTACTTATTCAATATCTCTTAAAATCGTTATTTATCGTTATATTTCACGCTATTCGACTTTTGGATAAAATTTAATTAGACGAATCAAAAATGTAAAAAGATTCACATACTCGAAAATGTTTGTGTGATATTGAGTTTAAAACCTGAAATAGTCCTTTTTGTCATAAACTGAAAAACATATTTCCATTTTGGATTTTGGACGATTTAAATTTGAATTTATATACTTCGAATTCTTACTTTAAACTTATTCAATATCTTTTCGAAACGTTATTTATCGTTATATTTCACACTATTCGACTTTTCGATAAAATTTAATTAGACGAATCAAAAATGTAAAAAGAGTCACATACTCGAAAATGTTTGTGTGATATTGAGTTTAAAACCTGAAATAGTCCTTTTTGTCATAAACTGAAAAACATATTTCTATTTTGGTTCTTTGAACGATTTAAATTTGAATTTATATACTCCGCATTCATACTTACAACTTATTCAATATCTTCAATAATCGTTATTTATCGTTATATTTCACACTATTCGACTTTTCGATAAAATTTAATTAGACGAATCAAAAATGTAAAAAGAGTCACATACTCGAAAATGTTTGTGTGATATTGAGTTTAAAACCTGAAATAGTCCTTTTTGTCATAAACTGAAAAACATATTTCTATTTTGTTTCTTTGAACGATTTAAATTTGAATTTATATACTCCGCATTCATACTTACAACTTATTCAATATCTTCAATAAGTGTTATTTATCGTTATATTTCACGCTATTCGACTTTTCGATAAAAATTAATGCGACAAATCTAAAATTTTTAAAGACTCACATACAACAAAATGTTTGTGAAATATTGAGTTTCGAACCTGCAATAGTCCTTTTTGTCTCAAACCGAAAAACATATTTACATTTTGGTCGCTTGAACGATTTGAATTTGAATTTATATACTTCGCATCCATACTTTCTACTTATTCAATATCTCTTAAAATCGTTATTTATCGTTATATTTCACGCTATTTGACTTTTCGATAAAAATTAATTCGACAAATCTAAAATGTAAAAAGATTCACATACTCCAATATGTTTGTGTAATATTGAGTTTAAAACCTGAAATAGTCCTTTTTGTCATAAACTGAAAAACATATTTCCATTTTGGATTTTGGACGATTTAAATTTGAATTTATATACTTCGAATTCTTACTTTAAACTTATTCAATATCTTTTCTAAACGTTATTTATCCTTATATTTCACACTATTCGACTTTTCGATAAAATTTAATTAGACGAATCAAAAATGTAAAAAGAGTCACATACTCGAAAATGTTTGTGTGATATTGAGTTTAAAACCTGAAATAGTCCTTTTTGTCATAAACTGAAAAACATATTTCTATTTTGGTTCTTTGAACGATTTAAATTTGAATTTATATACTCCGCATTCATACTTACAACTTATTCAATATCTTTTACAAACGTTATTTATCGTTATATTTCTCGCTATTTGACTTTTCGATAAAATTTAATTCGACAAATCTAAAATGTTTAAAGATTCACATACTACAAAATGTTTGTGTGATATTGAGTTTAAAACGTGCAATAGTTCTTTTTGTCTCAAACCGAAAAACATATTTACATTTTGGTCGCTTGAACGATTTGAATTTGAATTTATATACTCCGCATTCATACTTACAACTTATTCAATATCTTTTATAAACGTTATTTATCGTTATATTTCTCGTTATTTGACTTTTCGATAAAATTTAATTCGACAAATCTAAAATGTAAAAAGATTCACATACTCCAAAATGTTTGTGTAATATTGAGTTTAAAACCTGAAATAGTCCTTTTTGTCATAAACTGAAAAACATATTTCCATTTTGGATTTTGGACGATTTAAATTTGAATTTATATACTTCGAATTCTTACTTTAAACTTATTCAATATCTTTTCTAAACGTTATTTATCCTTATATTTCACACTATTCGACCTTTCGATAAAATTTAATTAGACGAATCAAAAATGTAAAAAGAGTCACATACTCGAAAATGTTTGTGTGATATTGAGTTTAAATCCTGAAATAGTCCTTTTTGTCATAAACTGAAAAACATATTTCTATTTTGGTTCTTTGAACGATTTAAATTTGAATTCATATACTTCGCATCCATACTTTCTACTTATTCAATATCTCTTAAAATCGTTATTTATCGTTATATTTCACGCTATTCGACTTTTCGATAAAATTTAATTAGACGAATCAAAAATGTAAAAAGTCACAAAAACTAAAATGTTTGTGTGATATTGAGTTTAAAACCTGAAATAGTCCTTTTTGTCATAAACTGAAAAACATATTTCCATTTTGGATTTTGGACGATTTAAATTTGAATTTATATACTTCGAATTCTTACTTTAAACTTATTCAATATCTTTTCTAAACGTTATTTATCCTTATATTTCACACTATTCGACTTTTCGATAAAATTTAATTAGACGAATCAAAAATGTAAAAAGAGTCACATACTCGAAAATGTTTGTGTGATATTGAGTTTAAAACCTGAAATATTCCTTTTTGTCATAAACTGAAAAACATATTTCTATTTTGGTTCTTTGAACGATTTAAATTTCAATTTATATACTTCGCATCCATACTTTCTACTTATTCAATATCTCTTAAAATCGTTATTTATCGTTATATTTCACGCTATTCGACTTTTCGACAAAATTTAATTCCACAAATCTATAATTTTAAAAGACTCACATACTCCAAAATGTTTGTGTAATATTGAGTTTCGAACCTGCAATAGTCCTTTTTGTCTCAAACCGAAAAACATATTTACATTTTGGTCGCTTGAACGATTTGAATTTGAATTTATATACTTCGCATCCATACTTTCTACTTATTCAATATCTCTTAAAATCGTTATTTATCGTTATATTTCACGCTATTCGACTTTTCGACAAAATTTAATGCGACAAATCTAAAATGTAAAAAGATTCACATACTCCAAAATGTTTGTGTGATATTGAGTTTAAAACGTGCAATAGTTCTTTTTGTCTCAAACCGAAAAACATATTTACATTTTGGTCGCTTGAACGATTTGAATTTGAATTTATATACTTCGCATCCATACTTTCTACTTATTCAATATCTCTTAAAATCGTTATTTATCGTTATATTTCACGCTATTTGACTTTTCGATAAAAATTAATTCGACAAATCTAAAATGTAAAAAGATTCACATACTCCAAAATGTTTGTGTAATATTGAGTTTAAAACCTGAAATATTCATTTTTGTCATAAACTGAAAAACATATTTCCATTTTGGATTTTGGACGATTTAAATTTGAATTTATATACTTCGAATTCTTACTTTAAACTTATTCAATATCTTTTCTAAACGTTATTTATCCTTATATTTCACACTATTCGACTTTTCGATAAAATTTAATTAGACGAATCAAAAATGTAAAAAGAGTCACATACTCGAAAATGTTTGTGTGATATTGAGTTTAAAACCTGAAATAGTCCTTTTTGTCATAAACTGAAAAACACTTTTCATTTTGGTCGCTTGAACGATTTGAATTTGAATTTATATACTCCGCATTCATACTTACAACTTATTCAATATCTTTTACAAACGTTATTTATCGTTATATTTCTCACTATTCGACTTTTCGAAAAAATTTAATGCGACAAATCTAAAATGTTTAAAGACTCACATACAACAAAATGTTTGTGAAATATTGAGTTTCGAACCTGCAATAGTCCTTTTTGTCTCAAACCGAAAAACATATTTACATTTTGGTCGCTTGAACGATTTGAATTTGAATTTATATACTTCGCATCCATACTTTCTACTTATTCAATATCTCTTAAAATCGTTATTTATCGTTATATTTCACGCTATTTGACTTTTCGATAAAAATTAATTCGACAAATCTAAAATGTAAAAAGATTCACATACTCCAAAATGTTTGTGTAATATTGAGTTTAAAACCTGAAATAGTCCTTTTTGTCATAAACTGAAAAACATATTTCCATTTTGGATTTTGGACGATTTAAATTTGAATTTATATACTCCGCATTCATACTTTCTACTTATTCAATATCTCTTAAAATCGTTATTTATCGTTATATTTCACGCTATTTGACTTTTCGATAAAAATTAATTCGACAAATCTAAAATGTAAAAAGATTCACATACTCCAAAATGTTTGTGTAATATTGAGTTTAAAACCTGAAATAGTCCTTTTTGTCATAAACTGAAAAACATATTTCTATTTTGGTTCTTTGAACGATTTCAATTTGAATTTATATACTTCGCATTCATACTTTCTACTTATTTAATATCTCTTAAAATCGTTATTTATCGTTATATTTCACGCTATTTGACTTTTCGATAAAAATTAATTCGACAAATCTAAAATGTAAAAAGATTTACATACTCGAAAATGTTTGTGTGATATTGAGTTTAAATCCTGAAATAGTCCTTTTTGTCATAAACTGAAAAACATATTTACATTTTGGTCGCTTGAACGATTTGAATTTGAATTTATATACTTCGCATCCATACTTTCTACTTATTCAATATCTCTTAAAATCGTTATTTATCGTTATATTTCACGCTATTTGACTTTTCGATAAAAATTAATTCGACAAATCTAAAATGTATAAAGTTTCACATACTTCAAAATGTTTGTGTAATATTGAGTTTAAAACCTGAAATAGTCCTTTTTGTCATAAACTGAAAAACATATTTCCATTTTGGTTTTTGGACGATTTAAATTTGAATTTATATACTTCGAATTCTTACTTTAAACTTATTTAATATCTTTTCTAAACGTTATTTATCCTTATATTTCACGCTATTTGACTTTTCGATAAAAATTAATTCGACAAATCTAAAATGTAAAAAGATTCACATACTCCAAAATGTTTGTGTAATATTGAGTTTAAAACCTGAAATAGTCCTTTTTGTCATAAACTGAAAAACATATTTCCATTTTGGTTTTGGGACAATTTAAATTTGAATTTATATACTTCGAATTCTTACTTTAAACTTATCCAATATCTTTTATAATCGTTATTTATCCTTATATTTCAAACTATTCGTCTTTTCGATAAAATTTAATGGGACATATCTAAAATGCTTAAAGACTCACATACAACAAAATGTTTGTGAAATATTGAGTTTTTCGAACCTGCAATAGTCCTTTTCGTCTCAAACCGAAAAACATATTTACATTTTGGTCGCTTGAACGATTTGAATTTGAATTTATATACCTCGAATTCTTACTTTAAACTTAGTTAATATCTCTTAAAATCGTTATTTATCGTTATATTTCACGCTATTTGACTTTTCGATAAAAATTAATTCGACAAATCTAAAATGTATAAAGATTCACATACTTCAAAATGTTTGTGTAATATTGAGTTTAAAACCTGAAATAGTCCTTTTTGTCATAAACTGAAAAACATATTTCCATTTTCGATTTTGGACGATTTAAATTTGAATTTATATACCTCGAATTCTTACTTTAAACTTATTTAATATCTCTTAAAATCGTTATTTATCGTTATCTTTCACGCTATTTGACTTTTCGATAAAAATTAATTCGACAAATCCAAAATGTAAAAAGATTCACATACTCCAAAATGTTTGTGTAATATTGAGTTTAAAACCTGAAATAGTCCATTTTGTCATAAACCGTTAAACATATTTCCATTTTGGTCGCTTGAACGATTTATATTTGAATTTATATACTTCGCATTCATAATTTGAACTTATTCAATATCTTTTATAATCGTTATTTATCCTTATATTTCACGCTATTCGACTTTTCGACAAAATTTAATTCCACAAATCTAAAATGTTAAAAGACTCACATACTCCAAAATGTTTGTGTAATATTGAGTTTCGAACCTGAAATAGTCCTTTTTGTCATAAACTGAAATACATATTTCCATATTGGTTCTTTGAACGATTTAAATTTGAATTTATATACTTCCCATTCATACTTTCTACTTATTCAATATCTCTTAAAATCGATATTTATCGTTATATTTCACGCTATTCGACTTTTCGATCAAATTTAATTACATGAATCAAAAATGTAAATAGAGTGAAATACTCGAAAATGTTTGTGTGATATTGAGTTTAAAACCTGAAATAGTCCTTTTTGTCTTAAACTGAAAAACATATTTCCATTTTGGTTTTTGGTCGATTTAAATTTGAATTTATATACTTCGAATTCTTACATTAAACTTATTCAATATCTTTTATAAACGTTATTTATCGTTATATTTCACACTATTCGACTTTTCGATAAAATTTAATTAGACGAATCAAAAATGTAAAAAGAGTCACATACTCGAAAATGTTTGTGTGATATTGAGTTTAAAACCTCAAAAAATCCTATTGGTCATAAACTGAAAAACATATTTCTATTTTGGTTTTCTTGAACGATTTAAATTTGAATTTATTTACTTACTTCGAATTCTTACTTTAAACTTATTCAATATCTTTTCTAAACGTTATTTATCCTTATATTTCACACTATTCGACTTTTCGATAAAATTTAATTACACGAATCAAAAATGTAAAAAGAGTGAAATACTCGAAAATGTTTGTGTGATATTGAGTTTAAAACCTGAAATAGTCCTTTTTGTCATAAACTGAAAAACATATTTCCAGTTTGGTTTTTGGACGGTTTAAATTTGAATTTATATACTTCGAATTCTTACATTAAACTTATTCAATATCTTTTCTAAACGTTATTTATCCTTATATTTCACACTATTCGACTTTTCGATAAAATTTAATTAGACGAATCAAAAATGTAAAAAGAGTCACATACTCGAAAATGTTTGTGTGATATTGAGTTTAAAACCTGAAATATTCCTTTTTGTCATAAACTGAAAAACATATTTCTATTTTGGTTCTTTGAACGATTTAAATTTGAATTTATATACTCCGCATTCATACTTACAACTTATTCAATATCTTCAATAATCGTTATTTATCGTTATATTTCACACTATTCGACTTTTCGATAAAATTTAATTAGACGAATCAAAAATGTAAAAAGAGTCACATGCTCGAAAATGTTTGTGTGATATTGAGTTTAAAACCTGAAATAGTCCTTTTTGTCATAAACTGAAAAACATATTTCCATTTTGGATTTTGGACGATTTAAATTTGAATTTATATACTTCGAATTCTTACTTTAAACTTATTCAATATCTTTTCTAAACGTTATTTATCCTTATATTTCACACTATTCGACTTTTCGATAAAATTTAATTAGACGAATCAAAAATGTAAAAAGAGTCACATACTCGAAAATGTTTGTGTGATATTGAGTTTAAAACCTGAAATATTCCTTTTTGTCATAAACTGAAAAACATATTTCTATTTTGGTTCTTTGAACGATTTAAATTTCAATTTATATACTCCGCATTCATACTTACAACTTATTCAATATCTTCAATAAGTGTTATTTATCGTTATATTTCACGCTATTCGACTTTTCGACAAAATTTAATGCGACAAATCTAAAATGTAAAAAGATTCACATACTCCAAAATGTTTGTGTAATATTGAGTTTCGAACCTGCAATAGTCCTTTTTGTGTCAAACCGAAAAACATATTTACATTTTGGTCGCTTGAACGATTTGAATTTGAATTTATATACTTCGCATCCATACTTTCTACTTATTCAATATCTCTTAAAATCGTTATTTATCGTTATATTTCACGCTATTCGACTTTTCGATAAAATTTAATTAGACGAATCAAAAATGTAAAAAGAGTCACATACTCGAAAATGTTTGTGTGATATTGAGTTTAAAACCTGAAATAGTCCTTTTTGTCTTAAACTGAAAAACATATTTCCATTTTGGTTTTTGGACGATTTAAATTTTAATTTATATACTTCGAATTCTTACATTAAACTTATTCAATATCTTTCTAAACGTTATTTATCGTTATATTTCACACTATTCGACTTTTCGATAAAATTTAATTAGACGAATCAAAAATGTAAAAAGAGTCACATACTCGAAAATGTTTGTGTGATATTGAGTTTAAAACCTGAAATAGTCCTTTTTGTCATAAACTGAAAAACATATTTCTATTTTGGTTCTTTGAACGATTTAAATTTGAATTTATATACTCCGCATTCATACTTACAACTTATTCAATATCTTCAATAATCGTTATTTATCGTTATATTTCACACTATTCGACTTTTCGATAAAATTTAATTAGACGAATCAAAAATGTAAAAAGAGTCACATACTCGAAAATGTTTGTGTGATATTGAGTTTAAAACCTGAAATAGTCCTTTTTGTCATAAACTGAAAAACATATTTCCATTTTGGATTTTGGACGATTTAAATTTGAATTTATATACTTCGAATTCTTACTTTAAACTTATTCAATATCTTTTCTAAACGTTATTTATCCTTATATTTCACACTATTCGACCTTTCGATAAAATTTAATTAGACGAATCAAAAATGTAAAAAGAGTCACATACTCGAAAATGTTTGTGTGATATTGAGTTTAAAACCTGAAATATTCCTTTTTGTCATAAACTGAAAAACATATTTCTATTTTGGTTCTTTGAACGATTTAAATTTCAATTTATATACTCCGCATTCATACTTACAACTTATTCAATATCTTCAATAAGTGTTATTTATCGTTATATTTCACGCTATTCGACTTTTCGACAAAATTTAATGCGACAAATCTAAAATGTAAAAAGATTCACATACTCCAAAATGTTTGTGTAATATTGAGTTTCGAACCTGCAATAGTCCTTTTTGTGTCAAACCGAAAAACATATTTACATTTTGGTCGCTTGAGCGATTTGAATTTGAATTTATATACTTCGCATCCATACTTTCTACTTATTCAATATCTCTTAAAATCGTTATTTATCGTTATATTTCACGCTATTTGACTTTTCGATAAAAATTAATTCGACAAATCTAAAATGTAAAAAGATTCACATACTCCAAAATGTTTGTGTAATATTGAGTTTAAAACCTGAAATATTCATTTTTGTCATAAACTGAAAAACATATTTCCATTTTGGATTTTGGACGATTTAAATTTGAATTTATATACTTCGAATTCTTACTTTAAACTTATTCAATATCTTTTCTAAACGTTATTTATCCTTATATTTCACACTATTCGACTTTTCGATAAAATTTAATTAGACGAATCAAAAATGTAAAAAGAGTCACATACTCGAAAATGTTTGTGTGATATTGAGTTTAAAACCTGAAATAGTCCTTTTTGTCATAAACTGAAAAACATATTTCTATTTTGGTTCTTTGAACGATTTAAATTTGAATTTATATACTCCGCATTCATACTTACAACTTATTCAATATGTTTTACAAACGTTATTTATCCTTATATTTCACACTATTCGACTTTTCGATAAAAATTAATTCGACAAATCTAAAATGTAAAAAGATTCACATACTCCAATATGTTTGTGTAATATTGAGTTTAAAACCTGAAATAGTCCTTTTTGTCATAAACTGAAAAACATATTTCCATTTTGGATTTTGGACGATTTAAATTTGAATTTATATACTTCGAATTCTTACTTTAAACTTATTCAATATCTTTTCTAAACGTTATCTATCGTTATATTTCACACTATTCGACTTTTCGATAAAATTTAATTAGACGAATCAAAAATGTAAAAAGAGTCACATACTCGAAAATGTTTGTGTGATATTGAGATTAAAACCTAAAATAGTCCTTTTTGTCATAAACTGAAAAACATATTTCTATTTTGGTTCCTTGAACGATTTAAATTTGAATTTATATTACTTCGAATTCATACTTACAACTTATTCAATATCTTCAATAATCGTTATTTATCGTTATATTTCACCCTATTCGACTTTTCGATAAAATTTAATTAGACGAATCACAAATGTAAAAAGAGTCACATACTCGAAAATGTTTGTGTGATATTGAGTTTAAAACCTGAAATAGTCCTTTTTGTCATAAACTGAAAAACATATTTCCATTTTGGTTTTTGGACGATTTAAATTTGAATTTATATACTTCGAATTCTTACTTTAAACTTATTCAATATCTTTTCTAAACGTTATTTATCCTTATATTTCACACTATTCGACCTTTCGATAAAATTTAATTAGACGAATCAAAAATGTAAAAAGAGTCACATACTCGAAAATGTTTGTGTGATATTGAGTTTAAAACCTGAAATATTCCTTTTTGTCATAAACTGAAAAACATATTTCTATTTTGGTTCTTTGAACGATTTAAATTTCAATTTATATACTCCGCATTCATACTTACAACTTATTCAATATCTTCAATAAGTGTTATTTATCGTTATATTTCACGCTATTCGACTTTTCGACAAAATTTAATGCGACAAATCTAAAATTTTTAAAGACTCACATACTACAAAATGTTTGTGAAATATTGAGTTTCGAACCTGCAATAGTCCTTTTTGTCTCAAACCGAAAAACATATTTACATTTTGGTCGCTTGAACGATTTGAATTTGAATTTATATACTTCGCATCCATACTTTCTACTTATTCAATATCTCTTAAAATCGTTATTTATCGTTATATTTCACGCTATTTGACTTTTCGATAAAAATTAATTAGACGAATCAAAAATGTAAAAAGATTCACATACTCGAAAATGTTTGTGTGATATTGAGTTTAAAACCTGAAATAGTCCTTTTTGTCTTAAACTGAAAAACATATTTCCATTTTGGTTTTTGGACGATTTAAATTTTAATTTATATACTTCGAATTCTTACATTAAACTTATTCAATATCTTTTATAAACGTTATTTATCGTTATATTTCACACTATTCGACTTTTCGATAAAATTTAATTAGACGAATCAAAAATGTAAAAAGAGTCACATACTCGAAAATGTTTGTGTGATATTGAGTTTAAAACCTGAAATAGTCCTTTTTGTCATAAACTGAAAAACATATTTCTATTTTGGTTCTTTGAACGATTTAAATTTGAATTTATATACTCCGCATTCATACTTACAACTTATTCAATATCTTCAATAATCGTTATTTATCGTTATATTTCACACTATTCGACTTTTCGATAAAATTTAATTAGACGAATCAAAAATGTAAAAAGAGTCACATACTCGAAAATGTTTGTGTGATATTGAGTTTAAAACCTGAAATAGTCCTTTTTGTCATAAACTGAAAAACATATTTCCATTTTGGATTTTGGACGATTTAAATTTGAATTTATATACTTCGAATTCTTACTTTAAACTTATTCAATATCTTTTCTAAACGTTATTTATCCTTATATTTCACACTATTCGACTTTTCGATAAAATTTAATTAGACGAATCAAAAATGTAAAAAGAGTCACATACTCGAAAATGTTTGTGTGATATTGAGTTTAAAACCTGAAATATTCCTTTTTGTCATAAACTGAAAAACATATTTCTATTTTGGTTCTTTGAACGATTTAAATTTCAATTTATATACTCCGCATTCATACTTACAACTTATTCAATATCTTCAATAAGTGTTATTTATCGTTATATTTCACGCTATTCGACTTTTCGACAAAATTTAATGCGACAAATCTAAAATGTAAAAAGATTCACATACTCCAAAATGTTTGTGTGATATTGAGTTTAAAACGTGCAATAGTTCTTTTTGTCTCAAACCGAAAAACATATTTACATTTTGGTCGCTTGAACGATTTGAATTTGAATTTATATACTTCGCATCCATACTTTCTACTTATTCAATATCTCTTAAAATCGTTATTTATCGTTATATTTCACGCTATTTGACTTTTCGATAAAAATTAATTCGACAAATCTAAAATGTAAAAAGATTCACATACTCCAAAATGTTTGTGTAATATTGAGTTTAAAACCTGAAATATTCATTTTTGTCATAAACTGAAAAACATATTTCCATTTTGGTTCTTTGATCGATTTAAATTTGAATTTATATATTCCGCATTCATACTTACAACTTATTCAATATCTTTTACAAACGTTATTTATCCTTATATTTCACACTATTCGACTTTTCGATAAAATTTAATTCGACAAATCTAAAATGTTTAAAGATTCACATACTACAAAATGATTGTGAAATATTGAGTTTCGAACCTGCAATAGTCCTTTTTGTCTCAAACCGAAGAACACATTTACATTTTGGATTTTGGACGATTTAAATTTGAATTTATATACTTCGAATTCTTACTTTAAACTTATTCAATATCTTTTCCAAACGTTATTTATCCTCATATTTCACACTATTCGACTTTTCGATAAAATTTAATTAGACGAATCACAAATGTAAAAAGAGTCACATACTCGAAAATGTTTGTGTGATATTGAGTTTAAAACCTGAAATAGTCCTTTTTGTCATAAACTGAAAAACATATTTCTATTTTGGTTCTTTGAACGATTTAAATTTGAATTTATATACTCCGCATTCATACTTACAACTTATTCAATATCTTCAATAATCGTTATTTATCGTTATATTTCACCCTATTCGACTTTTCGAAAAAATTTAATGCGACAAATCTAAAATGTTTAAAGACTCACATACAACAAAATGTTTGTGAAATATTGAGTTTCGAACCTGCAATAGTTCTTTTTGTCTCAAACCGAAAAACACTTTTCATTTTGGTCGCTTGAACGATTTGAATTTGAATTTATATACTCCGCATTCATACTTACAACTTATTCAATATCTTTTATAAACGTTATTTATCGTTATATTTCTCGCTATTTGACTTTTCGATAAAATTTAATTCGACAAATCTAAAATGTTTAAAGATTCACATACTACAAAATGATTGTGAAATATTGAGTTTCGAACCTGCAATAGTCCTTTTTGTCTCAAACCGAAAAACATATTTACATTTTGGTCGCTTGAACGATTTGAATTTGAATTTATATACTCCGCATTCATACTTACAACTTATTCAATATCTTTTATAAACGTTATTTATCGTTATATTTCTCGCTATTTGACTTTTCGATAAAATTTAATTCGACAAATCTAAAATGTAAAAAGATTCACATACTCCAATATGTTTGTGTAATATTGAGTTTAAAACCTGAAATAGTCCTTTTTGTCATAAACTGAAAAACATATTTCCATTTTGGATTTTGGACGATTTAAATTTGAATTTATATACTTCGAATTCTTACTTTAAACTTATTCAATATCTTTTCTAAACGTTATTTATCCTTATATTTCACACTATTCGACTTTTCGATAAAATTTAATTAGACGAATCAAAAATGTAAAAAGAGTCACATACTCGAAAATGTTTGTGTGATATTGAGTTTAAAACCTGAAATAGTCCTTTTTGTCATAAACTGAAAAACATATTTCTATTTTGGTTCTTTGAACGATTTAAATTTGAATTTATATACTCCGCATCCATACTTTCTACTTATTCAATATCTCTTAAAATCGTTATTTATCGTTATATTTCACGCTATTTGACTTTTCGATAAAAATTAATTCGACAAATCTAAAATGTAAAAAGATTCACATACTCCAATATGTTTGTGTAATATTGAGTTTAAAACCTGAAATAGTCCTTTTTGTCATAAACTGAAAAACATATTTCCATTTTGGATTTTGGACGATTTAAATTTGAATTTATATACTTCGAATTCTTACTTTAAACTTATTCAATATCTTTTCCAAACGTTATTTATCCTCATATTTCACACTATTCGACTTTTCGATAAAATTTAATTAGACGAATCACAAATGTAAAAAGAGTCACATACTCGAAAATGTTTGTGTGATATTGAGTTTAAAACCTGAAATAGTCCTTTTTGTCATAAACTGAAAAACATATTTCTATTTTGGTTCTTTGAACGATTTAAATTTGAATTTATTCAATATACTTATTCAATATCTTTTACAAACGTTATTTATCGTTATATTTCTCACTATTTGACTTTTCGATAAAATTTAATTCGACAATTCTAAAATGTTTAAAGATTCACATACTACAAAATGATTGTGAAATATTGAGTTTCGAACCTGCAATAGTCCTTTTTGTCTCAAACCGAAAAACATATTTACATTTTGGTCGCTTGAACGATTTGAATTTGAATTTATATACTTCGCATCCATACTTTCTACTTATTCAATATCTCTTAAAATCGTTATTTATCGTTATATTTCACGCTATTTGACTTTTCGATAAAAATTAATTCGACAAATCTAAAATGTAAAAAGATTCACATACTCCAAAATGTTTGTGTAATATTGAGTTTAAAACCTGAAATAGTCCTTTTTGTCATAAACTGAAAAACATATTTCCATTTTGGATTTTGGACGATTTAAATTTGAATTTATATACTTCGAATTCTTACTTTAAACTTATTCAATATCTTTTCTAAACGTTATTTATCCTTATATTTCACACTATTCGACTTTTCGATAAAATTTAATTAGACGAATCAAAAATGTAAAAAGAGTCACATACTCGAAAATGTTTGTGTGATATTGAGTTTAAAACCTGAAATAGTCCTTTTTGTCATAAACTGAAAAACATATTTCTATTTTGGTTCTTTGAACGATTTAAATTTGAATTTATATACTCCGCATTCATACTTACAACTTATTCAATATCTTCAATAATCGTTATTTATCGTTATATTTCACCCTATTCGACTTTTCGAAAAAATTTAATGCGACAAATCTAAAATGATTAAAGACTCACATACAACAAAATGTTTGTGAAATATTGAGTTTCGAACCTGCAATAGTTCTTTTTGTCTCAAACCGAAAAACACTTTTCATTTTGGTCGCTTGAACGATTTGAATTTGAATTTATATACTCCGCATTCATACTTACAACTTATTCAATATCTTTTATAAACGTTATTTATCGTTATATTTCTCGCTATTTGACTTTTCGATAAAATTTAATTCGACAAATCTAAAATGTTTAAAGATTCACATACTACAAAATGATTGTGAAATATTGAGTTTCGAACCTGCAATAGTCCTTTTTGTCTCAAACCGAAAAACATATTTACATTTTGGTCGCTTGAACGATTTGAATTTGAATTTATATACTTCGCATCCATACTTTCTACTTATTCAATATCTCTTAAAATCGTTATTTATCGTTATATTTCACGCTATTTGACTTTTCGATAAAAATTAATTCGACAAATCTAAAATGTAAAAAGATTCACATACTCGAAAATGTTTGTGTGATATTGAGTTTAAAACGTGCAATAGTCCTTTTTGTCTCAAACCGAAAAACATATTTACATTTTGGTCGCTTGAACGATTTGAATTTGAATTTATATACTTCGCATCCATACTTTCTACTTATTCAATATCTCTTAAAATCGTTATTTATCGTTATATTTCACGCTATTTGACTTTTCGATAAAAATTAATTCGACAAATCTAAAATGTAAAAAGATTCACATACTCCAAAATGTTTGTGTAATATTGAGTTTAAAACCTGAAATAGTCCTTTTTGTCATAAACTGAAAAACATATTTCCATTTTGGATTTTGGACGATTTAAATTTGAATTTATATACTTCGAATTCTTACTTTAAACTTATTCAATATCTTTTCTAAACGTTATTTATCCTTATATTTCACACTATTCGACTTTTCGATAAAATTTAATTAGACGAATCAAAAATGTAAAAAGAGTCACATACTCGAAAATGTTTGTGTGATATTGAGTTTAAAACCTGAAATAGTCCTTTTTGTCATAAACTGAAAAACATATTTCTATTTTGGTTCTTTGAACGATTTAAATTTGAATTTATATACTCCGCATTCATACTTACAACTTATTCAATATCTTCAATAATCGTTATTTATCGTTATATTTCACGCTATTCGACTTTTCGATAAAATATAATGCGACAAATCTAAAATTTTTAAAGACTCACATACTACAAAATGTTTGTGAAATATTGAGTTTCGAACCTGCAATAGTCCTTTTTGTCTCAAACCGAAAAACATATTTACATTTTGGTCGCTTGAACGATTTGAATTTGAATTTATATACTTCGCATCCATACTTTCTACTTATTCAATATCTCTTAAAATCGTTATTTATCGTTATATTTCACGCTATTTGACTTTTCGATAAAAATTAATTCGACAAATCTAAAATGTAAAAAGATTCACATACTCCAAAATGTTTGTGTAATATTGAGTTTAAAACCTGAAATAGTCCTTTTTGTCATAAACTGAAAAACATATTTCCATTTTGGTTTTTGGACGATTTAAATTTGAATTTATATACTTCGAATTCTTACTTTAAACTTATTCAATATCTTTTCTAAACGTTATTTATCCTTATATTTCACACTATTCGACTTTTCGATAAAATTTAATTAAACGAATCAAAAATGTAAAAAGAGTCACATACTCGAAAATGTTTGTGTGATATTGAGTTTAAAACCTGAAATAGTCCTTTTTGTCATAAACTCAAAAACATATTTCTATTTTGGTTCTTTGAACGATTTAAATTTGAATTTATATACTCCGCATTCATACTTACAACTTATTCAGTATCTTCAATAATCGTTATTTATCGTTATATTTCACCCTATTCGACTTTTCGAAAAAATTTAATGCGACAAATCTAAAATGTTTAAATACTCACATACAACAAAATGTTTGTGAAATATTGAGTTTCGAACCTGCAATAGTTCTTTTTGTCTCAAACCGAAAAACACTTTTCATTTTGGTCGCTTGAACGATTTGAATTTGAATTTATATACTCCGCATTCATACTTACAACTTATTCTATATGTTTTATAAACGTTATTTATCGTTATATTTCTCGCTATTTGACTTTTCGATAAAATTTAATTCGACAAATCTAAAATGTTTAAAGATTCACATACTACAAAATGATTGTGAAATATTGAGTTTCGAACCTGCAATAGTCCTTTTTGTCTCAAACCGAAAAACATATTTACATTTTGGTCGCTTGAACGATTTGAATTTGAATTTATATACTTCGCATCCATACTTTCTACTTATTCAATATCTCTTAAAATCGTTATTTATCGTTATCTTTCACGCTATTTGACTTTTCGATAAAAATTAATTCGACAAATCTAAAATGTAAAAAGATTCACATACTCCAAAATGTTTGTGTAATATTGAGTTTAAAACCTGAAATAGTCCTTTTTGTCATAAACTGAAAAACATATTTCCATTTTGGTTTTTGGACGATTTATATTTGAATTTATATACTTCGCATTCATACTTTGAACTTATTCAATATCCTTTATAATCGTTATTAATCGTTATATTTCACGCTATTCGATTTTTCGGCAAAATTTAATTCCACAAATCTAAAATGTTGAAAGACTCACATACTCCAAAATGTTAGTGTAATATTGAGTTTCGAACCTGAAATAGTCCTTTTTGTCATAAACTGAAATACATATTTCTATTTTGTTTCTTTGAACGATTTAAATTTGAATTTATATACTCCGCATTCATACTTACAACTTATTCAATATCTTCAATAAGTGTTATTTATCGTTATATTTCACGCTATTCGACTTTTCGATAAAAATTAATTCGACAAATCTAAAATGTAAAAAGATTCACATACTACAAAATGATTGTGAAATATTGAGTTTCGAACCTGCAATAGTCCTTTTTGTCTCAAACCGAAAAACATATTTACATTTTGGTCGCTTGAACGATTTGAATTTGAATTTATATACTTCGCATCCATACTTTCTACTTATTCAATATCTCTTAAAATCGTTATGTATCGTTATATTTCACGCTATTTGACTTTTCGATAAAAATTAATTCGACAAATCTAAAATGTAAAAAGATTCACATACTCCAAAATGTTTGTGTAATATTGAGTTTAAAACCTGAAATAGTCCTTTTTGTCATAAACTGAAAAACATATTTCCATTTTGGTTTTTGGACGATTTAAATTTGAATTTATATACTTCGAATTCTTACTTTAAACTTATTCAATATCTTTTCTAAACGTTATTTATCCTCATATTTCACACTATTCGACTTTTCGATAAAATTTAATTAGACGAATCACAAATGTAAAAAGAGTCACATACTCGAAAATGTTTGTGTGATTTTGAGTTTAAATCCTGAAATAGTCCTTCTTGTCATAAACTGAAAAACATATTTCTATTTTGGTTCTTTGAACGATTTAAATTTGAATTCATATACTTCGCATTCATACTTTCTACTTATTCAATATCTCTTAAAATCGTTATTTATCGTTATAAAATTTAATTAGACGAATCAAAAATGTAAAAAGAGTCACATACTCGAAAATGTTTGTGTGATATTGAGTTTAAAACCTGAAATAGTCCTTTTTGTCATAAACTGAAAAACATATTTCTATTTTGTTTCTTTGAACGATTTAAATTTGAATTTATATACTCCGCATTCATACTTACAACTTATTCAATATCTTCAATAAGTGTTATTTATCGTTATATTTCACGCTATTTGACTTTTCGATAAAAATTAATTCGACAATTCTAAAATGTTTAAAGATTCACATACTACAAAATGATTGTGAAATATTGAGTTTCGAACCTGCAATAGTCCTTTTTGTCTCAAACCGAAAAACATATTTACATTTTGGTCGCTTGAACGATTTGAATTTGAATTTATATACTTCGCATCCATACTTTCTACTTATTCAATATCTTTTATAAACGTTATTTATCGTTATCGTTCACGCTATTTGACTTTTCGATAAAAATTAATTCGACAAATCTAAAATGTAAAAAGATTCACATACTCCAAAATGTTTGTGTAATATTGAGTTTAAAACCTGAAATAGTCCTTTTTGTCATAAACTGAAAAACATATTTCCATTTTGGTTTTTGGACGATTTAAATTTGAATTTATATACTTCAAATTCTTACTTTAAACTTATTCAATATCTTTTCTAAACGTTATTTATCCTTATATTTCACACTATTCGACCTTTCGATAAAATTTAATTAGACGAATCAAAAATGTAAAAAGAGTCACATACTCGAAAATGTTTGTGTGATATTGAGTTTAAAACCTGAAATAGTCCTTTTTGTCATAAACTGAAAAACATATTTCTATTTTGGTTCTTTGAACGATTTAAATTTGAATTCATATACTTCGCATCCATACTTTCTACTTATTCAATATCTCTTAAAATCGTTATTTATCGTTATATTTCACGCTATTCGACTTTTCGATAAAATTTAATTAGACGAATCAAAAATGTAAAAAGAGTCACATACTCGAAAATGTTTGTGTGATATTGAGTTTAAAACCTGAAATAGTCCTTTTTGTCTCAAACCGAAAAACATATTTCCATTTTGGTTTTTGGACGATTTAAATTTGAATTTATATACTTCGAATTCTTACTTTAAACTTATTCAATATCTTTTCTAAACGTTATTTATCCTTATATTTCACACTATTCGACTTTTCGATAAAATTTAATTAGACGAATCAAAAATGTAAAAAGAGTCACATACTCGAAAATGTTTGTGTGATATTGAGTTTAAAACCTGAAATAGTCCTTTTTGTCATAAACTGAAAAACATGTTTCTATTTTGGTTCTTTGAACGATTTAAATTTGAATTTATATACTCCGCATTCATACTTACAACTTATTCAATATCTTCAATAATCGTTATTTATCGTTATATTTCACCCTATTCGACTTTTCGAAAAAATTTAATGCGACAAATCTAAAATGTTTAAAGACTCACATACAACAAAATGTTTGTGAAGTATTGAGTTTTTCGAACCTGCAATAGTCCTTTTTGTCTCAAACCGAAAAACATATTTACATTTTGGTCGCTTGAACGATTTGAATTTGAATTTATATACTTCGCATCCATACTTTCTACTTATTCAATATCTCTTAAAATCGTTATTTATCGTTATATTTCACGCTATTTGACTTTTAGATAAAAATTAATTCGACAAATCTAAAATGTAAAAAGAGTCACATACTCGAAAATGTTTGTGTGATATTGAGTTTAAAACCTGAAATAGTCCTTTTTGTCATAAACTCAAAAACATATTTCTATTTTGGTTCTTTGAACGATTTAAATTTGAATTTATATACTCCGCATTCATACTTACAACTTATTCAGTATCTTCAATAATCGTTATTTATCGTTATATTTCACCCTATTCGACTTTTCGAAAAAATTTAATGCGACAAATCTAAAATGTTTAAAGACTCACATACAACAAAATGTTTGTGAAATATTGAGTTTCGAACCTGCAATAGTTCTTTTTGTCTCAAACCGAAAAACACATTTGCATTTTGGTCGCTTGAACGATTTGAATTTGAATTTATATACTCCGCATTCATACTTACAACTAATTCAATATCTTTTATAAACGTTATTTATCGTTATATTTCTCGCTATTTGACTTTTCGATAAAATTTAATTCGACAAATCTAAAATGTTTAAAGATTCACATACTACAAAATGATTGTGAAATATTGAGTTTCGAACCTGCAATAGTCCTTTTTGTCTCAAACCGAAAAACATATTTACATTTTGGTCGCTTGAACGATTTGAATTTGAATTTATATACTTCGCATCCATACTTTCTACTTATTCAATATCTCTTAAAATCGTTATTTATCGTTATATTTCACGCTATTCGACTTTTCGATAAAATTTAATTAGACGAATCAAAAATGTAAAAAGAGTCACATACTCGAAAATGTTTGTGTAATATTGAGTTTAAAACCTGAAATAGTCCTTTTTGTCATAAACTGAAAAACATATTTCCATTTTGGATTTTGGACGATTTAAATTTGAATTTATATACTTCGAATTCTTACTTTAAACTTATTCAATATCTTTTCTAAACGTTATTTATCCTTATATTTCACACTATTCGACTTTTCGATAAAATTTAATTAGACGAATCAAAAATGTAAAAAGAGTCACATACTCGAAAATGTTTGTGTGATATTGAGTTTAAAACCTGAAATAGTCCTTTTTGTCATAAACTGAAAAACATATTTCTATTTTGGTTCTTTGAACGATTTAAATTTGAATTTATATACTCCGCATTCATACTTACAACTTATTCAATATATTCAATAATCGTTATTTATCGTTATATTTCACCCTATTCGACTTTTCGAAAAAATTTAATGCGACAAATCTAAAATGTTTAAAGATTCACATACAACAAAATGTTTGTGAAGTATTGAGTTTTTCGAACCTGCAATAGTCCTTTTTGTCTCAAACCGAAAAACATATTTACATTTTGGTCGCTTGAACGATTTGAATTTGAATTTATATACTTCGCATCCATACTTTCTACTTATTCAATATCTCTTAAAATCGTTATTTATCGTTATATTTCACGCTATTTGACTTTTAGATAAAAATTAATTCGACAAATCTAAAATGTAAAAAGAGTCACATACTCGAAAATGTTTGTGTGATATTGAGTTTAAAACCTGAAATAGTCCTTTTTGTCATAAACTGAAAAACATATTTCTATTTTGGTTCTTTGAACGATTTAAATTTGAATTTATATACTCCGCATTCATACTTACAACTTATTCAGTATCTTCAATAATCGTTATTTATCGTTATATTTCACCCTATTCGACTTTTCGAAAAAATTTAATGCGACAAATCTAAAATGTTTAAAGACTCACATACAACAAAATGTTTGTGAAATATTGAGTTTCGAACCTGCAATAGTTCTTTTTGTCTCAAACCGAAAAACACATTTGCATTTTGGTCGCTTGAACGATTTGAATTTGAATTTATATACTCCGCATTCATACTTAAAACTTATTCAATATCTTTTATAAACGTTATTTATCGTTATATTTCTCGTTATTTGACTTTTCGATAAAATTTAATTCGACAAATCTAAAATGTTTAAAGATTCACATACTACAAAATGATTGTGAAATATTGAGTTTCGAACCTGCAATAGTCCTTTTTGTCTCAAACCGAAAAACATATTTACATTTTGGTCGCTTGAACGATTTGAATTTGAATTTATATACTTCGCATCCATACTTTCTACTTATTCAATATCTCTTAAAATCGTTATTTATCGTTATATTTCACGCTATTCGACTTTTCGATAAAATTTAATTAGACGAATCAAAAATGTAAAAAGATTCACATACTCCAAAATGTTTGTGTAATATTGAGTTTAAAACCTGAAATAGTCCTTTTTGTCATAAACTGAAAAACATATTTCCATTTTGGATTTTGGACGATTTAAATTTGAATTTATATACTTCGAATTCTTACTTTAAACTTATTCAATATCTTTTCTAAACGTTATTTATCCTTATATTTCACACTATTCGACTTTTCGATAAAATTTAATTAGACGAATCAAAAATGTAAAAAGAGTCACATACTCGAAAATGTTTGTGTGATATTGAGTTTAAAACCTGAAATAGTCCTTTTTGTCATAAACTGAAAAACATATTTCTATTTTGGTTCTTTGAACGATTTAAATTTGAATTTATATACTCCGCATTCATACTTACAACTTATTCAATATATTCAATAATCGTTATTTATCGTTATATTTCACCCTATTCGACTTTTCGAAAAAATTTAATGCGACAAATCTAAAATGTTTAAAGACTCACATACAACAAAATGTTTGTGAAATATTGAGTATCGAACCTGCAATAGTACTTTTTGTCTCAAACCGGAAAACATATTTACATTTTGGTCGCTTGAACGATTTGAATTTGAATTTATATACTTCGCACCCATACTTTCTACTTATTTAATATCTCTTAAAATCGTTATTTATCGTTATATTTCACGCTATTTGACTTGTCGATAAAAATTAGTTCGACAAATCTAAAATGTAAAAAGAGTCACGTACTCGAAAATGTTTGTGTGATATTGAGTTTAAACCCTGAAATAGTCCTTTTTGTCCTAAACTGAAAAACATTATTCTATTTTGTTTATTAGAAGGATTTAAATTTGAATTAATATACTCCGCATTCATACTTACAACTTATTCAATATCTTCAATAATCGTTATTTATCGTTATATTTCACCCTATTCGACTTTTCGAAAAAATTTAATGCGACAAATCTAAAATGTTTAAAGACTCACATACAACAAAATGTTTGTGAAATATTGAGTTTCGAACCTGCAATAGTTCTTTTTGTCTCAAACCGAAAAACACATTTGCATTTTGGTCGCTTGAACGATTTGAATTTGAATTTATATACTCCGCATTCATACTTACATCTTATGCAATATCTTTTATAAACGTTATTTATCGTTATATTTCTCGTTATTTGACTTTTCGATAAAATTTAATTCGACAAATCTAAAATGTTTAAAGATTCACATACTACAAAATGATTGTGAAATATTGAGTTTCGAACCTGCAATAGTCCTTTTTGTCTCAAACCGAAAAACATATTTACATTTTGGTCGCTTGAACGATTTGAATTTGAATTTATATACTTCACATCCATACTTTCTACTTATTCAATATCTCTTAAAATCGTTATTTATCGTTATATTTCATGCTATTTGACTTTTCGATAAAAATTAATTCGACAAATCTAAAATGTAAAAAGATTCACATACTCCAAAATGTTTGTGTAATATTGAGTTTAAAACCTGAAATAGTCCTTTTTGTCATAAACTGAAAAACATATTTCCATTTTGGTTTTTGGACGATTTAAATTTGAATTTATATACTTCGAATTCTTACGTTAAACTTATTCAATATCTTTTCTAAATGTTATTTATCCTTATATTTCACACTATTCGACCTTTCGATAAAATTTAATTAAACGAATCAAAAATGTAAAAAGAGTCACATACTCGAAAATGTTTGTGTGATATTGAGTTTAAATCCTGAAATAGTCCTTTTTGTCATAAACTGAAAAACATATTTCTATTTTGGTTCTTTGAACGATTTAAATTTGAATTCATATACTTCGCATCCATACTTTCTACTTATTCAATATCTCTTAAAATCGTTATTTATCGTTATATTTCACGCTATTCGACTTTTCGATAAAATTTAATTAGACGAATCAAAAATGTAAAAAGAGTCACATACTCGAAAATGTTTGTGTGATATTGAGTTTAAAACCTGAAATAGTCCTTTTTGTCATAAACTGAAAAACATATTTCTATTTTGGTTCTTTGAACGATTTAAATTTGAATTTATATACTCCGCATTCATACTTACAACTTATTCAATATCTTCAATAATCGTTATTTATCGTTATATTTCACCCTATTCGACTTTTCGAAAAAATTTAATGCGACAAATCTAAAATGTTTAAAGACTCACATACAACAAAATGTTTGTGAAATATTGAGTTTCGTACATGCAATAGTCCTTTTTGTCTCAAACCGAAAAACATATTTACATTTTGGTCGCTTGAACGATTTGAATTTGAATTTATATACTTCGCATCCATACTTTCTACTTATTCAATATCTCTTAAAATCGTTATTTATCGTTATATTTCACGCTATTTGACTTTTCGATAAAAATTAATTCGACAAATCTAAAATGTAAAAAGATTCACATACTCCAAAATGTTTGTGTAATATTGAGTTTAAAACCTGAAATAGTCCTTTTTGTCATAAACTGAAAAACATATTTCCATTTTGGTTCTTTGATCGATTTAAATTTGAATTCATATACTTCGCATCCATACTTTCTACTTATTCAATATCTCTTAAAATCGTTATTTATCGTTATACTTCACGCTATTCGACTTTTCGATAAAATTTAATTAGACGAATCAAAAATGTAAAAAGAGTCACATACTCGAAAATGTTTGTGTGATATTGAGTTTAAATCCTGAAATAGTCCTTTTTGTCATAAACTGAAAAACATATTTCTATTTTGGTTCTTTGAACGATTTAAATTTGAATTCATATACTTCGCATCCATACTTTCTACTTATTCAATATCTCTTAAAATCGTTATTTATCGTTATATTTCACGCTATTCGACTTTTCGATAAAATTTAATTAGACGAATCAAAAATGTAAAAAGAGTCACATACTCGAAAATGTTTGTGTGATATTGAGTTTAAAACCTGAAATAGTCCTTTTTGTCATAAACTGAAAAACATATTTCTATTTTGGTTCTTTGAACGATTTAAATTTGAATTTATATACTTCGCATCCATACTTTCTACTTATTCAATATCTCTTAAAATCGTTATTTATCGTTATATTTCACGCTATTTGACTTTTCGATAAAAATTAATTCGACAAATCAAAAATGTAAAAAGAGTCACATACTCGAAAATGTTTGTGTGATATTGAGTTTAAAACCTGAAATAGTCCTTTTTGTCATAAACTGAAAAACATATTTCTATTTTGGTTCTTTGAACGATTTAAATTTGAATTTATATACTTCGAATTCTTACTTACAACTTATTCAATATCTTTTCTAAACGTTATTTATCCTTATATTTCACACTATTCGACTTTTCGATAAAATTTAATTAGACGAATCAAAAATGTAAAAAGAGTCACATACTCGAAAATGTTTGTGTGATATTGAGTTTAAATCCTGAAATAGTCCTTTTTGTCATAAACTGAAAAACATATTTCTATTTTGGTTCTTTGAACGATTTAAATTTGAATTCATATACTTCGCATCCATACTTTCTACTTATTCAATATCTCTTAAAATCGTTATTTATCGTTATATTTCACGCTATTCGACTTTTCGATAAAATTTAATTAGACGAATCAAAAATGTAAAAAGAGTCACATACTCGAAAATGTTTGTGTGATATTGAGTTTAAAACCTGAAATAGTCCTTTTTGTCATAAACTGAAAAACATATTTCTATTTTGGTTCTTTGAACGATTTAAATTTGAATTTATATACTCCGCATTCATACTTACAACTTATTCAATATCTTCAATAATCGTTTTTTATCGTTATATTTCTCGCTATTTGACTTTTCGATAAAATTTAATGCGACAAATCTAAAATTTTTAAAGACTCACATACTACAAAATGTTTGTGAAATATTGAGTTTCGAACCTGCAATAGTCCTTTTTGTCTCAAACCGAAAAACATATTTACATTTTGGTCGCTTGAACGATTTGAATTTGAATTTATATACTTCGCATCCATACTTTCTACTTATTCAATATCTCTTAAAATCGTTATTTATCGTTATATTTCACGCTATTTGACTTTTCGATAAAAATTAATTCGACAAATCTAAAATGTAAAAAGATTCACATACTCCAAAATGTTTGTGTAATATTGAGTTTAAAACCTGAAATAGTCCTTTTTGTCATAAACTGAAAAACATATTTCTATTTTGGTTCTTTGAACGATTTAAATTTGAATTCATATACTTCGCATCCATACTTTCTACTTATTCAATATCTCTTAAAATCGTTATTTATCGTTATATTTCACGCTATTCGACATTTCGTTAATTTTTAATTAGACGAATCAAAAATGTAAAAAGAGTCACATACTCGAAAATGTTTGTGTGATATTGAGTTTAAATCCTGAAATAGTCCTTTTTGTCATAAACTGAAAAACATATTTCTATTTTGGTTCTTTGAACGATTTAAATTTGAATTCATATACTTCGCATCCATACTTTCTACTTATTCAATATCTCTTAAAATCGTTATTTATCGTTATATTTCACGCTATTCGACTTTTCGATAAAATTTAATTAGACGAATCAAAAATGTAAAAAGAGTAAAATACTAGAAAATGTTTGTTTGATATTGAGTTTAAAACCTGAAATAGTCCTTTTTGTCATAAACTGAAAAACATATTTCTATTTTGGTTCTTTGAACGATTTAAATTTGAATTCATATACTTCGCATCCATACTTTCTACTTATTCAATATCTCTTAAAATCGTTATTTATCGTTATATTTCACGCTATTCGACTTTTCGATAAAATTTAATTAGACGAATCAAAAATGTAAAAAGAGTCACATACTCGAAAATGTTTGTGTGATATTGAGTTTAAAACCTGAAATAGTCCTTTTTGTCATAAACTGAAAAACATATTTCTATTTTGGTTCTTTGAACGATTTAAATTTGAATTTATATACTCCGCATTCATACTTACAACTTATTCAATATCTTCAATAATCGTTATTTATCGTTATATTTCACCCTATTCGACTTTTCGAAAAAATTTAATGCGACAAATCTAAAATGATTAAAGACTCACATACAACAAAATGTTTGTGAAATATTGAGTTTCGAACCTGCAATAGTTCTTTTTGTCTCAAACCGAAAAACATATTTACATTTTGGTCGCTTGAACGATTTGAATTTGAATTTATATACTCCGCATTCATACTTACAACTTATTCAATATCTTTTATAAACGTTATTTATCGTTATATTTCACGCTATTTGACTTTTAGATAAAAATTAATTCGACAAATCTAAAATGTAAAAAGAGTCACATACTCGAAAATGTTTGTGTGATATTGAGTTTAAAACCTGAAATAGTCCTTTTTGTCATAAACTGAAAAACATATTTCTATTTTGGTTCTTTGAACGATTTAAATTTGAATTTATATACTCCGCATTCATACTTACAACTTATTCAATATCTTCAATAATCGTTATTTATCGTTATATTTCACCCTATTCGACTTTTCGAAAAAATTTAATGCGACAAATCTAAAATGATTAAAGACTCACATACAACAAAATGTTTGTGAAATATTGAGTTTCGAACCTGCAATAGTTCTTTTTGTCTCAAACCGAAAAACATATTTACATTTTGGTCGCTTGAACGATTTGAATTTGAATTTATATACTCCGCATTCATACTTACAACTTATTCAATATCTTTTATAAACGTTATTTATCGTTATATTTCTCGCTATTTGACTTTTCGATAAAATTTAATTCGACAAATCTAAAATGTTTAAAGATTCACATACTACAAAATGATTGTGAGATATTGAGTTTCGAACCTGCAATAGTCCTTTTTGTCTCAAACCGAAGAACATATTTACATTTTCGTCGCTTGAGCGATTTGAATTTGAATTTATATACTTCGCATCCATACTTTCTACTTATTCAATATCTCTTAAAATCGTTATTTATCGTTATATTTCACGCTATTTGACTTTTCGATAAAAATTAATTCGACAAATCTAAAATGTAAAAAGATTCACATACTCCAATATGTTTGTGTAATATTGAGTTTAAAACCTGAAATAGTCCTTTTTGTCATAAACTGAAAAACATATTTCCATTTTGGATTTTGGACGATTTAAATTTGAATTTATATACTTCGAATTCTTACTTTAAACTTATTCAATATCTTTTCTAAACGTTATTTATCCTTATATTTCACACTATTCGACTTTTCGATAAAATTTAATTAGACGAATCAAAAATGTAAAAAGAGTCACATACTCGAAAATGTTTGTGTGATATTGAGTTTAAATCCTGAAATAGTCCTTTTTGTCATAAACTGAAAAACATATTTCTATTTTGGTTCTTTGAACGATTTAAATTTGAATTCATATACTTCGCATCCATACTTTCTACTTATTCAATATCTCTTAAAATCGTTATTTATCGTTATATTTCACGCTATTCGACTTTTCGATAAAATTTAATTAGACGAATCAAAAATGTAAAAAGAGTCACATACTCGAAAATGTTTGTGTGATATTGAGTTTAAAACCTGAAATAGTCCTTTTTGTCATAAACTGAAAAACATATTTCTATTTTGGTTCTTTGAACGATTTAAATTTGAATTTATATACTCCGCATTCATACTTACAACTTATTCAATATCTTCAATAATCGTTATTTATCGTTATATTTCTCGCTATTTGACTTTTCGATAAAATTTAATGCGACAAATCTAAAATGTTTAAAGATTCACATACTACAAAATGATTGTGAAATATTGAGTTTCGAACCTGCAATAGTCCTTTTTGTCTCAAACCGAAAAACATATTTACATTTTGGTCGCTTGAGCGATTTGAATTTGAATTTATATACTTCGCATCCATACTTTCTACTTATTCAATATCTCTTAAAATCGTTATTTATCGTTATATTTCACGCTATTTGACTTTTCGATTAAAATTAATTCGACAAATCTAAAATGTAAAAAGATTCACATACTCCAAAATGTTTGTGTAATATTCAGTTTAAAACCTGAAATATTCCTTTTTGTCATAAACTGAAAAACATATTTCCATTTTGGTTCTTTGATCGATTTAAATTTGAATTCATATACTTCGCATCCATACTTTCTACTTATTCAATATCTCTTAAAATCGTTATTTATCTTTATACTTCACGCTATTCGACTTTTCGATAAAATTTAATTAGACGAATCAAAAATGTAAAAAGAGTCACATACTCGAAAATGTTTGTGTGATATTGAGTTTAAAACCTGAAATATTCCTTTTTGTCATAAACTGAAAAACATATTTCCATTTTGGTTCTTTGATCGATTTAAATTTGAATTCATATACTTCGCATCCATACTTTCTACTTATTCAATATCTCTTAAAATCGTTATTTATCTTTATACTTCACGCTATTCGACTTTTCGATAAAATTTAATTAGACGAATCAAAAATGTAAAAAGAGTGAAATACTCGAAAATGTTTGTGTGATATTGAGTTTAAAACCTGAAATAGTCCTTTTTGTCATAAACTGAAAAACATATTTCTATTTTGGTTCTTTGAACGATTTAAATTTGAATTCATATACTTCGCATCCATACTTTCTACTTATTCAATATCTCTTAAAATCGTTATTTATCGTTATATTTCACGCTATTCGACTTTTCGATAAAATTTAATTAGACGAATCAAAAATGTAAAAAGAGTCACATACTCGAAAATGTTTGTGTGATATTGAGTTTAAAACCTGAAATAGTCCTTTTTGTCATAAACTGAAAAACATATTTCTATTTTGGTTCTTTGAACGATTTAAATTTGAATTTATATACTCCGCATTCATACTTACAACTTATTCAATATCTTCAATAATCGTTATTTATCGTTATATTTCACGCTATTCGACTTTTCGAAAAAATTTAATGCGACAAATCTAAAATGATTAAAGAGTCACATACTCGAAAATGTTTGTGTGATATTGAGTTTAAAACGTGCAATAGTTCTTTTTGTCTCAAACCGAAAAACATATTTACATTTTGGTCGCTTGAACGATTTGAATTTGAATTTATATACTCCGCATTCATACTTACAACTTATTCAATATCTTTTATAAACGTTATTTATCGTTATATTTCTCGCTATTTGACTTTTCGATAAAAATTAATTCGACAAATCTAAAATGTAAAAAGATTCACATACTCCAAAATGTTTGTGTAATATTGAGTTTAAAACCTGAAATAGTCCTTTTTGTCATAAACTGAAAAACATATTTCCATTTTGGTTTTTGGACGATTTAAATTTGAATTTATATACTCCGCATTCATACTTACAACTTATTCAATATCCTTTATAATCGTTATTAATCGTTATATTTCACGCTATTCGATTTTTCGAGAAAATTTAATTAGACGAATCAAAAATGTAAAAAGAGTCACATACTCGAAAATGTTTGTGTGATATTGAGTTTAAAACCTGAAATAGTCCTTTTTGTCATAAACTGAAAAACATATTTCTATTTTGGTTCTTTGAACGATTTAAATTTGAATTTATATACTCCGCATCCATACTTTCTACTTATTCAATATCTCTTAAAATCGTTATTTATCGTTATATTTCACGCTATTTGACTTTTCGATAAAAATTAATTCGACAAATCTAAAATGTAAAAAGATTCACATACTCCAATATGTTTGTGTAATATTGAGTTTAAAACCTGAAATAGTCCTTTTTGTCATAAACTGAAAAACATATTTCCATTTTGGATTTTGGACGATTTAAATTTGAATTTATATACTTCGAATTCTTACTTTAAACTTATTCAATATCTTTTCTAAACGTTATTTATCCTTATATTTCACACTATTCGACTTTTCGATAAAATTTAATTAGACGAATCACAAATGTAAAAAGAGTCACATACTCGAAAATGTTTGTGTGATATTGAGTTTAAAACCTGAAATAGTCCTTTTTGTCATAAACTGAAAAACATATTTCTATTTTGGTTCTTTGAACGATTTAAATTTGAATTTATATACTCCGCATTCATACTTACAACTTATTCAATATCTTTTACAAACGTTATTTATCGTTATATTTCTCGCTATTTGACTTTTCGATAAAATTTAATTCGACAATTCTAAAATGTTTAAAGATTCACATACTACAAAATGATTGTGAAATATTGAGTTTCGAACCTGCAATAGTCCTTTTTGTCTCAAACCGAAAAACATATTTACATTTTGGTCGCTTGAACGATTTGAATTTGAATTTATATACTTCGCATCCATACTTTCTACTTATTCAATATCTCTTATAATCGTTATTTATCGTTATATTTCACGCTATTTGACTTTTCGATAAAAATTAATTCGACAAATCTAAAATGTAAAAAGATTCACATACTCCAAAATGTTTGTGTAATATTGAGTTTAAAACCTGAAATAGTCCTTTTTGTCATAAACTGAAAAACATATTTCCATTTTGGTTTTTGGACGATTTAAATTTGAATTTATATACTTCGAATTCTTACTTTAAACTTATTCAATATCTTTTCTAAATGTTATTTATCCTTATATTTCACACTATTCGACCTTTCGATAAAATTTAATTAAACGAATCAAAAATGTAAAAAGAGTCACATACTCGAAAATGTTTGTGTGATATTGAGTTTAAATCCTGAAATAGTCCTTTTTGTCATAAACTGAAAAACATATTTCTATTTTGGTTCTTTGAACGATTTAAATTTGAATTCATATACTTCGCATCCATACTTTCTACTTATTCAATATCTCTTAAAATCGTTATTTATCGTTATATTTCACGCTATTCGACTTTTCGATAAAATTTAATTAGACGAATCAAAAATGTAAAAATAGTGAAATACTCTAAAATCTTTGTGTGATATTGAGTTTAAAACCTGAAATAGTCCTTTTTGTCATAAACTGATAAACATATTTCTATTTTGGTTCTTTTAACGATTTAAATTTGAATTTATATACTTCGAATTCTTACTTTAAACTTATTCAATATCTTTTCTAAACGTTATTTATCCTTATATTTCACACTATTCGACCTTTTCGATAAAATTTAATTAGACGAATCAAAAATGTAAAAAGAGTCACATACTCGAAAATGTTTGTGTGATATTGAGTTTAAATCCTGAAATAGTCCTTTTTGTCATAAACTGAAAAACATATTTCTATTTTGGTTCTTTGAACGATTTAAATTTGAATTCATATACTTCGCATCCATACTTTCTACTTATTCAATATCTCTTAAAATCGTTATTTATCGTTATATTTCACGCTATTCGACTTTTCGATAAAATTTAATTAGACGAATCAAAAATGTAAAAAGAGTCACATACTCGAAAATGTTTGTGTGATATTGAGTTTAAAACCTGAAATAGTCCTTTTTGTCATAAACTGAAAAACATATTTCTATTTTGGTTCTTTGAACGATTTAAATTTGAATTTATATACTTCGAATTCTTACTTTAAACTTATTCAATATCTTTTCTAAACGTTATTTATCCTTATATTTCACACTATTCGACTTTTCGATAAAATTTAATTAGACGAATCAAAAATGTAAAAAGAGTCACATACTCGAAAATGTTTGTGTGATATTGAGTTTAAAACCTGAAATAGTCCTTTTTGTCATAAACTGAAAAACATATTTCTATTTTGGTTCTTTGAACGATTTAAATTTGAATTTATATACTCCGCATTCATACTTACAACTTATTCAATATCTTCAATAATCGTTATTTATCGTTATATTTCACCCTATTCGACTTTTCGAAAAAATTTAATGCGACAAATCTAAAATGATTAAAGACTCACATACAACAAAATGTTTGTGAAATATTGAGTTTCGAACCTGCAATAGTTCTTTTTGTCTCAAACCGAAAAACATATTTACATTTTGGTCGCTTGAACGATTTGAATTTGAATTTATATACTCCGCATTCATACTTACAACTTATTCAATATGTTTTACAAACGTTATTTATCCTTATATTTCACACTATTCGACTTTTCGATAAAAATTAATTCGACAAATCTAAAATGTAAAAAGATTCACATACTCCAATATGTTTGTGTAATATTGAGTTTAAAACCTGAAATAGTCCTTTTTGTCATAAACCGAAAAACATATTTCCATTTTGGTCGCTTGAACGATTTATATTTGAATTTATATACTTCGCATTCATAATTTGAACTTATTCAATATCTTTTATAATCGTTATTTATCCTTATATTTCACGCTATTCGACTTTTCGACAAAATTTAATTAGACGAATCAAAAATGTAAAAAGAGTCACATACTCGAAAATGTTTGTGTGATATTGAGTTTAAAACCTGAAATAGTCCTTTTTGTCATAAACTCAAAAACATATTTCTATTTTGGTTCTTTGAACGATTTAAATTTGAATTTATATACTCCGCATCCATACTTTCTACTTATTCAATATCTCTTAAAATCGTTATTTATCGTTATATTTCACGCTATTTGACTTTTCGATAAAAATTAATTCGACAAATCTAAAATGTAAAAAGATTCACATACTCCAAAATGTTTGTGTAATATTGAGTTTAAAACCTGAAATAGTCCTTTTTGTCATAAACTGAAAAACATATTTCCATTTTGGATTTTGGACGATTTAAATCTGAATTTATATACTTCGAATTCTTACTTTAAACTTATTCAATATCTTTTCCAAACATTATTTATCCTCATATTTCACACTATTCGACTTTTCGATAAAATTTAATTAGACGAATCACAAATGTAAAAAGAGTCACATACTCGAAAATGTTTGTGTGATATTGAGTTTAAAACCTGAAATAGTCCTTTTTGTCATAAACTGAAAAACATATTTCTATTTTGGTTCTTTGAACGATTTAAATTTGAATTTATATACTCCGCATTCATACTTACAACTTATTCAATATCTTTTACAAACGTTATTTATCGTTATATTTCTCGCTATTTGACTTTTCGATAAAATTTAATTCGACAATTCTAAAATGTTTAAAGATTCACATACTACAAAATGATTGTGAAATATTGAGTTTCGAACCTGCAATAGTCCTTTTTGTCTCAAACCGAAAAACATATTTACATTTTGGTCGCTTGAACGATTTGAATTTGAATTTATATACTTCGCATCCATACTTTCTACTTATTCAATATCTCTTAAAATCGTTATTTATCGTTATATTTCACGCTATTTGACTTTTCGATAAAAATTAATTCGACAAATCTAAAATGTAAAAAGATTCACATACTCCAAAATGTTTGTGTAATATTGAGTTTAAAACCTGAAATAGTCCTTTTTGTCATAAACTGAAAAACATATTTCCATTTTGGTTTTTGGACGATTTAAATTTGAATTTATATACTTCGAATTCTTACTTTAAACTTATTCAATATCTTTTCTAAACGTTATTTATCCTTATATTTCACACTATTCGACCTTTCGATAAAATTTAATTAGACGAATCAAAAATGTAAAAAGAGTCACATACTCGAAAATGTTTGTGTGATATTGAGTTTAAATCCTGAAATAGTCCTTTTTGTCATAAACTGAAAAACATATTTCTATTTTGGTTCTTTGAACGATTTAAATTTGAATTCATATACTTCGCATCCATACTTTCTACTTATTCAATATCTCTTAAAATCGTTATTTATCGTTATATTTCACGCTATTCGACTTTTCGATAAAATTTAATTAGACGAATCAAAAATGTAAAAAGAGTCACATACTCGAAAATGTTTGTGTGATATTGAGTTTAAAACCTGCAATAGTCCTTTTTGTCTCAAACCGAAAAACATATTTACATTTTGGTCGCTTGAACGATTTAAATTTGAATTTATATACTTCGAGTTCTTACTTTAAACTTATTCAATATCTTTTCTAAACGTTATTTATCCTTATATTTACTATTCGACTTTTCGGTAAAATTTAATTAGACGAATCAAAAATGTAAAAAGAGTCACATACTCGAAAATGTTTGTGTGATATTGAGTTTAAATCCTGAAATAGTCCTTTTTGTCATAAACTGAAAAACATATTTCTATTTTGGTTCTTTGAACGATTTAAATTTGAATTCATATACTTCGCATCCATACTTTCTACTTATTCAATATCTCTTAAAATCGTTATTTATCGTTATATTTCACGCTATTCGACTTTTCGATAAAATTTAATTAGACGAATCAAAAATGTAAAAAGAGTCACATACTCGAAAATGTTTGTGTGATATTGAGTTTAAAACCTGAAATAGTCCTTTTTGTCATAAACTGAAAAACATATTTCTATTTTGGTTCTTTGAACGATTTAAATTTGAATTTATATACTTCGAATTCTTACTTTAAACTTATTCAATATCTTTTCTAAACGTTATTTATTAGTTATTTACTATTCGACTTTTCGATAAAATTTAATTAGACGAATCAAAAATGTAAAAAGAGTCACATACTCGAAAATGTTTGTGTGATATTGAGTTTAAAACCTGAAATAGTCCTTTTTGTCATAAACTGAAAAACATATTTCTATTTTGGTTCTTTGAACGATTTAAATTTGAATTTATATACTCCGCATTCATACTTACAACTTATTCAATATCTTCAATAATCGTTATTTATCGTTATATTTCACCCTATTCGACTTTTCGAAAAAATTTAATGCGACAAATCTAAAATGATTAAAGACTCACATACAACAAAATGTTTGTGAAATATTGAGTTTCGAACCTGCAATAGTTCTTTTTGTCTCAAACCGAAAAACATATTTACATTTTGGTCGCTTGAACGATTTGAATTTGAATTTATATACTCCGCATTCATACTTACAACTTATTCAATATCTTTTATAAACGTTATTTATCGTTATATTTCACGCTATTTGACTTTTCGATAAAAATTAATTCGACAAATCTAAAATGTAAAAAGATTCACATACTCCAAAATGTTTGTGTAATATTGAGTTTAAAACCTGAAATAGTCCTTTTTGTCATAAACTGAAAAACATATTTCCATTTTGGTTTTTGGACGATTTATATTTGAATCTATATACTTCTCATTCATACTTTAAACTTATTCAATATCTTTTATAATCGTTATTAATCCTTATATTTCACACTATTCGACTTTTCGATAAAATTTAATTAGACGAATCAAAAATGTAAAAAGAGTCACATACTCGAAAATGTTTGTGTGATATTGAGTTTAAAACCTGAAATAGTCCTTTTTGTCATAAACTCAAAAACATATTTCTATTTTGGTTCTTTGAACGATTTAAATTTGAATTTATATACTCCGCATCCATACTTTCTACTTATTCAATATCTCTTAAAATCGTTATTTATCGTTATATTTCACGCTATTTGACTTTTCGATAAAAATTAATTCGACAAATCTAAAATGTAAAAAGATTCACATACTCCAAAATGTTTGTGTAATATTGAGTTTAAAACCTGAAATAGTCCTTTTTGTCATAAACTGAAAAACATATTTCCATTTTGGATTTTGGACGATTTAAATTTGAATTTATATACTTCGAATTCTTACTTTAAACTTATTCAATATCTTTTCTAAACGTTATTTATCCTCATATTTCACACTATTCGACTTTTCGATAAAATTTAATTAGACGAATCACAAATGTAAAAAGAGTCACATACTCGAAAATGTTTGTGTGATATTGAGTTTAAAACCTGAAATAGTCCTTTTTGTCATAAACTGAAAAACATATTTCTATTTTGGTTCTTTGAACGATTTAAATTTGAATTTATATACTCCGCATTCATACTTACAACTTATTCAATATCTTTTACAAACGTTATTTATCGTTATATTTCTCGCTATTTGACTTTTCGATAAAATTTAATTCGACAATTCTAAAATGTAAAAAGATTCACATACTCCAAAATGATTGTGAAATATTGAGTTTCGAACATGCAATAGTCCATTTTGTCTCAAACCGAAAAACATATTTACATTTTGGTCGCTTGAACGATTTGAATTTGAATTTATATACTTCGCATCCATACTTACAACTTATTCAATATCTTTTATAAACGTTATTTATCGTTATATTTCACGCTATTTGACTTTTCGATAAAAATTAATTCGACAAATCTAAAATGTAAAAAGATTCACATACTCCAATATGTTTGTGTAATATTGAGTTTAAAACCTGAAATAGTCCTTTTTGTCATAAACTGAAAAACATATTTCCATTTTGGTTTTTGGACGATTTAAATTTGAATTTATATACTTCGAATTCTTACTTTAAACTTATTCAATATCTTTTCTAAACGTTATTTATCCTTATATTTCACACTATTCGACTTTTCGATAAAATTTAATTAGACGAATCAAAAATGTAGAAAGAGTCACATACTCGAAAATGTTTGTGTGATATTGAGTTTAAATCCTGAAATAGTCCTTTTTGTCATAAACTGAAAAACATATTTCTATTTTGGTTCTTTGAACGATTTAAATTTGAATTCATATACTTCGCATCCATACTTTCTACTTATTCAATATCTCTTAAAATCGTTATTTATCGTTATATTTCACGCTATTCGACTTTTCGATAAAATTTAATAAGACGAATCAAACATGTAAAAATAGTCAAATACTAGAAAATGTTTGTGTGATATTGAGTTTAAAACCTGAAATAGTCCTTTTTGTCATAAACTGAAAAACATATTTCTATTTTGGTTCTTTGAACGATTTAAATTTGAATTTATATACTTCGAATTCTTACTTTAAACTTATTCAATATCTTTTCTAAACGTTATTTATTAGTTATTTACTATTCGACTTTTCGATAAAATTTAATTAGACGAATCAAAAATGTAAAAAGAGTCACATACTCGAAAATGTTTGTGTGATATTGAGTTTAAAACCTGAAATAGTCCTTTTTGTCATAAACTGAAAAACATATTTCTATTTTGGTTCTTTGAACGATTTAAATTTGAATTTATATACTCCGCATTCATACTTACAACTTATTCAATATCTTTTATAAACGTTATTTATCGTTATATTTCTCGCTATTTGACATTTCGATAAAATTTAATTCGACAAATCTAAAATGTTTAAAGATTCACATACTACAAAATGATTGTGAAATATTGAGTTTCGAACCTGCAATAGTCCTTTTTGTCTCAAACCGAAAAACATATTTACATTTTGGTCGCTTGAACGATTTGAATTTGAATTTATATACTTCGCATCCATACTTTCTACTTATTCAATATCTCTTAAAATCGTTATTTATCGTTATATTTCACGCTATTTGACTTTTCGATAAAAATTAATTCGACAAATCTAAAATGTAAAAAGATTCACATACTCCAAAATGTTTGTGTAATATTGAGTTTAAAACCTGAAATAGTCCTTTTTGTCATAAACTGAAAAACATATTTCCATTTTGGTTTTTGGACGATTTAAATTTGAATTTATATACTTCGAATTCTTACTTTAAACTTATTCAATATCTTTTCTAAATGTTATTTATCCTTATATTTCACACTATTCGACCTTTCGATAAAATTTAATTAAACGAATCAAAAATGTAAAAAGAGTCACATACTCGAAAATGTTTGTGTGATATTGAGTTTAAATCCTGAAATAGTCCTTTTTGTCATAAACTGAAAAACATATTTCTATTTTGGTTCTTTGAACGATTTAAATTTGAATTCATATACTTCGCATCCATACTTTCTACTTATTCAATATCTCTTAAAATCGTTATTTATCGTTATATTTCACGCTATTCGACTTTTCGATAAAATTTAATTAGACGAATCAAAAATGTAAAAAGAGTCACATACTCGAAAATGTTTGTGTGATATTGAGTTTAAAACCTGAAATAGTCCTTTTTGTCATAAACTGAAAAACATATTTCTATTTTGGTTCTTTGAACGATTTAAATTTGAATTTATATACTTCGAATTCTTACTTTAAACTTATTCAATATCTTTTCTAAACGTTATTTATTAGTTATTTACTATTCGACTTTTCGATAAAATTTAATTAGACGAATCAAAAATGTAAAAAGAGTCACATACTCGAAAATGTTTGTGTGATATTGAGTTTAAAACCTGAAATAGTCCTTTTTGTCATAAACTGAAAAACATATTTCTATTTTGGTTCTTTGAACGATTTAAATTTGAATTTATATACTCCGCATTCATACTTACAACTTATTCAATATCTTCAATAATCGTTATTTATCGTTATATTTCACCCTATTCGACTTTTCGAAAAAATTTAATGCGACAAATCTAAAATGATTAAAGACTCACATACAACAAAATGTTTGTGAAATATTGAGTTTCGAACCTGCAATAGTTCTTTTTGTCTCAAACCGAAAAACACTTTTCATTTTGGTCGCTTGAACGATTTGAATTTGAATTTATATACTCCGCATTCATACTTACAACTTATTCAATATCTTTTATAAACGTTATTTATCGTTATATTTCTCGCTATTTGACTTTTCGATAAAATTTAATTCGACAAATCTAAAATGTTTAAAGATTCACATACTACAAAATGATTGTGAAATATTGAGTTTCGAACCTGCAATAGTCCTTTTTGTCTCAAACCGAAAAACATATTTACATTTTGGTCGCTTGAACGATTTGAATTTGAATTTATATACTTCGCATCCATACTTTCTACTTATTCAATATCTCTTAAAATCGTTATTTATCGTTATATTTCACGCTATTTGACTTTTCGATAAAAATTAATTCGACAAATCTAAAATGTAAAAAGATTCACATACTCCAAAATGTTTGTGTAATATTGAGTTTAAAACCTGAAATAGTCCTTTTTGTCATAAACTGAAAAACATATTTCTATTTTGGTTCTTTGAACGATTTAAATTTGAATTTATATACTCCGCATTCATACTTACAACTTATTCAATATCTTTTATAAACGTTATTTATCGTTATATTTCTCGCTATTTGACTTTTCGATAAAATTTAATTCGACAAATCTAAAATGTTTAAAGATTCACATACTACAAAATGATTGTGAGATATTGAGTTTCGAACCTGCAATAGTCCTTTTTGTCTCAAACCGAAGAACATATTTACATTTTCGTCGCTTGAGCGATTTGAATTTGAATTTATATACTTCGCATCCATACTTTCTACTTATTCAATATCTTCAATAATCGTTATTTATCGTTATATTTCACGCTATTTGACTTTTCGATAAAAATTAATTCGACAAATCTAAAATGTAAAAAGATTCACATACTCCAAAATGTTTGTGTAATATTGAGTTTAAAACCTGAAATAGTCCTTTTTGTCATAAACTGAAAAACATATTTCCATTTTGGTTTTTGGACGATTTAAATTTGAATTTATATACTTCGAATTCTTACTTTAAACTTATTCAATATCTTTTCTAAACGTTATTTATCCTTATATTTCACACTATTCGACTTTTCGATAAAATTTAATTAGACGAATAAAAATGTAAAAAGAGTCACATACTCGAAAATGTTTGTGTGATATTGAGTTTAAAACCTGAAATAGTCCTTTTTGTCATAAACTCAAAAACATATTTCTATTTTGGTTCTTTGAACGATTTAAATTTGAATTTATATACTCCGCATCCATACTTTCTACTTATTCAATATCTCTTAAAATCGTTATTTATCGTTATATTTCACGCTATTTGACTTTTCGATAAAAATTAATTCGACAAATCTAAAATGTAAAAAGATTCACATACTCCAAAATGTTTGTGTAATATTGAGTTTAAAACCTGAAATAGTCCTTTTTGTCATAAACTGAAAAACATATTTCTATTTTGGTTCTTTGAACGATTTAAATTTGAATTTATATACTCCGCATTCATACTTACAACTTATTCAATATCTTCAATAATCGTTATTTATCGTTATATTTCACCCTATTCGACTTTTCGAAAAAATTTAATGCGACAAATCTAAAATGTTTAAAGACTCACATACAACAAAATGTTTGTGAAATATTGAGTTTCGAACCTGCAATAGTTCTTTTTGTCTCAAACCGAAAAACACTTTTCATTTTGGTCGCTTGAACGATTTGAATTTGAATTTATATACTCCGCATTCATACTTACAACTTATTCAATATCTTTTATAAACGTTATTTATCGTTATATTTCTCGCTATTTGACTTTTCGATAAAATTTAATTCGACAAATCTAAAATGTTTAAAGATTCACATACTACAAAATGATTGTGAAATATTGAGTTTCGAACCTGCAATAGTCCTTTTTGTCTCAAACCGAAAAACATATTTACATTTTGGTCGCTTGAACGATTTGAATTTGAATTTATATACTTCGCATCCATACTTTCTACTTATTCAATATCTCTTAAAATCGTTATTTATCGTTATATTTCACGCTATTTGACTTTTCGATAAAAATTAATTCGACAAATCTAAAATGTAAAAAGATTCACATACTCCAAAATGTTTGTGTAATATTGAGTTTAAAACCTGAAATAGTCCTTTTTGTCATAAACTGAAAAACATATTTCCATTTTGGTTTTTGGACGATTTAAATTTGAATTTATATACTTCGAATTCTTACTTTAAACTTATTCAATATCTTTTCTAAACGTTATTTATCCTTATATTTCACACTATTCGACTTTTCGATAAAATTTAATCAGACGAATCAAAAATGTAAAAAGAGTCACATACTCGAAAATGTTTGTGTGATATTGAGTTTAAAACCTGAAATAGTCCTTTTTGTCATAAACTGAAAAACATATTTCTATTTTGGTTCTTTGAACGATTTAAATTTCAATTTATATACTCCGCATTCATACTTACAACTTATTCAATATCTTCAATAAGTGTTATTTATCGTTATATTTCACGCTATTCGACTTTTCGACAAAATTTAATGCGACAAATCTAAAATGTAAAAAGATTCACATACTCCAAAATGTTTGTGTAATATTGAGTTTCGAACCTGCAATAGTCCTTTTTGTCTCAAACCGAAAAACATATTTACATTTTGGTCGCTTGAACGATTTGAATTTGAATTTATATACTTCGCATCCATACTTTCTACTTATTCAATATCTCTTAAAATCGTTATTTATCGTTATATTTCACGCTATTTGACTTTTCGATAAAAATTAATTCGACAAATCTAAAATGTAAAAAGATTCACATACTCCAAAATGTTTGTGTGATATTGAGTTTAAAACCTGAAATAGTCCTTTTTGTCATAAACTGAAAAACATATTTCTATTTTGGTTCTTTGAACGATTTAAATTTGAATTTATATACTCCGCATTCATACTTACAACTTATTCAATATCTTTTATAAACGTTATTTATCGTTATATTTCTCGCTATTTGACTTTTCGATAAAATTTAATTCGACAAATCTAAAATGTTTAAAGATTCACATACTACAAAATGATTGTGAAATATTGAGTTTCGAACCTGCAATAGTTCTTTTTGTCTCAAACCGAAAAACACTTTTCATTTTGGTCGCTTGAACGATTTGAATTTGAATTTATATACTCCGCATTCATACTTACAACTTATTCAATATCTTTTATAAACGTTATTTATCGTTATATTTCTCGCTATTAGACTTTTCGATAAAATTTAATTCGACAAATCTAAAATGTTTAAAGATTCACATACTACAAAATGATTGTGAAATATTGAGTTTCGAACCTGCAATAGTCCTTTTTGTCTCAAACCGAAGAAGATATTTACATTTTGGTCGCTTGAACGATTTCAATTTGAATTTATATACTTCGCATTCATACTTTCTACTTATTTAATATCTCTTAAAATCGTTATTTATCGTTATATTTCACGCTATTTGACTTTTCGATAAAAATTAATTCGACAAATCTAAAATGTAAAAAGATTCACATACTCCAAAATGTTTGTGTGATATTGAGTTTAAAACCTGAAATAGTCCTTTTTGTCATAAACTGAAAAACATATTTCTATTTTGGTTCTTTGAACGATTTAAATTTGAATTTATATACTCCGCATTCATACTTACAACTTATTCAATATCTTTTATAAACGTTATTTATCGTTATATTTCTCACTATTTGACTTTTCGATAAAATTTAATTAGACAAATCTAAAATGTTTAAAGACTCACATACAACAAAATGTTTGTGAAATATTGAGTTTCGAACCTGCAATAGTTCTTTTTGTCTCAAACCGAAAAACACTTTTCATTTTGGTCGCTTGAACGATTTGAATTTGAATTTATATACTCCGCATTCATACTTACAACTTATTCAATATCTTTTCTAAACGTTATTTATCCTTATATTTCACACTATTCGACTTTTCGATAAAATTTAATTAGACGAATCAAAAATGTAAAAAGAGTCACATACTCGAAAATGTTTGTGTGATATTGAGTTTAAAACCTGAAATAGTCCTTTTTGTCATAAACTGAAAAACATATTTCTATTTTGGTTCTTTGAACGATTTAAATTTGAATTTATATACTCCGCATTCATACTTACAACTTATTCAATATCTTCAATAAGTGTTATTTATCGTTATATTTCACGCTATTCGACTTTTCGACAAAATTTAATGCGACAAATCTAAAATTTTTAAAGACTCACATACTACAAAATGTTTGTGAAATATTGAGTTTCGAACCTGCAATAGTCCTTTTTGTCTCAAACCGAAAAACATATTTACATTTTGGTCGCTTGAACGATTTGAATTTGAATTTATATACTTCGCATCCATACTTTCTACTTATTCAATATCTCTTAAAATCGTTATTTATCGTTATCTTTCACGCTATTTGACTTTTCGATAAAAATTAATTCGACAAATCTAAAATGTAAAAAGATTCACATACTCCAAAATGTTTGTGTAATATTGAGTTTAAAACCTGAAATAGTCCTTTTTGTCATAAACTGAAAAACATATTTCCATTTTGGTTTTTGGACGATTTATATTTGAATTTATATACTTCGCATTCATACTTTGAACTTATTCAATATCCCGAATAAACGTTATTTATCGTTATATTTCACGCTATTCGACTTTTCGACAAAATTTAATTCCACAAATCCAAAATGTTGAAAGACTCACATACTCCAAAATGTTTGTGTAATATTAAATTTCGAACCTGAAATAAACCTTTTTGTTTTAAACTGAAATACATATTTCCATTTTGGTTCTTTGAAGGATTTAAATTTGAATTTATATACTTCGCATTCATACTTTAAACTTATTCAATATCTTTTATGAACGTTATTTCTCGTTGTATTTCACGCTATTCGACTATTCGACAAAATTTAATTCGGCAAATCTAAAATGAAAAAAGATTTTAACATTAACGTGTTAAAAGATTTACATGCTCCAAAATGTTTGATGTATATCCAGTGTCTGACCGGAAATAGTGCATTTTGTCAGAATCTGAAAAAGATATTTGCATTTTATGCGCTTGAATGATTTCAATTTGAAGTTATATAATTCGCATCGATACATTGTACTGATTTAATATCCTGTATTATCGTTATATATCTTTATATTTCACACTATTCTACTTTAGATAAAAGCGCACTAGTCTTCAAATTTAAATTGTTAAAAGATTTACATGCTCCAAAATGTTTGAGGGATATATAGTTCATAGCCAGCTTCATTGCGAGGTGGCGTGATGACCAGCGGTCTGTGACGAGCGACTATGTAGTTCGCTCGCCTGTCTATAGATTGCGCTGATTCTCTTGCGAATTTTCGCGGATTATTTTAAACAAGATAATTAAGTTTTGTAATATGGGGATTCTATCATATATTATTCAATTATTCGAAAAGGCATTATTTGATAAAGTTTATTTTACCGTCTAGTGTGTCATGAGAGGGTCGTAGGATAGCTATTAAAGCGATATGATTGTTTATAAAATAGAGAATTGCGATAAAAGAATATGAATTCCTTTACACTTATTATAATTTCTTTGGAATTGTGCGTTATAGATTTTATGATGATTGACGCCGTGTGAGGGCTTCAAAGAACCCTACACGTGCTTTGTTGTAAATAATTACTTCATTGTTAATCTTTATTATTCTACGAATAATTTTTAAGTTTAGATTAGAGGCAAAGTCCGGATATCAGGTTCGTAATAGGCGGTATATGAAAGCGTTAAGAAATCAAATCATAATCTATAATTCATCCGAACAGTTTATAAAACTGTCACACTGGGGCTGATAGCAGCGAGACATGTTTAGATTTAGAGAATGTTTAGGCGAAATGAAAATATGAAATGCGAGTTTCACATAGAGGGTGAGATATGGAATGTTAAATACTTTTCCTAGAAAAGTCTTAGTATACTTGGGTAGAGGAAGCGAGTCTACTTATTTTTGAATCTGAAACCTTCTGGCCAGCGAACCTCGATAGGGTATGAGTGGGAGTCTATGCGTGACATTATGTGACGTAGCGCTAGTTCGGTGCACTGATTGGTTACAATCAGCGATGAATGTGAATCTGGGAGAATATGTGAGCGTGTAGTTTTGTAAAGAGTGACTCTGTTAAAATCACTCTCGATTCTCAATTCTGATCGTGAAGAATTGTTGTTTTCCTCTGAGTTAAGAATTCGTCGTCTTAACTCAGACTTCACTTTTACTTTTTTCGATCGCGAATACGTAGATTGTTCATCCGGACTGAGCCGAACATTTTTAAGTTAATAATAATTATCAAGTTTATTTAACGAGCAAAAGTGTTTTTATTCTATTTCAAAAATCTCCCGGTTTATTTTAATAATTTGACCGACAGGACCCACCAATCACAAACTTGCGAGCTGTCGCACCTGCGCGGCTCGTAACAAGTCACATTATGAGAATTTGAGCTGTCATGTTCTCTGATCATGGTTGTATCACATGATAATGCTTCGACCAATGATCTTCGAGCACACAACGTGTAACATGGTGCAATCAAGTTCCGCGAACCTCATATTTTTCCCAGTGTGGACCAACCGACCAACTGTGATTTTTATAGACTGCTAAAACGTAACGTATTTCGAAGAAGCTTCCTTTTTGACAATGTGAACTTTTCAATTTTTCTTGTAAGTAAAATATTTCTCATAAATACATTTCCTATATAATTTTTGACACACTGTAACTTACATAATTCTTACAGGTCTGATTTTTATCTGTTTTAACCTCAAAACTATGACAGGCAAAATGAAAAAAAATGTATTTGAGGCTTTTAAAAACTTATTTTTTGATCTTTTCAACTACAAAACGTATGATTTTTTAAAACAATTAACATTTTAAACTAAATTCAAAAAATCTGATTCCAAAATGTATCTGGATGTTATTGAATTAACCTCGTATTCTATGTTATCTTAAATAGCAAAACTCATAAGGTATGTTTTCTTCTTTCTCTCTTTTTCCTTTGTTTTCTAAATTTTTTATCTTTTATTTTATAAAAACAATATTGTTAATTAAAAAACAAAATTTATTTGTTTTACATCCTTCGTAATTGATGTATTTTTTTATTTTCATAGTCTTCAAAAGGATCAAGTTCTTGGGCGAAACGTCGACAAACAAATTAATCATCATTACAATACCGGAAAGGCCATCTATCTCCTTACTTCTATTGTACCAGGTATGTCCGTCAAATCGAGAAAACAAAAAAACTGATGAGACCAGTCATTATATTGAGTGTTCTTGTTCATATTTGTCAAAATTTTACAACAGGAAAAAATCATGTCTCTTGTTGATTTACTTAGTAGATACAAAAATCTTGTGCTTGAATTCGGATGCGAGAAAATTTATGCAGAAGACCCTGACAGTTACAGAGCAGATAATTTGCAAGACAAATTATTGTGAGATTTTTGGTGATTCAATTATGATATAATTGATGCACCTCTCAACAAACGAATTGTTCATAAAATTGACATTGACTATCAGTTATGAAGTTTTCGTAAATCAAAAAAAGACTACCAGAAAAATTAAAGGTCACATACATTATTGAAAGAGAGTGTGAAATTGGACATAAAATGTTAAATTTTATTTCTGCTCTTATTGACGGTCCTGACACACGTCGACACAATCCAGAAGACAATAAGGTTAAAATAAAATATGTTTCGATCTCATTCAGTTGATCATGAAAGGCAAAGTAAAGATATCCAAGCCTTTTATCATGGTTTTAGCTGTGAAGTCCATTACAGATAGTCGGAAAGTTCTTACGACTCTCAGCAAGCTGGGTCATAGCCTTTCTTACAATGTTAATGAAGGATTAGAGACAGAGTTGACGTACACTGCTTACAGTGAGAATTAAACCCTTCCAGAGGGTAGCGGGTAGAGGGTAAAGGGTCACATGTAGCTTTTGATATTGTCGATACTTTGGTATCATTGACCAATTCTCTCCTGGTAGTCCTTCAAATTCAGAAGCTCATGACTCAGAAAACACAGCCAAAGGAATCGGCGTACAACATAGCCGTTTCCGAAACCACCTAGAGCAAAAAAAAAATTGGTCGTTAATCTACATTAGTTTTTCTAGGAAAGTACCCACGATTATAATTTTTTTTTAAAAATTCGCAAATTGGCATCAGTTTGAATTTTTTAAATTCATTTTTTGGCTAAAAATCGACTTTGAATTGTTTATTGAAAATTTAATTATTTATCAATCTTAAAAATCGTGTGTACTTCCCTAGATAATCTATCTAAGAAGTTAAAACTAAAATTTCAAGTGTATCAGCATAGCTGGTTTATGAGTATATATGTCGAGAGTATGCAAGGCTTTCGCTTTTTGCCAAGAGCACCAAAAATTTTCTCATATGGGACATCTGTCGTGTTTTAATCTGTAGATATTTTATGGTGCAATATAGCATATATTGCGCATCTACTGAATCTGTATTTCGACGTATAGCCAGGCCATAATACACACTCAGTTCGTCAATAAATGTTCCAGTCAACTTTCCTCGACCACCAAGATTTTTAACTTCTTTCTTCAATTTGCGCAGTCTTGTTCCAAGTCTTTTGAATATGCCCAATTCATTCTTTTTTCTAGAAGAAAACTAAATTTCTGTCAACTGGTTCCGCTAGGGAGGTAAACATGTTTGGAAAAGTGTCCAGCAAATCGTCGAAACCATCAAAAAGAATGTTAATCCATTTGATGTCAGTATAGATACTCAAGAATTATTCTACATTACATCAGGCAGGGCTGCTCATTCTGATGTTTCCGATTTTCTTTTGAATGCCAACGACGTCGACAGAAACCAAATAAATGATTTATTGATTGCGTGTTCAAAAAATGTGGATTGTGTCATGAAACCAGTCAAACGAAACGTCATTTTGAATTTCGCATCTGAATGTTACAAAGAAACCCAAACGAACAGAAACAGAGAGAAGGAAAACTTGATAAAAATCTAAAGAAACATTTTTGTTCGTCTTTTGTCAATATCTGTCGATATAAAAATTGATATGGAAATTTTCTTGTCATACCTTCTTGTACATTTTTTGTCAGATCATTGGGACAATGATTATCTAGCAGCCATAGTAGGAGGTAAAAAGTTTTTCATCACCATCGATGAATATTGTTATTCATATCAAGCAGTTAATAATCGAATGATCAAATTCAATGAAAAAACTTCAAATATTTTCACGGAGAAGCGGACACGAAAATCGTATTTCATATTGCTAGGTCCGATCCACATGCTAGAATAGCTGTTAAAGCCACAAATACAGACATCTTTATTATCCTTCTTGCACAAAACAATTTCTCAATCGAAAATCTGGTTTGTGAATACGTTATCGAAAAAAAAGGGACCGGGAAATGTTCAATTGCACAAAATTGTGGAAAACATTGAGTTCTCAATTATTCTAGGCCCTGCCTGCTTTTCAGGCATTCACAGGAAGCGATTATACCGCTTCATTTTTCAGAAAGCACAAGAACAAACCATATCAGTTACTGAAAAAATGAGGATTTCCAGTACATATTTTCTTCTCTTACTAATCTTACAGATGTTGATGATGAAATTAAAACAAAAGGCATCGATAGATTCACTACACTCATCTATGGAGTCAAAAAATGTTTAACCACTTATTCTTATTCAAATCGAAGTATACGAGACAAAGGCCTCGCATAACTCAATTGGAAAATAGAATTTTGATCTTGAGTTTTTTCAAGATTTCACATACTGTAGCTTTTCTAATTTTGGTTTAATCGGAAAATGTTATTAGGATAATTGGTAGAGATTTATGAGCAGTATTAGAAAAAAGTTTAAGTTTTTCAGAAGTTCATAGTAAAGAGAAAATGTTTCATAATTAATTAGTTGTTAATAAACAGAAAAAGTCTTAAGATAAAAGAAATCTCTCTTGATGTAAGATTTTAAATTTCTTACAAAATGTTTAATTTATATTATTGAAATAATTATTTAGAAAACAGGAATTATATCGACTCTTACTGAACAATAGTAGTTGATTGAATTTGGGGTCTATGAATAAGAAACTGAATGTTAACTACTGATGAGAGACAAAACATTCTCATTTGCGGACACTTAAGCGAATCTACTATTACAAAACTTATTCAAATAAATAATTAATCCTTCAAATCACAATCAATAATATCTATTACAAGTTATTACAGTTAATATCTATAATAAAATATATAATATGTATTATTCATAATTGGAAGTAATAAATCGGATTATTTAAATGCATTTGAAAATATAAGAATGAAACTCGAACACATCTAAAAGTAGGAATCATACTGCAGACTTAAGTATTCGACTCTATCGATCAACGTATTCTTTTACAATCAGGATTACAATTTCAGTTCAAGACTGATATTTAAAATAATATGAGATCATTTAATCAACCAAAAACTGGCGATATCTTACAGTGAACTAGTTTCTCGTTTTTCTTGAATATTTTTTGTAGTTTAACAGACTATTTTTGTTTTGTGACTTTTATTGAGTAGATTGTTCTTTCTAATCAGTTCGCAAATGTAATTCAGCCAAGCGAAATAATTTACAAGGAGTACTCATACTAAGGAAAAGGTATTTATCACTTATATCTCAAAACACTCTCAATAAAGCAGTACTTAATTGTGCGTAAGATAAAAAAAACTTTTATTATCCTAATATGTAAACTTTAAACGTTATGTGTTGCTGAAGCTGGCATCTGTTATGAATGGTTGATTTAGTTCCTCTGTTTATAGTAGTCCTCGCTGTAACAAAAATCATGAAATATTCACCTTTTGAATTTTGATCATGAAATTTTATAAAAATAAAATCGTATGGAAGTTTATTTTAAACTATTCCTTCAGGAACTACAATTAAGAGTTAACTATTTTTTTATGCTTCATAAATTAATTTTTTTAAATACACTAATCTCACCATCCTTGGACTAATTCAGGATCAGTACATCTGAAACTATCTTCATTATAAACAGAGCCATTCTCACACTGGCCTTTTTGTGGAACAACGCCATTTCTGCAGATATAAAATTTAGCACAGTCTTCTGGATGTGGGAAAGTAGGATGAGGCAGAATCCTTCCTTGAGGTCCTGCGACTTCTCCTTCGGGACAAGTGAAGCCATCGTCAAGAGCTTCGCGTTTAAGAGCTTCACACAATCGAGTTGAATCTTGGGCCCAGACACAACCGGACATTCTATCTTCGTATATGAGGCCAGGTGGGCATGACATCACAGAGGGAATACCATCGATACAGTTCACAAATTTATCGCAAGCATTTGAATCCTCGTGTTTGAAATAACCATTTGCTCGAGGACATCCTTTGGTACTTTGAGGTTCCTCTGAAAAACAATTATTGTTGATTTTTCAAGACTTTTAACATTTATTTATTTATTGTCTGTTTTGATCAATCTTGCTTAATTTTAAAAAATGAAGAGTAAAATCAAAGATATAAGATGTTTGATAGTTATTTCAGGGAATAGCTATAAAAATTTCAAAAAAACTGGAATGAATTAAAATAAGTCTGGAATAATAATGACAATAATGTACTGGCCACAAAATGAACAAATTATATATAGTGTGAAGTATATAGTATATAGAAGGAGAGACTTTTATCTTGAGACATCGAAAAATTCAATGAACTGAATAAAATAAATAAAAATAAAGGGTATTGCGACCTATTACACAGAATGTAGTCTATTACATATTTGATAGTAGGAATATATCCTAAGTTTAGAATTTGCGGTAAGACAGTTTCACATACGGAATTTCATTTATATAATAAAAGATGCTGGTTTGCGATCAATGAGGGTCAAATATAAAGAAGAAAACTCTTTATAGTGTCAAAATTGTTGCGACGTTTCGCAAACCAGCATCTTTTATTATATTAATATGGAGGGTGACACTACCATTTCTACACTTGAATTTCATTTATCTTTAAACTGAATAAGATCGACTCTCTTTTATAATTTCACCGTCCCATGTAGGAATTCATTAGTCCCAAAACAAATTTAAACCATATTAAGTTATTCGTGGAAGATATTGTTTGTTACCCGGTGTGTTTTATACACATGGTGCATGGATAGGTAGCGTATCTTTGGAGAACTCACTTGGTATCGTGTCCTCGAAGAACTCACTCGATCCGCCAAATTTCTTTGAAATTTAGACTTTCTAGAAGGAGTGTTTTATACACTTGGTGCATTAAATCGGTATCGTGTACTCGAGGAATTCACACAAGGCGCCCTGATTTTCGAAAAATTCAGACTTACCAGGAAAAGACGTTTTACACACCTGGTACTGGATTAGAAATCATGTCCTTGAGGTCCCACTGAATTCTCGCGAAGGAGACGTGTTCCTTACACCTGGTGCACGGATTGGTATCGTGTCCTCAAAGAACTCACACGAAGCACCTTAAATTTCTGCAAAATTAAGACATTTCGGCGAAACACGCGTTTCATACATCTAGTGTATAGATTGGTATCGGGTCTTCGAAGAACTTACTTGAAGTGCCATAGATTTCTGCAAAATTCAGAATTTCCAGGAAAAGACGTGTTTCATGCACCTTGTGCATGGGTTGGTATCGTGTCCTCAAGGAACTCACTCGAGGTGCCATAAATTTTTTTTAAACTCAAACTTCCTATTACTATATTTGTTTTAAACACATAGTGCTAGATTAGAAATCGTATCTTTAGGGATTTCACTGAATTTTTGCGTGAAAGACGTGTTTCTCACACATGGTGCATAGATTGTTATTGTGTCCTCAAAGAACTCACTCGAGGCATATTAACGTTTTGCAAAATTCAAACTTCTCAATTTAAATATGTGTTTCATATTCCATGGTGACGTGTCTTCAAAGAAACACACTCAAGGCACCTTGAATTTCTGTAAAATTCAGACTTTCCAGGAAAAGACGTGTTCCTTATACCTAGTGCATGGATAGGTAGTGCGTCGTCGGGGATCTCAATCGACTTGCCTTGAATTCTATTTCCTATTAGAATAATTATTTTATACACCTGTTGCTAGATTAGAAATCGTATTCTCGGGGATTTCACTGAATTTCTGCGGAGAAGAAGTTTTTTTCACATCTGGAGCATGTTTCGTTATCTTGTCCTCAAAGAACTCTCTCAAGGCACCTTAAATTTCTGCAAAATTCAGACTGCACAGGAGAAAACGTGTTTCAAACACCTGGTTTATGGATTGATATCGTGTCCTCGAGGAACTCACTCAAGGCGCACTAATTTTTTGAAAAACTCTGACTATTCAGGAACTGATGTGTTTTATAAATGGTTTTCCGATAAGGAGATAACAATTTTATCTATGAATAAAATACAGAAATATTTGAGATATTGAGTTCAAATTTATTGTGGGTGTCGTGCAAGCATTACATTTTATGAATGAAATTCGATATCGGTCATATAACCACCACGAGCCCGTTTACAGCGGTCGATTCTTTGGACCAAATTTTCCACCACTCTGGCACACATTTCGACCAGAACGTTGGCAATTTCGCGTTGGCTGTTGTCTTTAAGGGCGCTTAAAGTTGCTGGCTTGTTGGCATAGGCCAGTGACTTGATATGGCCCCATAAAAAGAAATACAATGGCGTTAGATCGCATGAACGAGGCGGCCATTCAACTGGACCCTTTCTCGAGATAACACGTTCACCGAATTTGCCTTTCAATAAATCGATTGTGACGCGTGCAATGTGGCTAGTGGCACCGTCTTGTTCAAACCACATATCGTTGATGTCAAGTTCATCCAATTCTGGCCACAAATAATCTTCCAACATAGCACGATATCGCTCTCCATTGACGGTAACATGACAGTCGTCTTGATCCACGACAAAATACGGCCCAATCACACCTCCGGCATGAAAACCGCACCAAACAGTCACTTTTTGCGGATGCAACGGTGTCTCAAGAAGCACATTTGGATTTGTTGCTGACCAATAACGCATATTTTTCTTATTAACAAAGCCATTGAGCCATAAATGAGCTTCATCGCTGGAGATGATTTTTTGATGAAATTCTTCATTTTCTTCAAGCTTTGCCAGAGCCCAATTGGAGAAGTTTCGGCGTTTCAAATAATCAATTGGCTTTAGCTCTTGAGTCAATTTAATCTTGATAGCTTCGCTTCAAGCAATACGGCGTCTTTTTGGCACCGGAACGTCCAGTAGTGTAAATTTGGTCTCGAATTCATCCTCTATAGCACGCACAGCTTGTCGGGTGGGACGATTATTACGGCCTAAAATTGGAGTAAGCGCTCTTAAAGTTGCGACCACGGACTCAGAATTTCGGTAGTAATTTTTAATAATTTCCAAACGTTGCTGGTTCGTGAACTTTACCATGATGAAAATGTTGACTTTAACTAACGTTTTGACATTGACAGTTCAATAAAAAAGTTTAAGGGTGCGTTCATATAAAGATACGAAATTGTCATGTTCCTATTGGAAAACCCTTTTTACGTAATGCTGGATTAGAAATTGTATTGTGGCACCCTGGAAAGAATTCATGAAACGGATAACTTTTTCCCGACTCTATGGAATACAGAATACAATGACAAAAGATATTAACAAAAGAGTATTTGTGAAAATGTTTTTTCAAAATGGCCACAATGGAAATAAAGCATTTTGATAAAATTTAACCCTCAATAAAAATTGATCGAAAATCATTAAATATTTATAAAAAATTTAATTTTGTGCAAAAAAAATTGATTATTATGAACCATTTAAATTTTAATAAATTTCTCGATGTTTGTATTGAAAATCGTTTAACTGTATATATTTGTTAATTGTAAAGTGACATGTTTAATGTCATGTCTGCTATTATATTGACCCAAAATTCACAAAATTTTTGTTAATTTCTCATTTTTTTGGCATTGGGTCATTTTGTTTTTATTTTCTTCCATTAAAATTATCAATATTATTTATGATAAAAAACGCAAAAAAGAGAAGGCAAACGTTTCGGCCACATATAAGGGCCCTCTTCAGTGCTATAAATTGAAAGATTAATGTCTTGCGGATGATGAACGGGAAATAAAATTTTGGATTCCCGATTAATCTATGAATGCCATCGGTTTTTGTGAGCCAGAGTAACTCGCCCGATTGCGATACGTCCTATCGCGATGCTCTTGACTGTGCATAGGTACTTAAAGTGTGTATGTTATCATCAATAACTTTGCTACGATCAAGTATTTGTTTAATTCAAAAAACGTTAAATATCAATGTTGGGATGTAAATGATAATTGAATACACTCATTAATCATTATTTTACATTTTAATTTCATGAAAAATCACGATAAAAAATCGAATATACATATAAATCAAATACAATGAATTAATTTTTTTTAATAGCATAAAAATTTTGCATGATAAAAAAAACAGCCTGATCCCGGAGCTCGCCACCTGGCTGAACAGAGAGCACGGGGAAGTGGGCTTTTATTTGGCGCAAGCGCTCTCAGGCCATGGCTGTTTTAACGCGTACCTGAGGCGCTTTAAGAAGAGAGAGGAGAAGATGTGTTGCTACTGCGATTTCCCTGTGGATAATGCAGAGCACGCACTCTTGGTCTGCGCAAAGTGGGCCGTGGCAAGGGAGGCCCTCGGACAGGCAGTGGGTGCCGAGCTCACTCCTGATACGATGGTCTCTCTCATGCTCCAGTCTGAGCGGAACTGGCCCCTAGGGGGCCTGTGACCCGTAAACCATGGTATAGGGGTTTTGAAGGAAACTCTGTTAAAATAATCACTACGACTAGGCAATGAACCCGCGTAAGGCCATAAGGCATGGCACCAGGTCCTGTAGTCTTGGTCAAGAGCAGAAAATAGATCAGCCAGAGGAATTCCACAATGCACAATAAAAGGCAGTCGGGAGGCTAACCTAGCCACATAGTCAGCCTGCTCATTTCCAACGATCCCAGAGTGAGACGGGATCCATGCGGAACCAACCGCGCAGTCCTGCTCCTGCATGAGATAGAAGATGGCGGATGTCAAATGCACATGGAGATGTACGAGATGAATAGATCCCATCGCGAAGATGATAAAGAGCATACAGAGAATCGGTGAACACCATAGCAAAGGGAAAACGCATCCTATGAATGTATTTGAGAGCACAGTTCCGCAGCAATTCCAATAGCAGAACTTATTAATCTCGAATTCATATTGGTACACTGAGCACTCACGAGAGGAAACAACATGGTTGCCACAATAATTAGAGCAGAAAGCTGACCGTAACTTATTAGGAAAAGAGTCCGTGCGATGGTGCTCAAAGCAGAACTCACAGATAGGTCACGAGTTGTGGCACTGATAAGAGATGTGACGAAACCTCTGACAGGTGAAGCATCGTCTAGGAGGGGAAATGACCGGAGTAAGAGGGTAGGAATAGCCTAACAGACGAACATTACGAGGCATCCGAGCAACCGCCATCGTAAATTCAACCCTGGAAGAAATAGAGCCATCATCATTCGTCCTTCTCCTAACAGCCACCGTCACGTCACGCAGATCCGGGTCGAGCCTATCAGCGATATTCATAGCTGAGTATTTAGGGTCAATCGGACTTGTGAAGGCCTTCTTCCGAATTAAAGATGTATGAATGAACAGCTTGAAACCCCCTCATGAGATCCCGCGAGCGAACAAGTGTTAGCGTCTTCCCTAGACTCACATTGGATCTTGACCTGGTTCAGGCCATTGTAGTAGATGGTTCTGCCTCCGCTAATCATAATAAGCAAAATATGCGTTATTGGTCAGCAAAAAACTCAAATGTGCTTCTTGCGACACCGTTCCATCCGCAAAAAGTGACTGTTTGGTGTGGTTTTTTTTGCCGGAGGTGTGTTTGGGCCGTATTTTTTCGTAGGTGAAAACTACGTCATGTTACCGTCAATGGAGAGCACTATCGTGCTATGTTGGAAGATTATTTGTGGCCAGAATTGGATGACCTTGGCATCAACGATATGTGGTTCCAACAAAACGGTGCCACTAGCCACATAGCACGCGTGACAATCGATTTATTAAAAGGCAAATTCGGTGAACGTGTTATCTCGAGAAATGGTCCGGTCGAATGGCCGCCTCGTTCATGCGATCTAACGCCATTGGATTTCTTTTTATGGGGCCATATCAAGTCACTGGTCTATGCCAACAAGCCAGTAACGACCTTAAAGACCACATCCAACGCGAAACTGCCGTCGACCGCTGTAAACGGGCTCGTGGTGGTCATATGACCGATATCGAATTTCATTCATAAAATGTAATGCTTGCACTACACCCACAATAAATTTGATCTTAATATCTCAAATATTTTTGTATTTTATTGATAGATAAAATTGTTGTGTCCCTATCGGAAAACCCTTTAGGTAAGGCTAAGCGTAAGCATACATGCGTTTTATAGCATTAAGGATAAAACTTAACGAATTCCTTAATTCTATAGTATTGCCAGGCAGAGCTTAATCCAATCAAGCTTTATGCGCACATACGTGTAATGAAAAGTAAAGAAAAATAAGAAAAGACGCTAAGTACCAAATACAGCTAAAATTAAAATTGAGCGAATAATAAGAAATTTTAGAGGAAAAGCACTCCCCCCCCCCACTATATAGGTAAGGCATAAGCATACATGCATTTTACAACATTAAGGATAAAACTTAGTGAGTTCCTTAATCTTATAACAATTTAAGCCAAATAGTTCAGTGCACAATATAGAAGATAGAAAAAGTAAATTCGACAATCAACAAAGTTGTAAGAATTTAGGATAAAAATATTTCTAATAAAATACCAGTAAAGAGACTAATTTAATGTATCAATAACGAATATAGTTAATGTGCATAGTTATGTAAAAATTGTGGTATAATAATGTTAACAAAAGAAAACAAAGTGCTTATGTACAGATCAGCTGGGCTGAGTAAGGAACCATGAGACCTCTAAGACTACTAAAAAACTGTAAACATACCATAAGTGTAAATGTATCCGGTTTAGTTAAGTTGTGAGTAATCACCTAGTTCCTAGCCTTGTAGTAAGATCGCTTAGCAAGATATCTGAATTTTTCTTAACAACGTTAACGTTTTTCGTTATAACAACGAAGGGGAAGGCAATGAGATAGGTTAGACAGAAAAGTGTCACCATTCAAATTCTGCGGCAAGCTTAAGCAAAATATTACAGGTTATGCGTAGAGGGCATATAGATAAGCACTTCATAGAAGGAAGTTTCTAGCAAACACAATAATGAAGCAAAGTTCCCAGCTAGGCGTCTCTTCTTATGTTTAAATTTTCTTCCAGGCACTCCAAAATATAGAATTGCACGGGCGCAGGCAATCCAAAAAAATAGGCCAGATAGTTAAGTGTCGTAGAGGTTTTAGAGTACTCAGCTAAACTAAAATAGTAGAGAGAGGAGGTACACTCAAATGCCGGCAGTAATGGAAGCCAATAGCACGCTAGCCACACAAGCAAAATTCATTGCATGAAATTCTAAGAAAGCACAAGAGTATATTGTCAAAGAAACAGTGTTTAAAAATTAATAGCTGCACACACAGATCATAGTACCAGGCGTGATGAAATAATCACTACTTAGTGAAACTCACACAGAAGAAACCGCGAATGAACCGTACTATTCAACAGCCAGAAACCGAATCCATCGAGTCATTCGTCACACTTGTCATGAAGACGACAGAGCTCGATGGGCGTCGAGAGCGTAACAACGGGGAGGGCCAGTAGAAATCGCATCAGGGCCTGTACCTGCGGTCATGCGTCTCGGGCGGACATGGCTGTCCGCGTCGTTTGGGGAAGGATTCCTTTTATTCCTCCCCTGGCTAGCGCGGATTGTCGGTTTGCCTAACGGACGTGTGGCCGCGGATGAAAGTCCCGGGCGAACGGATGACGGAAGAGTCGTACGCGACTTTAAGCTGGAAAAAACTGCCCGCGAAGTTTAATATTATTTTAATATTAAAAAATTAATTAATTTATATATGTATTCAAATTTTTATGACATTAAAATATGAAACAATGATCATCATTTACTTCCGAAACATTGACATTTAACTTATGCACAGTCAAGAACATCGCGATCGAGCGAGGCGAGTTATTGCGGCTCACAAAAATGGATGCCATTTATTGGTTAATTGAGAATCCAAATGTTTTTTTCCCGTTTATCATTCGGAAGGCATAAAAAAATATATCGAGTTGAACGATTTTCAATAAAAACATCGAGAAGGTTATTACAATTCAAATTGTTTATAATAAACTATTTTGTTTTTGTACAAAATTAATTTTTTTCATCAATATTTAATAAGTTTCGAACAATTTTTATTGAGGGTGAAATTTCATCAAAATGCTTCATTTCCATTGTGGACATTTTTGAAAAAAAATTTGTCAAAAACACTTTAATTTTTTTGTTTCAGATCAATGGTTAATGTGTGATAAATAGAGCACTTTTAGACCTCGCGCCGAAGACGACAGACGAAAAATTATCCTGAGCCGTCATTTTGGAAGAAAAAAAAATTTATACTTTAGAAAGGTTAAATAAAGTTATGTTATAAATTTAAAACAATAAAATTATTTTATCTCCTTCAAAAACATTTTTAAAATATGACTAATTTTGAGGCATTTACACGGACTTCCCCCCTTAAGTATTTTCTTCTGGAACATTTTCATTTGTGGATTTGCACGGCACCAGCCTTTATACCCTCTTTTGATAGGCTTTATTGGGTTATACTGTTTCCTGATGGATCTTCTTTTGAAAAGAATGATCGTTTTATCAATCGAAACAAAACTCGATGAGTTACAAACTTTTCTGATATTCTTGTTCAAACCATAATAAAGGGGTCTAATTTTATACAACTTGTCGTAATTTGGATCGGTTTTTGAAAGATTTCTCTCGTTATTATTCACATGGATCATTTCACCTATTTTTTCAAAGCGACTGCGGATCATGACTTTTAAAATGACTTCTACTCTGTACACTCGATCAGAGCTCCAAATATTCCTTATTCTTAATAAGGATATGCATTCCGATCTATGCATTTCGTTTTTCGATTGTGATGTCAACCCACTTATTGAGGAGATTTCAATGAACTTCTTGTATTTTCAAACGGCAAATGACTGTCTTTTTGGGCATCATTCCACACGGAAATAATCTTACACTACTGGTTACTTCTTTCTACACGTCTGAGTCGTGTGGGCCACACGATTGAGTCGTGTTATTAGAGTGAAGTTGTAATTATTCTTGTCTTCAATCTTGTGTTGATTGCATTATTTTCACTCCTTAAATCCGAACCAGTGAAATCTCACTTATCCAAAGTGAGACACCACTGTTTTTGAATTCTATAAGTAATTAATACATTAATACTATACATGTAATCAGTAAAATTAAATTGTCAATCAGTAAAGTTTCACTATTTCGTCAGTAATATTTTACTGATTCTTATTTTTACTGATGAAATAGTGAAAATTCTCTGATTGACAGTTAAATTCCACTGATGTTTCTGTAGAAGCCTTATAACAGTGAAATTCTATAATTTTGAAACAGTGGATTTTCACTGGTTCGGATTCATGGAAAAAAATTTGAAAAATTCCAGATTCAGATGGATGCCGGCAATAGCAAAAAATCTTATAGCCAAACATTAAAAGTTAAGTACAATCCTGACAAAGATTTTTCTTATTATATTATTTTATATATAATTAGCCACTTTTTTATTCGCGTATATTATAGATATATATATATATATATATATATATAATGGAAAATTTCATCAAAAGTGCATGGTCCTGCAAACATAGCCGTGGAGGCCAATGAATGATATTGTTTTTCATTATTAATAGCAAACCTTCCGCTATTCAATAAAATAAAAATCAACTGATTTTTCACAAAAAATATGCGTTTTTCTTATAAATCAAAATGAGATCTCCAATTGGAAAACCCTGTAGTTTCCTAAACTTCAAAAAACTTTTTCTTTCTGTATGAATTCCTTTTTCTGTCGGCGTGAACCTACTAGAAAGTTTAGTCGGGTCCACTTCAACGAAAGCGTTACGTTACTAATAGGGTTCCAAACAGTGTTTCCCCCAAGAGCCCAACCATAAATGGAGAATACTCGTTAGAACTCACTAGGCTTCTTCCGAGACATGGTAGGTATAGGTTATAGTTGAAATTCAATAAGGAATTCCAGAAAAAATTATAAAAGAAAAATTAAGAGCGTGATGAAATTCCGCGAGTAGAATAAACACTTTCTTAGACTCACTCCTGCTTAATTTGGATACCTTTGTCTTATTGTATTTCGAGTAACAACACGTTAAAGTTGTTAAAATCGAGTTCAATAAAGAGCACTAAATAAATGAGCCGAGTGAGCGGCAACGTCGCGACTGACTGAGAGAGAAAGTACGAAATAGCAAAATGAGTGCAACTGAGAAAGGCGTACCGAGCTTTTAACTTTAAACTTTTGATATTTGATATTTGATAATGACGTTGAAAAAAGTATTTTATTTGAACAAATATTTCTCTATTACTGATAATGAATAATATGGAGATAGTATTATATAAAACATTTTTTGGCTTTTTAAAACTTTATTAAACACGGTATTTGTGTACGTGTACTAAGAATAAGACAGTAATTGAACGAATTGCTAAGCGTATCACAGCTTCCCTCACATAATGATATTCGTGAAAATACTATCAGGCCTTTATCAAAAAATATATACTGGATTTTGCTATGCAAATACAGTTTTTTTCATCAGATTGCTTATTACAATAAAAATAGTAAAATAGTACAGAATTCAACATTATTTCTCAGGTGAACATAGAAAAAAATAAAATATAATCTTTGTGCGAGAAATTAAGGAATCAGAAAAAATACCTCATGAATATAAAATTTTCTCAACTTATTCAACTTGTGGCTTTCCATCAAAATGGGCCAAAATTGCGTCAAGGATATTTCACCTTTTAATAATACGTTTCTTTGGATCCGATCCCCACAGCATTTCTGTAATTCCAGCCGAACCAGCCTGAAAAAAAACATTTTGAAGCTACTGATAATCGATCCCCAATCCTGCTAAACGCGTAATCATGTCCATTGATATTGCTTTTTACATAGGAGCGAAAGATTTTGAAAGAGTTTTGAGTTGTCCGAAAGCTCATCAAGCAGGTTGTCCTTAAGAATTTTCTCGTAGAGCAGGCTTTGTAGAATTTGAACGTCGTAGAAGCCATTGTATAGTTTTTCCTGACGAACTTCTTTTAAGAATTTCATGGCCAAACTTTCAAGTGTAAAAGAATCAACATTTCCTTTTATTGAAGAACGGAATAAGGACAAAATGTCTGCGATCCCAACAACAACTTCTTTGAACGCATTATACATTCCAACTTGTTGTAAAGAGTTCATCAACATACGCGTCTCAGTTTGCATTGTGTGCGACCAAAAGACACATTTTTTTAGAATCGAGGAATACAATTAACTTCTCCAAAGCAGCTTTTAATGGGATAGTGTTGACTCGAATGCTTTTAACGTATAAACTTCCATCCACATTTTCCATGTGATTTGAAGCTGTGGCCTTGGACGAAATGTTACATATGGGGTCAATGAAAATATCAAGCGTTTCTTCTTCTGCCATAGCTGAAATCTGTAAAATCTAATTTGCGTTGCTGAGCCCCGAAGTCTCCAAGTCAAAAACAATAATAATGGTAATCATTTCCTTTGTCGAGCTTTTTTTCTCGCCATATTCTCCTTAAAGATTTTTATCCAAACTGTCATTTCTGCAATCGACATCAATATCAAGTCCACAATTAGTTATGTATTGTAAACCTTCAGCTTTTTCTTTGGCTTTCTTTAAGTTTTCATGTTGCTGCTTGAGGAATCGTCGCTGTCTTTTAGCATTGATTATTTTACTCTCTTCAGATCTTCTTTTTTTTTATTAAATCGCGCCGTTCGTTATATTTGATCATGCTGGATCCAACAGTCATCCCAAAACGTTTTTTTACTTGAAGAACATACTGATCTCCTTCATTTACGTTGCATACAGCACTGGCCAAGCGGTAATCGCACGCCGCGCTTTTACTGTTGCATATGTTTTTTTCGACTTGTGAGCCATAACATTGTGGAAACTCTCATTTTGCTGACTTGACGCAGGAGTGGCCATTTTGTGAGTATTTTTGGCGTACTTTTCGAAAATCGTTTCCAAGGCTTTCATCAAGCTACTATTTTGAAGAATGACTGTTGGCGCTTTTGACTTAGAGACCTGACTGCATCAATTTTTGCAGTTTTCGTGACTACCATATAAATGCGGAATTATATTTTGCATGGCTTTCTCGAGTTTTTTTGGTTGCCCTCGATTCTGATCCAAAGCATATCCCAAAACAAGACGTCGTTCTTCCATAGCCGCTTTTCTGCAACTGTTTTTTGCAGTTTTCTCAATAATGGGGCCAATTTTTTTTCCATAGCGTTTGAAAACTTTGTCACTGATCGGGTCAATATTTATAGTTGACATTACTTTGTTAACCGTTGTGCAGCCGATACCATCGTGAATAGCACCTACATTTTGATATGAAATAAATACAGATAAGTGCCTTGTTATATAAATTACATTAAAATACATGTAACTTTGCTGTAAGTTTGACATACTGAGAGCGATCCCAGTATTTAACTCATTTCTCCGATCCCCAATGTTCTTGCTGGTTGGGACTGAGGTTATGGTTTCGCAAACGTCACATTGCACCGACAAAATCGTATGTAAGCCGCGTTTAACAAGTTTTTGAGTGTTCAACATGGACAAAATTCCACCGCACTCTCTGCACTGCAAATTTGCAGCCAATTCATCAAAATATGCGACTCGTGTTCCGAGTGATACTTTTGGCTTGGCCTTTTTTGTGTTCGCTGCAGACACAGTCGCTGCAGCTTTCAGTCGTTTTTCCATCACTGCTTTCTTTATCAATTTTCCTTTATGTCTATACGGATGCGCTGGACGAGGCATTTTTCATAATAAGCCGATACACTTTATATATTTCTTGATGATTATTATTGATATTTATCGCGGGACGTTGCCAGCTTTCGAGCTGCTGATTTCGCTAAGTGTGCGCGCTCATCCGTGTGTACAGCTTCAGCCAAAATTATTACACTGGCGATATCGCAACAGTACTAGGGTTTGCCCGCACGGCAAGCGCGAAACTTTTGGCTCTCGTTAATGCTAGTACTACCTTAATTTGAGCCCAATTACAAGCATAAAGCACGTCTAGTTTGCCTATTGGATTGCCCCAGAAGTAATTGCCGATTTCACATATATATGTCTTTGACCATCTTTTTTATAGGCTTCTTTCATTGTCATCTTTTTCTATCAAAAACTTGATGTGATGGGTAATTTTTATGATCAAATTCATATTCAGTAATGAAAACTCTATCAAAAAATGACAGTTTGATTTTTGAACTGTTTTGTATGTCGAACAGTTTAATACATCTCATACTCGTAAAGCAATACTAATTGCTAACTATTATTGTTTATTATTATTTGACTTTATATTGGTTACAGCCTGAGATAAACTCACCATTATATTTATCGTTGTTTACTAGAGAAACGTTAATTTTCATAAATTATTCGCAGCACTAAGAATCAAACGCACACACACTAACTAATTTTAAGTGCATGCCTAAAGTTGTGAAATACTTTCTTTTATCCGTCAAGGCCCTGTCGGGCCTAGTCCAGTGAACGGTCAACGAATTCGCTGACCATTCACTAACCAGTCGCTGGCCATTCGCTGACCTCGTAATAATATAAATAAGAAGAGCACAAAAGACATTTAAATTGTTTTAATCATAATTCTGCGGTAGATTTCGAGTTTGAAGGTATCGAAATTAATACAATAATAATACTTTTAAGCGTTAAAAACTAAAAAGAGCATAATATCTATCATTGAACCCAGTGCAGTGGTTAACCATTTTCGGAATGTCTCCACCGTTAGAGTTGACCATTGGTTGGAGTGGGACACAACTACTGTCGTCTCACGACGACAAATAGTCAATCCTGATGGTGGAGACATGGCAATTGATGAACCACTACACATGCCTTCAGTGACAGGTATTATATTTTGTTTAGTTTCTAACGCTAAAAAATAAAATTATTGTATTAATTTCGATACCTTCAAACTCGAAATCTACCGCAGAATTATAATTCAAACAATTTAAATGTCTTTTATGCTCTTCTTATTCATATTATTGCGAGGTTAGCGAATTACTAGCGAAGGGTTAGTGAACGGTCAGCGGATTCGCTGACCGTTTATTAAGCGTTCGCTGACCTCGTGATAATATGAATAATAGGAGCATAAAAAAACTTAAATTGTTGCTATTATAATTCTAAAGTACATTCTGAGATTAAAGGTATCAAAGTTGATACAATAATTTTATTTTTTGGCGCTAAAGACTAGAAAAAAACAGTTACAGTAATTGTCCTATTGAAAATGTTCTTGACTTCAATACACTTTTAAGATACAAGAGTATCTAGATTTTAAATACATTATACTTTAAAATGAGAATGAAGTATCTTAGATTGAAGATACATGCATGTGCACGCTCCAAAATTTGCACACTGTAGCGAATTAACGTTTGTATCGCGTATGTATATGGACGCAGTAAGCGGGTCTTCAGTAACGCGCAAGTGTTTTTTTTGCATAATAAGTAGGGATAACCCCTTAAATAGTACTTTCGCTGAGAAAATGTCGGAAGTGTAGGGATCTACTATATCAGTAACTTGGCATTAGGCCGACCTAGCGTGAACAAGTTTTAAAAGGATCATAGGAGTAATGTAAACGGTAGGTATACATTGTACCATAGTCTTAGTTGCCCATAAAATCACTAGACGTCACTATATTTGAAAAGCAGTGTTAGACGAAGATTATGAAAGGAATGTGTTGGCAAAAACTGCGAGGATTGCAAGATGCAGGATTCCTGTACATTTCCCTGAAGCGCTCTCTACCGCCTATATTTGATATATACTTGCAATTTTTGCTAACGCATTCCTTTCATAATCTTCGTCAAACACTGCTTTTCAAATATAGTGACTTCTGGTGATTTTATGGGCAATTGAAACTTTGGGCAACTAAAACTATGGTACAATGTATACCTACCATGTAAACAAAAAGTAATTCTAGAATTTTAAGCATGTATTGTTATTCATTTTTATGTGAAAACTGCAATAGATAATCATATGGAGTGAGATTTATATTTAACCCATACTCAGTTACAACAGTGTTACGTCACGAATTCCACTGCGGTTGAGAGGGTCCCAGTAAATCCAACGATGATTGGTAAATCTTGGAGTCCGTTGCTGCTTACGTCGATTTCAAAATCGACTACCGCGAAAGAAGTGGAACTTAATAGCTGTGACCACCCGATCTAAGGTACGTCTGTGCCCAGGTTGTGATAAAATCCACGAAGAGGCACGAACTTATTCAATTATTTAAATAAGTTAATCGGCTAGCTCGTGTGGTCAAGAATAGGAAGTTCAATAAGGAGATGCATTTGAAGGCAAATCCACTAAATTACATTTATTATTTTCAGACAAGAGTTACGAATCTTAGGGAAACGTGTAAGTCGAAAGCTAAGACAATTCTGCTCCAACACTCTGCTGCTGAACTTGTCACTGTGCCTTTAGCAAGGAGGGTAGTTGTCCACCTCGATTTAGCCAATTTTTGTCCATGAAACAATTCTCTAAAGTCGTGAGCCTCTTCCTTTGAGTTCGCAGGGGAGGGAAAGTCGAACGAAGACAGTTTTCTCATGATTTTTACAGATACTCGAGACGTTCAAACTAAGACTCTTTTTCATAGCCGACGGGTCCCGGTCATAAGGCTAGTCGAGTTAAATCAAAACACGTGTGGCGGTTCTTACAGAAAACTTATGATACGTGTTGTATTTCATCGACAGATCCGTGCCAGTTTTCTGCTTATAATATTCTTTAAATAAAGAATAAAGTATTTTTACATTCAAATCTGGATTGTCAAAAAATTTCCTTTCACTTTTTACGACCGTAATGAGATTATTTGTGGGGGAGAGAAGCCCAATGATCTTTAACCATCTTCCAAGTCTCATCAGAGATTTTCGAGTTCGATTCAAATGTTTGCCACGATTTTCAATTGCAGTTAAAACCCCTAAAAATCATATTCATCATGACATTTTTGCAATCATCAAATGGAAATTTAAAAAAAAAAATAACATAAGAACTACTCAAATAACAATTATTTGGAAAAAAAATAGAAAATCATTTTGATTAACCTTGTTTACAGAATCGTAAAGCGGTTTTCATTCTCTCATTTGTAACTTCGAAAAGTTTCTGTAAAAAACTTTTGCAAACTCTGTCTTTTTTTCCATTTTGTGTTACATAATAATTCCATGCAAAATTTCTATTTTTTGGCGCTTCACAGGTTTCTTTGATATTGAATCTTTCTGTGTGATTCATTAAAAAAGTATGTTGATCTTGTTCATGCAATTTATAAAATGATTTGAACTGAGCCTTTTGATCTACTACATTCATAGCTTTATAACACTCTTTCTTTCAACAATTTGTAACAGAAACAAACTTTTTTGTTGGAACTTCACTTTTACTCTTTTTCATAACATAACCTTGCCCATGATCGCGCTTTCTTTTTCGTCGATTTTGCTCCCATTTGTCACTTCTTACACGTTTTTTCAGTCCTTTAGGTAAGCGTGTGTTTGGACTCGACGTTTCTGTCGTTGAATCGTCTATTTTTAGTAACTTTTAGTGAATCAATAGGACAGTAAGAATCAAAACAATAACACGCCGATTCGCCGGCCGGTCACTGTATACTCTACACGACTGCGTGAGAGTGGGCAGTCTGGCCGCGCGCGGTGTTTTATTTTCATGCATCCAACTTCATTATCATGTGATTTACGAAGACAATAACAATTTCTTAATTATTTTCAAGTTTTCTCCTAACTAATTGGGGTTTGCTTATAACGAAAAAGCAATTTGTATATATTTATTATTATTATTATATAATTATTTTATAATTATATATTTGTAATATAAAAATGAAATTACAGATATCAGTATAAATAATATCATAATGACATAGATATAAAATTTTAAGTTTAAAAAATAAGAAAAGAGAGAAAGACATACCGTGGATAAATTTCCAAAAATAATTTCCTCACATCAGACAAACATGACTAGTAGATATAATCGTACTTCGCTTCTTTTTTGAGCACTTCTTGAGCAGTGCGATGAAACTCGACTTCTGCGTTTCTCGTCCAAATTTGGCAACGTGTTGCACTTTACCGAAAAATTATTTTTTAGATGAAGTCTATTTCCTCATCGGAGGCTATGTCAATAAGCAAAATTTTCACATTTGGGAATCAAAGAATTTAAACGTCATCATTGAGAAGCCGATGCACCCACAACGATTGACTATTTGGTGTGGATTTTGGTACGGTAGCATCATTGGGCCATTATTCTTCGAAAATGAGAAAGGAGCTGCCGATACGGTCATTGGAGAGCATTACCGTGCCATGCTCAACGAATTTTTGTTTCCAAAAAATTTGGTCTTGACAGGATGGGGCCACAATCGATCTTTTGCGCACTGTTTTTGGAAATCGTATAGTCAGCCAAAATTCTGATGTAAATTGGCCGCCTCGTAGTTGCGATTTTACCCCGTTAGACTATTTTTTTTTTGATTAGCCGTTAAGGATGAGTGTAACGCTAACCATACAGAGACGGTTGAGGCCTTGAAACACGAAATCGAAGTTGCCATTCATGGGATTGAAGCCCAAACAATCGAAAATGTACTGAAAAATTGGGTTGATCGAATGGCGTACTGTAAGGTCAGACGTGGCAGTCATTTGAATGATATTGTGTTTCATTCTTAAATGGAAAGGTTCAATCTTTCTAATAAAACCATACTTTTGAAAAAATATCCATAAGATTTTTTTATAGCCGATTCAAGTTCCAAATTTTAGATGGCTCTCCCAGTATTTAGAAGCAGTTATGTCAACAAATGTGAAACTTGATTTTGGTTTGAAAAATAGAGGGTTTGTCAGAGAAAGAGCATTTGCTAGAAATAAAACAGCATTGGCAGCGTGGTTGTATCAGGTATCTAAGGAATCATAGGTGTATGCGTCTATCAGGGTCATAACGGGTCATAGCAGAGACATAGATTGACAAATTTGGCCAAGTGTGCTTTGGGTGTCTAAACGGGTCTACCGTGGTTCTATCAGGGATATCCCGAATCGAAAGTATGGGCGTCTAACAGCGTCTGAATGGGCCATAGCGGAAACACTAATTGATAAATTTGGTCAAGTACACTCTAGGTGTCTAAATGGGCCTACCGCAGTTCTAGCCTTTTGATTCGAAAGTATGGGCGTCTAACAAGGACTGAACGGGTCATATCGGGGACGTAGATTAAAAAATTTGGCCAAGTGTGCTATGTGTGTTTAAAAGGGCCTAGCGTAACAATGTTTTGTTCCGTATAGAACCCTGTTATGGACATATAGAACCCTTCTTAGGGGCGGATACAACCTGCTTAACACCTGTTTAAGAAAATATACGTTGAACAATTTCAGGTCCCGCATAAAACCCAGATAAAACCCTTTAAAGTCCTTCTTAGAACCTGATTGACACCGATATAGAAGCTGATTGGCGCCCAATTTTTTGCACCATTCAGAACCCTTCTTAGGGTCGTGTACAACCTGGTTGCAACCCGTGTAAAGGCCGTTAGTCGCACAATTTTTGTATCCCTTTAGAACCCGGTTAAAACCCTGGGCAGGACCCATTTGCAAAAACCGTGTACAACTCCGTTTACAACCAGGTAGAAACGTATCTTCTAAAAGGGTTTTAACGAGTTCTAACAGTTTTTTAAGCAGGGTACTCTTGAGGATTTTTTTCTTTATAACTCGAAAAATCTGCCTACGAAATTAGCTGCATTAGATTGCATGTGACCTTCATGTTATTGATGCTTATTTTATTCTTATCCTTTGAATCTTTTATGGTTTATGTTTAAGTGCTTTATTGGGGTCAACTAAATTACCTATCATTCAATCCTGGGAAACTCATTAAAGGTCTGTTTGGAGCCTATCTATGCTTTCTTTGAGTCACACTCCACCTCAAGAGGGACGTTCTTAACCTTTTCTCCCACTCGACACTTACCCTTTCCCAAATTATAGGAAAATAAACACGATTTTGTACTTCGGCACTTTTCCAAAAGAATTTTCTCCATTTCTCCCTTTTATATTTCATAGTGTATTTCGTATTTGTATCTTTTAACTACTTGTCAAATATACATGTAGTTTGTTTTATCTCAAATTATTAGTTATTGTACAAGCAAAGCCAATGATATAACTTCTATGGAAGGCTCACATTGCCTCGAATGAAGGAGTACCATCTGAGATTCTTACCCTATGGATCGAATATATTATACATACATCGCAACTTGCTCTTCTCAATCATGTCCGATTTAATCGATGCATTGTCTTTTCCAAAATTGCAGCCCTAGCGGACCCGTGTGAGAGAACGGTCATAGAATACTCTGACCGTTCTCTGACTGTTCTATGACCGTTCTATGACCTCGCATTATTACGGCTAAGATCGGTAGAAAAGACATTAAAAGCTTTGCAATTATGATTCTGTGGCGAAATTTGGATTAGAAGGTGAAGCAATAAATACAATTATCTTATTTTTCAGCGATAAAAACTAGGAATACATTATGTACCTATCATTGAAGGCAGTGCAGTGGTTCACCATTTGCGGAACGTCTCCGCCAACAGCAAACCTTCACGGTGGAGACGTTCCGCCAATTGTGAACCACTGCACTGCCTTCAATGACAGGTATTATGTTTTTCTAGTTTTTATCGCTGAAAAATAAGATAATTGTATTTATTGCTTCACCTTCTAATCCAAATTTCACCACAGAATCATAATTGCAAAGCTTTTAATGTCTTTTTTACCGATCTTAGCCGTAATAATGCGAGGTCATAGAACGGTCATAGAACAGTCAGAGAACGGTCAGAGTTCTCTCTGACTATCATCTACTACTATCATCTGACGATGACCGTTCTCTCACACGGGTCCGCTAGGGAGATATCCAATTGCATGAATTTTTTTATTCAAGCACAAAAGCTTATGGAGCTGCATCTATTTACGCTGCATCGGCAACGCAGGTCAAATTTACTTAAATCTCTTATGTTCGAAATCAAGGGTTGCCCCCGTTAAAAGAATATCTCTCGCTCGCTTGGAGATTTGTGCAGCCCTTTTACTTGCGAAATTACAAGATGTTATATCTCACGCTCTAAAAAACAAATTCAACAGTCTTTAATGGATAAATACGTCGCCCCACCTTCTTCGAACATTTTGCGCTAACAGAGTTACTAAAATTCAAGCTCTTACGCAATTTGTAAACTGAAAACACGTATCGTCGTTTGATAATCCTGCTGACATTGTTTCTCGAGAGCAAATGCCTCAGAATTTTTTACAGCCCAGCATTTAGACTCATGGCCCTACTTGGCTCAATCACCCCCCTCCCAATATACGTGACCGAAATTTGAGACCCAGCTTAAAAATACTCCTGTGCTGCGAGCGTTGGCTGCCACTGAAGCTTCCATGATTCTTCCTAACTCTAATTGGAATTTATTGGGAGAATATTGTCCTCTTTCGTATAATCCAGCAATGCGTTCCGTGTTTCCGTGCTGAACCTTGCAGCGTAAATTATGTCATGGGAAATTTTCCCGCCAAGCGAATTCAATTTACCCAGCCTTTTGTTCACACGCGTATTGAATATTGTGGCCCCTTTTTTGTAAAGGAAAAGCGACATCGTAATAGTAATAAAATTAAACGTTATGCAGCTGTCTTTTTTTCCCTAGCCAGTAAGGCTACACATCTCGAAATAGTGAAACACTTAACAAGCTTCGTTTAGGCAGTTCTGAGCCATATTTTGCTTAACCGACTGTCAACCTTGCAGGTGGGTGGCTTGGGCGCTGCACCCATTTTGAATGCATAGCCAAGGTGCATTTTTGTGCAAAATGAGAGCTGGACCTCCTCGTGGTACCCGCTGGGCAACGTGCTTGTGACCTGCTCGGTGTTCGGCCCTGGATGCCTGCACTTCCTTGCGAGTACCCCTTCAATGGGGTTCGCGGGTAGAGGGGGTCTGGGTGTCTGATCTGCGTGGGGCAAGCACGGCTAACTTGGCTCTTCCACTGGCCTTCATACCAGTGAACACCTGACGGTCCAATGGATGTCTGTCGATTGGCTTATTTTCCGTCGGCAGTACACCGGACCCAGTTTTTCCACGTTTGCGATCTTGGTGTTCGAACTAGTTGGATTTGTGGATACTGTTGTAAAAATAAATCTTCTGGCTCCCAGAAGACCACATACCAGAAAAAGACCAAACTTGGTATTGTTTTACTCTAAAAATAGTCTGAAATAGATGCAAACAACCCTCCAAATCGTTACGAAATCCATAAAAAGTGGTCACGTATTTGTGCTTTGTATTTCGCTTTAAGATCGGGAAGTTGGGTGCTGCACCGGGTATGGTACCCATTATCATACTTAGCACCCATATAGAATACATGACGTGAGGTGAGGTAATGTCCATTCCTGGACCTCTGCGCTGTTTTGCGAGGAACTCTTTCTAAGGGGCTCGTGGACAGCATAGGGGTCTGGGTTTTAGGGCTGTGTGAGGCGAGCATGGCTAACTTGACTCATCCACTGATATATTACATCGGTGAACACCTGACGGGTCCAATGGATGTCTCTCGATCGGCTTTCTATTTCTTCGAGAGTATACCGGACCCAGTTTTTCCTTGTCTGCGATCTTGGTGGTGGAACTAGTTGGATTTGTGGATACCGTTGTAAAAATAAATATTCTGGCTCCCAGAAGACCACATACCAGAAAAAGATCAAACTTGGTATTGTTTACTCTAAAAATAGTCGGAAACTGGCATTTATTTTCACGTGGGTAGTAAGCCTTCGTTCCACCCGCCTTCCCGACTTTTCGGACGGGTATGGTTCGGCTTGCCAACGGGGAATATGTCCATTAGGGTGGTCCAAAAATGCATTACAAAAATTTTCTTGATGCAAACGACCCCCCAAATCGTTACGAAATCCATAAAAAGTGATCACGTATTTGTTTTCTTCAAAATTTCGATTTTTAATGTTGCCTGTTGGGACTTCAAATTTACATGCGAAAATGCATGGGAAAAAGCCACTTTTTGGTATTTTTCGAATGAATGTTCAGGGTTAAGGAAAAGTTGACATTAAAGTTATAAGACTCGTAGAGAACTTTTCAGCGAAGAATTTGAACAATTATACATATGGATTTGACGCCTCTAATCCACCCCCACAGTGCCCTGAAAACTACCCTTAAATCGAAAAATGTACATTCTTCAGGAAATTGACTCTTTGAAGCAGTTTTTTCTCCTTTTTTTCAGGAAATCATTACTATAGGTAAATTAGAATGTTTTAATAAAGTAAATGAATTCTTATTTAAATAAATTCTATTTGTTATAATAATCTGTTTTTTTCTAAAAGTCGTCTAAAATCTGTTTTTTAAGATCGGAATGACAGTTTACTATCTCAAAGTGACTTTATTTTTTCCAATTCTTTCCTCTTATTTAAACAATTAATTCTATATATTCTATGTATACAGCGAAACGTCTTAGAATGCTTAAAGAACGTTGAAATTCCGTAAATACGGAGTATTTTTACGTAATGTTAATTTCTTATGTTTTTAAGAAATTCTTAAATTATTTGCTGATTGCTGACGTTTTCGATACGTTTTCTTTCCGCTCCGTTTCGTGAACGTTATTGAAAAGTCAAATCAACCATTCATGATTATTGAATTCAACTGTTTCATTAATTTTAATATTATGAAGCAAACAAAAATATTATCAGGTGTATAAATAAGTTTCCGCCGTTTTTTTATCAAAAATTGGGCATTTATTGTGAAATATCGGAACCATATGTTTCTACAAGCAATCGATGCACGTCAGATGCAAATTTCTTCAAATTAAAGAAGTGAATCAAAAGTTCCCGAAATGACGCTTATTCGGCTTAAAACTCCACATTTTCGCGCACAAAAGAATATATTATATTTCAAGGTTATGTCTCATGTGGAATAGGCTTTTCCTCTGAAGATATGGAAATGGAAACATTGCCTTGTTTATTTGGTACCCAAAGACCTCCGGTACTGAAAATTAATCGACTCCGTGAGCCATGCGAAGTGCTCCCGATTTTCGCACAGTCACGGCTAAAAGTGCGTAAGACGGTGGAGCGACTTTCGAAATACATCGTTGACAAATCCGGAGTAATAAACAAATATTTCTGAAAATTTCCAGAAAACTTCCTCTAACGGTAAGAAAGAACTTTGTCGTTGGAAGTTTTTCGAAACCGGAAATTTATTAGAGACTTTCTACCGGGACAACCACAAAAATATGGTCTTTTATTTACATTAAAATATTGTTTAAAAAGGCTACGACAAGAAATAATCAAACAAATAATGATGCGACCATTGATGTTGGAAAAGGAGCAAATACATTGAAAGTAGAAATTTCAAATAAAAGTACTAATATTTTTAAATATGAAATTTTGAAACATGAATAGTAACATGAAATTCGAGTTATTTGTTGATTATTTCTCATCTGAAATGAGGGCAAGTAATCTACAGCACATAATAGATGAAAATACAGTTTTCTAAAATTGATCAAAAGACTTTTGAAGATCATAAGTTCAAGGTCAGACATATTTTAATCAATCATTTAGACTTGAATTACCATTTAAAAATCATAAAATTAAATGATCCATTGAGCATGTTGAAGAAATTGCAAGAGATTAAAAGGTGTGAGACAAACGTTACAGCTCAGACAGTGAGAAAGCAACTTTATAATATGCAGTACATTATTGGTAAACCAAAAGCAGTAGAGTTCTGTGGAAAATGTTGAAGATACTATTAGAAGCTTTGAAAATCGCCCGGGTGCAAATTTTCTGTCAGAAGACGAGAAAAGAGATGCCTTTTATAGTGCTGTGATGGTTTCAGTTCCCTCTATCCAAAGCCTTGAATTCCTCAATAAAACCACTAAAGGAAAAAGTTTTTGAGAATATAGATGTAAAACCGCATATATATTTATGTATATAATATCTTTATGTATGATGCGCCATCTAACGTCTTGCGGTCTGAAGTACTTTTAGGATCGCTGGTTTTTCTTGCTTTGTCGTGCTCTAGGTTAAGGTTTAGTCCACGCCGGACGTGCGCTGGTGTAACACGTTTTCTGGTCTCTTTTTGGATGAATAAAGTTCTTTCGATGTAGCTCTTGCTCTCTCAATAATTTGAACAGGTTATGGCCCAGAGTCCAGGAACTGTTGAAGGTAAAATAAAAATAAAATTTTAAAAGTCTCAGCCAGCCTTAGTGCGACAGTGCGAAAAGAGATATATAAAATTGTGACGATGGAAGCCGATTCACTGAAAATCGCGAAGTTAAAAAACATTGAAAACTGGAGTGTCTGGAAGTTTCAAGTGCGCGTGTTATCAATATCACATGAAGTTTTTGGTGTGCTGAACGGAACAGAAAGTAAGCCTACAGCTCCTGCTGCTGATGCGGCTGCAGCAGAGAAAACACAGTACGAAAAAGACCTGAAAGAATTTACAAGAAAAGATGGCGTCGCTCAGAAGTTTATCGTAACCTCCATTGAAAGACAACCTATGACTCATATAATGAACTGTGAAAACGCAAAGGCCATATGGGATTAGCTCCACGCGATATATGAGAATAGAACCGACATAAGTATACACGTGCTTCAACAGAAATGGTTTGGTTTTACGAAAGACCAAAATTGGTGATTTGTGTTGCACCTTACGAGCGCTTGGTGAGGATATCTCAGATAGTATGATGATTACTAAAATTCTGATAACTCTCCCACAAAGTTATAACTACTTCAGATCAGCTTGGGATTAAGCAGCGCCAGATCAAAAAACGATAGAAAATTTAACGTCTCGACTAATCATGGAAGAAACGCGGATGTCAAGTCAAGAAAAATCCGAGAACAGCGCTTTCATGATGAGAGGTCAAAGAGACATGCAAAAATACGCAAATAGGGAAGATGACTTCAATCGAGAAAAGAAAGGTATACAGTATAATCGTTCGAATGCTGAAAATCAAAGAAAGCAGAAGGGCTGCTGGGAATGTGGAAAATTTGGACACATACGGAAGAATTGCTGGCTACTACCAGGAAATGAGCGCCCCAACAGTTCGAGTTCGGAGAAGCGTCGCTCCAACCGTAACAACAACATGGCCCCTGAAAAAACGAGGCAGAGAGACGCCATTGTGGGGGAAATGCTCATAACGCCGATGGAGCGGGAAGATCGGTCAACTTCGTGGATTCTCGACTCCGGAGCATCAGAACATATTTGCGATAAGCGCGAATGGTATGTAACCTATAAAACTCTGAAAAATCATCCCATACGTATCGGTGATGGTCGAATTTTACATGCGGTAGCGAAAGGCGATATAAATGAATCAGCGTTTAATGGAAATAAATGGAAAGAGAAATTTTTTGCCAATGTTCTTCATGTACCGGGATTGAAATATAACCTTTTTTCTATGGGTACGGCACTTAAGAAAAACATGACATTCGAATCTAATAATACGCAATGTTCTTTTTATCGTAATGATGAGGTTATAGTAACTGGTTATAAAAATCCGGATGAAACAATTTTTACTATGAAAATTAAAGTTGAACCTGTAGAGAAGTTATTATTTACTGAGGAAAATGTGACGTCTAATGAAACTAAAAATAATTTGCAACTGTGGCATGAGAGATTAGCGCATCAGAACTTCACACACGTAAAATGTTGTTTAAAGTATAACGGTATCGATGTAAAAGATGATTCTGCTCATAATTTTTGCAATGCATGCGCTCTCGGTAAAATGCACCGTAGTCCATTTCCTAATAGTGAAAATCGAACGACTCGGGTTGGTGAAATTATACACTCGGATTTATGCGGGCCCATGGAAGAAAATTCGATAGGTGGTTCGCGATATTTTTTACAGTTTAAAGACGATTTCTCAAGTTATGCAACTTTATATTTTTTGAAAAATAAGAGTGAGGTTAAAGATTGTTTTGTGAACTATATGCAACGACTAGAAAAAACAAACGCAAATGAAAATAAATGTTCTTTGAACTAACAACGGACTTGAATATGTAAATAAAGAGATGAGCAAAATTCTGTTCAAGTACGGCATAAAGCATCAACGTAGTGTAGTGTATACGCCTCCGCAGAATGGTAAGGCCGAACGCGAGAATCGTACGTTAGTAGAAGCAGCGCGTACAATGATATGTTATAAGAATTTACCTAAAAAGCTTTGGGCCGAGGCTGTAAATACAGCCGCATATGTATTAAATAGAAGTAGAAAAACGAGTATTGCAAATAAAACACCGATTGATCTCTGGCATGGCAGAAAAAGTAATATTAAATATTTTTGAGTTTTTGGTTCAGAAGCTTATGTATTTATAAATAAAAATCGTAGAAAGAAGTAGGATGTTGAATCTAAATTAGGCATTTTTGTAGGATAAGACGACTGTACAAAGGGTTTTAGAATTTTTACTTCGAATAATAAAATAGAAATACATAGACATTTTATTTAAAGATGAACGAAAGGCTAGTGAGTTAAATGAAAATATAGATGATTATGATTTTTGGCTTTATGAAGAACCTTCTGAAAATAACGAACCAAAACAAACAGAATTACATCAAAATATTGATAATCCTGTGAACAACTTAATTCCTAATAATGTTGAAAATAACGATAATTTTGACAATGGAAATAATCCTGTACATGGAAATAATTTTGATAATATGAACAATTTTGAGAACAATGAAAATAATGTAGGAAACGAAAGTAATATTGAGAGTGTACTAGAGCCTGCTCAAGTAAATGTAAATGAGCCAAGGTACGCTTTACGAGATCGTCAAAATTTGCAACCGCCGAACCGCGGTGATTTTATCTTTGATTTTGAAAATATTGACGAATTATTTATTGCAGACTTCGACGAACCGAAAGACTATGAACAAGCTGTGAATAGGGCAAACTCAGATGATTGGCGTAAAGCTATGAAAGATGAAATTTTAGCCTTGAATAAGAACAAAACCTGGATTTTAACAGATGCTCCATCCAAAACTAGGATTTTGTCAAATCGATGGGTTTTTAAAATAAAAAATGAATCTGATGTAAACAATAAGAAATTTAGGGCTAGGTTAGTAATTAGAGGTGATCTGCAAGAAGAAAATATTGATTACAAAGAAATTTTCAGTCCTGTGGCGAGATATACGTCTATTAGAATCTTATTAGCCTTAATTGCATCGAAAAACATGTTTTCTATGAAATTTGATGTAAGAACAGCGTTTTTAAACGGCGATTTAAACGAAACAATTTATATGAAACCACCTAAAGGTGTCGAAAATGTTACTAACCAAGTATATTTATTACGAAAAAGTATATACGGTCTAAAACAATCGGCACGTTGTTGGAATGCAAAATTTGTGGATTGTTTAAAGAAATTCGATTTACATCCTTGCGTTTTTATTAGCAAAAATACTACCGAACCTTTAATTTTATTGATATACGTCGACGACGGCGCCATTGCTTCTAAGAATAAAAATAAAGTGTATGATTTATTAAAATTTCTTGAACTAAATTTTTAAATTACAACTGACTCGCTAAATGTATTTCTAGGAATTGAAATTAATAGATTATCTAATGTCTCAATGCTTATGAATCAAAAATCTTATGCTACAAAAATAGTTGAAAAGTTTAATATGACTAACGCCCATAATGTACGCATACCGGCAGATCCAAATAGCTTAAATGCTATTTTTGAAAAAGGGGAGGAAAACAAAGAAACTAATTTCCTGTACAAAGAGGCGATTGGTAGATTAATGTTCCTCGCAAACGTAACGCGTCCAGATATTGCTTTTGCAGTGGGAGTACTAAGTAGATATAGCGAAAATCCTAAGAAAATTCATGTGACCTTTGTAAAACGAATTTTAAAATATATTAAAGGAACAATAGAGTATGGTTTAATGTATAAGAAACGTAATGATTGTTTGAAAATAATTGTTTTCAGTGACGCCGACTATGCAAGCGATCATATAACTCGAAAACCTGTATCGGAATTTTTCGTAAAGCTACCCTTCTATAAAAAAATGATTGGACCCGATTAGGATCGATTGATAGTTCAATTGTTTTGAATTGGTATTAATCATGACAAAAATTATAAATCGTTCTTAATGGTTGTCAATCGGGACAAGCGTTTTAATTGTTCACAATCGGGTAAACGCGCTTGCGCAGTCAAACTAAATTCGAACTTCTCGATTTTTGTAAATGCGCACATTTGCAGCGTAGATAAATAATTATGAGACCTGGAAAGATAGTATATCATTCTAAGGCGATTTTTACTGGAAAATAATGTTGTTAAGGTTTGAAAAAGGATTGTAATATATATTATTTCGCATTTAAACGTAATCCTTTGTCTAAATGAAGCATATAATATATTATAAACCATAATGGAAATAAATTTAATTTTTGCAAAGGGATTCATAAAATATTGAACATATTAAGTAACTTTTTGAATATATAATACGTTTCTAGCAAAAATATCCTATTTTTTTAATTCAGTCTCTTTCAAATATATGGTATCTATATGATTTTCTCAATTGAAAACATTTTGTTTAAAAAAAGTATATTTTTATTATCTTATCGATATATTATAGCTAATGAGTACAAGGAACAAAAAAGTCGCATGTTAGCTCAGTTTTTATGATATTTTTAATTTGAACAACTTGAACTGATGTTAATTTGACTATAGTGTCATTTCTTCTTGGAGACTAAGTATATTCTGTACTTTTGTACACATAGTCTTTGTAAATGCATTTTTTAAATGAGTCACCGAAAAGTATTTCGTTGTTTTCGGGATTAGTGAATTCTATACTATCCCTCCTTCCGCAAAATATAACACCGTAGGGACTGATTGCAACATGCGTTGTTAACAATTTGTGCGAAAACACGCTTTTACAAAATTGCTTGGCACTTTCCGAATGGAAAATACTTTTATCGACAACAAATTTATAGTCGAGAATGGTTAACGCTTTTTTTGCGATTTGCTGCTCAGCATTTTTAGGGCCATTAGCATACTGTTTTAAGACAAACAAAAAACTTTCAAAAGGAAAGGCTGAAATAGCCCAAAGAGGACTGGAATGTTTAACTGATTCTACGATGTGTAACAAGATATGAACATTGAAAGTCATTCCTTCGAGTCCATACAGAATTTCAAATTCCCCAACAAATTTTATTAAATTGTATTCGCAAGCACGTAACTCATCTTGTGTAATTTTTGTCGTTGGTAAAATAAAAATACTATTTACAAGTAAGCTGAAGTGTTCCAAATTTTCTGCGGGCAAATAATCTTTCAAGCATGGGACACCGAAAAACAGAAGCCATGCTCTCCACTCAGAAGCTTTCCACTTAGTTTTAGAAGATCGTTAATTTTTTGTATGTTAAGCTTGGATAAAAGGCCTATTTTAACCCACGTATTCCACATTTGTTCAACTACTCCCAGAAGAACACAATGCATAAATCCTAAAGAAAAACTCCAAACCATGTCGAAGAATATACCGTGATCATTAAGATCAATCAGAGATGAAGAACCTTTAACTCCTCTCACGAAGGTTTCTCAGAGGTTTACCATATTAACATTACGACTCTGTATTTCTTGTGCATCATAAACATCATTTAAGTGAGATTCGTGGGATCTGTACGCAAAATCTGGATCGAAAGGAAATCTGATGCATCCACTGTGGTATCCATGCTGATAACACCAGCTACAAGAATCGTATGCATTATATTGTAGTCTATTCTGCAAAATAGGCTGTGCAGCGGAATCAGCAACTAGACACAGTGGCTTGAATTTAAATAAGATAGTAAGGTTTCCAATTTTCAATTTCATACCTTCAAAATTAAGTGCTAGAATTTGTTCATTGAACTTTTCTAACAGTGAAGTCATCAAGACCGCGTGTGGTTCATTTTCCGTCAACATAAGCCCTGCTGACATAATATACTTGAACCTCAATTTGATCGACAATTCATTTAAGAGTACAAGGATTGACCAAAAACCTTCACTACTACTTCGTCGAAGAGCAGCACCATCGAAGAAGAATAGGAAAGTCAAAATTCTGTTGCTCATCGTGGGATTAACCTTTCGATATAAAAGTCCATCTTGAACATCTTCAATGTTGTTTCTGAAGAAATTGTTTTGATCTTATCTTCTGTAGGGAACCACATTTTTCACATAAACCACTGGGATTAGAATTTCCTTTCGTTCGATTGCGACATTCGATAGTTGCCTTGCAAGCAGAACAATAAAAGCAGAATGTGATTTTATCTTCAGGGGGGTCAAACACTTTAGAGATCAGGTAATTTATTAAATTAAGGCTTTCAAATTCTGGCCCTGCGCACAATTTAAGAAAGTTCACAATGGCAATACAAGCTTCCAGTGACAAACCAAATCTTAAACATAAACCTCTAATCATTGACAACACATCTTTAACGGAAAACCCAGACTTATCAAAGAGAATCCTATTTTCCCAAGGATATTGTTTTCTGCGGTCATTGTCTGAATCGTTACTGAAATCCTTCAGTTCTTCATGTTCAGAACTTTCTTCACTTTCCAAGCGTTCTTGATCTTCAGAATGTTCTCCACTTATTGTTCTTACAAAACTGGAATCATTGTCAGTGGATCTTCGAGAAAAGTTACTGTCGTTCAACTCGCTGTTCTCAGAAAGTCGTCCTTCATTATCGCTATTTGCTGAATAATCCGAAATGTTTTCTGATACAGTTCTATCTGTTGAAGATGAAGCACCTACTGAAATTTCTTCCCATGCATCAGAGGAATTTGAAAGTTTATCGTTCAATTCTTGAACTGTAACAATGGAATGAATATGTCTATGCACTTAATTTGTATATAAATTATATTTATTATTCAATATTTCCAATTTAGATAAATTCTTGTATCAGTTATAGCTTCTTCCTAGAGACAGCTTCGCAACAAAACTTTGACACAGTTCGATACTCGAGATATTGCAATATAGTAAGTACAGCTTCGCAACAAAACTTTGACACAGTTCGATATTCGAGATATTGCAATTTAGTAAGTACTAAAGTTCAGTTTGGCAGGAAGAATGGAGTGATCTGGTTACAAATCTTGATTATACATTATATTTCATGTAACGCTCACCTGGTAATCTATCTTCCTGCATTGAAACTGGATTATCCAATGTTTGTGAAAATAAGCATTTTCTGCAATTTTGATTTGTTTGAAAGGATACCATGCTTGGTTTGTAGTCTGGTCGTACAAATTTTCGGTACGACTTTCTCTCTGGTTCACCACCATTTCCATTATTCGAACTACTAGAATCCATATTGATAAGTACTTAATCCTTGAAAATATTAGTGACTGTAATTACTTTTCGACAAACGCCGTGGAAATACCTAAAAATTAATTTCTTTATTTATGAGGTTCTACAACTGACTATCAACTTTTATACGACTTTAAAAACTAAAGTTTTTTAAATTGTTGTCGATTTCAAAACGCGTAAATTTCTTTCTTAAAATCATCTATAAATTCTACTTTTTAAATACAGAGTGAAGAATTTAATATTGCAATATTATACCATTTTATAATGTATTAAATATTCATAATCATCAATTCATAATAGAATTTTTGCTACTTTCTTAAGTACACTACGTCGGAATATTTTAATATGGCAGCAAAAGTAAAATTATATATACTATTTTTAGTGTTCTAAAATTTGAGGTTATAAAAATCTGCTTTTGGTTTTGTCTATATGGTTTCCCGATGAAAAGTAAACGATGTAAATTCATTAACGCTGTAATTACAATGTTAAAATTAATAATAAGTATATTGTTTCTTTACTTTTACTCGCATGCATATACTCTATTCTATATTTATTATCAGCTCAATAATAGCTAGAGGTAGAGGTTATCTCGATCACATTTTTCCGTCATCAAATATACTTCACAACTTCACTTATACACTTGTACCGATAAATATATAATGTGAAGTTGTATTCGTATGTACCTTAATTATTTATAATTAATCTTTTAAATTTCATATTAAAAAAACGAAGTAAATAAAACACTTCAAAGTACACAACGTATACACAAAGTACGCTTGCATTTGTTGAGAAGTTTTGTTTTGAAAGTAAGGTTAGATTAACAAAAGACCTTGCGCGCTGCCGTGCTCGCGCACTAAATTCGCGGGAATGGATGTTGTTGCCCGTTTTTGTTTTTGGTAACTTAACCTACAAATAGACGAAACAAGGTGAAAAGTGGTGAACTTGATCTACCTGATCTGTTGTCGTGTTGTGTGTTTTTAAAATAAATATATTGAGTGTAATCAAAGTTGGTGTGATATGTAATAAAAAACGCGTCGGTAAATACTCACTGCATGAATCTTTGAGTGCGCGCGTAAACACTAACATGTTTTTTTTGGTGCAATACCTATAGGTGGTAGCCTGCGGGGCACAAGGAAAATTGTCAGCAACGCAGACTTAAAAAATTTTCCGAATGTTTCAAAATCTGATGAAGTTAAAAGTAATGTGAAATATAATGTCATTGGAAATGACGAACAATTTCATAAGGCAGCGATATTGCTTGATGCAGGTATGTCTAACAATTTATATCTATTGTAATATTATAAAATGTACAGCCTCTAGCTACGCCGGTAATTTTTTAATCGATACGTAAATTTCAAATGAATTGAATATAATTTATTATGAACAACATTAACCATAAACAGTTTAAACTTTCTTCTACCTTATCTTGGGATTTCTTTAAAAAACAGCATATTTCCTGACGCAAAGTTATGAAACTTTTCAAAAAGTGCAGTAGATAAATATATTTTCGAGGCATAAATTATACTAATTTTATTTTAAACAAAATCTTTGAATCTTCTTTTCAAGCACAGCGAAAAATTGTTTTTGCTTCAATAAATCAAAATTAAAAACTATTTAATGTTATTTCAGTTAATTTAATTTCCAAAACCAATAATTTACATCCCAACTATTTATTATTGAGTAGTTAATATTTAGTGAATTTTGTTATATTGTAATTTTCAATCCTTAATTTTCTGCTTCTTTCGGCTCATATCTTACACACTATTGACGAAAGAAAGTACCACCGCGGGAACGGCGGCGCTGTTGTGCCGAAGCAAGTATGGCCGCTACCACGGACAAAATAGCATTGGAAGTATAGGTAAAATCGTTATTTTTCCTAAATCACGCGAGTGAAGCCGAAAAATGTTGACGATATCGCTGGAGGAGTTATGCAGATACATTGCAGCAACTCCTACAACGCGAAATATGCGCGAAGGCCAAGAAATCATAAATTCTGGCCTCTTAATTATGTGCGGGGTGACGGAAAGAACCGCTGAAAACATACAGTTATACGATTTATGTTTGCAAAAAAGCGGAATAACATCTGAACCACATGTTGTGACCGGGAATTTAACAGTTAAATCGTCCGTTTACTTAAAAAACAATGACATTTTCGTTAAAGAGATGGATTGCTCCTGCAAAGCCGGCTTAAGCCACTGTTGCAAGCACATCGTAGCTGTCTTGCTGTTTTGTAACCGGTATGTGCTGTATATGATTTTAAAATGAAAAATATTTATTTTATTTGTTTCTTTGAATATTTTGGATTATTTCATACTTTGTTACTCCAATTTTTTAGAAATAATGTGCTTGAGTTGAAAGTGGTATCTTCGACCGATAAAAAGTGCGCGTGGAATCGCCATAAAGAACCGGTCTTAGAACAATTTAAAGTTCTTCCGTCTGAGACTTTCTGCTGCATAAAGCCAGACAGATTACCTCCTCTTTCACCAACAAGACTAGCTTAAATAAGGAAAAGATTAATTGATTGTGACGATAGGACTGCAATTTCAAAGCACAATTTGGACCGCAACAGTGTCCACCAACGCTTGCTTTCCTATACCCGGTCGAGAATTCCATTTTATTTACAACACGGTAACTATTAAAAATTCACCACAGGGAATTGATTAAAAAATAAAAAGGCAAATAACTCAATTACTCCTTATGACAACATTGACGTTTGTCCGTAGTAGCGGCCATTTTGTGTAGTTCGTGAAATCACTGCCAGTGTCGCATGCTAATTTACTAGTCTCAACAGTGCGCTTATTTTATGTCATAATTTTATTGATAGCGACTGTCGGTGAACTTCAAACGAAAATTAAAGAAGATCGGATCGGTTCTGTTAACTTGAAATTCCTCGAATCAGCCACATCATCATCTGATACAGAAACTGCCAAAAGAGGAGAATCTTTAAAAGTACGTTCTGGTATCAGTATGCATAGATCTGATACTGACGCAGTCACAACTACAGAAGCACCTCCTGTCAGTGAGAAGGGAGTAGGGAAAGGCGGTGGCGCGAGCTGCCTCTCTTTCTTCCTCGTCACTCTTGCACGCGAGAACGACTCGTCCCACTTCTCCTTTTTCTCCTCGCTTCCTCCTTGCAAAGCTATTTTTAGATTTCGCGCTTTCGGTATTTCGGATATTGAGTCGAAATTGAGAATTGTATTTCTCTGGACTCCGCACAAAAGAGGCGCGAAGCAGACGACAATTTCAAATTTACGAAATATGTTATTTAAGATGCAACACTTTTTTCCCGATATTTTGTAAAAAATCTGCCTGAAATAAACATCTAAAAGATCATGTAAACTTTTAAAAGCATTTGAACACTTTAAAAGTAAATTTTCACTAGAATTTGACGCCAATAAATGTTCAAAATTATAATCAATATATATTTTTATATTCGAATTTCCATACTTCTTATCAATTTTGTAAATTAAGAAAAATTTCAGTCAGAGAGATATTTTCTATTAAAAAGAGATAAACATAAAATTCAAGTTTAAAATTTACATTCTCAGTTTTATGTTAGAAATATTTTCATTTTTTCAAATTTTCAAGCACAGACTTTTCATTCAAAAAATGAAATGCTCTACAAAAAGGAAAAATTTTCTAATAGAAATGGATAAATTAAAAGCTAAAATATGTTTTCATTGATATCTTCAAATGAACATGTAAATATTTATCGATATCAAATTTTACATTAAATTTTTGTTCGAAGTGTTTAAATCTTGTTACAATTTGACAAGATCATATGGACGAGTTCAATCTTTTAAATGAAATATCTTGTAATTTTTAATTTGTCTGTTCTTCTGAAATCGGGGGAAGATTTAAACAGTAAAAAAAAAATTTCTAATGGAATTCAAGGTCAATAAATTCTCAAAGTTCTATATCAAGATTATAATTACTAAATTTTGAAGCTTTGTAAATAAACTACTTTATTCAGGAAGTAATTCAGCTCTGTAGAGCATTTTTATATTTTGAATTCAAAATCTGACATAAAATCAAAATTTGACATACAATTTTGTTTCGAAGTGTTTAAATCTTTTTACGACTTCACAAGATCTTATAGATGTGTTTCCAAATATCAAGAAAAAAATTGTAATCTTTTAAATGATATACTTTGTCAGTTTTAATTTTCCTATTCTTGATTTAGAAAATACATGTAATTACAGTTTTGAACGTTCATTGAACGATAAAAAAATTTTTTATTTCAAAACAAAATTAGTTATTATGCACTCAGAAAAAGATTTGATTGAATCAGAAAAAGATTTGATTGAATCAAAAAAATGATTTGTTTGAAACACTTTCTTTTATGTAAAGAAATGATTTGTTTAAATGAAATAAAATTTGTTTGATTCAAACAAAATATCTTTGAACCAAATAAATATTTGTTTGAATCAAATTAATTTTTCTTTAAAACAAAGAAATTAGTGCATTGATATATGGTCAAACATGATGTGTTTGATTCAATCAAATATTTTTTCTGAGTGTGTATATATTCAGAGCCTTTTAAACATACAATCTGTTATTAAATATACGCTATTTTTTAATTTAATGAGGAAGAAACCAATCATTTAGTTTGCAAAAATAATATTTTTCATCGTTCAATGAACGTTCAAAACTGTAAATACATGAAAATATTTCTACTTTGTAGAGCATTTTTATATTTTGAATTTAAAAACTGTGCTTAGGCCACAAAAACGTGAGATGAAAATAGTTTTAGTATAAAATTGAATATATCGATTTTGAATTTGATCAAATCTTCCAACAATTTCGCAAGATCAGCTAAATTCAAAATTTTACGAAATATTCGATTAAAATAATTACAATATTTAAAGAATTTGAAAATCTTTCTGTGGAAAAAATGACGCTTTCGACTGCGCTGGGATTCGAGCCCAGGTCTTTCGATTGCCGGTCGAAAGACCTGGGCTCGAATCCCAGCGCAGTCGAAAGCGTCATTTTTTCCACAGAAAGATTTTCAAATTCTTTAAATATTGAATTTATTTGCATTATTTGCGATATAAGAGTTTGAAATTGTCTACGAGGACACCTGTCGGCAACGTATCCTATCTGATACGCAACTAGTGATCCTCCGATAATGTAGGCAGTGACAAAAATTTCAAACTCAACTAATTAATTTAAAATAATTACATTTATATTTCGAATATTATAAAAAAAAAATCTTTCACTTAATATTTCAATTTCAAACATTGAATATTTATTGACTTTGAATTAAACTGACAACTTTTTTTTGAAGTTTTAAAATCTTTTTACAATGATACAAGATGAGTCAAATTTAGAATTATACAATTTTTCATTAAAAAAAGGAAAAGTCACTCAAATGAAATAAACCTCTGAAAAAGTGATATAAAAATTGCAGGTGTGAAAATAAAATTGGATTAAGTGACTCGAAACGTTTGAAAGAATGTAAGAACTGAGTTTTCATTATTTCTGGACCCTAAAGCCAATTTATACATATATCGAATATTCATCAAAGGGTCGATATAAGTTCTATTTATAATTTCTAACATAAAACTGAGAATGTAAATTTTAAACTTGAATTTTATGTTTATCTCTTTTTAATAGAAAATATCTCTCTGACTGAAATTTTTTCTTAATTTACAAAATTGATAAGTATGGAAATTCGAATATAAAAATATATATTGATTATAATTTTGAACATTTATTGGCGTCAAATTCTAGTGAAAATTTACTTTTAAAGTGTTCAAATGCTTTTAAAAGTTTACATGATCTTTTAGATGTTTATTTCAGGCAGATTTTTTACAAAATATCGGGAAAAAAGTGTTGCATCTTAAATAACATATTTCGTAAATTTGAAATTGTCGTCTGCTTCGCGCCTCTTTTGTGCGGAGTCCAGAGAAATACAATTCTCAATTTCGACTCGATATCCGAAATACCGAAAGCGTGAAATCTAAAAATAGCATTGCAAGGAGGAAGCGAAGAGAAAAGGAGAAGTGGGACGAGTCGTTCTCGCGTGCAAGAGCGACGAGGAAGAGAGAGAGGCAGCGCGCGTCACCGATTTTCCCTACTCCCTTCTCACTGACAGGAGGTGCTTCTGTAATTGTGACTGTGTCTCTGACCTCGTATTATTATGGCTAAGAACGGTAAAAAACATTTAAAGCATAACAATTATGATTCTATGGCGAAATTTGAATTAGAAGGTGTTGGACTAAATACAATAATTTTATTTTTTAGCGTTTTTTTATAACTAAAAGGCAGTGTAGTAGTTCACCACTTGCGGAACGTCTCCACTGTTAGAGTTGACCATTGGTTAGAGTTAAAATTATTTTATTTATTCCTAAACATTTTAATTCAAATTTCGCCACAGAATTATAATTGCAATGATCTAAATGTTTTTTTACCGTTCTTAGCCATAATAGTACGAGGTTAGAGAACGGTCAGAGAACAGTCAGAGGACGGTCATAGAATACTCTGACCGTTCTCTCAACCGGGTCTGCTAGGGTACATAATAATAATGAACACAACTATTGTCTTTTTTCATTTGCATTAAATACATTAGTGAAATATTAATGACAATAAAGTTAGAATAAAGTTGTTTTATTAGACAAATTTTAATATTTTACAGGATTCTCAAAAAAAGAGCAGAGCTGTCGAAATTCAAAATGACATCCTTCGTAAACAAGAAGCTTTAAAACTTGGATTTACTAATAGAAGCGACTTTAATAACAGAGATGATCAACAGAAAGCTTCGTCAAAAAGCTGGAAAGATAACAAACTCTCAACGTCTTTACCATCCAGAAAGAAAATCTCTCTCAAAAAGAACTTGACATATAAAGCATCAGATAAATCTCTGCATTTTGATCCTCAGCGAAGTTCGTTTCAAAATGAACATCAAAGTGGATCTCAAATTCATTCGAAAATCGGCTCACTATCAACGGAACCTTTGGAAGTGAATTCCCTAAACAATAAGGAATCAAATGGTTCAATTCATTTCTCCTCCGAGGTAAAATGGGTCACTTTTCTTAAAAAAGTTTTAATACCTGCGGTCAACGTAATTGTTGGAAAAATTTTAAGACTTTTACCAATTAGTTAGTTGAGTTTGAAATTTTTGTCACTGACTGCATTATCGGATGATCACCAGCCGCGTATCAGATAGAATACGTTGCCGACACGCGCAGTCGAAAGCGTCTTTTTTCCACAGAAAGATTTCAAACGCTTTACATTTTTGCCAATACTAATCTGTTTATCGAATTTTGCATTGTTGTTTACTTTGCTCAAATTGATTAAATTCATTTCAATAAACTGTCTTGACATGAAATTATTAAATGCCTCATACTGATATTAATATATCTAATATATATTTATAGTATATACATATTGTATTTTCTCTAAAATTTATGTACTCATTTTCAGAAAGGAAGTTTGGTTTGCCAGAATTCTTTTTGCCTGTAACGAATTTTTAAACAAGAAGAAACCATTGCTGAGTTAACGAAACAGAATTTTTTTTGTCATCAAACAGGAGGGAAAATATTGCTGATTTAACAAAGTTGCTGCAACAACAATGCAGTGCAGTTCAAGAGGCAAATTTGGATTCAAATGATATCCGACAGAAATATACCGATTTGCAGGATTCTTTTCTGCATAATATTGATGAGTTCCAAGGTATATAGTGTATATATGTTTATACTAAATCAAAATGTATAATGCATTTTATTTATTTTCTTCTAAGAGAGATATTTTAAAAAGATTTCAATTACTTTTCCACTCGAGGGAATTACAAAAATAGAAATCCATTTCAAGTAACTTCGATAATTTTTCTGCAGCGAAAATCTGCGTTACTCGCAATGCAGATGTAAAGGTGCCAGAATACCCTGCCTCAGTATTTATTCGCTGAAGTGACGATCATGTATTTCGATAAAGTTGATTTTTTTCCAACAGTATATAGATATTCTTCATATAAACTTAATTTTAAATTTAACTCAATTTTTATTGAAGAAAATGAATCAAATTGGTTACAGATCCATCTCGGCCGAGGAATTTATCTAGCGCGCTTAAAGTATCACGATGCTTGCAATCAAAACTCGCCTTCTGTCTTCGTTAAAATGTTTTGTGACATGCTTTTTAGAGCACAGGAATTAAAAAATTCCACAATTTCGGATAAAGATAGCAATAGAAAACGACGTCATTCTAGGAACCCTGATAAATTACATCCAACCCGAGTGTTGGCAATAAAAGGTACATATTACAGTTTTTTTTAGAATAAATTTATGTAATATGGATTTCTATTTAATAATGGAAGAAAATTCGCTGCATTTTTATTAGATATTACTAGACACTGGTTGGTGGAACAATGTCACTATTTAGAAGAGGTTGTGGATGAAGAAGTCAGTAAAGTTGTAACACACATTTCAAACAATATTGCAGAATTGCCGAAAGATCCAAAGAAAAAAAGTAATGTTTTTACAAATTACAAGTGTACGTCATTATTATGAATTTAATTTTAAAATACTTTTATAATCACCTCTTTATATTTACATAACGAAAGGTGATCGCGGTTAAAAGCATCAATGAGGACGGAAATGCAAGCGAGTTGGATAATTCATGACTAGATGAATTAACGCCTGAGGAAGAGGCGTAAATATAAAATAGAGAAATCGTTCAGATGAAAAAATAATTTCAATCGGAAAAGTGTCGAAAAGAGGGGGACACAGAAATGTATGAATATGATGGAGAGGACGAAGAACTTCTAAACGAAAACGGTGACAAAAACTAATGACTTTAAAGATTAACATAGATTGGTGCAGATTATCAAACGTTTTTAGATTGTTACACAGTATATATCAGATTATTTTACCAGATTATAATTGATGCAGAATATATTTATTCGTGCCTTACGGTTATCGTCATTAAAAGTTTAAAATTTACTGCTTTTATTTCTTGAAAATTTGCTTTTTATAAAACACTTCTGTGATTTTATATTTTTTTCTACAAGTATTGTATTTTCCTCTATTTTAAGTTACTTAGACTGTATAATACGGCTTTTCGAAAATAACGGTATATTATATCTATATAGTATTCTTTGAAGAGACTGATTACTATACACATTACACTGTGATTTCTAATATTATATATTATATATCTAATATTACATGTTCGCTACTTAAATAAATAGCCGGTTCTATATGCAAGACTGATAAAAATTGCTACAAAAATTATTGGCAAATATATTAGTGATAACTCTTTTATCACGTGGAAATTATTTGAAATCTTTAAAATAAATTATCTTTTATAGGGATACAATTAAAAAAAAAGTAAATAAGCATTTTCAAATAATTCCCGCGTGATCAAAGTGCTGCCATCAACATAACGGCCGATTTAACCTCATCACTTGTCCCGATTGAGAACGATAGACAACGATAGCCGGATCCAATCGATCTGAATTGGTCAGACCCGATTAAGAAACACGATTGGGAACGATTAAAAATCTTGTTCAATCGTTCGGAATCGGATTTAATAATTCTTTTCTAGAAGGGTATATGATAGTGTAATATCTTGGGGATCGCGTAAGAATTTATAGCAGCATCTACTGTGATTCAAGAAATGATTTGGATTAAACGCTTGATGAAATTTGATGATAATTTGCCAAAACCAATTTTGTACATCGACAACCAAAGTGCAATCCAAATTATCAAAGATTTAAGATACCATTGTAAGACAAAACATATTGATATTAAATATAAGTTTATAAGAGAGTATTATAACGACGGCAAGTTTACAATAGTATACGTAAATACAGTGAATCAACAAGCGGATATTCTAACCAAGGCGCTACCTGTAAAATCGTTCGAGTATTTAAGAGACATGATTAATGTAAGCAAATGATTTCCAAAGAAAATGTATAAGTATACGTAATTTTTACTGTTTATTAAGATTTGCGATTTTAAGTGGGAGTGTTGAGAATATAGATGTAAAACCGTATATATATTTATATATATAACATCTTTATGCACGATGCGCCATTTAACGTCTTGCGGTCTGAAGTACTTTTAGGATCGCTGGTTTTTCTTGCTTTGTCGTGCTCTAGGTTAAGGTTTAGTCCACGCCGGACATGCGCTGGTGTAAGACGTTTTCCGGTCTCTTTTTGGACGAATAAAGTTCTTTCGATGTAGCTCTTGCTCTGTCAATAATTTGAACAAAAGTTTCTCGTATTCGTCAGGACGAAGCAGCTCTAGGGCACAATGAAGGTCAGTCGAATGAGGTGCGTGCGGCTAATAATGCCAGTATGAAAGGTCGCAAAAGGGAAGAGTACGAACTCAGGTGGCTGGGAACAAAGGCGTGGTAGTTTTGCACAAAATTACAATCAAAACTCCCATGGGTCACATCGTGGTCGAACTAGAGGTTTTAAACGAAAGTTTGAGTATGATATTAATTATTCCGATGGTTATAAAAGAGAAAAATTTAGAGGTGGGGGTAGAGGTAACTTCAGAGGTAGGTCAAGAGGCAGAGGCAGAGGTGGTTACCGTGGGCATAATAATGGAGAAGATAAACGTGCGAATCAACAATCCGCTCAGCCCGATAATGGAAATTATGCTGCAGGAAACCATAATAATAAAGGTGAGTGCTCAGGTGAGCAAATATATTTTATGTGCCTCAGCCACGGAAACTCGTTTTTCCGTTACAGCTGAGAGTAAAGCAATGTTGTATATTCCGTTACAGAGGAATACAATTTAGAAATTGAGCTGCGCATGCGCATTATAGTCTTACAGCGGAACGCAATCTATTTCTTATTCTCCTTCTTGTCACTTCTTCTTCGTACAGCGTTAGCACTGACTACTACACAAGACCGATAAAATCAAAATGGCCGGGACTAGTCGCCAATTTGCGCCCGCTTCGTACAACTAGCGCAGCAAACAACTACAATAAGTACTAGATTAGATTCCAATGTACGCATAAAAACTCTTATCCGCACCACAGTCACATAAAATAGAATATGTGCCAATGCACACAATTCGGGACATTGCGAGACTCGCGACAATGCTCGCAGGACTGATCGCGCCTCGGATTCGTCTCGGCTTTGTCTCGACTACGCCTTGGCTTCGATCTCCTGCGAACATTGTCGCTCGTCACGCAATCACCCTCATTGTGTGCCTAGGCACATAATATACTATTGAGTATGATGCCTCGATAATAAATGACAATCGCGGTCACGGAAGGGCGACGGTTTTCACTGGAACAAATGAATTAGGTATGAATAAATACATTTCAAAATTCCTCGCTGACTCTGGTGCGACAAAGCACTTGACTAATTCAAAAATAGTTTTTAAAACATTTAAGGAATTAGATCAAGGTACAATTAAATGTGCTAACAAAAATGATTCAGCAAACTTGAAAACGGTGGGAGTGGGTAATTTTGAAATTGCTCTTGAAAATGGAAGAACACTGTTGATTTATAAAGTTATCTTTGCCGAAGCATTAAAAGAAAATTTACTGTCTCTGCGAAAATTTGCCGAAATGGGATTAGCAATATACTTAGATAATGAGGAAATTGATATTTTCGATCCTGTTTCAAATGAATCAATTTTAGAAGGTGTGTATAATAGTCCTTATTGGATAGTACAATTGAACATAGATAACAGCAACGATATAAAATGATATGGTACGATAAATACGAGGTCTGTCCGGAAAGTATTGAAGGTGATCGTCGATTAACTGTTCGTGAACTAGAAAATGATCTTGGAATACCGGAAACTACTGTTTAGGAAATTTTGAACAAGGTTTTAGGAATGACTCGCGTGTGTGCGGCGACTGGCTTCTTCACCACGATAACGCGCCAGCGCATTCATTGAATCTTGTGCAGCAGTTTCTGAGTAAACACAGTATCGCATTGCTTTGACAACCTCCGTACAGTCCCGACATAGCCCTCTGTGACTTTTGGCTGTTTCCAAAACTCAAAAAACCACTCAAAGGACAGCGATTCGATGGCAAAACGACGGTTGAAAATAATGCGACGAGCGTACTCAAGGCCATCCCTAAAAGTGAGTTCCAGGACTGTTTCGAGAAGTGGAAACATCGCTGGAACCGTGTTATTCAATCAAGTGGGGGTTACTTTGAAGGATGCCACCCGCCCGATGATGAAGAATAACGCTAGCGCGGAGATATAAAGGTAGGCCTGATACTTTCCGTACAGACCTCATAGACAAATTTTGTTGAACCAAAAAGATACATGACAAGAAGAGAAACAGCAAATAAATTACAAGAAAATACGATCACTGAATCAAAGACGAGTGAAAATTCAGTAACTAAACTGTATGAGATGTCAAACTTTGATATCACTATTTGTGATCGGAAAGTTCATAACATAGATAATGCCCCTGTAGTTGAAATCACAGAAATGTAATTTCAAATTTTGTCTCCATTTTCAAAAGAAAATGTGAAATTCCGTAAAAAGAACAAAGCTATGCTATGGCACGTTAGATTCGGACATGCTTTCATTTCATTTCTTGCCTTGCAATGGAAATTTCCCGAAAACAAGGAATTGAATAACGCAATATTTGACGAGTCTATTATAGATTGCGAAGTATGTCATAGAGCTAAATTCAAAAAAGTAACTTTCCAAATGACGCGTACTCGAGCCAATACCCCACTTCAAATAATACACTCAGATGTAATGGGTCCTATTTCTCCAGCTACTTATCCTAAAGGCAATAGGTTTATTTCTGTCTTTATCGACGATTATTCTCGCTTGGCAATGGCATATGCTATGAAAACATAAAGCGAAACTGGAATTCATTTTGAAATGTATGTGAGGAGCACGAGAAATCTGGTGGGATATGATGCGAAATGTACCGAGTATACAGGAGGATACACAATTGAAGTACTTAAGAAACTAGGTGCGGAACTTCAATTGGCTCTACTAGATACTCCTCAGCATAACGGCGTGAGCGAGAAATCTAACTTAATGCTACAAAAAAAAGTGAGATCATATAGTACATGTTCGACTCGAAATTGCCTGAAAATCTTTGGGATTTGGCTATGAATGCGTCTGTGTACACATATAATCGGACACCCCATAAGTCTAATAATATGATAACGCCTCTTCGCAAATTTGCTTCATACCATGACTATGATATCAATCATATCATGGTTTGGATGCTTGGCCTATATTAAAGTGCAAAGAAAAATTGGTCCTAAATTTCTAGCAGAGGGAAGACGAGTTGTCTTAGTTGGATATATTCCAACGGGTTATCAATTTCTAAGGCCTGAAGGCGGAAAAATCTATGAAAACAGAAATGCTCGTTTCAATGAAAAGCTAGTTTACGGTGATAAATACGAGAAAAATTAAATCGAAGCATTGCATCTAGTTTTAGACGAAATGGATAAAAAAAAATGTTCTATAGAGTTCGACAAAGATGATGAAAGCCAAAAAGAGTTATTGGAATCGGAGGGAGAAAAGGTACGAAGACGAGGAAGGCCAAAGAAAAGTGCAGCAGAATCCGCTGAAAGAGAAGACACTAAAGTGTTAAAGGGTGCGGATGATTACCCGCACCCTATTATTACTATTCTGTTCAAGATAGTAGCTTCTCAAATTTAAATGTCAATGATAATTTAAAGGCGAGTGTTTTGCTTACATATGAAGGAAAGTTTGAAGAATGAATGAAGAAAAATAAAGTGTGGCAGATTGTAAATAGACCCAATGTAGCAAAGAATGGACGGACACGATGGCTTTTTAAACGAAAGCTCAATGTAAATGGGAGCATTAAATACAAGGCAAGGTTAGTAGTACGAGGATTCAAAGATCAAAATATATATGAACCAAAAGAAACATACGCTCCCGTCTCAAAGTTGCCATTGGTACGCGCGGTGATTGCCATTGCAAATAAGTTTGATTTCGAAATGTGTCAATTTGATGTCAAAACTGCTTTTTTAAACAAAGTGTTAGCGGAAGAAATATATATGGAGATTCCCGAGGGCACCAGTCACTCAATTATTGGATTACGAGTTAGTCCCAAAAGCTGGAATGACAGGTTCACTCTTGAAGCTCTAAAATTGGGCTTGGAAAACTGTTATTTAGAACCATGTTTATTTATTCGACGAAATGGTTCTAGGCTATTAATTTTACTACTCTATGTAGACGACATATTGATGGCAAGTAATGAAAAAGACAAATTAAGAGAAGTCCAAGGAAAATTGAGCAAAACATTTGAAATGGCGATACTGGGACGGCCAAAAGAATTCCTTGATATTAGCATAAGGCGAGATAGGAAAAATAAAATAATAGAATTAAACCAGGAAAAATACGTAGACAAAATACTTGAAAGGTTTGGCTTTAGTCACTCTCATCCTAAAAATACTCCCATGGTGACTTCTCAAGTAGCTAACAGAGAAAGAAAGTTGAGAGAAACTGAAGCTAATGATGAAATGCTAAAAGGAACTCAAGAACCTGAAAATGTTCCTTACAGAGAAGCTGTAGGAACCTTGCTGTATTTGGCAGGTGCGACAAGGCCAGACATTTCGTTCGCTGTTAATATTCTAAGCAGACATCAGGTTGATCCCAAGAAAGTGACTGGGCCATGGTAAAAAGAGTTTTTCGTTATCTAAAAGGAAGCAAAAGCGTGATTTTAGTCTATAAAGGTGATACAAACGAGTTACTGGGCTTTGCTGATGCAAGCTTTGCGGACTGTAAAAACTCTATCACTACACGTGATTACTTGATTAAATTATTTGGTGGCACCATGGACTGGAGAACTCATAAATAGTCTTATGTAGCTGTTGCAACTAGAGATGCTAAATACGTAGCAATGAGTAATGCTAGTAAAGAGTTGTTATCCATTTACAATTCGTTAAGACTTATCTTGAAAGACTCGGGTAAACTGTTACCTATGAAATCATGGTGCGACAACAAAGCTGCTATTGCATCAGCTGAGACAAATGGGGGAGAAAAAATACGCCATATGATAGAAGTCAAAGAGCACTTTGCAAAGGAATGTGTTAAGAGGAATTTGATTCAACTTAGTTGGGTGCCATCTAAAGATCAGTTAGCAGATTTATTTATAAAACCTTTAGCTCATGACTTACATCGTAAACTAATACGGAAAATTTTGAACAATGATTATTAGTGTATAATTATGTTTGTCTTATTTCCAGATAAGCCATAGGAGATGAGGTGAGGTCAAGGTGAGATGCAGTGATAGGGAAAACAGGATGCAAGCCGTCGGGAGGGAGTGTTAAATATTTGAAATCGCCCGCTTCAATGCCTGCTCCTACTCCTCGCCCCCTCTCTCTCTCTTCTAACGCTATGCGTCTACGAGCGCTCACCCCAGTCTGCTGATTCTCGAGTCCGAAGACACACGCATTCTAATCAGCAAGGCGCGACTTTCATTTTAATAAAGACTTCTACTTTTATACAAAATCACGAGTCTCTTTATTGCACACACCTGTCTCCGCTCAAATATACTGACAAACAATCTTATTTATGTTTAAAATTATGCAATATTACAAGAAAAGAATTATTTAGTGATAAAGATCTTTAAATTAGTGCACAAAATTCTTTTTATAACGTATTTTACAGCGGAAAATATATATTTCTATGATTTAGGAAATATTTCCTCATGCAGCTAAGAATATGTATACATATATTTATGAGTTGATATTGACATATGATAGAATCTTGCAAAGAGAATTTATAATATGAATTCGGCTGTACTTAAGAATTATCAGTTTGAAAGAATTAAAAAATTCAAAATTATGCAAGCGCCCTCACAATACCGATGCGGGCAAAACACATGCATTTGTTATGCATATCAAGGTGCCGTCCTATGCGAGCCCAAAATTCTAAGCAGAAAACAAACAGCTAATTACAGAACACCTTAAAGAAGAAAGAAATCTTAAGCTTTTCTGTAATTGGCTGTTCGTATTCTGCTTTGCATTTTGCGCCCACATGGGATGGCACCCTCAGTTTCGTTGAATTCTTGTATCTGTTTTTTTCTAATCGAGTTATTTCAATCACAAATTTGGGAGAAAGGTGCGAAAAATATATTTAAAGGTAAGTTTCTTTAATTGCTATTGTTATTCAATGTAAATCTTGTATTTATTAGAAATTTGTGCCCGTTGGAAAAGTGAAAGTGAGGTTCGGGATAGTACCGCGTGATCCACCTTGAACCAAGTTCCGACAATTGAAACTTACGCAATATATGTATTCTCTTTAGGTATTTGAAAATTGTTACACATATGTGAATTACTTTTGTGTTCTTTAGTAAATAATTTCTGTTTGTGTAAATACATTTTATTTCCATTCAACTGGGCTTTATACTTCATGTACTATTGCAGTACTACACGGTTTCTTGCGAATAAAGAAAACTTTTCATTACAATGATACAGTTTAAATTTTATTTACAATGTTATTTTTAATAAAAAAAAAGTTCAAAATATTTGCTGTCAAATTACTATATTTAACATAGGAAATTTAAATTTATTTCATAATTACCATTAATGCAAATTTTACAGTTTTTTGTTGAAACACAAATATTTTTGGTTAGAATATTATTACCTGTAATAGTAAAGCTGTTTGTGATTTTGCAGAATTCATTTAATTCCAGAGTTTAATTAATAATTAATTTTAAGTTTAATTCCAAACTGTCGGTATTATCGCTACTCTGAAAGTAGGAAATATTATTACCCACTCTCAGAGTGGTAAAGTCACACGGAATTTTTTTTTTTACAGTGTATTTCAGTGTTCGCAAAACGTGGACGTAAACGGCCCCCACCACTAACCTGTGTGGATCCTCACACAACCTCAAACATTCTCGCTTCGATTTCACGCTGTTTGATATGGCTACCCTAGCGGACCCGTGTGAGAGAACGGTCATAGAATACTCTGACCGTTCTCTGACTGGTCTGATGACCCCGCGGAGCATCGAGGCCGGCTAAAATCGGTAAAAAAGTCATTAAAAGCTTTCTGCAATTATGATTCTAGGCAGAAATTTGGATTATGTTGCGAAGCAAAAATACAATTATCTTGGCATTTTTCAGCGATAAAAACTAGAAAAACATAATTTCCTGGGTCATGGAAGGCAGTGCAGTGGTTCACAATTGGCGGAACGTCTCCACCGTGAAGGTTTACTATTGGTGGAGACGTTCCGCAAATGGTGCACCACTGCACTGCCTTCAATGACAGGTACATTATGTATTCCTAGTTTTTATCGCTGAAAAATAAGATAATTGTATTTATTGCTTCACCTTCTAATCCAAATTTCGCCACAGAATCATAATTGCAAAGCTTTTAATGCCTTTTTTACCGTTCTTAGCCGTAATAATGCGAGGTCATAGAACGGTCATAGAACAGTCAGAGAACGGTCAGAGTATTCTATGACCGTTCTCTCACACGGGTCCGCTAGGGTATTTGCAGAATTGCAAGCTGCCACAACCAAGAAGAAGAAGAAGAAGAAGATTTCACGCTGTCGGCTGTTAAGCCAAGGTCGAGAATCAAGAGACCCGGTCGGGTCTAGAAGGCTATAAAAAAAAAGAAGCCCGACCGTGGTATCTATATCCAAATGTAGTGATTTTTTTACTGACACTCACGATTTTTTTACTTATTTTAATGTATTTTGATGTTTATCCCGTACAACGAATGGCATTATGAACATGATTTCCTCTATAAAACCTGCTCCTTAGACGTAAAGTAATAACTTTTTAAATCATATTATTATTTACACATCGATAAATTGAGGTTAGATTTTGTTTTAACTGCTATAATTATAAATATAAATAAATCTATTTTTTTTTTCAATTACAGTTTATTTACAGATAACAACATTTATAAGCCGTTTTTTTCGACATTTTATACAATTTTCAATTGGTCTTCTATACAAAGATGTGACGTCACCGTATTATCGGAAGCATTCGGCTGTTTCTGGAACGTTTGAATTGCCAATATAATGTTTTACTAGTTTTTATTGTTGAAAAATAAAATTATTCTGTTTATTCCTACACCTTCTAATTCAAATATGTATTGAACATATTTTTCAACGGGACATATATCGTAAACCGTAATAGATAGACAAAAATGGATGACATTTTTACCTACAAGTAAATCTTTTCAAATGTTTTTCCAGAAACTTTATCATTTTTTACAAAGAGCTATGCATTTCAGACCGAAAATTCATAACATAACCTCAAAACACGTCCTTGATACATTCTGTGTAACGCTTGATCGTGTCTATACATAAAAATACATTTCCGAATGAAATCGGAAAACATAACCTACAAGTATATCTTCCGTCTATCGAGTGTCGCACTTGACTATTTATATTGTCAATAAGAACACGTTTCAGTCGAAAACATAATAAAATTACCTATAAGTCAATGTTTCAGATATTTGTTCAAGAAACTATATCATCTATTACCTACATTTATGAGTCAGGTTCCCCTGACTGGGTGCTGCTCAGGCTGGCCAGGTCGACAAGAAGACCACCCCGACACCGGTCTTCCTTGTCCGGCCACATCGAGCGTCGATCGATGGGTTCCCTCGTGGTGGACTCTCGATGAGAGACGGCCCCCAGCGTCAGGTTCCCCTGATTGGGTGCTGCTCAGGCTGGTCAGGTCCACACCAAGACCACCCCGACACCGGTCCTCCTGGTCTGGCCACATTGAGCGTCGATCGATGGGTTCCCCCATGGTCGACTCTCGGTGAGAGCTGGCACCCAGAGTCAGGTTACCCTGACTGGGTGCTGCTCAGGCTGGCCAGGTTGACACCCACGGCGCACCCAGAGATGCCGCGTATACCGACCGATGGGTTCCCCCATGGCCGGTTTTCGACATGTGGGAGGGCTCAGCGTCAGGTTCCCCTGACTGACCCTCGCACAGACATCCCTGGGTGAGACCCCACGAAGGAGAGCTTCGGAGGTTGAGAGGCAGGAATTGAAGTTCCTGCAGCTCAACCTCGGAAGGGGGAAGGATGCCCAGGACCTCCTGATGCAGACTGCCAGGGAGAGGGGGGCTGATGTGCTGCTCATTAGTGAGCAGTACAAGTGGTCCGATAACTCTGCTTGGTATCAGGATGCATCAAGGAGGGCCGGCATCCTTGTTTGTAACCCTGATTTGGGCGTCGGGGACTTCCTGGAGACCGACGCAGGGTTCGTCTGGGAGGAGGTGGCGGATGTGCGTGTGTACAGCTGCTACTTCTCCCCCCGCGATCCCTTCGATGTCTTTGAGACCCAGATCCTCCTCCTTGAGGAAAGCCTCCGTGAGGCCATCGGGCGATCCCTCATAGGGGGTGACTTCAACAGTAAGTCGCCCGAGTGGGGTGAAGCCCGCCTAGATAGAAGGGGAATCTTGGTTGGCGAGATGGTCGCTAGGAACGAACTGATCGTCTTGAATCAGGGCGGGGAATTTACGTTCAGACGAGGAGCGGGGGGGTCAATAATTGATCTCACAATTGCCGCACCTCGCCTCGCTTCAAGGATAAGCGACTGGTCGGTCCTCGAGTTAATAACCTTGAGTGACCACCGGTGCATCGAATTCACACTAGAACAACGGTGTCAGGCGGTAGATAAGGGTAGGGGCGGCGAAGGAAGGAGCCCCTCCTGGAACAAGAGACGACTCAGCAGGAAAAGACTTCGCGAACACCTCGAAGAAACCAGGCTCATCGATGAGCTTGGTTGGGTCTGCCCTGCTGGGTCGTTTGAAGCTGCTGTGCGCTCGGTGAGGCAGAAGATGGTCGCGGCTTGCGACTACTCGATGTCTCGCCGTGAGCGCAGGCAAGCCAAGGGTTCGATGTACTGGTGGAACGACCAGTTGACAGCCTTACGTCGAGAATGCCTCGCAGCACGGCGAAAATTCACCCGTTCAAAGGGGGATGCTACGCTGCACGAGGCATGGAAAGGGGCAAAAACAGCTTTGAGGCGAGGCATAAAGAAAAGCCGACTTCAATGCTGGAAAGACTTGATCGGCGAGGTCGAGAAGAACCCATGGGGTCTCGCCTTCAAAATAGTCACCAAGAGATTGGTGGCTAGAAGAAAGACCCCGGGCCTGGATAATCCCGATCGAGTCCAGTACATTGTGCGTAGCTTGTTTCCACACGTGGAGCCGTTCCAAAGACAGGACCGAAGTTCCTGCGTGGTCCGGCGCGAAGAACTCTTCACTCTCGAAGAACTAAAGAGAGCGGGTGGAAGGCTTAAGGCAAATACAGCGCCGGGTATCGACGGGGTGCCGAACGAGACCCTCAAAGAGGTGATCGGGGCGTACCCAGAGATCCTCCTAGAAGCCTCCTGTCTTCGGGAGGGGAGGTTCTTCGCAGATTGGAAGAAGCAGAGGTTGGTCCTGCTGAGGAAGGGCAACAAACCTCTAGGGCTTCAGGCTCTCTTGGTCGGGGAGAACGGGCTCTCAGAAAACCAGTTCGGATTCAGGAAAGGCAGGTCCACTGTGGACGCCATCCAAGCTGTGGTTAACATCGCCACAAATGCAAGAAAAGGAACTGGTAAGCGTAAGGGATTCTGTGCGTTGATTAGCATTGACATACGCAATGCGTTCAATACCGCGAGATGGAACATCTGCATCGAGGCGATGGTGCGGAAAAAGGTTCCAGACTACCTGTTGCGAATGATAGATGACTATCTGAGCGACAGGTGGGTGATATATGAGGGCAACAAATGGTCTCTCAAGGAGGAGATGACATGTGGCGCCCCTCAAGGGTCGCGGGTGGGTCCACTCGTTTGGAACGTCATGTACGACGATTTCCTGCGCATAGACCTGCCTGCTGGAACGAGCATCGTCGGCTTCGCGGATGACGCACTTGTCGTGTGCGCCGCTGACGACGTCGGAATCCTAGAGCTGAGGATCAACGAAAGTCTGTGGCGAGCGAAGCGCTGGTTGGATGGCAGAGGTCTTAAAATGGCCCCTGAGAAAACCGAGGCTTTGCTCGTTACGGACAGGAGATCCTTCCAATACCCGAGGATCGTTCTCGGAGAGCATGAAGTCGAGTGGAAAACAAGCATTAAGTACCTTGGGGTGCAGCTGGATCGTAGGCTTAGCTTTGGCGAACACCTAAAGATCGCAGCCGCCAAAGCCATCCAATGTGGAGCAAACTTGGCCCGACTTATGCCAAACATTGGTGGACCCAGGGAAGCGAAAAGAAGATTGGTGGCGAGCGTGGTCCATTCGAAGCTGCTTTATGCAGCTCCGGTCTGGGCCAATGCCTTGCAAAACCATGCTATCCAGAAGAAGCTGTTCTCGGCGCAGAGACTTGTCGCGCTGAGAATAGTTTCGGCATATAGAACTATCTCGACGAGCGCTGTGCTGGTCCTGGCGCGCGTCCCGCCAATAGATTTATTGGCGGAGGAAAGGCAGGAAACCTTTCAGCTTCGCAAGGAGCTTACCTGCGCCGACCTGCAGGAAATCGCTCGCGCGAAGGAGGCCATCCGCAAGGATGGAAGGCGCAGACTCGTCGAGAAATGGCAGATGAGATGGCATGGTGAGCAGACAGGGAGATGGACCTACCGCCTGATCCCGGAGCTCGCCACCTGGCTGAACAGAAAGCACGGGGAAGTCGGCTTTTACTTGGCACAAGCGCTCTCGGGCCATGGCTGTTTTAACGCGTACCTGAGGCGCTTTAAGAAGAGAGACGAAGAGACGTGTTGCTACTGCGATTCCCCGGTGGATAACGCAGAGCACGCACTCTTCGTCCTCGGTCAGGCGGTGGGTTCCGAACTTACTCCTGACACGATGGTCCCCCTCATGCTCCAGTCTGAGCGGTTCTGGACGCTCATCGAGTCATTCGTCACACTTGTGATGAAGACGAGAGAACTTGATGGGCGTCGAGAGCGAAACAACGGGGAGGGCCAGTAGAAATCGCATCGGGGCCGGCACCCGCGGTCCTGCGTCTCGGGTAGACATACATTTGCTTACCTCGATGACATCGTGGTATGTACCACAACTTTCCAGGAACACATAGAAGTATTGGCAAAGGTGTTCCAGAAGTTATATGACGCCAGGCTAAAGCCCAACCCGGAAAAGTGCCAATTCTTCCGAGCCGAACTTAAGTATCTAGGGCATATTGTGGACAAGGACGGTCTCAGCACTGACCCAGAAAAGGTCGCAGCGATCAGGAATTTATCTCCCGCAAAGGATCTAAAAGAAGCACGCTGTTTCCTGGGGCTGATATCCTGGTATCGCCGATTTATTAAAGACGTCGCCCATATAGCCGCTCCTTAGCACCATCTGCTAAAGAAAAGGGTGAAATGGGAATAGACCATTTATCGCTAAAATGGTTGGGACAAATGGACAACCCGTCCGGCCGTCTCGCACGATGGGCAATGGAGATCAGCCAATAGGATTTCACCATAAAATACCGAAGAGGCAGCGACAATTTACTAGCCGACACTTTGTCTCGCCAACCAATACCTACCTGCGAAATTTCAAACCAGAAAGACTGGCACCACTGCCGAATGAAGATCGTCGAAGAAGGTCCAGAAGGACATCCAGAGTACACCATTAGAGATGGCAGGCTATACCGTCACATCCTCCATACTCTGGATTTCAACGACACAGATCCAGGCGATCAGTGGAAGGTATGCATACCTCGAGACGAACAGGCGAACATACTAAGAGAGGCACACGACGAACCAATGGCAGGTCATTTAGGGCTCGCCAAACCGAGCGTCAATCGATGGGTTCCCCCATAGTTGACTCTCGGTGGAAGTTGACACCCAGCGTCAAGTTCCGCTGACTGGGTGTTGCTCCAGCCGAAGCCAGGTGGTGATCGATGCACACTACTCCAGGAACTCACCGACACCGGTCCTCCTGGTTCGGCCACATCGAGCATCGATCGATGGGTTCCCCCATGATCGACTCTCGGTGAGAGCTGGCACCCAGCGTCAGCTTCCCTTGACTGGGTGCTGCTCAGGCTGCATCAGGACAACACAGACGATACTACTACCGTACCTAACCGAACCTAACCGAACCTAACCGTACCCAACCGTACCAAACCGAACCTAGCCGTTTCCCACCGTACCCAACCGAACCGCACACACCAAACCGGCGAACCCAGTTCTCACCGGGCAACGTAAACCTAACCTCACCGGACAAACATACCGACCGACCGATACACCAGAACCCTCGGTCCTCTGGATCCTACCATGGCCGAGGCCCTGCCCAGGACCGGGTCCCGTCAAATTACCGGTGACCGGGCCCGACCTGGGGAATTACCGACCGACCGACCCACCAGTACCCTCGGCCCTCTGGATACCACCATGGCCGAGGCACCGAGGGTGGGGCGCCAACGCTCAGATACCGCTGAGGGCGCCCCTCCCTAAACGACCGAGACTTGACATGACTGACTAAACGAGCAACCGCATGAAGGATTTGGGTGAACGCGCCCCCCGAGGGGAATCGGGCTACGACAACATATTGTAAACCGCCGATCTTTTAACCACTACGACCTTGTCTGTTTTATTTACAGAGATTATAAAAGTTCAACGACAAACCGGTCTACAAACAGAGAACCTATTAGGCCTGTGCTCGCGCACCCTCGTAACCTCGACACATACACACACACACACACGTACACAGTAAACTTGGACACTTACACCGGCACACCATTTGTTATTTTATATTCACCCTCACACCTACACACCATTCAAATTATTTATTTTCTTTTGTAATAGATTTAAGTTTTTTTGAATAAATTTTATATATTTTAATATTAAAACTCCGTTTTCGTTTAATACCATTCCCTACCCCCCACTCCTACCGAACCCTGGCTGACTGAAGCGTCTGGCAACCAGGGGGAAAGTAGGGATGTTACATGCTCTTCCAAAGTATGCAATTCCAATGAAATATTTTTCTTCATGTCAGGGTAATCTCATGATGTAATTTCTTATCCAAATTTAGATACAATTTATTTTATATTTAAACCCTTCATTTGTACAGGCATGGAATTTATTATACAATTAAACATCGGTAATTAAATGTTCACCATCTGTTGTTTCAGCTTTTTTCCAAGTGATTTAATTTTTATAAGAATAAATGAAATTTTTTATGTGCCTCCGGCGCGGAAACTCGTTTTTCTGCTACAGTTGAGAGTAGCACAATGTTGTGTATTCCGCTACAATGAAATGTAAAAATTGAACTGTGCAATTGAACCATACAGCGGAGCACAATCTTCTTCTTTTTCTTCTTCCTCTTCGTACAGCGTTAGCACCCTACTGACAAAACCTTGTACATTTGAACTGCGCATGCTCTATTACAACACTATTAAACTCTATTAAACTACTACACAACATCGATAAAATCAAAATGGCCGGGACTAGTCGCGAAATATCAAGTGTAATGACTAGCGCCGCAAACAACTACAATACTAGATTAGATTCGAGTGCACGCATAAAAACTCGTATACGCACCGAAGTCACATAAAATAGAATACGTGCCAATGCACACAATCGCTCGTCACGCAATAACCCTCATTGTGCGCCTAGGCACGTAATATACTATTATGTATATGTCGTATGTTGCCTACGAAATAACACTTTGAAAAAAAAATTTCTCAATTACGTAACACTTTTTAAAAACCTTTTTTTCAATACATAATTGTGATAAGAAGGTTTGGTTATTGAAAAAATAAAAAACTATATTTAATTTCGTATTGAAAATTTCACCTTCAATTTCTCTAGTATAAAATAAAATTTATAAAAATTCCTTTGGAATAAAATACTTCAAAAAGAACTTTTATTATACTTGACATCTTCTACATGACAATTTCAACAAATAAATGTAAATAAAATGTAGATTGTTTAAAAATGAAATAAATTATATCTTATTTTGGAAACGAAATTACACATTGAGGAATCTTTGGTATGAAGCAAAATTGACAATTATAATAATAAAATACATTTATTCATTTTTTTAAAAATCAAACCTTTAATTCACGATTATATAATGAAATTGTCATATAAAAGTTTCTAAGTATTCAAAAAAGTTTTTTGTTAGTATTTTATTATTATAATATTCGTCAATTTACTTCATAACAAAGAAATCTCAATATCTAATTTTGTGTATTAAAAAAAAACTTTCCAAAGTATCTTATTCGAACTGTTTTTTTAAAATTTGAATTCCATGATTTATTTTATCTTAATATGAAATATTGTCCACGTAATTTTCCAATTTCAAATCATTTATTTGCAAGGCTAACTCGATGTTTTGTTTTGAGACTTTAAACACTTATTAAATCATAAATTTTACTAAAAAATTATTTATCAAGTATCTTAATCACCCTAAAATTTAAAACATCTTTCAGATATTCACTTTTTGTAAATGTATATCAAAATATCTGAAAAATAAAGCTTATATCTTAAACTATTTATTTTGTTTGCCGTGTTTGGTTGTGTGAGGATCCACACGGGTCAGTGGTGGGGGCCGTTTACGTCCACGTTCTGCGAACACTGTATGTTTGCATGCTACAGAATTTGGGTGTGTTTGGCTCTGTACGGCAAGCGCATGCGCGCACGCATTAGCACACATACTACAGTCACTGCTACAGTGTGTTCAGAAGGTGGGAGCTGACGGCCCCCACCATAGATGCCACAAGCTCATGAAAAAAGATTATGAAATAACTTTTTTAATAAAGCAAAATTGAGACCTGAAAAAATAAGACTGGAAAAATATGCGTAAGTCCATATGTATGCGTAAGTATATGTTAATTAGCACATGTTTTATAAATTTATATTAATTGTAATCGATGGTTAAGTTGTTATCAAATCGGCAGGTTAAAGTCCTTCTACTTTTATATAAGATTAACTCTTGGTTACAATACAAATACTTGTTTCACATATTGAAAAGATGAATCATGTTATTTATTCAAAGGGTTTTAGATTATTTTCATTCATAATGCACTTTTTTCCATTAAGTACAACTACTTTGCTTATACATTTGTAATTTTGTAATTTTTTCGTAAGTTCCGTCAAATATCAATCAACTTTTAGGGGTTAGATTGCATAGCCAACTAAATAAATTCATTGTTATGTTTTGAAAAATCTTTCAAGCTTAAATCTAAATTATAATTATGTTTCTCTGGTCCTATAACACCATAAATAATTCTGTTTTCACATATTCCATCAATAGGTTTTTTAAGATATGAATATAATCAATTTTATCATTTGGACAATTTTAGAAACACTTCTCCTGGATTAAGCGATGAGTTGAGTTCAATATTTCATAATGTTGATTTTTATATGTGTATGTATAAAAACCTTTGATTTCGATCGTATAATTTAACAATAGTGGATTCAGCACGAAATTTTCTAGTTTTCTAAATGATTTTTTTTTAAAATTCGTTTGTCCATTTTCTGCGCAGATATTTTCTTTTCAAGTGAAACATGAATTTTTAAACTGTCTTGGCAAAAGTACCCAAACTTTCCCTAAGGATTGCAAGGACATATCTAACCAAATTATCAACATGAGAGTGATCTTTAGTCTCTTTTAAACAACAAAAATCAAATATTATTGATAAGATCTTTTTATGATCATTATTTTTATACGTAAATTGTCAGAATGTGGTTTTGGGTTGCGATCACGAATTTATAAGAAAGACCTTGGGGACCGGTTTGCCGTCTCTACTTGTTATTCGGCTGTCAGTTTTTTTTTATCCTTCTGAGAACGGGGAAAGTCTGTAGGGATCTGCAAACATGATACTAACATAAACTGAATAGGCTATATTAATCCTTGTGAAAAAGTATGAATCATATATCATCTTTGTATGAATTGAAAAAAATGTCTAATACTAAATGGTTCATTAACTCGTAAAAATTCTTACGCAAACTGTATACTTGACGAATATTTTAAAACAATGGGGAGATTTTTAGTCTAAGATATAAATTTTCTCGTTAGTTTTTTAAAATGTATTTTGAGTTTTTCATTTAACGTTTAATTTCAGGAGCCATCTTTACAGGTATATAGTATATGATTGCAGACTGTTTTCAGTTAAACATTTTATATAAGCAATATTTAGAAAGTTATCGTCAGAAAACATTATTAGACTAATTTTTCTATGTTTAATACCAAACAAGTTTACACTGAAAATAATTTATGGTGATAGTATAGATTATCTTTTTGTATTTTTCCATTTCACAGGATATAGAAGTGATAAGAAATTAAGAAATTCATTATTAAATTTTCAAATATGATAAATTGCAGATTCTTTATAACTAAAAAAAAATTTACTATTTTGTTAAATAAACCGAGATACTTGTTTCAGTTGTACAAAATTTGGTTAGATAAACTAAAATATTTGTTTAATTTAACCAATTCAAATCCATCAAATTATCATTGGTTAAATAAAACGAATACCTTGGTTAATAAACCAAAAATTTGATCAGCCTTTAATAAACAAATTCTTTATTTGATAAAATTAAATTTTTGTTGAATTAACCAAGTATTTTTCAGAATGGATTATATTTTCAAAACTATATAATAAATTTATGAAGAATAATTTGTGAGTGAAGAAGATAAGTTTTATTTAAATTCTTATTGAATGTATTTATTATATTAAGTAATCGCAATAAATTACATTTAAGTAAAACAAATTAATTACAAGGAGTTGCATTCGTGTAATCATAAGAATTTAAAAATAATGATTTTTGTTGAATTAACCAAGTATTTTTCTGAATGAATTATATTTTTAAAACTATAATATATTTATGAAGAATAATTTGTGAGTGAAGAAGATTTCTTATTGAATGCATTTATCCATATTAAGTAATTGCAATTAATTACATTTAAGTAAAACAAATTAATGAACAATGTCAACAATTGCTGGAAATTATCAAGAATTCAAAATACAAAATTTTATAATTTCAGAATTTCCATTTTACACAGAATTTGTAAATAATTGTGGGAAATTCCAAAAATTACAAGGAGTTGCATTCGTGTAATAATAAGAATTTAAAAATAATTAACAAAGGTTCAGGGTAAATTACGAATATTGTTTATGCATTTTTAAAAATTACTTGTTCGGCTTTTGAAATGAAATCTACCATCAGTGACTTTAACTTGTCTGGTACATCTAGTGTTAAAAAATTCAAATGAATTACAACTAAATTAAGAAGCAAGCAAACATTCATTAATTTATTATACATAATTACAAACTTTTGTGAGGAACTAAAGTCTTTGCCAGTAGTTGTAAAGAATAGCTATAAAATTACATAATTATTCAAAATATTACAATTTTAAGCAAGTTAAAAAAGTTACAGGAGATTATGAAATGCAGAAGAAGTATATAAATACAGGTTTAAAGGCATTAAAATGATAAAACTTACGAAGAAGTGTTCGATCTCCACAAGGTACGTTAGCTGGAAGGTCGCAGAAATCTTTTTTCGGATTGTCATCCCTAAAGACAAGCCCATCCTTACAGAGTCTTTCTTCCGGTTGTCCATTTACACAAGCGTAATACAGGTCGCACTGTTCTGGATCTGGAAAAAAACCCTTATCTTCCGGGCATCGAAATTCGGCGCTAATCAGAGTAACGCAAACGGCAAATAGCATGAGGGTGAGTAGATGACGATAATTGAGCGTCATGGTTGTCGAAATCCTCAACATCCTGACTTTACACAACTTCTTCGGATTTGTTTCTTCTGGCCTGCGTGGGGCTATAAGACGTGACTGGACGTCCACCTGTCTCGACTCGCTCAACTGCGTTTCCACCATGATTGCAACATATTGCATTTCACAATCCCACCCCTTTCTCTGAAAATCATCTATCTCCCCTCTTACCTTATCACAGCTCAATATCCAGACCACTCTCGTTGAGTCTAGCTACTCGTAAATATATAGATACAGTGAATAGGTGAGAGTGAACGAATTAACATACTACATGACTTTCTTCTTAGCAAAGATGAACAGAAGCATTTGAAAATTAATTAGAATAAAACGATTGATGCCCATGCCCCAGTCCTTGCATAGATAAGCACATTATTCTAGAAATTAAAAACATTTAATATATTTTTAGGTGAAAGGTAATATCGCGATAGTTAATGAATCAATCTTTTTCACTGATATTTGAAAAAATCTAGCGTGAAAAAAATATTTATATCCTAATCCAACTATCACTTTAATTTTGATATCATCAGATACTGCAATCCCAGGAAATTTATTAACCTTTATCAAATCTTTCAAGATTAAAAAAGTTTTGTAGGAGTTACAAGAAATTATAAATTTTACAGAAGTTAATAATTCGAATTCAAAACATCATTAACAAATGACAAAGATTTTGTGATATATTTGAACAGGATTTCAATGTAACAATAAAATCTACTTGAAATTCCAGTAATCCCCCTAACCCGTGTTGTTTATTTAACACTAGATTTACGAGTGTTGATTATATACCTATTTTTACTGAATTAAGCCAATTTGACTCATACAACAAAATTGAAGCTTTTTGCAAAAAAACGGTTCCAACTAAATTGAAATAAAAGATTTATTATTAAAAACTTCATGGAAAACATTTTTCAGTTTTATATATATGTAGCAATAGAATTTTAAATGAGTCAAATTGGCTCAGTCCGTAAATCTAGTGTTAACCAGCAAAAATCAGTAGCAAAATATTCCTGATTTAGTGTAAAATATTTATTTCACAAATAATTTTACAGGTTTATATACGAAAAATTTTAGGGGATTGTGATTTGAAACTTGTGTTCATTATTACTAAATGAAGAAAACTATTGAAAAAGTTGAAAATGGACTTTTTGCAAACAAATCCATTTTTCGGCTCCCCAGTAAGAAAAAAATCGTGTTTTACTTATATAGTAGGCATCAGAATGTTCAAAAGATTTGAAAATTAATTATCTCCTTTTGAAAATCACCATTAAAACTTTATTTTCTGATAAATTTTGTTGTTTTATTTTTTGTACAACTTTCAACTCATCCGCTTCAGCCATAAAAGATAATTTAAGATCTTCCAAGAAAATTCACCGCAAATTAAGGTAAAGAAAGCAGAACTAATTCGACAGAATTTAGTTTTCTCAAGATTACTGGATGCAATAAAGTGTCCTATGTGAACCAAAAGGAGAGCGAGGAATTATTAGCAAACGTTATAATACAAAACTCCGAGAGAAAGCCTTTAGTGATTTGCGTGGCTGCTCAAAGCAAAAGCCAAGGTCTCTCTCTCTCTATCTCTCTGAAGAAATTGATCTTTGGTTTAACTCTCTGATCCAGTTTTAAGTTTAACGACATAAATAATGCAACCACAAAGTTGAACACTAACAAGGCTTTTTTACGTGGAAATAGATTTGCACTTTTATTCATTTATGTTCAAACTAGTGTTCTTTATATGTTGAAATGAAGTGAAAATAAGCTATAGCAATTACAAATATATTTTAATTCATTTCTCTCTGCCGAGAGTAACTGTTGAATTTAATTTCGATAAATATAATGTTTATATTAATTGATAATGAACCATTGGTGTGAAAAGGTAATTTATTTTAAAAATGTACAAGATTAAATTCGTTTTTACACTTTAGCTAATCAGTAGTAGAGGTATAATTAGGTGGTTTTGGAATCCCAATGCGAGACAGTTGTCATGACAACGTCTTCAAGGTTTTTTTCCATCGTCTTTATACCAGTCCTCACTGAAAAATAGTCCCAAAAATTATGTAGCTTGTATTGGAATTCAAATGGAATATAGTAATATATTCAACTTGTTTTAAGAATTTCCAGAAATTAAAGTGATATTTAGTGCAAAATTTAACTTACCAGCCGGGCACATTTTCAGGTGCATCACACCTTTGCGCTACGTCATTGTAAACAGTACCTTCACTGCAGCCCTGCTCACGTGGTGTCACTCCATTAAGGCAAACGTAAAATTTTTGACAGTCTTCTGGATGGGCAAATTTCGGATGATCTACTGTCATTCCTCTTGTGTCGAGTTGATTTTCTTTCGGACATTCAAATCCATCCTTGAGCTTTTTGTCCACAGCTCCACAACCCTAAAACAATTATTACACTTTTTGTTCTGCTTTCAATCTATTTTATATATTTATTTTCCATTTATTGGAATTGAATTATTGTTTTGTTAATATGAAAGAAATTACCTCACGCCCTGCACTGTCTGGCCAAACACAAGTGCCACTATATTCGTCAAAGTGAAGACCAGTTGTGCAGGTTATTGAGATTGATTCTCCATCAATACAATTGAAAAATATGTTACAGACAGATGGGTCTGGATGAGCGAAAAATCCATTGCGTCTAGGACAATTTTTTGTTGGCTGAGGTGGTTCTAAAAAATTATTATAGATAATTATAATTAATTCAGTGAAAATAAAAGTTCAAATTCCATTCCAATTAAACTTTTGTACAAAAAAAGAAATTCTTACGAAGCTCAAGTCTGTCCCCACAATCAACATTAAAAACATGGTCACATTTATTAATTTTTCGATTTAGTGGATCAAAAACAAGTCCATCAGGACAGTATTTTTCTTTTGCAACTCCGTCTATACAGTCGTAAAATTTATCACACTGCCTTGGATCTTCAAATTGGCCATCGTTTTTTGGACAATTAAACGCCCCACCTACAATTAAATTGTTTTAATATTATACGTGATTCATTACTAGCTGTATAACACCAACACGTCTTTTTCGAATATGTAAAAGATTATTATTGAATAACAAAACAAGTTTCTCTCCAATTCAAGAAGTTTCATGAATCCTAATTTTTATATTTATGTGACTACAAATGTCGCCTGAATCGTAAAGATTGTGTAGGGTACTATTCTTATGTAAGTAGCTAAGAAATATAGTTCTGACCTTTACGATTTAGAAAGTTTAGACAAATATTCTACCCAAGTCCACATGAAATTATCAAACTCTTTTTTATTCATCAAACTTGTCCATTCTTCGTTTAAAAAAAATGTTAGATTGCGTAATTGTAAAGTTTCTCCGTAAGCAACAAAATTCACCGGGAAGAAGGAAAAGGTCTTTGAACTCGAAATTCCCGACAAGACATGGCGCCAGTAAAATTCACTTTCTCTACGTCTCGGCATATGTAAGGTAAACCTGAACATACGCAATAAAATGCATAATTGGAAAATATGACTAGCACCTATCTTATTTTAGAGCCCTTTCTTTCTTGATTTCGAGCTTCAGCGCTATGTGAGTTATTCTATTAAGTATTTTTCTCGATAAAAATTGTTTATACCAATTAATATTTTTGAGTCGCTCTTCGTTTATAAAAATCAAAAAATTCTGAAGTCAGTTAATTTTTTTTGTTATTGAGCTTCAAAGGTAGGCATAATAAGCGCAACCCCACTAAACTATATAAAAATCATATAATGCATAAAATACTATTTTCGTGAAAGCTTCATTTCACGACAAAATATCGCTATTGATTAATTGTTTATTAAATATTTTCTAATCAATTAAAAATACAATGCTTGGTGAAGTTAACTCACGTGTGACAGCGAAGATTGCTAATAAAGTCACAAGAAACACTTTAAACATTTTCGCAGCTCTTTTTTGTTCAATAAGACCTAAAATAATAAAATTTGGGTAGTTTTTAAAATTTCTTCAATCTAGAATTATTTTTAAACACTCTTTGGGGTAGCACCTCTTCACGAGAAACTGCAGTAACAGTGGACAACCACTGGGTATATTCTGTCGATCCCCACTTTCTTGACATTTCCCCACTTTTGCTTTCCTTTGATCAAAGCATCGTCGCCAAGAATCGCTTTATGGTACTATCTTCATTATCATTTTCATATTCCTTTCTCTTTATCCTTATATAGAAGAATTATAAAAAATTAATGAAGTAAATTTTAGTTGCTAATTTAGAATTAAATTAAGATATACCGTTTGTATTTGATATTAATTTACCATAAATAATACTTCTTTAGTGAAATTTACATTTTTTTCTGTGTAATATAAAAGATTGCTCAAAATTATTAAATTATTATAATCTATTAACTTTTGCTTGTGACATTATATTTTGTACTAATTTATAATCTTCTGTAAATTTTTCTACACCCTTCATAAAACTCTGTGACATTCTCTCATACTTTGCAATTTCTTGTGACTTCTATTTAATCCTTTGATTATTAAATGCCCACAAAAAAAGTGGTCTGAACTTTACATGTGACTAGGCTACTCTTGTGGATTTTGAGCCGCTGAATCCAAATCGGGTCTCAGAATTTTCCCTAGACATCACAATTTTCCCCTAGCCCAGGGAAAAAGTGTGAAATCTTGGAAGTTTCAAGCTCCGTTGAAGTAATATTTCTCCACGACAAAATTTATAAAACAATGAGGTTGCTACGTATTTCGAGTAGCTAAGTTCTAATCCGACATTAGAATTTTTCTACAGTACCTCAGAATTCTCCTAGCCTAGGGGAAAAAGTGTATAACTTAGCAAAATTCAAAATACTGAAAGATATCAGCTTTTTCGTGCAAAATTAAAACCTCCGTGAAACCTCACGTTTTGCTAAAAGTTCTCCTAGGCTAAGGGAATTATCGAAACTCGAAATACGCAGAAACCGCATTGTTTTATTAACTTTCTCGTGGATAAATATTACTATAACAGAACCCGAAACTTCCAAGATTTCACACTTTTTTCCTAGGCTAGGGGAAAATTGTGTGGTCTATGGGAAATTCTGAGACCGGATTCGGATTCAGCGGCTCAAAATCCACAAGAGTAGCCTAGTCACATGTAAATTTCAGACCACTTTTTTTGTTTTAATGTTCATTATATTCATTATATATCAAAAACTATAACTTATATCAAACCAAAAAGAAGTTTTCGCCATATTTTTTTTAAAAATCAATTCTATTTCAAGTATAGTGCGTAACTTAAACATGTGAAATTGGTTGCTCAAACTTCATCTTGCTATGGTTGCTCAATACTTATCATATTTCAGCAAGGGTACCTTTGCAATAGATATTTTAGGCCACACCTACCTGCGCTTTCTGTCAAGCAAACGTTGCAAGTCAATTTTTGCTCAAGTAGGATAATTTCTTGTAACCATAACGAGGCAAAACGTTGATGAAACGTTATACTTTCCGAGCATGAAGGGATTGTTGCTTGAGATACATGAATTTTATGCCAGGATAGCAAAATTCAAACCTACTACAAAAGAATGACAAGTGTTCTTGCTCTTATAGTCAGATTTTTTTCTCTCTATATGAATGTAAAAGTAAATGTACATTAAATAATTAGCGGCATTAAACAGAATTTTCCTCAGTTCATTCAAATTGTATATACATATATATAGATTAAAATCCTGTCATTTAATTTCTAAATTTGTTTATTAGTAATGACCCAGTGGACATGGTGACATAGGACGTGTTTTGATAAAATAAACTTAAAATTATACAAGAGTGTTTCTGTTTTTCAATTTCTAAATAGTAGTAGACGGAGATGGTCTCGCGCCCTTTCTTCTGCTTGGGCTACTAGAAGGCTTTGGTTTTGGATTTTCCAATGCGTCCAATTCCTCGTCCGTCAACTGGCCCTTGTACCATTCTTTACTGGAATACAAATTCTAAAGTATTCTTAATTGTTTCAAAATTAGCTCCAAAATCAAACAAAACAGTACAATTTTCAAAGTTTGATTAATTTCACATTATAGTTGCATTAGAATTATTCTTAAATAGATATAACTCTCAAGTCTTGAAATTTAATCGATATTAATGATTAGTCATTGATCGGAATACATCACAAACGTTCATATAAGCATATGAAAAAAGCTGCCACTATCATTTCAAATAGAACTTTTCTCACCAAATAATCATATGAATCAGAATGCTGCAAATAGAGAAAGCATAGTATATGTGACTGGTTCCATGCAAAAAAAAAGGACTTATATTTACATTTACCTTCATTTGTCATTTTAATACGTGTTACACTAAAGTCAAATGCTTTATATAAACTATAATATTTTTCAAAATTAAAAAACATTTTCCTTTAATTAAATATTTTAAATCCGGTTATTAGGTCAATGAATATTCGTTTTACCTAATAACCGAACGCGTGTCCGGCGTTACATTGCACTGCTTTTTGAGGAGGAAAAAAAGAAGAGGCAGAGAAGAAAGAAGCTATACTAAAAAAAAACAAGAACAGAAAGAGAAAAAAGAAGCTGCATTAAAGGAAAAACAGCAACATAAAAAAAAGAGAAGCCACGTTAAAGGAAAATCAAAAGCAGGATTAAAAGAAAAAATCTTTGAAAAGAAAGAAAGAAGAATAAAACAAAAAACCAGCAAAAAAACGAAGAAGCAGAAGTGTTAAATGAATATTTCATTATGTAAATATAAAGCAAAGTTTATAGCAAAAAAATTGGAAAAATAAATTAAACTTATTCAATAGACCTCAAAAGAATGAAGTTCATTAACAATTCTATTTGTAAAATATTTTCAATATTTTTTTTATGAGCGTAGACCTAAAAAATGTTTCCGTAAATAGTTTCCAGTGTTTATTATGCTTAAAAAATATCAAATCCATATCAATCAAATCATAATATTCTATTGTCGGAGTATTGGTGTAGCGCTGTCCGTCTATTGGATCAATTCACTTTTTCCGTCCGGCAATTGGCTCCAGAGCATTATTTAATGAAGAGAATTATTAAAATGGATTATTCAGATTTAACGCAACTCTGGACTTTTTGTTATAGTAGGGAGGACACATACATCAAAATAATCGCGGCAATTCTTGATTCCACATCACATTTAGAACGATTAATACAAAAAATTGAATGACATTTCCTTAGACGTCCGGCTATTGGTGCTTTTACCTTGCGTATCAAGCATCGTTGTCAAACTCATTTGTTAATTTGTAGGCAATTGGATTTATGTGTATATGCAGAAGGATGACGAAAACTTTGAGCGACAATTATTATTGAAATATTATTAGTTATTTTTTAATTAATTTTCAAACATGAGGTTTTCAATTTTCATAAAGTAACGTTAGATGTATGCTTTATACATCAAATATACACTACCGTCGGAAAGTGTGCGCACGGTGCTTGTCATCGCTATTAAAAATCACTGCTGACTTTGAACCACGATATCTCAGTGAAAAAAAGAGATAGGACATTTATAAAAAAAACAGTTGGCAAGCTTATGAAATTCCACGTCTAGTAATGCTCAAAAAATATTTTTTTGACCTCTGAAAATAATACAGCACGCGAAGAGTTAAACAAAAATTCAAGATTTTCTCAAATTCTCTACCTCAACTTCAAATTTTTGCATGACCTAGGAAATTTTTTTTAAAAATCTGAAAATTATACGACATAAAGTCTAAAATTTCATCTTTAATTTAAGCCAAGAAAAATTGAGAAATATTCATGGGTACCCGATATACGATTAAAAATGTTCAATCGTATCTGAGTTGAATTTTAATCGACGATCACGGATCTCGGATCTCGGCCGGTTTGTTGCTCGCCTCCTTCGTTGAGGCAGGACCGAATAGGCCACGCACAAAGGTGGCGCTTAAGTGGAGCCCTCTTATATGTATTTTTGATTCTGTTCATTAGTAATTTTTATTTATAATTATTCTAAATTTTAAAAAATATTTATTGTTATTTGTGATAATTAAAAATGATTTAAATCCAACGAATAGAACTATTAACGAATAGAACAATGATATGTAAACATTTTTTATTTCTTAAAATTCTTATAAACTAGAACATTAATAAAAATTTTAATAGTCATTGTAAATATCAACTTAGAATCAAAGGAAAGGAAAGGAAAGAAAGGAAACACGTTCTTTTATCAAAGAACATATAAGAGAGCTCCACTTAAGCGCCACCTTTGTGCGTGGCCTATTCGGTCCTGCCTCAACGAAGGAGGCGAGCAACAAACCGGCCGAGATCCGAGATCCGTGATCGTCGATTAAAATTCAACTCAGATACGATTGAACATTTTTAATCGTATCTCGGGTACCCATGAATATTTTTCAAGTTTTCTTGGCTTAAATTAAAGATGAAATTTTAGACTTTATGTCGTATAATTTTCAGATTTTTAAAAAAAATTTCCTAGGTCATGCAAAAATTTGAAGTTGGGGTAGAGAATTTGAGAAAATCTTGAATTTTTGTTTAACTCTTCGCGTGCTGTATTATTTTCAGAGGTCAAAAAAATATTTTTTGAGCATTACTAGACGTGGAATTTCATAAGCTTGCCAACTGTTTTTTTTATAAATGTCCTATCTCTTTTTTTCACCGAGATATCGTGGTTCAAAGTCAGCAGTGATTTTTAATAGCGATGACAAGCACCGTGCGCACACTTTCCGACGGTAGTGTATCATCCCTGATTAATTTTATACTTTTAATATACTACAGTTTGCTTTTTATGCAAGAAGGTGACCTCTCTAAATCTGAATCAATTAGAGATTTTAACCCTTCGCAGGTACACGTATTTTTACTGGCACCGTGGGTACACGTGGCCCAAAAAGTCCAGGCACTTATTTATTCATGAAAAAGGTCTTCAAAAAATCTCTCAATATTCTTAAATACTCTTTGGGGATCCTATTTTATGTTCCAATAGGTTTTGCAGCAATTTGTTTAGCGATTGCTTATTTATAACAATTTATTCCGATGATAATATTTCACTTGAAAATTTCGTCATGTCCCTTTTGGGACACGTGTACCTACGATGGGTTAACTTTCTATATATTTGACAAAATATTCTGTGTGAAAAAAGGAAGTCAAAGCGTTCCTTTTTCCACAGAGAGTATTTTTCAAATATACACAATATGCTATACAGTTATTTTTCTCGAAATACACCTGTATGGACTTAGTCCTCTTCTTGCACGAAAAAATGCTCGTGTTTTTTTTTCAAACAAGATTTATGCAAGGAAATTTGGGATAAATTTTTAATTTTTCAAGAAAATCTGCAAGGATTAATTAAGTGATGTGCAGATTTTCTGGTGTAAATCATGTCTCAAAATACTATTAAGATTCTCCCGAAGATTTTTCCAATAAGCATAATTTGATTGAAATGAATCAATTCTTCTCATTTTAAAATTTGAGTGACTTGCCATTCTGGAATTTTTCTGGCCCAATCGCACTTGCCAGTGCTTTCATCAAAAGCCTGACCGACTTTGCAGCCACTTCTCCTTGGTATTTCTCCGTTGATGCAGACGTAAAAGTATTGGCAGTCCTCAGTGTCAGGATAACGGGGATGTGTAGCTGCAATTGACTCATGTACCACAGGACATGTGAAATTAAAAAGCTCTCTCGATCCACAGCCCTTCTTCTGAGCCTCATCGGGCCAATTGCAAATTCCAGTTTTTTCTGAAAAGACCAAGCCAGCAGGACATGTGATCATGTTAAATTTGCCCTCCACACAATAATAGAACGTGTCGCAAATGCTATTATCCTCGTGGGCAAAGTAACCATGCATTCGAGGACAGTGATAACTCGGTTGTGGCTTTTCTGAAATAAAAATTCAAATCATAAGGATAACTCAAACATTAATCTTCAAAAACAACATTACCCTAAAAAAGATTGCCTACGAAGAAAATTATGAATTCTTACGAAGTTTTGGCCTCTTGGTGCAGTCGATACCAAAAGGTAAATCACATTTTTCATGCTGAGGACTGAAATCATTGAAAACTAAGCCATCAGGACAGAGTTTTTCTGTGAATTTTCCATCTCTGCAATCGTAATATTTGTCGCATTGTTCTGCATCTGGGAAATATCCGTTGGGCTCTAGGCATTGATTTATCATTTCTTCAAGTTCCTTTCCTTCTGAAATTTGAGGCTTTCTTTGAACAGGGGTTGCTACTTTTCGGCGACCCTGTTCCGCAGCTTCCTGTTTCCTTGACAATGCATTCGCAACACCTGTAATTTTTTCAATTAGAAATATTCGGACAAATTTTAAATTGTTATGTTCACTTGAAACTTTTGATTTATTCCAGATTTTTTCACTGTCGCATGTACAATTCTTGTTTTCTGTGTTGTGTATTTTCAAAATATGAGTTTTACAATTGGTGAATTCCAAATCATTATTGCGCCTAAGAAATTTATGTGAAATCTAAATCCTGTTTAAATTTTACAAATTTTATGTTATACACTCGTCAAGACTTTTGGCGTTTAAATCTTCATGAAATCAATTTAATTTAAAAAACTTAAGTGTAAAAGAAATGTCATTATAAATGAATTTAAAAAAAAATGATGAATGAAGAATTTATTAAACTTACAGAATCTATATAACTAGATTATGTGAAACTTTTAAATAAATTATATAAACTGTTAGACTAAAACAGAATTTGTCGTGAAAGTGTAAGATGAAAAAAAAAATGTTTTTCTCTGAATTGACTATAGTTTTTATACCTTAAAAGTAACGAAAGATTCAGATGAAATGGGAATAAAAATTATTATTGCAGTCACATGTCATCGACTTTTGGATAGGATTGAAATCGTAAAGAAATTCATTGACGAAATCAATAATTCCATTCACCTTTCGATAAAAGCTTCTACAAAAGTTGTCGAAATTCTCATTGTCTAGTCATATCCAAAAGTCGATGACAATCAAAGAAAGTTTAAACTGCTAATATTTTCCGTACAGTACGATGAATTTTTAAAATCACTAATTTATAAGTGGAATCCACTATTAAATACGCGGTTCATTATGCTATTTTGTATTTAGAGAGTATTAAAATAAACTGTAATTGTTTTTTTTATGTTTTTAATTGATTTTAATTATTAAATATAATAACGTGGAACATCAGTATGCTGAAAATTCAACAGGTTTCTGAAATTCTTCTTCTTCTTGTTTGTTCCTACGTGAATACGAGGGCTGTTTCAAGTCAGTACGTTGATTAGAAAATTTTTTACAGCCAGTTGAATTTAGTTTTTTATTGTTAAAACAAAAGCATGGAAAAAAGCGAGTTTCGCGTGCTTATTAAACATTATTTTCTACGACGAAAATCAATCAAAGAAACTAAAGAAAGGCTCGCTCGCTAAAGTTTGCTCCATCGCATGACATGGTTCATAAGTGGTTCACTAAATTTCGTTGTGACCGTATTAGCACAAGTGATGCTGCGCGTCCTGACCGTCTAAAAGAGGTGACTTCTCAAGAAATTATCGATAAAATCCACATCGTACTCAACGATCGTCGATTGAAACTCGCTTATTTCTATGGTTTTGTTTTAACAATGGAAAACTAAATTCAACTGGCTGTAAAAAATTTTCTAATCAACGTACTGACTTGAAAATTTGTATAGGCACTGATATTAGATGGTATTATCTTAGAGTAGTAACATACACTGAAAAAACAGTATAGCTAAGAGAACTATATTTTGGTCCTCAGAACCAGAAAATATTGCTATCAGACCAATGCTACGGTATGGTCCTCAGAACTATACGAGTATAGGTGAGACAGCTATACAAGTTTGTTGATATGACAATACCATGTATAGCGATCGTAAACAAAATATTATGCCATCGTTATCGCTCTTGTGAATTTTTGCGTGTGATAAAACAATACGCGATACGCAAAAATGATCTTTCAAAGAAAGAAAAAATGCTCCAAACAAATCGACAAACGCTTCGAAAAAATGACACTTCTTTCTCATTTTGAGGTTAGAAGCAATGTATAGGTCGCGCGGAAAACCAGTATAGTTGTCTCACCTATACCGCATGGGTCGAGACACTATATACCGGTATAGGTCGAACAGCTATACTGTTTTTTCCGTGTATTTACGATAACAGCACCATCTTTTGAGAAGTCACGGACGTATTGAACAGCCCTCGTAGATATAACTGCCCTTGTAGAAATAAATAATTGGAACCGATTGATCCGATTGACCCCATTTCAAAAACATCATTGAAACCGATTTATTACTCGGATTTAATCAGGCGAGACCATTTTGAATCCGATTAATAAATTGTTTTCAATGATGTTTTTTAAATGAGTTCAATCGGATCAATCAGTCCCAATTGGGTCCAATTATTTTTTTCTACAAGGGTGGTGGATCGAATCTTGCGATTCACGCTTTACTCAACTCTCGAGTGAAGCGTAGAGTAGAATAAACGGAAAGCTCTAATATTTTTGTGATAATATTAATACAATAATATTTACTCTACTCTTGCTCTAAATGCCTCATATGTGAATACTAGTAAATTTTACCAGTTTGGCCAGTATTTATTTGAGTAAAATGTCTATACCGTAAACTTGACTTGAGAAATAAAGTACACGAGATTGATATTGGTGACAAGTTATCCAAATAGTACTGACTTGCAGATTAATTAATTCTTCTAGTCCTCTCTCTATTCTTAACTGTCTTAAAATACAAACTTATATTTTATTGTTTTAATATCACAAAAACACCATGTAATAGAAACTTATTCAGATTGAATAATTTACTGAACGTATTTGTTTGCTACAAGGTTTTTAAAAGTTATAATCACTTATAAATTATAAACTTCAATCAATGTTCAGCACGTGCGTTTATCCCGTGTGACGATTTTTTAAATGAAAACTACATGTTGAATATATAAAAAATATTGCCTTTCTTGATTTACAAATTAAATTGTATTTATTGGAAATCATGTCTCTTTGTATGAGATTTTGTATTTGGTATGCATTATTGTTTAAAGTTTATATTATACCAATAAAATTTCGAACGCTAAGAAGATTCAAACCCAAATCTATCTACTCAAATTTAACGCTTCGCATTCGGTAACGCTAACCGCTCGCCTAATATAAAATTGAAATTCAGAAATGAATCCACCGTTTAAAGCTAGCTCTGAAATTTCGTCACTACATTTATTATAATTATTATAAATAAATATTTTACATTAAGAGGGGAACCTGGTTTAGAGGGTAAAAAAAATCAATTTTTTTAAAGTCATCTCACTTTTGGCTCAAAATGAGTTTTACGAAGAAGTTGAAGGACTAATGTATGGAGCAGAAATAGCAGACTAGCATTTGATGTCGGTGAATTTGAAATACATAATTAACTTTTGGAAAAAACTTTGAACGCGATTTTCCCGAAACAGCGTTTTCCTGCACTGCGTACACGATTAAGAATGTTTTAATTGCCGCATTTTTATAAGTGATAGCTCTTTTTAGAGTAGAAAGTATAAGCTTCTACGAGAACCTAAAAAATCACATAAAATTTTTTTTTTAATGACTATTTTTTGTTAATTATCTCAAAATTTCGTCAGTAAAACGCGAATTTTTTTTAAACACTCATAAAATTTGCAATTTTTAACATTTCAATAAATGTCTTAGGTTTAAGTATAAGATGAACTCCTAAAGTGCAAAAAAAATTTGGTTTTAATGTTTCATATAAAAAGGACGATCGCTATAATGTACGCAGTGGTGAATCTTCAAGCGAGTAGTGTCCCAAACAAATACAAATTTTTATTGCTAAACATTATCGAATAAAATAAAAATAAATTGTTTCTGCAAGATTTGTGTATCTATGACCTACTTCAACAGTACTTGAAACATTTCATAAGTTAGGCAGCCTGAAAAACTGTGCCGAATATCATGCAATTTTCGGCGTTCTAAACCAGGTTCCCCCCTTGAGCTGTTTATATTGAGAAGAAAACAAGAGGTTGAAAGAAACCTAATTTTTCGAATATACATTGTAAAAACTACGTATAATATACATCAATTATACTACTAGCGATGTTCATTTAGATGAATTTCAACTATGAACCATTCGAAACGAAATATAGCTAAAAATTAAAATTGTCGGATAAACTTAATTATGTTAATATATTAAAATAAACTGAGGGAATAAAAATAAAAGATCGAAAATAATTCTCAGTGGCATAACAAGTCTGAGAAAGTTGGATTGACTTTCTTCCTTAGTAATGCATTCTTATGAAGGTCAAGCGAGTGGTAGAGTGGTAGGAGTAGAGGGGGAAGAACTTACCAATGCAAAGAAGACAAAGGAATTCTGTCTTCATCCTGATGAGAAAAAGGAGAATGAGTACTTTCTTGGTTCCTATGCAACAGGTGAGACAAACTGATAGTGATACACCAGCAAAGCAAGTTAATGACTAGAGGCTACTGGAACATCTGCGGGGTTTTCTGTGCCTTATATGTCTCCCCACTTTTGGTCAGAAGGCACCAATGGGTTACGCCCGCATCTAAGGAGGGCTGTTGCTCTTTTGCATAGTAGCACCACTTAAACAAGAAACATGATATTGTTACAATTTTATATATATGGCGTGTTCCATGCCAAATCGGACGGGTTCAGGACTCTAGGTTTCGGATTTACTTGAAATTTTAAGGATTATAGACTAACATAAATAATGCAGAAACCCAAAATTTGAGATTTTTTCATTTTAACTCCAAATTTAATAACGAAAAAAATTTTTTTTTTTCAAATAAATTGATTTTTTGAGAAAACGTCATTTTTAAAAAATCTGAAAAAATTCATAGTAATAGCCCGTAGTATTACGCAAATTTAAGGTATATAATTAAGGTGCGCACTCAAAAATTGTGCAAAATATAATTTCTTTTGTAAAGTGATGCGCGTGGAATCACGATCTTTGATCGACGGCGTCGAGCGCAACTTCGACTAATGCTCTATTACTGTCTACTTTTTCGAGAACGTTATTATCAAAAAATGATGGGAAGTGATTATTGCTTTATGATCGCTTTATGCTCATAACATATGCTTTGGCACTCAGAAGAGGGGAGGTTTCAGTGGGAACACATACACAAATATTATTATCATACCTTATTTAAGTACACTATTTATAATCGCATACGCTTGAAATTAAATTTCAGAATTCGCTTTTGGGTCCGAACCCTCTAACTCTACCTATAACTACATTAACTAAACGCATTCCTAACGCCTAAAGCCTCTCGGCTATTCTCGCTTGCCACATTCCGAAATAAATGTGGCTTATAAGCCACTACTGAGTTGGGCAGACTTGGATTCGAGTCTACGAAGCTATTCGGATAACGTCGGAAGCACTCGGACGACATTCTAAAATGAATTATACAAAAACCGAAAATGAATGTTTTGATTTTTGCTGCTCGTCCCAAGGTTTCTGGCAAGTTCATATTCATATGAATTTTTCAAATAAGGTTTCTAGGTTATAATATTCATTGTTCGACTTATTAAATTTATTTTTAGAAAAGTTAGTAATCATAATATCATTTGTTAGTACTCTTTATTTTTCGAATGGAGATTCATAATATTTGGTATTTAAAATACTAATTTTTCTTCTACACGTTTTAAAGACTGTTATGACTATATTGAATTTCGATGCCATAATATGAATAAATGTAATAAAACCTCGGGTTTCCTCATTTTAAAACACTATTGTACTAAACCTTCATTCAATCTTATCATTTACTCTAACGAAAAGTTTATCAGTGTAGATTTATTATCTGCAGATGTTACGAATTATTTTCTGAAGATTATAAGAATGTAACATCTGGAGATTATGTTTAGTAATATCTTTATATATTAGATAAAGATTATAGATCATACGCTTTAACATATTTTATGTTACCGAATACTATCCTTACTTTTAACATCCAGGTTTTATGATCCATTTTTCTCAGTGTATGCAACATGTGCGTAAAATGCGGTTTTACACACCCGTGGTGATGACGTGCACGAGTGCAACGCGATCACCACAAGTGGGTGAACCGTACGCACGTGTTGCACACGATATTTTTTCTACACAGAGAAAAATGGATGTTTACAAGTAACATCTAGATGCTTAACTATGGGACAGCCATCTTATATGTTTAGATGTAATATCTAGATATTCAGCTGTAATCTCCAAGATGTTAAATTATGCAGAGATTAATATCTTGGATATTTGATATTTGAACATCTAGATATTACAATTGAACATATAAGATGGCTGTCCCATAGTTGAACATCCATTTTTCTCCGTGTACTAGAGGGTCATAAAGTGGATTTTATAGTCCCGTATGGGGCAAATAAATATATTTTATGACCCTTTCGTAGAAAAAAAAATGTGTCCGCTTCGCGGGCACATTCTCATCACGTGCTTCGCTCGCAAGTTTGAGCGTGCCTAGGGCGCGCGATTTGATCGTCGCGCTTCGCGCTCCGTTCTTCCTGGACCTCGCGCTTTTCGTTCGGTCTTGCGCTCTTCGCATACGTTTAAGTTTATTTCTTATAATTTAATACTGAAGCTCAAACCAATTTAATGATATTAAAGATGATGTAAATTAGTCATTTTCTCAAATTCACTAAGTTTCTTTTTCAGTTTAAGTGAAACAGGAAATTCAATTTACTTAAGGCTCAATTTTGATTGGATGTGGCTGGTTAACGAACTTGTCCTTATTTTTTCGGGTCCGATAAAGTGTACCAAAGCTCAATTTAATCTGATAATTCTGTCGAGAGTTATGCCGCACACGACCTACAGACAGACAGACAGACAGACAGACAGACAGACAGATGGACAGACAGACAGACAGACACTTTCGTAAAAACTTTCTTCTCAAAACGTAAAGATTTGATGAAAATTTCGAAAGTCATTTTTCATATAAAACCAATACCTTCTCATCCATGATGAGAATGTAAAAAACGTGTGCAGCACGGGAAAACATTTATTTTACTCGTGTGGTTGTTACCCTCGCTTTGCTCGGGCATCAAACTTCACACTCGCAAAATAAATATTTTTATCCCTAGTTGCACAATATAATATTTTGACTCAGTGTGCGTTGATATGGCTGTGTAAAAACGCATTTTACGCACGCTGTGTCAAAAAAAAAATTTTTATCATAAAAATAAATTTGTTCGTAAAAAATCCACGAACAAATTTTGTACGTAAGAAAGTATGGAAAGTATGGAGAGTATTTGCATCGTACGTTGATGAGAATGTGAGGAATCACAAGGACTCTGATTTTTCCACAATATTATCGTCTTCGAGGGATTCTTGGAATCGGATAGTCCAAGCAACAGGGGATTTGTTATGACATTATTTATTTCAGAAAATGGACTACGCCATCAGAAAAAAGGTAATTGTGTCATATTTTGGACAACGAAATATGATTTATAAATTTTTTATTAAAATTTAAGACCAAAAAATCGCACTTTTTTTAGTTTTTTGTTTGTAACATCAAATGTAATTATCCAATTTTAATAACATCAATTGAAGAGTTTTAGACAATTGAATTTTGAACAAAATAAGCCGTCGCTTGATCTGATTGGATAATTAGAAGCGGAGGAAATTCGGAAAAACCGGGAAATTTAGCTTTTGTCAAACAAATTAATATCTCAGTTATTTTTAACTTTTTTGATTGAGGATTGGTGGAAAAGTAGCAGACTTTATGCTCTTCAAATGTATAAAAAAATGGACACTTAAAGATAATACGTTTCCGCGCTATTGACACATTAATTTATTTAATGCGTTAATTGTAAAATGTCTGCTTGCAGCAGGGGTGGTCCAATTTTTATTTTGAAAACGGCTTTTAAAAATATAAATCAAGCACAACTGAACGTCACCCGAGTCGAACTATTGATTCTCTATTGATTCTCTAAGATGCTCCATTTTAGAGGACTTGAGAGAATCAAAAGAGGCGTATTAGCTGCTTAAATCAATGTAATTTTGATCCTCTGTTAATGCTCTTCTCCTGCAGATATTTCCGTTTCTGTACCTTAGAGGATCTTAAAGAGTAGCAACGAAGATTCTCCTTACCTCCTCTATGATTCTCCATTTTTAAAAGTATATAATTCCTAATGGCGTCAGGAATTAGCAACGGTTTATTATTATTTATATTTATCGTGTTGATTAAGAGAGAAACGAAAATATAGTACCAGACTTGGAAAATAATGAGGAATGTATCAAAGTATCAATGTCTGGTACATGTCGAATTTTGTTTTGAAAACATTAATTTTGAAAAATTTTATTTTTCGAAATAAAAATCCGAATGGTACCGGAGATTAATTTTTTACGCATCACATACCCTCAAATACCAGAATGAAAAGGGTTCAACAAGAGCGAGTCCTCGATTTTTCGAAAACTATTAGAGATTTTAAAACGTTTTTTTTTTTTAAATAAAAGTACTCTCGAAGGAATACGGCGCTACTATCTAATAGATAGTCCAGTACCCATCATTGTCCAGAATGGTTGGTCCAGAATCCAGTTGGTAATTCTTGCCATATCTTCCTGATTTTTTGCGAGAGCTGTTTCAGGGTGAAGACACGTTTTCCCGCAAGCTTCCTCTTTAAAACACTCCAGACATTTTCGATTAGATTCGCATCGGGGGACTGTGGTGGCCAGTCCAAAGTTGTGATGCCATTTTCTGTTTTCCAGGCGGTGCAGAGACGGCTTCGATGTTTCGGGTCGTTATTTTCTTGTAAGATTCAATCGGCCATATCGGCTCCAAGCATCTTTGTAGCAGACCTTACAAGACCACATTCATATATTTGGAGCATTTTCTGAGCATTCAAGTTCTCGGTGAAGAGCTCTAAACACCCAAAACCGCGCTATGAGAAGCATCCCCAAACATGGACCTTCACGGAGTGTTTTTTATTGGCTTTATAACGCTCAGCCCACTTCTTCACGAACGATTTCAACTTTTTGATGTATTTAGCAGCGGCTGTATAGGACATAAGTGGTCCCTTTGGATGGGTACACAAGAAGACCGCTTCTAAACGTTTCGCATACACAGAACTCATTATGACTCACGTCTGCTCTCTCCGATGATTCGAGCGCTACTGAATCGCCTTGGTAATTGCGCCGTAGTCCTTTAAATGTACTTTCATTAAAAAAAAAAAAAGTTCAAAAATCTCTAATAGTATCGAGAGAAGCAAAAGAGAATCAAAAGAGTATCAAGAGAAGCAAAAGAGAATCAAGAGAGTATAAAGAGAAGCAAAAGAGAATCAAAAGAGTATCAAGAGAAGCAAAAGAGAATCAAGAGAGTATCAAGAGAAGCAAAAGAGAATCAAGAGAGTATCTAGAGAAGCAAAAGAGAATCAAGAGAGTATCAAGAGAAGCAAAAGAGAATCAATAGTTCGACTCTGGCAATCTTGGTTTTTCGCTAAAATGTTGCAAAGTTCATTTAAAAAAGGCCTAAACATGACTCCAAACTCCTGAACGCAGCAAAGTGACAGTGGTTACTGAGTCACTTTGCTGCGTTCAGGCGTTTGAAGTCATGTTTAGGCCTTTTTTTATTGAACTTTGCACATTTTAGCGAAAAACCAAGATTGACGTTCCGTTGTGCTTAATTTATATTTTTAAAAGCCGTTTTCAAAATAAAAATCGGACCACCTCTGCGGCAAGCAGACATTTTACAATTAACGCATTAAATAAATTAAAGTGCCAATAGCGCGGAAACGTATTTTCTTAAAGTGTCCGTTTTTTATACATTGGAAGAGCATAAAGTCTGCTACTTTTCCACCAAACCTCAACTCAAAAAGTTAAAAATTAACTGAGATATTAATTTGTTTAACAAAAGCTAAATTTGCCGGTTATTCCGAATTTTTTCCGCTTCTAATTATTCAATCAGATCGAGCGACGGGAAATTTTGTTGGCGATTGAATTGTCTACAACTTTTCAATTGATGTCATCAAGATTGGATGATTACCTTTACTGTTATAAACAAAAAACTAAGAAAGTGCGATTTTTTGGTCTTAAATGTTAATAAAAAATTTATAAATCATATTTCGTTGTCCAAAACATGACACAATTACTTCATGACCAACCTTTCTTCTGATGGCGCAGTCCGTTTTCGGAAATAAATAATGCCCTAAATCATTCATAACAAATTCCCTGCTGCTTGGACTAGGAAGGTACCTGGATGCTGTGAGAAGGAAGATTTTGCGAGTCATTCGCCGATTTCTAATCATTTTAACAATTAAGAAAGAAAACATAAATGCTCTGGGAATGCCCTCAAACTGCTTGCATTCAAATTTGCGAGTATAATTTATTAAGAGGAAAATGAATTTTAAGCTCAGGCTTGATAAATTATTTATAGATTAGCACGTGATGATTTCTCTGTATTTTAATCTGTATCGAGCAGTGAAAAATCACGTAATATTCACTTACAGTTTTTGTTTTTGTATGGATTACAACAACGTTTCCTTTTTTGTCGAATCATGTCAACTGCTCTTTGAAAATAAACTCTGGTAGATTTTTCACGAACTAATTTATAATTCCTTAAATTTCAAGTAAATCGGAAACATGGAGTCCTGAACCTGTTCGATTTGGCATGGAACACACCATACATATATATATATATAATATATTGAATACGGATTATATATGAGATTAGTTCAAGAAAAAAAAAAATATACTCAGTACAATTTACATTAGAAACGGCTTAAAAAAATTATTTTTGAAGCATACACTTTTGTTAGAAAATAAATAGAAAGTAAAAAATAATAATAAATAAATAAAAAACGGAAGAACAAATAAAATAATTCAAGGTGTAATTAAAATATTATAAAAGAGAATTTTTTGAAATTATATTTATGGAATGTGCTATCAATTTCCCGTGCAGACATTGTACAATTAAATTGGGGTTCTGGCAACGCACTGACCAGATCTTCTAGTTTAATTAAAAATATTTAATTATGAGGTAAAGGATCGGGGTTCCAAATGTATATCAGTATTTTTTCTTCTACGAATATCAAAATTATTCTTTATATTTTTATTGTTAATGGTCCATAATACATTACACTAAAAATTTACCACTTAAAATTTGAAAATGATTTCAATGCTTATAGAAGGAAAAACACTGTTCTACATTTGGAACCCCGATCCACATTTGGTTTCTTCACCTTAATAGGGTAATAATGAGGAAGCAGTATAAAGGTGATTTCTCATTAGGGAAATCTCACAACACTGAGAAAAAAATTTATCCAACCAAACTTTTTTTGTTATCCTGACAAAATATTTTGTTGTCCCAACAAAAAATTTTGTTTAACCAACAAAATTTGTTTGATATAGCAAAATGTTTTGTTGGCACAACAAAAGATTTTTGTTAGCTAAATAATAACCAAATATTTTTGTTGATTTGACAAAACTGTTTTCTCAGTGAATGGTATTTTCATCATGAGACTCGCGCTTCACGCTCAATTTTCTGTATACATTTCTGTAACTTTCGAATAAAGTACATGATTAAGATAATTTATTTATTTCCAAATATTTCAATAAGGAAAAACAATTGTAGACTTTATTTAAGCAAACGATTTTGCATTTTAAGGAGGTTGGGTAGATCACTTGCGGGGCAGGCGGTGAGAGGGGTATGCCTATGCCTATACCACGGGCGTTCGGTAGTGTGACCAACCTTAGATAAAAAAATTATATGGTTTTTTTTACGCTATTTACGTATTGATGTGCAATAAAGTGTAGTGTAAATATCTTGTTTTAGTATTAAATACCAGCAAATTCATGTTTTATGTGAAATGAAGTTTATTTTTATCAACTTGAAGTTCTCTGAAATAACGAAAGACGTTGTCTTTCGTCTGCAACGTTGTGTTGTTTGAACTGGTTTTTTGTATGCATATAAATAATTATTCTATTTAAATATCAGCTCCTTTTTTAAAAAATTCTACCAGAGATCGATTTTTTTACATACAACCTTAAACAATATAATTAACCGAACACTGATTAGTCTGTAAGTATTTAAAAAATGTTCTTTAGTTCATGATAAGTTATTTTTTATATTTTTACATTCTCATCATGGATGAGAAGGTATTGGTTTTATGTGAAAAATGACTTTTGAAATTTTTATCAAATCTTTACGTTTTGAGACCCCCTGAGTCAGAAAAAACGGTTTTTACGAAAGTGTCTGTCTGTCTGTCTGTCTGTCCGTCTGTCTGTCTGCCTGTCTGCCTGTCTGTCTGTCTGTCTGTCTGTAGGTCGTGTGCGGCATAACTCTCGATAGAATTATCAGATTGAATTGACCTTTGGTACACTTTATCGGAGCCGAAAAAATAAGGACAAGTTCGTTACCCAGCCACATCCAATCAAAATTGAGGGATTGAGCACTACTTTTGTGTTTTTGAAAATAACTTTTTGAAAAAATCAAAAATTTGAACACTGGTTTTTGATAGTGCTCATAAATCTCTACAAATTACCCTGATAACATTTTTTGATTAAATCAAAATTAGAAATGTTACAGCATATTCAAATTCGAAAAAAGTCAATATCAAAATTCCATTTTCCAGTTAAATTATACGAGATACGAAAAAACGTTATGATACAATATTATTGAATACATAAAGACCTACAAATTTGAATTGTAACATTTTTTCATAAGATGCATATTTTTCTTTTTAATTAAAAAAAAGAACTATTGAAAATCCAAAATTCAATTTTTTAACAATAATATGTAAAATACGAAAAAAACGTAAAAATACAAAGTTGTTCGTTTCAAAAAGATCTACAAATTTTGTGTGACGCAGTTTCTGTTAAAACATATATTTTTCGTTTTAATTCCAAAAAATACGTTTAAAATTCAAAAATTTCATTTTTTAGACAAAATATGTGATTTACAAAAAAACGTTTATCTGGAAAATTGTTTGCCTAAATGAAGTTTACAAATTCTCATCGAGACATTTCGGGACAGGATGTATATTTTATGTTTTGATTTTTAATATTAAAAAAATTCAATTTTTTTCACCAAAATATGTGAGATACGAAATAAGCGTTGTTCTGTAAAATCGTTTCCTTAAATAAGTTCTAGGATTGTTTTTTCTTTTTGAGAGATTTGGAGAAAATAAATTATTTTAATCATGTAATTTATTAAAAAGTGACTGAAATGTATACAGAAAATCGAGCGCGAAGCGCGAGCGTCATGATGAGAATGTGTTCCTTAAGGCTGATAGAGCCTTAAGTAAATTGAATTTCCTGTTTAACTTAAATTCAAAGAGAAATAGAGTGACTTTGAGAAAATGTGTAATTCACATCATCTGTAATATAATTATAAAATTAGTTTGAGCTTCAGTATCAAATTATAAGAAATAAACTTCAATGTATGCGGAGAGCACAAGGCCGAGCGCGAAGCGCGAGGTCCAGAAAGAACGGAGCGCGCAGCGCGACGTTCAAAAATTCCGGATCGCGCAGCGCGACGATCGAGTTTTACGGAGCGCGAAGCGAGCTGCGCGCGAAGCGCGCGATGAGAATGTGCCCGCAAAGCGGGCAGATTTTTTATAATGAGATTGTTTGTACAGCGCTCTAATAAATAAAAGTGATTAAACATGTAATGTTTCATAAATACGTTGTTTATTTACAATGAATCCTGTGAATCTGTATTACTATTATAATATAGCAGATACCGCAGCGTTGCCACACTTCTTGATGACGGCTGACCGTTTGCCCCAAAATAACGAATATATTTTCTTCAAGTTGAATTATCTAAATAACTACATTGTAAGTGCACATTTTTTTTGTTTCAAAATATTCAGAAATATTCAAAGTTTATATTGCAACTGAGCTTCCAATGAGTTTATCATTTTTAACAAAAATATTGAAGGGAGATTGATGGACTTCAGTTTTCTCCCATAAGAACCCATGTATAAGAGGACTATTTTGACATTGATTTTCTCGAAAACTGCACTGTCAATCCTTTTAAAATTTTTACGTGATTTTCCTCTAATATTAAACAGTGGATTGTGAAAGTGTCAAAAGTTTTTAATCATCTTCATTCTACTACCCAACCTCCTTAACGCTTATTTCGTATCTCATATATTTTGATTAAAAAATGGAATTTTTTATTTTCAATAGTGCTTTTTAAAACCAAAACAAAAAATATACATCTTGTCAGAAATGTCCTTATGATAATTTGTCGACCTCATTCAGGCAAATAATTTTTTATCTTAAAAAAATGTTACGAGGATGATTGGTATAGATTTACGAGTACTTTTAGAAACCAATATTGCGATTTTTTATTTTTTCAAAAACACAAAAAATGCTCTTATTTTTACAATTTTAGTGGGATGAGACTGGTTTTGCGGAGTCAACGCACAGGTAGTCACGACCGCCGACCGTGTAAGTCGAGATAAAATAAGGGACTAACTTAAAAAAATTGATCAGTTTTTCCTAAATAGGATGCTGATTTTCAAAAGCGTTACACCCCTTTTCAGGCATTTACCAAGTTTACTAATCGTTGCCGTACAATTAAGAAGTGCTTTTGCGAAAATGTAAAGGTCGATTGATGGGTACACAGGGATTTCCAACTTCCATTCAGGTGTCAATTAGGTAGCCCATTAAATCCCAGGTCGGACTGGAACCTACACGGGAAAAAATAATTGAAAGCGCTTTATTAATAAAAACCTTTTATACATTATAAATAATAAATCTAGAAACGAGTTATATTTATAGTTAACATATATGAATAATTGTGTAAAACAACAATAGTTTTTGTATTGTTATGATCAGGCTATCCCTTACGATTAAAGGCTTCCGAATCTGCAGTTTCATCTGGAAACAATTTCATCGAAACATTGTTGAATTGTGCCCTGGACTTTTCAATCGCATAAATTTGTTTCAATAACGTTGAATAGTAGTTTTGCAATTGAGTGGCACAGTCCACAAAATTTAAATCGTCAAGATACATTTCGTGAAAAGTTTATCTCAATTGTGAAATTACAATTAACATCAGTAAAACAAATTTATACGATTGGAAGAAGCGTAAAAACAATTTAATGAAGTAATGATTAAATCGGTCTGAGATCAAATTACCGATTCAAATGTCTACTACACAACTAATAGACCAAGCAACAGGGAATTTGTTATGACATTATTTATTTCAGAAAACGGACTGCGCCATCAGAAGAGAGGTTGGTCATAGAGTAATTGTGTCATGTTTTGGACAACGAAATATGATTTATAAATTTTTTATTAACATTTAAGACCAAAAAATCGCACTTTTTTTAGTTTTTTGTTTATAAAATTAAAGTTAATTATCCAATCTTGATGACATTAATTGAAAAGTTGTAGAAAACTTAATTTCGACCAATATGAGTCGTCGCTTGATCTGATTGGATAATTAGAAGCGGAGAAAATTCGGAAAAATCGGGAAATTGAGCTTTTGTTAAACAAATTAATATTTCAGTTAATTTTTAACATTTCAGGTTGAGGTTTGGTGGAAAAGTAGCCGACTTTATGCTCTTCCAATGTATAAAAAACGGACACTTTAAGAAAATACGTTTCCCCTTATGGTTCTTTAATTTATTTAATGCGTTAATTGTAAAATGTCTGCTTGCCGCAGAGGTGGTCCGATTTTTATTTTGAAAATGGCTTTTAAAAATATAAATCAAGCACAATAGAACGTCAATCTTGGTTTTTCGCTAAAATGTTGCAAAGTTTATTAAAAAAAAGTCCAAACATGGCTCTAAACGCTTGAACGCAGCAAAGTGACAGTGGTGGGGGGAGAAGGTGAGTAGGCTCACTGTGTCACTTTGCTGCGTTCAAGCGTTTAGAGCCATGTTTGGACCTTTTTTTAATAAACTTTGCAACATTTTAGCGAAAAACCAAGATTGACATTCTGTTGTGCTTGATTTATATTTTTAAAAGCCATTTTCAAAATAAAAATCGGACCACCTCTGCGGCAAGCAGACATTTTACAATTAACGCATTAAATAAATTAAAGTGCCAATAGCGCGGAAACGTATTTTCTTAAAGTGTCCGTTTTTTATACAATTGAAGAGCATAAAGTCGGCTACTTTTCCACCGAACCTCAACCTGAAATGTTAAAAATTAACTGAAATATTAATTTGTTTAACAAAAGCTCAATTTCCCGATTTTTCCGAATTTTCTCCGCTTCTAATTATCCAATCAGATCAAGCGACGACTCATATTATTCGAAATTAAGTTTTCTACAACTTTTCAATTAATGTCATTAATATTGGGTATTTACCTTTAATGTTATAAACAAAAAACTAAAAAAAGTGCGATTTTTTTATCTTAAATGTTAATAAAAAATTTATAAATCGTATTTCGTTGTCCAAAACATGACACAATTACTCTATGACCAACCTCTCTTCTGATGGCACAGTCCGTTTTCTGAAATAAATAATTTCATGAATCATTCATTACAAATTCCCTGCTGCTTGGTCTATAAAGGAATAGTAGATTGTGTACCAAGGGTGGCATGGTGGCGATTGTGACGAGTGAGAAGTGTACCCGCCCGAGCGTAGCGAGGGCGGTATTCACACGAGTCACATCGCTACCATGTCGCTCGAGGTTCAAACGACGTTTTGTGTCCAAATTGGTGGAAAAAGTCGCGTTGCGTGCGAGTGCGTAGTTAGCCGCGGGCAGTCAAGTTTCGTGCGGTATGAACATTATCGCCCGTTGAAGCGGGCGGTATGAACATTATCGCCCTTTGAAGCGGGCGGTATGAACATTTCGCCCGATTTTGACGCCAAGGCACAATTGACTGCATGCCGCTCTACGCACAAGCATGCAATGCGACTTTTTCCGCCCGTTTGGACACAAAAAATTTTGAATCTGCAATTTCAAAATACGCAATTCACAGCGATTTAAACCTATTGCTTTTCGGTTCTTGGGATGAAAGATAGTATAGTATAGATAGTATGAATAAGGTATACATTTGAAAATTCCGTAGCATAGTAATCTGTATCTTTGGTCTAGTTACTTAAGGTAGTTGTCGTGCCAAAAATCAGTGTCTGGAAAAAGAAGTTTTTCTATGATTTCAAGACTGGTAATTATATCATCAGCCGTGTCATATGTAAGGAAAGACACTCGTTTTAATAAAAAGAGTGTCTTTCCTTACATATGACACGGCTGATGATATAATTACCAGTCTTTAAATCATAGAAAAACTTCTTTTTCCAGAGACTGATTTTTGGCACGACAACTACCTCAAGCTAATAAGGCATATAGTCATGTCTGTATTTAAAAAATTTTTTTTAGTATAAATTACCATTCGAGTGAAAATGGGAATGGAAATTCTTATTGTAGTCACTTGTTCGTGTGGTATCATGAAAAGAAAAATCTCTGTTCTAGCTAAATTAAATTTAGAATCCAGATTTGTTGCTTTTCTACTATTTCTCATTATTTGAACTCTAATATAAAGGGTTTCCCAATAGGGGTGATATGATTTTGAATGTGCCTATCGGGCTCATTTGAACTGAAATTTTTGACGTCTGCTGTCAGTTGTCATCAGTAAGGTTTGCCATTTAATCATGAGTAGTTTCACGCTTCCACAACGTTTGGAAATTGTCCAATTATTTTATCAAAATTCGAGAAGTTTTGTCGGTGTTCAAAGAGCATATCGTGCAAAATATGGTCGTCATTCTGCTCCATCCGCGCTCTCAATTCGTCGAATAATCGATAAGTTGGAGAGTGAATTTACTCTATTGGATACTAAGCCTAAAAATCGTATGCGTACCGCACGTTCTACACAGAATATAGCCGCCCTACAGGCCAGTATCGAGGAAAACCGTGAATTGTCCGTGCCACGCCGATCTCAGGAATTGGGCCTGTCCAGGATGACTACCTGGCGTATTTTGCGATTGGATCTTGGCCTGCATCCCTATAAGATGATTCTGGCCCAAGAACTGAAGCCTAATGACCATCGTTTGCGTCGGGAGTTCGCGGATTGGGCTCTGGAATCAATTGAAAATGATCCCAATTTTCATCAAAAAATCATCTTTTCTGATGAGGCGCATTTTTGGCTCAAGTCTCGGGGCACATTTGGCCGATATATTGTTTAAATCATAAATGGCATAGAATATCCAATATAATAAAAAAGATTTCGATCAATTCCGAATGAATATTCAGTGTTTTTTTTCAATTTCAAAACATATCACCCTTATTGGGAAACCCTTTATTTTTACACGAACTATTTCCACTTTATTGTTAGATAAACACAAAATTACATTGAATATTGATACCAACGCGTATATTATTTAGTACAATACTCTTAACGTGTTTAGAAGTATAAATTAAATACGAACTGTCATCTGACTGGACATACTTATTTAAAAAGCGATAACAATCAAAAAAAGTTTTGACAGCTAATTTTTCCCGTTATCGGCAAATGTTAACACTAGATTCCCGATCACCGACCTTAAAAACCTCCCTATACAATTTTAAGAGCGCATCAGTTGTATTTTTCCAAACGTCGTGCGCCATTTATAATCCGCCATTTTGTTTTCGGCAAATATAATATCAGATTCGTAATTAGTGACCTCAAAATTTCTTGAGTGCCAACGTTTTCAATAATAAGACAACATTTTCGACTTTTGACTAGATTTTTGTGATTTTACTTCATTGTAAACCGCTGGGATCTGGTTGAGATATTTACAATAAGTTGGCATTGATGTAAAAATAAATTCTCCAAAAGATTATATCCGAGAAATAATTTTGATGGGAGTTATGGGGGTTAGAAGAACCATGTAATAAGGAGTTTGTAATCGTACTGTAATCTCCAGGTGGTAGGCCCTGAGAACTACAATTACTGTAGGATAACTACAGGCGTTCATATCGACAGAAAAACTGTCTTACTTTTCTCATTTTGAATTTTGAACTCGAAATTGGGATATCAGCTAGTTTTCAAGTTTCAAGGTTTTAGATTTTTTTAGCTATGTTCTACCTTTTCTATCCTTCTAGAAATAGGACATGTTATACAAAATGAAAACACAAAAGCTGGGATGAGCAGATGGGAAGCAGAAGGGAAAGACGACAAAGGTCAAAATGTGGTGGAATTATGGAGAAACTGAGTACTAGAGGTAGAAAGAAGAGAGAGAGAAAGGAGATTGGAAGATCACCGTTTAACGAAGGGTATAGAAGTTGGAGAATGGAAAGGATGCCAAGATATTTGCAGGAGAAAAACAAGGGATCGTAACTAAAGACAATAGGGGTAACTGCGCCAGTATATGAATGCTTACCAGTGAGTGAATGGTCATAAAAGTTTACATGATAAATAAGATAAAAATAATTATAATCGTAATTGATAAACATTCATATTTAATTGAACACGTGAACTTTAAAGTGCACTAATTTTTTTTTGCTAAAAATTCTGGTTTCTTTCAGTAAACTCTCATAAAGATGTTACTGTTAGCCATACTCGCAAAAATAGTGAATTTCACGCATAACCGCACGAATGAAACAATTTTTGGAAAACCTATAAATAAATAACATGACGCGTTCAGGACTTGTCAATAAATCTATAATAAAAATAATTGATTATTGTAGTGTTGAAGATTGATTTCTGGCCTTAATGCTCCTTATATATTTCAATTTATTAATTTTTGTATCATTCATTCATTGGCATCATAAATTAGACTTGTGACCAGCGAATGAATACATTCAACTACTGGTAAACCAAAGCTCGACACGGTTGGGTACCACTAAGTGAATGCGCATGTCTTGAAGCCAGTGACATTCGAGGTTAGGAAACCTCATGGTTATCATACGGTCGGGCCGGCTAGTCATAGCTCTTAAGATGTAGCTTTAAATCTTATACTAAAATTAATATTTAAGTTTGTTATGTAAATAAAGCTATAATAGTTTACAATTATTATCAAGATTAGCAGATTTATATGTGAGCAATGGCAAAATTGACGAGACGAAAACAAACAAAAAGTAACAAGCAAGTACGAGAACATGTAACAAAAGCAAACAGTATTACAGATAGAAAGAAAAGGAAAGCCTGCCCACAGAAACGGTAATTGCATTTGTGCGAGAAAAATAAACGTATTACGTTGAAAATCGTGATATTGATTTGTGTTTACTTTTCCGCAGATTCTTATACTCCCAAGAAGCGCTAGAGCAAGCTATAGCTCTCGTTACAAACAAAACTTGTAGTTTAAATAAAGCTGCCAAGCAGTATGGGATTCCTGTGGAAACCTTGTTTAATAAAGTACATGGAATAAGTCCTTTGAAAAGACGAATGGGTCCAAGTACAGTTTTGACAGAAGAGGAAGAAAAAAGAATAAAACAATGGATATTGGATAAAGCTGAAATAGGTTATCCGATGCATCACATGATTGTGAGAGAGGCTGTCAAAAAAGTACTTGATAAAATAGGCAGGCCGAATCCATTTAAAAATAATATGCCTGGACTCAAATGGCTGAAGCTCTTTTTTAAAACGTCACCCAGAGATTAAGAATAAAAGAACAGAAATGTTGTCCCGTGTAAGGGCTGCTGTAACAGAAAAAGTAATCAGAGCTTGGTTTGAAGACGTAACTCAATATTTAAGTAAGGCTAATGCGTTGGATGTTTTGAGTGATCCTTCCAGAATTTATAATTTAGATGAGACTGGAGTGTGTTTATGCCCTAAGACAGGCAAACTTTTAGCTCCTGTAAAGCAGAAGAACGTTTACAGTATTTCTCCAGGCCAGAAACGGCAGCAACTAATCCTGGACAGGCCCAATTCCTGAGATCGGCGTGGCACGGACAATTCACGGTTTTCCTCGATACTGGCCTGTAGGGCGGCTATATTCTGTGTAGAACGTGCGGTACGCATACGATTTTTAGGCTTAGTATCCAATAGAGTAAATTCACTCTCCAACTTATCGATTATTCGACGAATTGAGAGCGCGGATGGAGCAGAATGACGACCATATTTTGCACGATATGCTCTTTGAACACCGACAAAACTTCTCGAATTTTGATAAAATAATTGGACAATTTCCAAACGTTGTGGAAGCGTGAAACTACTCATGATTAAATGGCAAACCTTACTGATGACAACTGACAGCAGACGTCAAAAATTTCAGTTCAAATGAGCCCGATAGGCACATTCAAAATCATATCACCCCTATTGGGAAACCCTTTATATTAGAGTTCAAATAATGAGAAATAGTAGAAAAGCAACAAATCTGGATTCTAAATTTAATTTAGCTAGAACAGAGATTTTTCTTTTCATGATACCACACGAACAAGTGACTACAATAAGAATTTCCATTCCCATTTTCACTCGAATGGTAATTTATACTAAAAAAAATTTTTTAAATACAGACATGACTATATGCCTTATTAGCTTGAGGTAGTTGTCGTGCCAAAAATCAGTCTCTGGAAAAAGAAGTTTTTCTATGATTTCAAGACTGGTAATTATATCATCAGCCGTGTCATATGTAAGGAAAGACACTCTTTTTATTAAAACGAGTGTCTTTCCTTACATATGACACGGCTGATGATATAATTACCAGTCTTGAAATCATAGAAAAACTGCCAGGAACGGCAGCAACTAACTGTGCTTTGTTGTTTCAGTGCTTGTGGTGTTAGTGTGCGACCAATGATTATGTACCCGTACAAGCGCAGCATACCTCATGAAATAATTAGTTCTGTACCTGATGGGTATAGTATTGGTCACAGTGAAACTGGATGGATGACTACTGCGTCTTTCTACGAGTACATAGTTAACTGCTCTTATCCTCAGTTGCTGGCAAATGGTGTAAATTTTCCAGTAATTTTATTTTTTGATGGTCACTCATCACACATTAGTATTGAATTACATGACTTCTGTGCTGAAAAACAAATTCTATTATACTGCTTCATTGCTCATGCATTCATAATGCAGCCTCTAGACGTTGGTTTTTTCAGGCCTCTCAAATTATGTTGGCGAAAAGCAGAGAAATCAAATAAAGTAATTACAAAAGTAAATTTTGCTCCAATATTTCATGATGCATTTACTAAAGTCTTGAAAAAGCCAGAAATTATTGAGAAAAGTTTTGAAAGGTCAGGTATTTATCCGTTCAACGCTGATAAAGTCGATTACTCCAAGTACATTACTTACAGAAGAGAAAATATTAAAAAATCTTTGTTACATGAAAGTGATACAGATGCAGTTGTGTGTGCAGCTCCAAACGCTGATATTGACTGTCAAATCCCTACAGAAATTTTAAAAGAATTTGAAGAACACCTTTTTTTAGGAACAGAACCAGCACAAGAAAAGATATTATTTTCAATTTAGAAAAGAATGAAACAACAATGTGAAAAACGAAATGATTTGAATGTGTCAAGTAAAGATATAAATGGTGATATGTTAGAGTCTATTGAAACTGCTGTGATTTTGATTTTTGATCACTCGTCGTTAGCTAATAATGTTAGTATAGAATTTATTGACTGTGAAGACATACCAAATAGTTACTCAGCAGAAGTAGGTATAGGTCATACAAATGCCACAGAAAATAGTGTCAATACACTAAATTTAGAAGAAAACGTTGATCAAAATATGCAAGTAAATTTAGAAAAAATTCTAAATACAGATAAACATACTAAAGAATTTTTGCAAGGAGAACATCTACCAAAAGAAATGCAAGTTATTATACAAACAGCTCGTGATGAAAAAGAAAGAGCTAGAGATGTGATTGATTTAGAATCTAATACTGTTGCTGTTGAGACAAAGTTGCCGTTAGATATTTCCAAAACAAAATTAACTTCTAAAACTACTAACACTCATTTTATACAGCATGAAGATGGGTCATTCATTGGGTCGCGAGCATTCACTCACTGGTTCATACCATTCAATTACTGGTCAACAGTGCTTTACAATATATTTTAATTTTTGACAAAATAATGAATAACTTTGAACGCATGAATTATTTTTAAATTGATGAAGTTAATGATAAAGGACCTAATGCCCATTAGCCAAACTGTTCACTTACTGGTGCGATTACCCCTAGCAAGATTTAGACTAGTTAATAAATGGACAGCAAGCCAATATTGGATGGAAGAAAAAAAAGTCATGTAGATTATGCGAGAGAGAAATAGAAACATCTACATAGGAACAGATGATAGGATTGAGGACTTAATGAGTGTGGAGGGATTGATTGATTGACTGGATGAAAAAAGTAAGATAGAAACGAATGGGAAAATGATAGAGGAGAATCGCACACACAAACGCACTTCATGTATCCCGGAAGGGAAGCATTATGTCAATAAAAAAAAAACAAAAAAAAAATGTGGCACTTCAATAAAATCGTTTAAGGCCTTCAAATGTAATGAAATGGAACTCATGGTTAACATGTTATTGATTTCAGTCCTAAAAGAAATGGCTTCTTTGTGAGTCCAATTTCAAACAGGTGGTGCAGTTAGCTATCATGGCTTTTTCTCGAAAGGAAATTGAAATTCGTTTACAGACTGAAGAAAAAAATTATCTAAAGTGACCAATTTGAAAGAAAATTCTTGTAATGACCAAAATATACCTCTAATTCCGTCCTTCACGAGTTGACGGTAACAATTTGTTCAACAATCGATTTGGTTGTTGTCTGCAAGATGATGTCGACTAAGATTTTTTGGCAGATTGTTACAACTGGGAACCCTGATTGCTGCTCGTCCATGCTGACCTCTGGTTTCTAACGAACAAGCCATTCGCGTTCAAAGATCCTGATAATTTTTTAGGGAATCGGTGGTTTAAGGGTCTTACTGATTTTTCCTAATGAGCTAACCTTATTGATTTTTTCCATCAAGTCATCCCCCAAACTGTAAATTCTTCGGAAAGTAATAAGGGAAAAAGAGAATTTATGGAGATGTTGTATATAAAAAGAGAGGGAACACATTCTATAAATTTGAGAACGGATTTGGTTAAGTACAATGGATGTTATGACAGCATGATAGGTTATCTTTAATGACGGTATTACTAGTAAATATCCTTGAGATTTCTAGATTCTGCGAAACGATTTAGAGTTTATTGAATTACCCTTGGAGTCTTTCAGGTGCTTGGGAGGGAGGGATGCTCGGGGTCTTGTTTCAGTTTCCTGTTGGCGTTCCGTGGAGGAGGGTCTGCGTCTCCATGGAGGGTGATAGGAGACAATTTTATTTAAATAATTAAATTTTTTGTAGTATTGCAGCTCTGAAGAGGGTGCTGGAAGAGCACCGAAACGTCGGCGATAATTTAAGTTTTATTTATGTAAATGGTGGTGGGTAATAAAAACAAAAGAGGACGAAAGAAAGAAAAAGAAGGAAGGGGTTTTGGAAGGTTGCCTTCTTTTTTCTTTCCTCCTTTTTTTGTTTGTTTTTCTCACGATTTGTTTTATGTTGAGGTGTGGTGCTTTTGTCAAAATTTGGTTGTGTTTTTTGTATTTTGGGGATTCGACTGTTAGAGTCCTTGAAATATTTTTTAATTGTGCTTTTGTTTGGATTCTGAGAGGAGTCCGGGTCAGTGGTGATACGGGTTCAGGTTTAAAATCTATTAGATTTATCCAGAATTGGCTTAACAGACTATCTGTAACCGGGAGCAATAAATACTCTTCTAGCAATTGTCTCCGGTTTATGAAGATGTGTCATCAATTTTCCAGCATCAATGAATATTTAAAAAGTTTTATAATATCGAGACCTTCATCTGAATTCTCGAGTAGCATATTTATGCCCTGACCCAGAGGGTCGACAGAGCTAAACCTGCAAAGCGTCGAGAATTCTGAAAATGTTTGTCTCTCTTCACTGACGACTTGCCCGTACACAGCAACATCACAGGATCCACTGAAAGAAATGCTTAGGATTTATCAGCCATATGAATATAGCTGAATGTTTTTAAGTAATTTAATAAAATATATTTGACAGTTAACCAAAAATATTGCTGCAATAGTATTTCATATGGTTGGAATACACATTCAGGCTGAACTCATACAAGCAAACCTTGGTTTTCGGTAAATCTCCAATATAATATAGGTCAAGGAACCACAATTATATCTGTATCGTCGAATTTTTTTTTCAGTGTTTATGAGATATTTTCTAATAAATCCTCTTTTTCTTTCTTAGGAACACGCGACCTGAGCCAGAAATCTATTAAACTAGACGTGATAGCAACAAATGGAATGCAGATTCGTGTTCGGCATTAAAAAGTATTCCGGAAATGATATGACGCATTCAGCAAGGACATGAATCATTTTTTTGATCAGTGCAGTTAGTCCTTTATTATATTCAGCAGTATTTTAAGGTCTCCCTTTTCGTAGATTGAGGTGACGGTAGATAAGCTGGTCAGTTCATCAATGTACAAATGGGGCCCGGGTATTGGGAATGTCACCTATGGGTGACAATGTCCCGGTAGATTGATTCCAGCTGCTTTGGAGTTAATATTTGTGGATGCATTCATTACTGTTTGAAAGGGTGTGAAATTGGATGCCTCATGTACTGACTTGATGTATGCGAACATGGCGAAAGGGAGCAATCGATCCCAATCGTTGGTCATCAGTATAATGCTTTATGTAATACGTCAATTATAACGGGTGACTTCCGCTGAAACGTCAAAGAAAAATAAAATGAAAGCGGACCCGAGGATTCGGGATTACCCCCGGTGTCACCGGTGTTACTTAGGCGGCTAGTAAAATGAGCATCTGGCGTCTCCCGAGGCGATATTTATAAAATTTGAAGACCTTGAAAATATTAAGCTTAGCATGCAAAAAAGAAAAGCAAAACTGAGCAAGGGTTCCGGCTAGGGCTGGATGGATTCGGGAGTTCGGATCAGGTAAGGTTTTTAGGTTAGGAAGGAAAACTTAACCTAAATATAGAGTTTTATTAAATCAGCTGGAAAGGCTAGCGGACGCGCATGAAGCTCAAGTTCGAGCGGGCGACTTGTCTTGTGAGGACGACGGCGCCAGGCAACCAATGAGCTGAAGCGTCTATCAGTCGGCTTGCCCCATTGGCTTAAAACGTCGAGGGATGCGTTTAAACTACGAAGAGTTCGTACTGCACAACACAGCAGTTACAAACAGACAATGCAAATATACAGTATATAATATAATATGTGATTATTCCAACTCGTCATGCCCTTTTCATATTAATCGTGATAATAATGGTGCAACGGTGTTGGAATCCATGGGTTGCAGCACGTGGTTAATAATGAAACAAACAAAAAAAGAAAATGGCCAGAAAAGAAAAGAAAATAAAAGAATTTTACAAGCAGCTCTCAGACTATCTTTGACAATTTCGTGTTTTATATAAAAAAAAGGTGGCTTAGGCTTGATCCTCTCGTTGTTGATCGAGGTAAAAGAATTTAACGTAATTTACCACGTTACACAATACATCATGGTTTCTTTCGAGAGATCCAATAGTTTGTGGTTGATATGCGGAAGTAGTTAATTGTTTCACATTAAACAGTCTTTCTAGGTGTTTCATTAACTTGCTTATAAAACTCCCTTCATTGTCCGTTAGGATGTATCCAGGCGCGCCGTGATGGGCAAAGAAAGTTTCTGCAACAGCGTGAGTAATAGTTGTCGTTTTTAAATCCGGTATAGGAACTGCAATGCAATACTTACTGTCATTATCCTGCATCGTCAGAATACGAGGTGTGTCCGAAAAGTATCCGATCTGCCTTCATATCTCCGCGTAGGTGCTATTCTTCGCCATCCATACCGTGGCATCCTTCGAAGTAGTTCCCATTTGATTGAACCACACGCTCCCAACGGTGCTTCCACATCTTAACCCTTCGTAGGTACACGTATTTTTACTGGCAGCATGGGTACACGTGGCCCGAAAAGTTTAGGCACTTATTTTTTCATGAAAAAGGTCTTCAAAAAATCTCTCAATATTCTGAAATACTCTTTGGGGATTCTATTTTATGTTGCAATAGGTTTTGCAGCAATTTGTTAAGTGATTGTTTATTTATAACAATTTATTCCGATGAAAATAGTTCACATGAAAATTTCGTCATGTCCCTTTTGGGATACGTGTACCTACGAAGGGTTAAAGCAGTTCTCGAACGCAGATTTTGGAACGGCCATCAGCTCGCGCATCGCATTGCTATGAATCGTCTCGATGTCGTCGAACCGCTTTCCTTTGAGCGCCATTTTTATTTTTGGGAACATCCAAAAGTCGCAGGGAGCTATGTCTGGACTGTACGGAGGCTGGTGAAGCTGTACAATCTTGTGTTTCGCCAAAAATTGGTGCACAAAGTTCGATGAAGGCGCTTACACGTTATCGTGATGAAGAAGCCAGTCACCGCTTGACCAGAAACGCGGTCGTTTTCTTCTCACGGCTTCACGCAATCTTTTCAGAACTTCAAAGTAATATTTTTTGTTGATCGTCTGACCTCTTGGAGCAAATTCATACTACACAATACCCTCACAATCGAAAAAAATAATCAACATTGACTTGACATGGCTCCGACTTTGACGTGCTCTTTTTAAACCGCCTGTACCACTCCTGTATCTGCGTTACAAAGGCCTTCTGTATCATTTTAATCTTCTCCGTATAACTCTTGCCGAGATTAAAGCAAAATTTGATGCAAATTCGTTGATCTGTTCTTTCTGTCATTTTCAACTGTAAAAAAATGCGACGAACGGAAAAAGCACGTTGGACATAAGCACACGCTGCGCGCGACCCAAGGCGTCCGACTGGTTCCCACGGCCTTCAGGGAGTTCGTGACGGACTACTGGTTACGCTCATACCCCGCAGAGGCCAATGGAGCGCTCTGGCGCGAAGATATGAACGCAGGTCGGATACTTTTCGGACACGACTCTAATGTGTGTTCCCGTTTGGGGTTGTTGGAAATTTTTAACAGTATCGAGCGACATCATAATATTTGCATGAATATTAGTAAAATGTGTACCTCAATGAGTGAAATGAGTGTCCGATTTTAAAAATCGATCAATAATTGACGAAGTTATGGAACTTTTTCTAGAAAAAACATTTTCGCGCTGTCACTCGGTCGAGTCAACTACTGGCACACACTAGCCGCCACAGCTGCAGCATCATTTTTTATGATATTGTGACACGTTTGTGATCATGTCTTTTGTCTTTATATTGACCCAGGTTTAAATCGTTATATTATTTTTGTATTGGCATTGGGTCAAATCATTTACATTAGGAATTAATGATTAAAACACATAATATAGATATGTAAAAACCGAAAAAGTCTTAAAGAGGTTGAGAGACATAAAAAGGCAAACATTTCGGCCACAAATGGGGCCGGGGATTTGATGTACTGGTGGAACGACCAGTTGTCCATCCTGCGTCGAAAGTGCCTTACAGCGCGGCGGAGTTTTACCCGCTCAAAGGGTGATCCTCTGCTGCGCGAGGCATGGAAAAAAGCAAAATCAGCTCTGAGGCAAGGCATAAAGAAAAGCCGACTTCAGTGCTGGAAAGACTTGATCGGAGAAGTCGAGAAGGATCCATGGGGTCTCGCCTTCAAAATAGTCACTAAGAGATTGGTGACTAGAAGAAAGACCCCGGGCCTGGATAATGCCGATCGAGTCAAGTACATCGTGCGAAGCTTGTTCCCGCATGTAGAGCCGTTCCAAAGACAGGACCGATGTTGCTGCGTGGTCCGGAGCGAAGAACTCTTCACTCTCGAAGAACTAAAGAGAGCGGGTGGAAGGCTCAATGCAAACACACCGCCGGGGAACGACGGGTTGCCGAACGAAATCCTCAAAGAGGTGATCGGGGTATACCCGGAGATCCTCCTAGAAGTCTTCAACTCCTGTCTTCGGGAGGGGAGGTTCTTCGCAGACTGGAAGAAGCAGAGGTTTTCCTGCTGAGGAAAGGCAACAAACCTCTAGGGGATGCCTCATCGTATAGGCCAATATGCTTATTGGATACGATGGGGAAACTTCTGGAGGAAATGATCCTACAAAGACTACAGGGTCACATGGTCCGCGAGAATGGTCTCTCGGAAAAACAGTTCGGCTTTCGGAAAGGCAGTGGTGGACATCGACACTAGAGCAAGAAGAGGAACTAGTAAGCGTAAGGGATTCTGTTGATCAGCATTGACATACGCAATGCGTTCAATACCGCGAGGTGGAATATCTGCATCGAGGCGATGGTCCACTCGTTTGGAACGTCATGTACGACGATTTCCTGCGCATGGACCTGCCTGCTGGAACGAGCATCATCGGCTTCGCGGATGACGCACTTGTCGTGTGCGCCGCTGAAGACCTCAAAATCCTGAAGCTGAGGATCAATGATAGTCTGTGGCAGGCAAAGTGTTGGTTGGATAGCAGATGCCTGAAAATGGCCCCTGAAAAGACCGAGGCCTTGCTGGTCACAGACAGGAGATCCTTCAAATACCCGAGGATCGTTCTCGGGGAACATGAAATCAAGTGGAAAAAGAGCATTAAGTACCTGGGTGTGCAGTTGGATCGAAGGCTTAGCTTCGGCGAACACCTGCAGATCGCGACTGCCAAAGCCATCCAATGTGGGGCCGCCCTGACTCAGCTCATGCCCAACATTGGTGGTCCTAGGGAAGCTAAGAGAAGGCTGGTGGCGAGCGTGGTAAATTCGAAGCTGCTTTATGCAGCTCCGATCTGGACAAGTGCCCTTAACAACCATGCTATCCTGAAGAAGCTGTTCTCGACACAGAGAGGTGTGGTGATGAGGATTGTCTCAGCATACCAAACTGTGTCAACGAGTGCTGTGCTGGTCCTGGCGAGTGTCCCGCCAATAGATTTATTGGCGGAGGAAAGGAAGGAGACCTTTCAGCTTCGCAAGGAGCTTACCTGCGCTGACCTGCAGGAAATCGCTCGCGCGAAGGAGGCCATCCGCAAGGATGGAAGGCGCAAACTCGTCGAGAAATGGCAGACGAGATGGCATGGTGACCAAACCGGAAGATGGACACACCGTCTGATCCCGGAGCTCGCCACCTGGCTGGATAGAAAGCACGGTCAAGTCGGCTTTTACACTCTTTGTCTGTGCCAGGTGGGGCGCGGAAAGGGAGGCTGTCGGTCAGGCAGTGGGCGCACAACTCACTCCTGACACGATGGTCTCTCTCATTCTCCAGTCTGAACAGATATGGATGCTTATCGAGTCATTCGTCACCCTGGTGATGAAGACGAGGGAGCTCGATGGGCGTGTAGAGCGCGGTAACAATGTGGGCCAGTAGAAATCGCATCGGGGCCTACACCCGCGGTCCTGCGTCTTGGGCGGACTTGGCTGTTCGCGTCGACCGGGGGAGGAATCTTCTTATTCCTTTCCTGGTTGGCGCGGCTAGCAGGCCTGCCTAACGGGCGTGTGCCCGCGGATGGGAGTCCCGGGCGAACGGACGACGGAAGAGTCGTACACGACTTCAAGCTGGAACCAACTGCCCGCGAAATTTAAAGCCGAAAGGCGGTTACGCGGGCGGTGTAATGGTTCGTGAGAGGGGGTTTAACGAATTTAATAGCGGGAGACAAACTTGTCAAGAGTAGTCGCTAAGAGTCGCAGGACAAGAGTGATTCAGGAAGTCGCGACGCCAGCAACTTTCCCGACCTGCCCCACGAGTCAAATGCGTGACCCAATCGCGGATCCGGAAGCAAGTCACATGTTACATTTCTACTAGACGACTAGGCAACCCTTGCCTAGTACAGTAATTGCCCCAGAATAAATAATCTATTTTCTTTAAGTGACGGGTAAAATTTACCACGTCACAATACAAAGCTGTAAACGTGCAAAAATTAATTATTTATATTAATAGTAGATTTTAATGTTTGTTTTTGTTTTCTTAGGTATAATAATTTATAGAAAAACGTGCAAGGAACTTATGCTAACTCCTGTTTGGCCGATCCGTGAAGAGTGTGATCGTAAAATTGCTTCTCCTCAAAGGCGCACACAAGAACCAAGTATAAGCAATGATATCTTTAAACAAAATAAACTTGTTCGAAACTTTTTTTTTATACACTAATTTTGTAAGGAAAAACACCACTATCCATAAGGGAGGCTTGCGACACCTTTGGGAAGTATGCACCTCACAGACATACGAACGCGGAAAAACCGAGTTTCTTGAGAGTAAAATTTTTAATTTTATTTTTATTTTTAATTTCCAATTTTTTCGATTCCTTTTAAGACACAGAGGCAGCAGATAGAATTAGCTGCACACTCTGTTCGGTGTCAAAAAGGAAACCGCTTTGGAAAGAGAGCAGTATAATTTAAAAACTAGCGTAAAGAATTAATATATACAGTGACCTCTCGTTGTGAAGGGTCAAGTTCCAAAACGCATAAACATACCTCATACACAGTCTATGTCCTGGCTACTCAAGACCCAAATACACTTGAGTCTTCGAAGACAGGTGAGAGAAAAGGAGGTTTAAGATATGGTTCAATAGAGGGGATTTTCGTTTTAGCAGCTATGCCCAGACCCATCCTAGGAGAGTCCTGTACTACGTTTATAAAAAGTTTTCGCCATTTTTTCCTCCTCAAAAAGAAAAAAGAAGTTTGTAACTCAGACATTTTATGCAGATTTCAAATTTTTAATCGATCATGACAAGTATAATATCAGTACTTTCAAAATATATATACTGTTTTCATCGTGCAGGAAAATCACGAGGAGATTTTTTCGAAACAATCTTATTTTTTTAACATTTTTCTCTTTTTTGCGGTTGTATGCTATTTTTGTTTGAAGCGAAAAAAGTACATTGAGGTATCAATATTCTCAAAGTGCTTTCGATTCCGAATGAAACTAGTGTGTTCTAATGAAAATTTATTGATAATTGTCCGAGTTTTGATACTTTTTGTTCATAAGAAAATTTTGATCTTGCCATCACTCCAACGAAATCGAACCTGTGAAGTAACCAATAGGCATAAAGTGAGGACAGTCTCAAGTATGAACGAAAAAACGTTGTTTTAGTTAATGTATTTATTAAATACATTTTACTTTGTTAATAGCATTTTTACTTTCGTTGAAATTGTTTGATCGATCTTTTACGATGATTAGTCGAATCGTCAGTTTCACGTTTGAGCGACCAGTAGTATTCAGTTAGCATTCTCACCTGGCTCTTTCTTTCGACAAAAACACTTGTTGATCATTAAGGTATTACACTGTGTGTAAATGCTGTGTATTTTGTGGAGGACAATAAATTTATTCTTTACATACATTCTTTACATTTATGTACCTTCTTTGATTTTGGCGACACTTAATTTAGAAAATACTGATTTCAGGCGTGAAAAAGTCTCACTGTCTTTGTCCAGTCGCTTGACAAATTTTTTCATGTAATCTAACTTCAAGTGTAATGCCGTTTAGTGCATCCTCCTTGCATTCCAAGTAGGATTGGCAGGGCTTTAAGGTCAGAGACAATCTACCATTGTTGTTTGTTGTAATTGATCAATCGTAGAATTCTTTCCATAGTTCAATATAACTCTTTCATATCAGTAGCGTTTGCTACTGGAAATGGTGGCAACTTATTTTCATTGTCTAATAATACCGCTTTAGGATCTGCAATATGCGTGAATCAAACGTGAATTCGAGAATTATGATTGAATTTTTTTATTAAACGTGTGACCGATACAATAATAACTTTTACATGAAACATACAGAAATAGTTGTTAATCTTCGACTGTCACGTCAAAGTTACATTCGACAATAGTCCACTGCATCAATCAGGACGCCAAACATCTCTGTTTATCTTGCTAACAGTTCCAAATCGCGCATGAAACCACGATAATCTTGATTTGACACTGCAGCTGCTGCTGTCTCCATATGTGCAGCCGCTGCACCGAAATTTTTACTGTCTACTTATTTCCGTAATTATATTTATAGGAGTTGCTAAATTAAAAAATGCATGATAATCACTACGGAAATTCGAAATTATATTATGTGCTTCTTCCCTGAGTCACCAATGGGAATTCAATTATATTGATTAATTAATTAATTTTAGATTACTGATTAGGTATGAGTCACAATATTTTTTTGAAATTATGAAAATATGTAATGAAATTAATACTAATACAATGTTATTAACCCTTTGTCCACTGGAATCGAAATACGAGGTATTTTGTTATACAAATTGTGGTATTAGCATGATTTTCGGCTGATAAACACGAATTTGATTTCCCATTGTCATAAAAAATTTTGTACGGCGAAAGAAGTCTCTGTCGCTCAGAGCGAAAAATTTGTTGAGTTTAATTATAATTTATGTGCCTCCAGCGCGAAAACTCGTTTTTACGCGACAGCTGAGAGTAGCGTAACGTTCTGTATTACGATACAGAGGAATGTAATGTAAAAATTGAACTGCGCATGCGCCTATTACGATACAGCGGAACGTAATATTCATCTTATTCTTCTTATCCTTCTTCTTCTTCGTACAGCGTTGGCACCGTACTGACAAAGCCTTGTACATTTTAACTGCGCATGCGTCTATTACAATACGCTATTACTACACAAGATAGAGAAAACCAAAATGGCCGGAAGTATTCGGGAAATGTCAAGTGAGATGGACGATAATCACGGCAATTTCGACATTTTCAGATTGGATTCAAGTGTACGCATAAAAACTCGTATATGCACCGAAGTCACATAAAAAAGAATATGTGACAATGCACACAATTCGGGTAATTACGAGACTGGCTTAAAATGCTCGCAGGACTGATAGCGCCTCGGCTTCGATCTCCTGCGTACATTGTCGCTCGTTGCGTAATAAGCCTCAATATGCGCCCAGGGAAATAATATTAAATTAATACAAAATAATATAATATTATTATTATTATTATTATTATTATTATTATTATTATTAATATTATTATTATTAATATTATTATTAATATATAATAATACAAAAAAATATTTCCATTTTGATTCTTTGAACGATTTAAATTTGAATTTATATACTTCGCAATCATACTTACTTATTATTCAATTGTATAATCGCTATTTAACGTTACACTTCACCCTATTCGACTTTTCGACAAAATTCAATTCGACAAATCTAAAATGTTAAAAGATTTACATACTCCAAAATGTTTGTGTAATATTTAGTTTCGAACCTGCAATAGATTCTTTTGTCATAAACCAAAAAACATATATCCATTTTGGTCGCTTGAACGATTTGAATTTGATTTTACATACTTCGCATTCATACTTTCTACTTATGTAATATCTTTTATAATCGTTACTTATCGCTATATTTCACGCTATTCAACTTTTCGACAAAATTTAATTCGACAAATCTAAAATGTTGAAAGATTTACATACTCCAAAATGTTTGTGTAATATTGAGTCATAAACTGAAAAAAATATTTCCATTTTGATTCTTTGAACGATTTAAATTTCAATTTATATACTTCGCAATCATACTTACTTATTATTTAATTGTATAATCGTTATTTATCGCTATATTTCACGCTATCCGACTCTTCGACAAAATTCAATTCGACAAATCTAAAATGTTAAAAGACTCACCTACTACAATATGTTTGTGTAAAATTGAGTTTAAAACCTGAAATAGTCATTTTTGCCATAAACTGAAAAACATATATCCATTTTGGTCGCTTGAACGAATTGCATTTGAATTTTTATACCTCGCATTCACAATTTCTACTTAGATAATATATTTTATAAACGTTATTTATCGTTATATTTCACGCTATTCGACTTTTCGACAAAATTTAATTCCACAAATCCAAAATGTTAAAAGACTCACATACTCCAAAATGTTTGTGTAATATTGAGTTTCGAACCTGAAATAGTGCTTTTTGTCATAAACTGAAAAACATATTTCCATTTTGATTCTTTGAACGATTTAAATTTCAATTTATATACTTCGCAATCATACTTGCTTATTATTTAATTGTATAATCGTTATTTATCGCTATATTTCACGCTATCCGACTCTTCGACAAAATTCAATTCGACAAATCTAAAATTTTAAAAGATTTACATACTCCAAAATGTTTGTGTAATATTGAGTTTCGAACAACGAATAGTCCTTTTTGTCATAAACTGAAAAACATATATCCATTTTGGTCGCTTGAACGAACTGCATTTAAATTTTTATACTTCGCATTCACAATTTCTACTTTTTTAATATCTTTTATAATCGTTATTTATCGTTATATTTCAGGCTATTCGACTTTTCGACTAAATTCAATTCGTTAATCTAAAATGTTAAAAGACTCACATACTCCAAAATGTTTGTGTAATATTGAGTTTCGAACCTGAAATAGTGCTTTTTGTCATAAACTGAAAAACATATTTCCATTTTGATTCTTTGAACGATTTAAATTTCAATTTATATACTTCGCAATCATACTTGCTTATTATTTAATTGTATAATCGTTATTTATCGCAATATTTCACGCTAACCGACTCTTCGACAAAATTCAATTCGATAAATCTAAAATGTTAAAAGATTTACATACTCCAAATAGTAATATTGAGTATTATATTACTCAAGTAATATTGAGTTTCGAACATGAAATAGTACTTTTTGTCATAAACTGAAAAAATATTTCCATTTTGATTCTTTCAACGATTTAGATTTGCATTTATACACTTCGCAATCATACTTGCTTATTATTTAATTGTATAGTCGCTATTTAACGTTACATTTCACGCTATCCGACTCTTCGACAAAATTCAATTCGACAAATCTAAAATTTTAAAAGATTTACATACTCCAAAATGTTTGTGTAATATTGAGTTTCGAACAACGAATAGTCCTTTTTGTCATAAACTGAAAAACATATTTCCATTTTGGTTCTTTGAACGATTTAAATTTGAATTTATATACTTTGCATTCAAATTTTCTACTTATGTAATATCTTTTGTACTCGTTATTTATCGCTATATTTCACGCTATTCGACTTTTCGACAAAATTTAATTCGACAAATGTAAAATGTTAAAAGATTTACATATATTTGATCGAAAAGTTGAATAGCGTGAAATATAATGATAAATAACACTTATGAAAGATATTGAATAAGTTGTAAGTATGAATGCGAAGTATATAAATTCAAATTTAAATCGCTCAAAGAACCAAAATGGAAATATGTATTTCAGTTTATGACAAAAAGACTATTTCAGGTTCGAAATTTAATATTACACAAACATTTTGGAGTATGTGAGTCTTTCAACATTTTGGATTTGTGGAATTAAATTTTGTCGAAAAGTCGAATAGCGTGAAATATAACGATAAATAACGTTTATAAAAGATATTGAATAAGTATAAAGTATGAATGCGAAGCATATAAATTCAAATTTAAATCGTTCAAAGAACCGATATGGAAATATGTATTTCAGTTTATGCAAAAAGGACTATTTCAGGTTTTAAACTCAATTTTACACAAACATATTGTAGTAGGTGAGTCTTTTAACATTTTAGATTTGTCGCATTAAATTTTGTGGAAAAGTCGAATAGCATGAAATATAACGATAAATATCGTTTATAAAAGATACTGAATAAGATCAAAGTATGCATGCGAAGTATATACATTCAAAATAAATCGTTCAAGGAACCAAAATAGAAATATGTTTTTCAGTTTATGACAAAAAGGACTATTTCAGGTTTTAAACTCAATTTTACACAAACATATTGTAGTAGGTGAGTCTTTTAACATTTTAGATTTGCCGAATTAAAGTTTGTCGAAAAGTCGAATAGCCTGAAATATAACGATAAATAAAGTTTATAAAAGATATTGAATAAGTTCAAAGTATGAATGCGAAGTACATAAATACAAATTTAAATCGCTCAAAGAACCAAAATAGAAATATGTATTTCAGTTTATGACAAAAAGGACTATTTCAGGTTCGAAACTCAATATTACACAAACATTTTGGAGTATGTGAGTCTTTTATCATTTATATTTGCTGAATTAAAGTTTGTCGAAAAGTCGAATAGCGTGAAATATAACGATAAATAAAGTTTATTAAAGATATTGAATAAGTTCAAAGTATGAATGCGAAGTATATACATTCAAAATAAATCGTTCAAGGAACCAAAATAGAAATATGTTTTTCAGTTTATGACAAAAAGGACTATTTCAGGTTCGAATCTCAATTTTACACAAACATTTTGGAGTATGTAAATCTTTTTTCATTTTATATTTGCCGAATTAAAGTTTGTCGAAAAGTCGAATAGCGTGAAATATAACGATAAATAAAGTTTATAAAAGATATTGAATAAGTTCAAAGTATGAATGCGAAGTACATAAATACAAATTTAAATCGCTCAAAGAACCAAAATAGAAATATGTATTTCAGTTTATGACAAAAAGGACTATTTCAGGTTCGAAACTGAATATTACACAAACATTTTGGAGTATGTGAGTCTTTTAAAATTTTAGATTTGTGGAATTTAATTTTGTCGAAAAGTTGAATAGCGTGAAATATAATGATAAATAACACTTATGAAAGATATTGAATAAGTTGTAAGTATGAATGCGAAGTATATAAATTCAAATTGAAATCGTTCAAACAACCAAAATGGAAATATGTTTTTCAGTTTATGACAAAAAGGACTATTTCAGGTTCGAAACTCAATATTACATAAACATTTAGGAGTATGTAAAGCTTTTTTCATTTGAGATTTGCCGCATTAAATTTTTTTGAAAAGTCGAATAGCGTGAAATATAAAAGTTTATAAAAGATATTGAATAAGTTCAAAGTATGAATGCGAAGTATATACATTCAAAATAAATCGTTCAAGGAACCAAAATAGAAATATGTTTTTCAGTTTATGACAAAAAGGACTATTTCAGGTTCGAATCTCAATTTTACACAAACATTTTGGAGTATGTAAATCTTTTTTCATTTTATATTTGCCGAATTAAAGTTTGTCGAAAAGTCGAATAGCGTGAAATATAACGATAAATAAAGTTTATAAAAGATATTGAATAAGTTCAAAGTATGAATGCGAAGTATATACATTCAAAATAAATCGTTCAAAGAACCAAAATAGAAATATGTTTTTCAGTTTATGACAAAAAGGACTATTTCAGGTTTTAAACTCAATTTTACACAAACATATTGTAGTAGGTGAGTCTTTTAACATTTTAGATTTGCCGAATTAAAGTTTGTCGAAAAGTCGAATAGCCTGAAATATAACGATAAATAAAGTTTATAAAAGATATTGAATAAGTTCAAAGTATGAATGCGAAGTACATAAATACAAATTTAAATCGCTCAAAGAACCAAAATAGAAATATGTATTTCAGTTTATGACAAAAAGGACTATTTCAGGTTCGAAACTGAATATTACACAAACATTTTGGAGTATGTGAGTCTTTTTTCATTTTAGATTTGCCGAATTAAATTTTTTCGAAAAGTCGAATAGCGTGAAATATAAAAGTTTATAAAAGATATTGAATAAGTTCAAAGTATGAATGCGAAGTATATACATTCAAAATAAATCGTTCAAGGAACCAAAATAGAAATATGTTTTTCAGTTTATGACAAAAAGGACTATTTCAGGTTCGAATCTCAATTTTACACAAACATTTTGGAGTATGTGAGTCTTTTAAGATTTTAGATTTGTGTAATTTAATTTTGTGGAAAAGTCGAATAGCCTGAAATATAAAAGTTTATAAAAGATATTGAATAAGTTCAAAGTATGAATGCGAAGTATATAAATTCAAATTGAAATCGTTCAAACAACCAAAATGGAAATATGTTTTTCAGTTTATGACAAAAAGGACTATTTTAGGTTCGAAACTCATTATTTCACAAACATATTGTAGTATGTGTTTCTATTAACGTTTATAGATTTGTCTAAATAAATTTGTTCGAAAAGTTGAATAGCGTGAAATATAACGATAAATATCGTTTATAAAAAGATATTGAATAAGTTCAAAGTATGAATGCGAAGTATATACATTCAAAATAAATCGTTCAAGGAACCAAAATAGAAATATGTTTTTCAGTTTATGACAAAAAGGACTATTTCAGGTTCGAATCTCAATTTTACACAAACATTTTGGAGTATGTAAATCTTTTTTCATTTTATATTTGCCGATTTAAAGTTTGTCGAAAAGTCGAATAGCGTGAAATATAACGATAAATAAAGTTTATAAAAGATATTGAATAAGTTCAAAGTATGAATGCGAAGTACATAAATACAAATTTAAATCGCTCAAAGAACCAAAATAGAAATATGTATTTCAGTTTATGACAAAAAGGACTATTTAGTGTTCGAAACTCAATATTACACAAACATTTAGGAGTATGTGAGTCTTTTAAAATTTTAGATTTGTGGAATTTAATTTTGTCGAAAAGTTGAATAGCGTGAAATATAATGATAAATAACACTTATGAAAGATATTGAATAAGTTGTAAGTATGAATGCGAAGCATATAAATTCAAATTTAAATCGTTCAAAGAACCGATATGGAAATATGTATTTCAGTTTATGCAAAAAGGACTATTTCAGGTTTTAAACTCAATTTTACACAAACATATTGTAGTAGGTGAGTCTTTTAACATTTTAGATTTGTCGAATTAAATTTTGTGGAAAAGTCGAATAGCGTGAAATATAACGATAAATAACGTTTATAAAAGATATTGAATAAGTTTAAAGTATGACGGCGAAGTATATAAATTCAAATTTAAATCGTTCAAAGAACCAAAATGGAAATATGTATTTCAGTTTATGACAAAAAGGACTATTTCAGGTTCGAAACTCAATTTTACACAAACATTTTGGAGTATGTGAGTCTTTTAACATTTTAGATTTGTCGATTTAAATTTTGAGGAAAAGTCGAATAGCGTGAAATATAACGATCAATAACGTTTATAAAAGATAATGAATAAGTATGAAGTATGAATGCGAAGTATGTAAATTCAAATTTAAATCGTTCTAAGAACCAAAATAGAAATATTTTTTCCAGTTTATGACAAAAAGGACTATTTCAGGTTCGAAACTCAATTTTACAGAAACATTTAGGAGTATGTAAAGCTTTTTTCATTTGAGATTTGCCGCATTAAATTTTTTTGAAAAGTCGAATAGCGTGAAATATAAAAGTTTATAAAAGATATTGAATAAGTTCAAAGTATGAATGCGAAGTATATACATTCAAAATAAATCGTTCAAGGAACCAAAATAGAAATATGTTTTTCAGTTTATGACAAAAAGGACTATTTCAGGTTCGAATCTCAATTTTACACAAACATTTTGGAGTATGTAAATCTTTTTTCATTTTATATTTGCCGAATTAAAGTTTGTCGAAAAGTCGAATAGCGTGAAATATAACGATAAATAAAGTTTATAAAAGATATTGAATAATTTCAAAGTATGAATGCGAAGTACATAAATACAAATTTAAATCGGTCAAAGAACGAAAATAGAAATATGTATTTCAGTTTATGACAAAAAGGACTCTTTAAGGTTCGAAACTCAATATTACACAAACATTTTGGAGTATGTGAGTCTTTTAAAATTTTAGATTTGTGGAATTTAATTTTGTCGAAAAGTTGAATAGCGTGAAATATAATGATAAATAACACTTATGAAAGATATTGAATAAGTTGTAAGTATGAATGCGAAATATATAAATTCAAATTTAAATCGTTCAAAGAACCAAAATAGAAATATGTTTTTCAGTTTATGACAAAAAGGACTATTTCAGGTTCGAAACTCAATTTTACACAAACATATTGTAGTATGTGTGTCTTTTTTCATTTTAGATTTGCCGAATTAAATTTTGTCGAATAGTCGAATAGCGTGAAATATAACGATAACTAACGTTCATAACAGATATTGAATAAGTTTAAAGTATGAATGCGAAGTATATAAATTCAAATTGAAATCGTTCAAACAACCAAAATGAAAATATGTTTTTCAGTTTATGACAAAAAGGACTATTTCAGGTTTTAAACTCAATTTTACACAAACATATTGTAGTAGGTGAGTCTTTTAACATTTTAGATTTGTCGCATTAAATTTTGTGGAAAAGTCGAATAGCCTGAAATATAACGATAAATATCGTTTATAAAAAAGATATTGAATAAGTTCAAAGTATGAATGCGAAGTATATAAATTCAAATTGAAATCGTTCAAACAACCAAAATAGAAATATGTATTTCAGTTTGTGACAAAAAGGACTATTTCAGACTCGGAACTGAATATTACACAAACATTTTGGAGTATGTGAGTCTTTTAAAATTTTAGATTTGTGGAATTTAATTTTGTCGAAAAGTTGAATAGCGTGAAATATAATGATAAATAACACTTATGAAAGATATTGAATAAGTTGTAAGTATGAATGCGAAATATATAAATTCAAATTTAAATCGTTCAAAGAACCAAAATAGAAATATGTTTTTCAGTTTATGACAAAAAGGACTATTTCAGGTTCGAAACTCAATTTTACACAAACATATTGTAGTATGTGTGTCTTTTTTCATTTTAGATTTGCCGAATTAAATTTTGTCGAATAGTCGAATAGCGTGAAATATAACGATAACTAACGTTCATAACAGATATTGAATAAGTTTAAAGTATGAATGCGAAGTATATAAATTCAAATTGAAATCGTTCAAACACCCAAAATGAAAATATGTTTTTCAGTTTATGACAAAAAGGACTATTTCAGGTTTTAAACTCAATTTTACACAAACATATTGTAGTAGGTGAGTCTTTTAACATTTTAGATTTGCCGAATTAAAGTTTGTCGAAAAGTCGAATAGCCTGAAATATAACGATAAATAAAGTTTATAAAAGATATTGAATAAGTTCAAAGTATGAATGCGAAGTACATAAATACAAATTTAAATCGCTCAAAGAACCAAAATAGAAATATGTATTTCAGTTTATGACAAAAAGGACTATTTCAGGTTCGAAACTGAATATTACACAAACATTTTGGAGTATGTGAGTCTTTTAAAATTTTAGATTTGTGGAATTTAATTTTGTCGAAAAGTTGAATAGCGTGAAATATAACGATAAATAAAGTTTATAAAAGATATTGAATAAGTTCAAAGTATGAATGCGAAGTAAATAAATACAAATTTAAATCGCTCAAAGAACCAAAATAGAAATATGTATTTCAGTTTATGACAAAAAGGACTATTTCAGGTTCGTAACTGAATATTACACAAACATTTTGGAGTATGTGAGTCTTTTAAAATTTTAGATTTGTGGAATTTAGTTTTGTCGAAAAGTTGAATAGCGTGAAATATAATGATAAATAACACTTATGAAAGATATTGAATAAGTTGTAAGTATGAATGCGAAGTATATAAATTCAAATTGAAATCGTTCAAGGAACCAAAATAGAAATATGTTTTTCAGTTTATGACAAAAAGGACTATTTCAGGTTCGAATCTCAATTTTAGACAAACATTTTGGAGTATGTGAGTCTTTTAAAATTTTAGATTTGTGGAATTTAATTTTGTCGAAAAGTTGAATAGCGTGAAATATAATGATAAATAAAGTTTATAAAAGATATTGAATAAGTTCAAAGTATGAATGCGAAGTACATAAATACAAATTTAAATCGCTCAAAGAACCAAAATAGAAATATGTATTTCAGTTTATGACAAAAAGGACTATTTCAGGTTCGAAACTCAATATTACACAAACATTTTGGAGTATGTGAGTCTTTTAAAATTTTAGATTTGCCGAATTAAATTTTGTCGAATAGTCGAATAGCGTGAAATATAACGATAAATAAAGTTTATAAAAGATATTGAATAAGTTCAAAGTATGAATGCGAAGTACATAAATACAAATTTAAATCCTTCAAAGAACCAAAATAGAAATATGTATTTCAGTTTATGATAAAAAGGACTATTTCAGGTTCGAAACTCAATTTTACATAAATATTTAGGAGTATGTAAAGCTTTTTTCATTTGAGATTTGCCGCATTAAATTTTTTTGAAAAGTCGAATAGCGTGAAATATAAAAGTTTATAAAAGATATTGAATAAGTTCAAAGTATGAATGCGAAGTATATACATTCAAAATAAATCGTTCAAGGAACCAAAATAGAAATATGTTTTTCAGTTTATGACAAAAAGGACTATTTCAGGTTCGAATCTCAATTTTACACAAACATTTTGGAGTATGTAAATCTTTTTTCATTTTATATTTGCCGAATTAAAGTTTGTCGAAAAGTCGAATAGCGTGAAATATAACGATAAATAAAGTTTATAAAAGATATTGAATAAGTTCAAAGTATGAATGCGGAGTACATAAATACAAATTTAAATCCCTCAAAGAACCAAAATAGAAATATGTATTTCAGTTTATGACAAAAAGGACTATTTCAGGTTCGAAACTCAATATTACACAAACATTTTGGAGTATGTGAGTCTTTTAAAATTTTAGATTTGTGGAATTTAATTTTGTCGAAAAGTTGAATAGCGTGAAATATAATGATAAATAACACTTATGGAAGATATTGAATAATTTGTAAGTATGAATGCGAAGTATATAAATTCAAATTGAAATCGTTCAAACAACCAAAATAGAAATATGTTTTTCAGATTATGACAAAAAGGACTATTTTACGTTCGAAACTCATTATTTCACAAACATATTGTATTATGTGTTTCTATTAACGTTTATAGATTTGTCTATATAAATTTGGTCGAAAAGTTGAATAGCGTGAAATACAACGATAAATAGCGTTTATAAAAGAAATTGAATAAGTTCAAAGTATGAATGCGAAGTATATACATTCAAAATAAATCGTTCAAGGAACCAAAATAAAAATATGTTTTTCAGTTTATGACAAAAAGGACTATTTCAGGTTCGAATCTCAATTTTACACAAACATTTTGGAGTATGTAAATCTTTTTTCATTTTAGATTTGCCGAATTAAATTTTGTCGAAAAGTCGAATAGCGTGATATATAACGATAAATAAAGTTTATAAAGATATTGAATAAGTTCAAAGTATGAATGCGAAGTACATAAATACAAATTTAAATCGCTCAAAGAACCAAAATAGAAATATGTTTTTCAGTTTATGACAAAAAGGACTATTTTAGGTTCGAAACTCATTATTTCACAAACATATTGTAGTATGTGTGTCTTTTAACATTATTGATTTGTCTAAATAAATTTGCTCGAAAAGTTGAATAGCGTGAAATACAACGATAAATAACGTGTATAAAAGAAATTGAATAAGTATAAAGTATGAATGCGAAGTATATAAATTCAAATTTTAATCGTTCAAAGAACCAAAATAGAAATATGTATATCAGTTTATGATAAAAAGGAGTATTTCAGGTTCGAAACTAATTTTACACAAACATTTTGGAGTATGTGAGTCTTTTAAAATTATAGATTTGTGGAATTTAATTTTGTCGTAAAGTCGAATAGCGTGAAATATAACGATAAATAACGTTTATAAAAGATATTGAATAAGTATGAAGTATGAATGCGAATTATGTAAATTCAAATTTACATCGTTCAAAGAACCAAAATAGAAATATTTTTTCCAGTTTATGACAAAAAGGTCTATTTCAGGTTCGAAACTCAATTTTACACAAACATTTTGGAGTATGTAAATCTTTTTTCATTTTATATTTGCCGAATTAAAGTTTGTCGAAAAGTCGAATAGCGTGAAATATAACGATAAATAAAGTTTATAAAAGATATTGAATAAGTTCAAAGTATGAATGCGAAGTACATAAATACAAATTTAAATCGCTCAAAGAACCAAAATAGAAATATGTATTTCAGTTTATGACAAAAAGGACTATTTCAGGTTCGAAACTGAATATTACACAAACATTTTGGAGTATGTGAGTCTTTTAAAATTATAGATTTGTGGAATTTAATTTTGTCGAAAAGTTGAATAGCGTGAAATATAATGATAAATAACACTTATGAAAGATATTGAATAAGTTGTAAGTATGAATGCGAAGTATATAAATTCAAATTGAAATCGTTCAAACAACCAAAATGGAAATATGTTTTTCAGTTTATGAAAAAAGGACTATTTCAGGTTCGAAACTCAATTTTACACAAACATTTTGGAGTATGTAAATCTTTTTTCACTTTATATTTGCCGAATTAAAGTTTGTCGAAAAGTCGAATAGCGTGAAATATAACGATAAATAAAGGTTATAAAAGATATTGAATAAGTTCAAAGTATGAATGCGAAGTACATACATACAAATTTAAATCGCTCAAAGAACCAAAATAGAAATATGTATTTCAGTTTATGACAAAAAGGACTATTTCAGGTTCGAAACTCAATATTACACAAACATTTTGGAGTATGTGAGTCTTTTAAAATTATAGATTTGTGGAATTTAATTTTGTCGAAAAGTTGAATAGCGTGAAATATAATGATAAATAACACTTATGAAAGATATTGAATAAGTTGTAAGTATGAATGCGAAGTATATAAATTCAAATTGAAATCGTTCAAACAACCAAAATGGAAATATGTTTTTCAGTTTATGACAAAAAGGACTATTTCAGGTTCGAAACTCAATATTACACAAACATATTGTAGTATGTGTGTCTTTTTTCATTTTAGATTTGCCGAATTAAAGTTTGTCGAAAAGTCGAATAGCGTGAAATATAACGATAAATAACGTTCATAACAGATATTTAATAAGTTCAAAGTATGAATGCGAAGTACATAAATACAAATTTAAATCGCTAAACGAACCAAAATAGAAATATGTATTTCAGTTTATGACAAAAAGGATTATTTCAGGTTCAAAACTCAATATTACACAAACATTTTGGAGTATGTAAATCTTTTTTCATTTTAGATTTGCCGAATTAAATTTTGTCGAATAGTCGAATAGCGTGAAATATAACGATAACTAACGTTCATAACAGATATTGAATAAGTTTAAAGTATGAATGCGAAGTATATAAATTCAAATTGAAATCGTTCAAACACCCAAAATGAAAATATGTTTTTCAGTTTATGACAAAAAGGACTATTTCAGGTTTTAAACTCAATTTTACACAAACATATTGTAGTAGGTGAGTCTTTTAACATTTTAGATTTGCCGAATTAAAGTTTGTCGAAAAGTCGAATAGCCTTAAATATAACGATAAATAAAGTTTATAAAAGATATTGAATAAGTTCAAAGTATGAATGCGAAGTACATAAATACAAATTTAAATCGCTCAAAGAACCAAAATAGAAATATGTATTTCAGTTTATGACAAAAAGGACTATTTCAGGTTCGAAACTGAATATTACACAAACATTTTGGAGTATGTGAGTCTTTTTTCATTTTAGATTTGCCGAATTAAATTTTGTCGAAAAGTCGAATAGCGTGAAATATAACGATAAATAAAGTTTATAAAAGATATTGAATAAGTTCAAAGTATGAATGCGAAGTAAATAAATACAAATTTAAATCGCTCAAAGAACCAAAATAGAAATATGTATTTCAGTTTATGACAAAAAGGACTATTTCAGGTTCGTAACTGAATATTACACAAACATTTTGGAGTATGTGAGTCTTTTAAAATTTTAGATTTGTGGAATTTAGTTTTGTCGAAAAGTTGAATAGCGTGAAATATAATGATAAATAACACTTATGAAAGATATTGAATAAGTTGCAAGTATGAATGCGAAGTATATAAATTCAAATAGAAATCGTTCAAACAACCAAAATGGAAATATGTTTTTCAGTTTATGACAAAAAGGACTATTTCAGGTTCGAAACTCAATATTACATAAACATTTAGGAGTATGTAAAGCTTTTTTCATTTGAGATTTGCCGCATTAAATTTTTTTGAAAAGTCGAATAGCGTGAAATATAAAAGTTTATAAAAGATATTGAATAAGTTCAAAGTATGAATGCGAAGTATATACATTCAAAATAAATCGTTCAAGGAACCAAAATAGAAATATGTTTTTCAGTTTATGACAAAAAGGACTATTTCAGGTTCGAATCTCAATTTTACACAAACATTTTGGAGTATGTAAATCTTTTTTCATTTTATATTTGCCGAATTAAAGTTTGTCGAAAAGTCGAATAGCGTGAAATATAACGATAAATAAAGTTTATAAAAGATATTGAATAAGTTCAAAGTATGAATGCGAAGTACATAAATACAAATTTAAATCGCTCAAAGAACCAAAATAGAAATATGTATTTCAGTTTATGACAAAAAGGACTATTTCAGGTTTGAAACTGAATATTACACAAACATTTTGGAGTATGTGAGTCTTTTAACATTTTAGATTTGTCGATTTAAATTTTGAGGAAAAGTCGAATAGCCTGAAATATAACGATAAATATCGTTTATAAAGGATATTGAATAAGTTCAAAGTATGAAAGCGAAGTATATACATTCAAAATAAATCGTTCAAGGAACCAAAATAGAAATATGTTTTTCAGTTTATGACAAAAAGGACTATTTCAGGTTCGAATCTCAATTTTACACAAACATTTTGGAGTATATAAATCTTTTTTCATTTTAGATTTGCCGAATTAAATTTTGTCGAAAAGTCGAATAGCGTGAAATATAACGATAAATAAAGTTTATAAAAGATATTGAATAAGTTCAAAGTATGAATGCGAAGTAAATAAATACAAATTTAAATCGCTCAAAGAACCAAAATAGAAATATGTATTTCAGTTTATGACAAAAAGGACTATTTCAGGTTCGAAACTGAATATTACACAAACATTTTGGAGTATGTGAGTCTTTTAAAATTTTAGATTTGTGGAATTTAATTTTGTCGAAAAGTTGAATAGCGTGAAATATAATGATAAATAACACTTATGAAAGATATTGAATAAGTTGTAAGTATGAATGCGAAGTATATAAATTCAAATTGACATCGTTCAAACAACCATAATGGAAATATGTTTTTCAGTTTATGACAAAAAGGACTATTTCAGGTTCGAAACTCAATATTACACAAACATTTTGGAGTATGTGAGTCTTTTAAAATTTTAGATTTGTGGAATTTAATTTTGTCGAAAAGTTGAATAGCGTGAAATATAATGATAAATAACACTTATGAAAGATATTGAATAAGTTGTAAGTATGAATGCGAAGTATATAAATTCAAATTGAAATCGTTCAAACAACCAAAATGGGAATATGTATTTCAGTTTATGACAAAAAGGACTATTTCAGGTTCGAAACTCAATTTTACACAAACATATTGTAGTATGTGTGTCTTTTTTCATTTTAGTTTGCCGAATTAAATTTTGTCGAATAGTCGAATAGCGTGAAATATAACGATAACTAACATTCATAACAGATATTGAATAAGTTTAAAGTATGAATGCGAAATATATAAATTCAAATTGAAATCGTTCAAACAACCAAAATGGAAATATGTTTTTCAGTTTATGACAAAAAGGACTATTTCAGGTTTCAAACTCAATTTTACACAAACATATTGTAGTAGGTCAGTCTTGTAACATTTTAGATTTGTCGCATTAAATTTTGTGGAAAAGTCGAATAGCCTGAAATATAACGATAAATATCGTTTATAAAGGATATTGAATAAGTTCAAAGTATGAATGCGAAGTATATACATTCAAAATAAATCGTTCAAGGAACCAAAATAGAAATATGTTTTTCAGTTTATGACAAAAAGGACTATTTCAGGTTTTAAACTCAATTTTACACAAACATATTGTAGTAGGTCAGTCTTTTAACATTTTAGATTTGTCGCATTAAATATTGTGGAAAAGTCGAATAACCTGAAATATAACGATTAATATCGTTTATAAAGGATATTGAATAAGTTCAAAGTATGAATGCGAAGTACATAAATACAAATTTAAATCGCTCAAAGAACCAAAATAGAAATATGTATTTCAGTTTATGACAAAAAGGACTATTTCAGGTTCGAAACTGAATATTACACAAACATTTTGGAGTATGTGAGTCTTTTTTCATTTTAGATTTGCCGAATTAAATTTTGTCGAAAAGTCGAATAGCGTGAAATATAACGATAAATAAAGATTATAAAAGATATTGAATAAGTTCAAAGTATGAATGCGAAGTAAATAAATACAAATTTAAATCGCTCAAAGAACCAAAATGGAAATATGTATTTCAGTTTATGACAAAAAGGACTATTTCAGGTTCGAAACTGAATATTACACAAACATTTTGGAGTATGTAAATCTTTTTTCATTTTATATTTGCCGAAATAAAGTTTGTCGAAAAGTCGAATAGCGTGAAATATAATGATAAATAACACTTATGAAAGATATTGAATAAGTTCAAAGTATGAATGCGAAGTATATAAATTCAAATATAAATCGTTCAAGCGACCAAAATGGAAATATGTTTAACGGTTTATGACAAAATGGACTATTTCAGGTTTTAAACTCAATATTACACAAACATTTTGCAGTATGTGAGTCTATTAACATTTTAGATTTGTGGAATTAAAGTTTGTCGAAAAGTCGAATAGCGTGAAATATAACGATAAATATCGTTTATAAAGGATATTGAATAAGTTCAAAGTATGAATGCGAAGTATATACATTCAAAATAAATCGTTCAAGGAACCAAAATAGAAATATGTTTTTCAGTTTATGACAAAAAGGACTATTTCAGGTTCGAAACTCAATTTTACACAAACATTTTGGAGTATGTGAGTCTTTTAACATTTTAGATTTGTCGATTTAAATTTTGTGGAAAAGTCGAATAGCGTGAAATATAACGATAAATAACGTTTATAAAGGATATTGAATAAGTTCAAAGTATGAATGCGAAGTATATACATTCAAAATAAATCGTTCAAGGAACCAAAATAGAAATATGTTTTTCAGTTTATGACAAAAAGGACTATTTCAGGTTCGAATCTCAATTTTACACAAACATTTTGGAGTATGTAAATCTTTTTTCATTTTAGATTTGCCGAATTAAATTTTGTCGAAAAGTCGAATAGCGTGAAATATAACGATAAATAAAGTTTATAAAAGATATTGAATAAGTTCAAAGTATGAATGCGAAGTAAATAAATACAAATTTAAATCGCTCAAAGAACCAAAATAGAAATATGTATTTCAGTTTATGACAAAAAGGACTATTTCAGGTTCGAAACTCAATTTTACACAAACATTTTGGAGTATGTGAGTCTTTTAACATTTTAGATTTGTCGATTTAAATTTTGAGGAAAAGTCGAATAGCCTGAAATATAACGATAAATATCGTTTATAAAGGATATTGAATAAGTTCAAAGTATGAAAGCGAAGTATATACATTCAAAATAAATCGTTCAAGGAACCAAAATAGAAATATGTTTTTCAGTTTATGACAAAAAGGACTATTTCAGGTTCGAATCTCAATTTTACACAAACATTTTGGAGTATATAAATCTTTTTTCATTTTAGATTTGAGGAATTTAATTTTGTCGAAAAGTTGAATAGCGTGAAATATAATGATAAATATCACTTATGAAAGATATTGAATAAGTTGTAAGTATGAATGCGAAATATATACATTCAAAATAAATCGCTCAAAGAACCAAAATAGAAATATGTATTTCAGTTTATGATAAAAAGGACTATTTCAGGTTCGAAACTCAATTTTACATAAATATTTAGGAGTATGTAAAGCTTTTTTCATTTGAGATTGGCCGCATTAAATTTTGTCGAAAAGTCGAATAGCGTGAAATATAACGATAAATAAAGTTTATAAAAGATATTGAATAAGTTCAAAGTATGAATGCGAAGTACATAAATACAAATTTAAATCGCTCAAAGAACCAAAATAGAAATATGTATTTCAGTTTATGACAAAAAGGACTATTTCAGGTTCGAAACTCAATATTACACAAACATTTTGGAGTATGTGAGTCTTTTAAAATTATAGATTTGTGGAATTTAATTTTGTCGTAAAGTCGAATAGCGTGAAATATAACGATAAATAACGTTTATAAAAGATATTGAATAAGTATGAAGTATGAATGCGAATTATGTAAATTCAAATTTACATCGTTCAAAGAACCAAAATAGAAATATTTTTTCCAGTTTATGACAAAAAGGTCTATTTCAGGTTCGAAACTCAATTTTACATAAACATTTAGGAGTATGTAAAGCTTTTTTCATTTGAGATTTGCCGAATTAAATTTTGTCGAAAAGTTGAATAGCGTGAAATATAATGATAAATAACACTTATGAAAGATATTGAATAAGTTGTAAGTATGAATGCGAAGTATATAAATTCAAATTGAAATCGTTCAAACAACCAAAATAGAAATTTGTTTTTCAGTTTATGACAAAAAGGACTATTTCAGGTTCGAATCTCAATTTTACACAAACATTTTGGAGTATGTAAATCTTTTTTCATTTTATATTTGCCGAATTAAAGTTTGTCGAAAAGTCGAATAGCGTGAAATATAACGATAAATAAAGTTTATAAAAGATATTGAATAAGTTCAAAGTATGAATGCGAAGTACATAAATACAAATTTAAATCGCTCAAAGAACCATAATAGAAATATGTATTTCAGTTTATGACAAAAAAGACTATTTCAGGTTCGAAACTGAATATTACACAAACATTTTGGAGTATGTGAGTCTTTTAAAATTTTAGATTTGTGGAATTTAATTTTGTCGAAAAGTTGAATAGCGTGAAATATAATGATAAATAACACTTATGAAAGATATTGAATAAGTTGTAAGTATGAATGCGAAATATATAAATTCAAATTGAAATCGTTCAAAGAACCAAAATAGAAATATGTTTTTCAGTTTATGACAAAAAGGACTATTTCAGGTTCGAAACTCAATTTTACACAAACATATTGTAGTATGTGTGTCTTTTTTCATTTTAGATTTGCCGAATTAAATTTTGTCGAATAGTCGAATAGCGTGAAATATAACGATAACTAACGTTCATAACAGATATTGAATAAGTTTAAAGTATGAATGCGAAGTATATAAATTCAAATTGAAATCGTTCAAACACCCAAAATGAAAATATGTTTTTCAGTTTATGACAAAAAGGACTATTTCAGGTTTTAAACTCAATTTTACACAAACATTTTGGAGTATGTGAGTCTTTTAAAATTTTAGATTTGTGGAATTTAATTTTGTCGAAAAGTTGAATAGCGTGAAATATAATGATAAATAACACTTATGAAAGATATTGAATAAGTTGTAAGTATGAATGCGAAGTATATAAATTCAAATTGAAATCGTTCAAACAACCATAATGGAAATATGTTTTTCAGTTTATGACAAAAAGGACTATTTCAGGTTCGAAACTCAATATTACACAAACATTTTGGAGTATGTGAGTCTTTTAAAATTTTAGATTTGTGGAATTTAATTTTGTCGAAAAGTTGAATAGCGTGAAATATAATGATAAATAACACTTATGAAAGATATTGAATAAGTTGCAAGTATGAATGCGAAGTATATAAATTCAAATTGAAATCGTTCAAACAACCAAAATGGAAATATGTTTTTCAGTTTATGACAAAAAGGACTATTTCAGGTTCGAAACTCAATATTACATAAACATTTAGGAGTATGTAAAGCTTTTTTCATTTGAGATTTGCCGCATTAAATTTTTTTGAAAAGTCGAATAGCGTGAAATATAAAAGTTTATAAAAGATATTGAATAAGTTCAAAGTATGAATGCGAAGTATATAAATTCAAATTGAAATCGTTCAAACAACCAAAATGGAAATATGTTTTTTAGTTTATGACAAAAAGGACTATCTTACGTTCGAAACTCATTATTTCACAAACATATTGTAGTATGTGTTTCTATTAACGTTTATAGATTTGTCTAAATAAATTTGGTCGAAAAGTTGAATAGCGTGAAATACAACGATAAATAGCGTTTATAAAAGAAATTGAATAAGTTCAAAGTATGAATGCGAAGTATATACATTCAAAATAAATCGTTCAAGGAACCAAAATAGAAATATGTTTTTCAGTTTATGACAAAAAGGACTATTTCAGGTTCGACACTCAATATTACACAAACATTTTGGAGTATGTGTTTCTTTTAACATTATAGATTTGTGGAATTTAATTTTGTCGAAAAGTCGAATAGCGTGATATATAACGATAAATAAAGTTTATAAAAGATATTGAATAAGTTCAAAGTATGAATGCGAAGTACATAAATACAAATTTAAATCGCTCAAAGAACCAAAATAGAAATATGTTTTTCAGTTTATGACAAAAAGGACTATTTCAGGTTCGAAACTCAATTTTAAATAAATATTTATGAGTATGTAAAGCTTTTTTCATTTGAGATTGGCCGCATTAAATTTTTTTGAAAAGTCGAATAGCGTGAAATATAAAAGTTTATAAAAGATATTGAATAAGTTCAAAGTATGAATGCGAAGTACATAAATTCAAATTGAAATCGTTCAAACAACCAAAATGGAAATAAGTTTTTTTAGTTTATGACAAAAAGGACTATCTTACGTTCGAAACTCATTATTTCACAAACATATTGTAGTATGTGTTTCTATTAACGTTTATAGATTTGTCTAAATAAATTTGGTCGAAAAGTTGAATAGCGTGAAATACAAGGATAAATAGCGTTTATAAAAGATATTGAATAAGTTCAAAGTATGAATGCGAAGTAAATAAATACAAATTTAAATCGCTCAAAGAACCAAAATAGAAATATGTATTTCAGTTTATGACAAAAAGGACTATTTCAGGTTCGAAACTCAATATTACATAAATATTTAGGAGTATGTAAAGCTTTTTTCATTTGAGATTGGCCGCATTAAATTTTTTTGAAAAGTCGAATAGCGTGAAATATAAAAGTTTATAAAAGATATTGAATAAGTTCAAAGTATGAATGCGAAGTACATAAATTCAAATTGAAATCGTTCAAACAACCAAAATGGAAATAAGTTTTTTTAGTTTATGACAAAAAGGACTATCTTACGTTCGAAACTCATTATTTCACAAACATATTGTAGTATGTGTTTCTATTAACGTTTATAGATTTGTCTAAATAAATTTGGTCGAAAAGTTGAATAGCGTGAAATACAAGGATAAATAGCGTTTATAAAAGAAATTGAATAAGTTCAAAGTATGAATGCGAAGTAAATAAATACAAATTTAAATCGCTCTAAGAACGAAAATAGAAATATGTATTTCAATTTATGACAAAAAGGACTAGTTCATGTTCGAATCTCACTTGTACACAGACCTTTTCGATTATATAAATCTTTTTTCATTTTAGATTTGCCGAATTAAATTTTGTCGAAAAGTCGAATAGCGTGAAATATAACGATAAATAAAGTTTATAAAAGATATTGAATAAGTTCAAAGTATGAATGCGAAGTAAATAAATACAAATTTAAATCGCTCAAAGAACCAAAATAGAAATATGTATTTCAGTTTATGACAAAAAGGACTATTTCAGGTTCGAAACTGAATATTACACAAACATTTTGGAGTATGTGAGTCTTTTAAAATTTTAGATTTGTGGAATTTAATTTTGTCGAAAAGTTGAATAGCGTGAAATATAATGATAAATAACACTTATGAAAGATATTGAATAAGTTGTAAGTATGAATGCGAAGGATATAAATTCAAATTCGAAATCGTTCAAACAACCATAATGGAAATATGTTTTTCAGTTTATGACAAAAAGGACTATTTCAGGTTCGAAACTCAATATTACACAAACATTTTGGAGTATGTGAGTCTTTTAAAATTTTAGATTTGTGGAATTTAATTTTGTCGAAAAGTTGAATAGCGTGAAATATAATGATAAATAACACTTATGAAAGATATTGAATAAGTTGCAAGTATGAATGCGAAGTATATAAATTCAAATTGAAATCGTTCAAACAACCAAAATGGAAATATGTTTTTCAGTTTATGACAAAAAGGACTATTTCAGGTTCGAAACTCAATATTACATAAACATTTAGGAGTATGTAAAGCTTTTTTCATTTGAGATTTGCCGCATTAAATTTTTTTGAAAAGTCGAATAGCGTGAAATATAAAAGTTTATAAAAGATATTGAATAAGTTCAAAGTATGAATGCGAAGTATATAAATTCAAATTTAAATCGTTCAAAGAACCAAAATGGAAATATGTATTTCAGTTTATGACAAAAAGGACTATCTTGCGTTCGAAACTCCTTATTTCACAAACATATTGTAGTATGTGCTTCTATTAACGTTTATAGATTTGTCTAAATAAATTTGGTCGAAAAGTTGAATAGCGTGAAATACAAGGATAAATACGGTTTATAAAGATATTGAATAAGTTCAAAGTATGAATGCGAAGTATATACATTCAAAATAAATCGTTCAAGGAACCAAAATAGAAATATGTTTTTCAGTTTATGACAAAAAGGACTATTTCAGGTTCGAATCTCAATTTTACACAAACATTTTGGAGTATATAAATCTTTTTTCATTTTAGATTTGCCGAATTAAATTTTGTCGAAAAATCGAATTGCGTGAAATATAACGATAAATAAAGTTTATAAAAGATATTGAATAAGTTCAAAGTATGAATGCGAAGTAAATAAATACAAATTTAAATCGCTCAAAGAACCAAAATAGAAATATGTATTTCAGTTTATGACAAAAAGGACTATTTCAGGTTCGAAACTGAATATTACACAAACATTTTGGAGTATGTGAGTCTTTTAAAATTTTAGATTTGTGGAATTTAATTTTGTCGAAAAGTTGAATAGCGTGAAATATAATGATAAATAACACTTATGAAAGATATTGAATAAGTTGTAAGTATGAATGCGAAGTATATAAATTCAAATTGAAATCGTTCAAACAACCATAATGGAAATATGTTTTTCAGTTTATGACAAAAAGGACTATTTCAGGTTCGAAACTCAATATTACACAAACATTTTGGAGTATGTGAGTCTTTTAAAATTTTAGATTTGTGGAATTTAATTTTGTCGAAAAGTTGAATAGCGTGAAATATAATGATAAATAACACTTATGAAAGATATTGAATAAGTTGCAAGTATGAATGCGAAGTATATAAATTCAAATTGAAATCGTTCAAACAACCAAAATGGAAATATGTTTTTCAGTTTATGACAAAAAGGACTATTTCAGGTTCGAAACTCAATATTACATAAACATTTAGGAGTATGTAAAGCTTTTTTCATTTGAGATTTGCCGCATTAAATTTTTTTGAAAAGTCGAATAGCGTGAAATATAAAAGTTTATAAAAGATATTGAATAAGTTCAAAGTATGAATGCGAAGTATATAAATTCAAATTGAAATCGTTCAAACAACCAAAATGGAAATATGTTTTTTAGTTTATGACAAAAAGGACTATCTTACGTTCGAAACTCATTATTTCACAAACATATTGTAGTATGTGTTTCTATTAACGTTTATAGATTTGTCTAAATAAATTTGGTCGAAAAGTTGAATAGCGTGAAATACAACGATAAATAGCGTTTATAAAAGAAATTGAATAAGTTCAAAGTATGAATGCGAAGTATATACATTCAAAATAAATCGTTCAAGGAACCAAAATAAAAATATGTTTTTCAGTTTATGACAAAAAGGACTATTTCAGGTTCGAATCTCAATTTTACACAAACATTTTGGAGTATGTAAATCTTTTTTCATTTTAGATTTGCCGAATTAAATTTTGTCGAAAAGTCGAATAGCGTGATATATAACGATAAATAAAGTTTATAAAAGATATTGAATAAGTTCAAAGTATGAATGCGAAGTACATAAATACAAATTTAAATCGCTCAAAGAACCAAAATAGAAATATGTTTTTCAGTTTATGACAAAAAGGACTATTTTAGGTTCGAAACTCATTATTTCACAAACATATTGTAGTATGTGTGTCTTTTAACATTGTTGATTTGTCTAAATAAATTTGGTCGAAAAGTTGAATAGCGTGAAATACAACGATAAATAACGTGTATAAAAGAAATTGAATAAGTTCAAAGTATGAATGCGAAGTATATACATTCAAAATAAATCGTTTAAGGAACCAAAATAAAATTATGTTTTTCAGTTTATGACAAAAAGGACTATTTCAGGTTCGAATCTCAATTTTACACAAACATTTTGGAGTATGTGAGTCTTTTAAAATTTTAGATTTGTGGAATTTAATTTTGTCGAAAAGTTGAATAGCGTGAAATATAATGATAAATAACACTTATGAAAGATATTGAATAAGTTGTAAGTATGAATGCGAAGTATATAAATTCAAATTGAAATCGTTCAAACAACCATAATGGAAATATGTTTTTCAGTTTATGACAAAAAGGACTATTTCAGGTTCGAAACTCAATATTACAAAAATATTTTGGAGTATGTGAGTCTTTTAAAATTTTAGATTTGTGGAATTTAATTTTGTCGAAAAGTCGAATAGCGTGATATATAACGATAAATAAAGTTTATAAAAGATATTGAATAAGTTCAAAGTATGAATGCGAAGTACATAAATACAAATTTAAATCGCTCAAAGAACCAAAATAGAAATATGTATTTCAGTTTATGATAAAAAGGACTATTTCAGGTTCGAAACTCAATTTTACATAAATATTTAGGAGTATGTAAAGCTTTTTTCATTTGAGATTGGCCGCATTAAATTTTTTTGAAAAGTCGAATAGCGTGAAATATAAAAGTTTATAAAAGATATTGAATAAGTTCAAAGTATGAATGCGAAGTATATAAATTCAAATTGAAATCGTTCAAACAACCAAAATGGAAATATGTTTTTTAGTTTATGACAAAAAGGACTATCTTACGTTCGAAACTCATTATTTCACAAACATATTGTAGTATGTGTTTCTATTAACGTTTATAGATTTGTCTAAATAAATTTGGTCGAAAAATTGAATAGCGTGAAATACAAGGATAAATATCGTTTATAAAAGATATTGAATAAGTTCAAAGTATGAATGCGAAGTAAATAAATACAAATTTAAATCGCTCAAAGAACCAAAATAGAAATATGTATTTCAGTTTATGACAAAAAGGACTATTTCAGGTTCGAATCTCAATTTTACACAAACATTTTGGAGTATATAAATCTTTTTTCATTTTAGATTTGCCGAATTAAATTTTGTCGAAAAGTCGAATAGCGTGAAATATAACGATAAATAAAGTTTATAAAAGATATTGAATAAGTTCAAAGTATGAATGCGAAGTACATAAATACAAATTTAAATCCTTCAAAGAACCAAAATAGAAATATGTATTTCAGTTTATGACAAAAAGGACTATTTCAGGTTCGAAACTCAATATTACACAAACATTTTGGAGTATGTGAGTCTTTTAAAATTTTAGATTTGTGGAATTTAGTTTTGTCGAAAAGTTGAATAGCGTGAAATATAATGATAAATAACACTTATGAAAGATATTGAATAAGTTGCAAGTATGAATGCGAAGTATATAAATTCAAATTGAAATCGTTCAAACAACCAAAATGGAAATATGTTTTTTAGTTTATGACAAAAAGGACTATTTCAGGTTCGAAACTCAATATTACATAAACATTTAGGAGTATGTAAAGCTTTTTTCATTTGAGATTTGCCGCATTAAATTTTTTTGAAAAGTCGAATAGCGTGAAATATAAAAGTTTATAAAAGATATTGAATAAGTTCAAAGTATGAATGCGAAGTATATAAATTCAAATTGAAATCGTTCAAACAACCAAAATGGAAATATGTTTTTTAGTTTATGACAAAAAGGACTATCTTACTTTCGAAACTCATTATTTCACAAACATATTGTAGTATGTGTTTCTATTAACGTTTATAGATTTGTCTAAATAAATTTGGTCGAAAAGTTGAATAGCGTGAAATACAACGATAAATAGCGTTTATAAAAGAAATTGAATAAGTTCAAAGTATGAATGCGAAGTATATACATTCAAAATAAATCGTTCAAGGAACCAAAATAAAAATATGTTTTTCAGTTTATGACAAAAAGGACTATTTCAGGTTCGAATCTCAATTTTACACAAACATTTTGGAGTATGTAAATCTTTTTTCATTTTAGATTTGCCGAATTAAATTTTGTCGAAAAGTCGAATAGCGTGATATATAACGATAAATAAAGTTTATAAAGATATTGAATAAGTTCAAAGTATGAATGCGAAGTACATAAATACAAATTTAAATCGCTCAAAGAACCAAAATAGAAATATGTTTTTCAGTTTATGACAAAAAGGACTATTTTAGGTTCGAAACTCATTATTTCACAAACATATTGTAGTATGTGTGTCTTTTAACATTGTTGATTTGTCTAAATAAATTTGGTCGAAAAGTTGAATAGCGTGAAATACAACGATAAATAACGTGTATAAAAGAAATTGAATAAGTTCAAAGTATGAATGCGAAGTATATACATTCAAAATAAATCGTTTAAGGAACCAAAATAAAATTATGTTTTTCAGTTTATGACAAAAAGGACTATTTCAGGTTCGAATCTCAATTTTACACAAACATTTTGGAGTATGTGAGTCTTTTAAAATTTTAGATTTGTGGAATTTAATTTTGTCGAAAAGTTGAATAGCGTGAAATATAATGATAAATAACACTTATGGAAGATATTGAATAAGTTGTAAGTATGAATGCGAAGTATATAAATTCAAATTGAAATCGTTCAAACAACCAAAATGGAAATATGTTTTTCAGTTTATGACAAAAAGGACTATTTCAGGTTCGAAACTCAATATTACACAAACATTTTGGAGTATGTGAGTCTTTTAAAATTTTAGATTTGTGGAATTTAATTTTGTGGAAAAGTCGAATAGCCTGAAATATAACGATAAATATCGTTTATAAAGGATATTGAATAAGTTCAAAGTATGAATGCGAAGTACATAAATACAAATTTAAATCCTACAAAGAACCAAAATAGAAATATGTTTTTCAGTTTATGACAAAAAGGACTATTTCAGGTTCGAAACTCAATTTTACATAAATATTTAGGAGTATGTAAAGCTTTTTTCATTTGAGATTGGCCGCATTAAATTTTTTTGAAAAGTCGAATAGCGTGAAATATAAAAGTTTATAAAAGATATTGAATAAGTTCAAAGTATGAATGCGAAGTATATAAATTCAAATTGAAATCGTTCAAACAACCAAAATGGAAATATGTTTTTTAGTTTATGACAAAAAGGACTATCTTACGTTCGAAACTCATTATTTCACAAACATATTGTAGTATGTGTTTCTATTAACGTTTATAGATTTGTCTAAATAAATTTGGTCGAAAAATTGAATAGCGTGAAATACAAGGATAAATAGCGTTTATAAAAGAAATTGAATAAGTTCAAAGTATGAATGCGAAGTACATACATACAAATTTAAATCGCTCAAAGAACCAAAATAGAAATATGTATTTAAATTTATGACAAAAAGGACTATTTCAGGTTCGAATCTAATTAATACACAAACATTTTGGAGTATATAAATCTTTTTTCATTTTAGATTTGCCGAATTAAATTTTGTCGAAAAGTCGAATAGCGTGAAATATAACGATAAATAAAGTTTATAAAAGATATTGAATAAGTTCAAAGTATGAATGCGAAGTAAATAAATACAAATTTAAATCGCTCAAAGAACCAAAATAGAAATATGTATTTCAGTTTATGACAAAAAGGACTATTTCAGGTTCGAATCTCAATTTTACACAAACATTTTGGAGTATGTAAATCTTTTAAAATTTTAGATTTGTGGAATTTAATTTTGTCGAAAAGTTGAATAGCGTGAAATATAATGATAAATAACACTTATGAAAGATATTGAATAAGTTGTAAGTATGAATGCGAAGTATATAAATTCAAATTGACATCGTTCAAACAACCATAATGGAAATATGTTTTTCAGTTTATGACAAAAAGGACTATTTCAGGTTCGAAACTCAATATTACACAAACATTTTGGAGTATGTGAGTCTTTTAAAATTTTAGATTTGTGGAATTTAATTTTGTCGAAAAGTTGAATAGCGTGAAATATAATGATAAATAACACTTATGAAAGATATTGAATAAGTTTAAAGTATGAATGCGAAGTATATAAATTCAAATTGAAATCGTTCAAACAACCAAAATGGAAATATGTATTTCAGTTTATGACAAAAAGGACTATTTCAGGTTTCAAACTCAATTTTACACAAACATATTGTAGTAGGTCAGTCTTGTAACATTTTAGATTTGTCGCATTAAATTTTGTGGAAAAGTCGAATAGCCTGAAATATAACGATAAATATCGTTTATAAAGGATATTGAATAAGTTCAAAGTATGAATGCGAAGTATATACATTCAAAATAAATCGTTCAAGGAACCAAAATAGAAATATGTTTTTCAGTTTATGACAAAAAGGACTATTTCAGGTTCGAAACTCAATTTTACACAAACATATTGTAGTATGTGTGTCTTTTTTCATTTTAGATTTGCCGAATTAAATTTTGTCGAATAGTCGAATTGCGTGAAATATAACGATAACTAACGTTCATAACATATATTGAATAAGTTTAAAGTATGAATGCGAAGTATATAAATTCAAATTGAAATCGTTCAAACAAGCAAAATGGAAATATGTTTTTCAGTTTATGACAAAAAGGACTATTTCAGGTTTTAAACTCAATTTTACACAAACATATTGTAGTAGGTGAGTCTTTTAACATTTTAGATTTATCGCATTAAATTTTGTGGAAAAGTCGAATAGCCTGAAATATAACGATAAATATCGTTTATAAAGGATATTGAATAAGTTCAAAGTATGAATGCGAAGTACATAAATACAAATTTAAATCGCTCAAAGAACCAAAATAGAAATATGTATTTCAGTTTATGACAAAAAGGACTATTTCAGGTTCGAAACTGAATATTACACAAACATTTTGGAGTATGTGAGTCTTTTTTCATTATAGATTTGCCGAATTAAATTTTGTCGAAAAGTCGAATAGCGTGAAATATAACGATAAATAAAGTTTATAAAAGATATTGAATAAGTTCAAAGTATGAATGCGAAGTAAATAAATACAAATTTAAATCGCTCAAAGAACCAAAATAGAAATATGTATTTCAGTTTATGACAAAAAGGACTATTTCAGGTTCGAAACTCAATATTACACAAACATTTTGGAGTATGTGAGTCTTTTAAAATTTTAGATTTGTGGAATTTAATTTTGTCGAAAAGTTGAATAGCGTGAAATATAATGATAAATAACACTTATGAAAGATATTGAATAAGTTGTAAGTATGAATGCGAAGTATATAAATTCAAATTGATATCGTTCAAACAACCAAAATAGAAATATGTTTTTCAGTTTATGACAAAAAGGTCTATTTCAGGTTCGAAACTCAATTTTACATAAACATTTAGGAGTATGTAAAGCTTTTTTCATTTGAGATTTGCCGCATTAAATTTTTTTGAAAAGTCGAATAGCGTGAAATATAAAAGTTTATAAAAGATATTGAATAAGTTCAAAGTATGAATGCGAAGTATATAAATTCAAATTGAAATCGTTCAAACAACCAAAATGGAAATATGTTTTTCAGTTTATGACAAAAAGGACTATTTCAGGTTTTAAACTCAATTTTACACAAACATATTGTAGTAGGTGAGTCTGTTAACATTTTAGATTTGTCGCATTAAATATTGTGGAAAAGTCGAATAACCTGAAATATAACGATTAATATCGTTTATAAAGGATATTGAATAAGTTCAAAGTATGAATGCGAAGTACATAAATACAAATTTAAATCGCTCAAAGAACCAAAATAGAAATATGTATTTCAGTTTATGACAAAAAGGACTATTTCAGGTTCGAAACTGAATATTACACAAACATTTTGGAGTATGTGAGTCTTTTTTCATTTTAGATTTGCCGAATTAAATTTTGTCGAAAAGTCGAATAGCGTGAAATATAACGATAAATAAAGTTTATAAAAGATATTGAATAAGTTCAAAGTATGAATGCGAAGTAAATAAATACAAATTTAAATCGCTCAAAGAACCAAAATAGAAATATGTATTTCAGTTTATGACAAAAAGGACTATTTCAGGTTCGAAACTCAATATTACACAAACATTTTGGAGTATGTGTTTCTTTTAACATTATAGATTTGTCTGAATAAATTTGGTCGAAATGTTGAATGGCGTGAAATACAACGATAATTAACGTTAATAAAAGATATTGAATAAGTTCAAAGTATGAATGCGAAGTATATACATTCAAAATAAATCGTTCAAGGAACCAAAATAGAAATATGTTTTTCAGTTTATGACAAAAAGGACTATTTCAGGTTCGAATCTCAATTTTACACAAACATTTTGGAGTATGTGAGTCTTTTAAAATTTTAGATTTGTGGAATTTAATTTTGTCGAAAAGTTGAATAGCGTGAAATATAATGATAAATAACACTTATGAAAGATATTGAATAAGTTGTAAGTATGAATGCGAAGTATATAAATTCAAATTGAAATCGTTCAAACAACCATAATGGAAATATGTTTTTCAGTTTATGACAAAAAGGACTATTTCAGGTTCGAAACTCAATATTACACAAACATTTTGGAGTATGTGAGTCTTTTAAAATTTTAGATTTGTGGAATTTAATTTTGTGGAAAAGTCGAATAGCGTTAAATATAACGATAAATAGTGTTCATAAAAGATATTGAATAAGTTTAAAGTATGAATCCGAAGTACATAAATACAAATTTAAATCGCCCAAAGAACCAAAATAGAAATATGTTTTTCAGTTTATGACAAAAAGGACTATTTCAGGTTCGAAACTCAATTTTACATAAATATTTAGGAGTATGTAAAGCTTTTTTCATTTGAGATTGGCCGCATTAAATTTTTTTGAAAAGTCGAATAGCGTGAAATATAAAAGTTTATAAAAGATATTGAATAAGTTCAAAGTATGAATGCGAAGTATATAAATTCAAATTGAAATCGTTCAAACAACCAAAATGGAAATATGTTTTTTAGTTTATGACAAAAAGGACTATCTTACGTTCGAAACTCATTATTTCACAAACATATTGTAGTATGTGTTTCTATTAACGTTTATAGATTTGTCTAAATAAATTTGGTCGAAAAATTGAATAGCGTGAAATACAAGGATAAATAGCGTTTATAAAAGAAATTGAATAAGTTCAAAGTATGAATGCGAAGTAAATAAATACAAATTTAAATCGCTCAAAGAACCAAAATAGAAATATGTATTTCAATTTATGACAAAAAGGACTATTTCAGGTTCGAATCTCAATTTTACACAAACATTTTGGAGTATATAAATCTTTTTTCATTTTAGATTTGCCGAATTAAATTTTGTCGAAAAGTCGAATAGCGTGAAATATAACGATAAATAAAGTTTATAAAAGATATTGAATAAGTTCAAAGTATGAATGCGAAGTAAATAAATACAAATTTAAATCGCTCAAAGAACCAAAATAGAAATATGTATTTCAGTTTATGACAAAAAGGACTATTTCAGGTTCGAAACTCAATATTACACAAACATTTTGGAGTATGTGAGTCTTTTAAAATTTTAGATTTGTGGAATTATTTTTGTCGAAAAGTTGAATAGCGTGAAATATAATGATAAATAACACTTATGAAAGATATTGAATAAGTTCAAAGTATGAATGCGAAGTATATAAATTCAAATTGAAATCGTTCAAACAACCAAAATGGAAATATGTTTTTCAGTATATGACAAAAAGGACTATTTCAGGTTTCAAACTCAATTTTACGCAAACATTTTGGAGTATGTGAGTCTTTTAAAATTTTAGATTTGTGGAATTTAATTTTGTCGAAAAGTTGAATAGCGTGAAATATAATGATAAATAACACTTATGAAAGATATTGAATAAGTTTAAAGTATGAATGCGAAGTATATAAATTCAAATTGAAATCGTTCAAACACCCAAAATGAAAATATGTTTTTCAGTTTATGACAAAAAGGACTATTTCAGGTTCGAAACTCAATATTACACAAACATATTGTAGTAGGTGAATCTTTTAACATTTTAGATTTGTCGCATTAAATTTTGTGGAAAAGTCGAATAGCCTGAAATATAACGACAAATATCGTTTATAAAGGATATTGAATAAGTTCAAAGTATGAATGCGAAGTATATACATTCAAAATAAATCGTTCAAGGAACCAAAATAGAAATATGTTTTTCAGTTTATGACAAAAAGGACTATTTCAGGTTCGAAACTCAATTTTACACAAACATATTGTAGTATGTGTGTCTTTTTTCATTTTAGATTTGCCGAATTAAATTTTGTCGAATAGTCGAATTGCGTGAAATATAACGATAACTAACGTTCATAACATATATTGAATAAGTTTAAAGTATGAATGCGAAGTATATAAATTCAAATTGAAATCGTTCAAACAAGCAAAATGGAAATATGTTTTTCAGTTTATGACAAAAAGGACTATTTCAGGTTTTAAACTCAATTTTACACAAACATATTGTAGTCGGTCAGTCCTTTAACATTTTAGATTTGTCGCATTAAATTTTGTGGAAAAGTCGAATAACCTGAAATATAACGATTAATATCGTTTATAAAGGATATTGAATAAGTTCAAAGTATGAATGCGAAGTACATAAATACAAATTTAAATCGCTCAAAGAACCAAAATAGAAATATGTATTTCAGTTTATGACAAAAAGGACTATTTCAGGTTCGAAACTGAATACTACACAAACATTTTGGAGTATGTGAGTCTTTTTTCATTTTAGATTTGCCGAATTAAATTTTGTCGAAAAGTCGAATAGCGTGAAATATAACGATAAATAAAGTTTATAAAAGATATTGAATAAGTTCAAAGTATGAATGCGAAGTAAATAAATACAAATTTAAATCGCTCAAAGAACCAAAATAGAAATATGTATTTCAGTTTATGACAAAAAGGACTATTTCAGGTTCGAAACTCGATATTACACAAACATTTTGGAGTATGTGAGTCTTTTAAAATTTTAGATTTGTGGAATTTAGTTTTGTCGAAAAGTTGAATAGCGTGAAATATAATGATAAATAACACTTATGAAAGATATTGAATAAGTTGCAAGTATGAATGCGAAGTATATAAATTCAAATTGAAATCGTTCAAACAACCAAAATGGAAATATGTTTTTCAGTTTATGACAAAAAGGACTATTTCAGGTTCGAAACTCAATATTACATAAACATTTAGGAGTATGTAAAGCTTTTTTCATTTGAGATTTGCCGCATTAAATTTTTTTGAAAAGTCGAATAGCGTGAAATATAAAAGTTTATAAAAGATATTGAATAAGTTCAAAGTATGAATGCGAAGTATATAAATTCAAATTGAAATCGTTCAAACAACCAAAATGGAAATATGTTTTTCAGTTTATGACAAAAAGGACTATTTCAGGTTTTAAACTCAATTTTACACAAACATATTGTAGTAGGTCAGTCTTTTAACATTTTAGATTTGTCGCATTAAATTTTGTGGAAAAGTCGAATAACCTGAAATATAACGATTAATATCGTTTATAAAGGATATTGAATAAGTTCAAAGTATGAATGCGAAGTACATAAATACAAATTTAAATCGCTCAAAGAACCAAAATAGAAATATGTATTTCAGTTTATGACAAAAAGGACTATTTCAGGTTCGAAACTGAATATTACACAAACATTTTGGAGTATGTGAGTCTTTTTTCATTTTAGATTTGCCGAATTAAATTTTGTCGAAAAGTCGAATAGCGTGAAATATAACGATAAATAAAGTTTATAAAAGATATTGAATAAGTTCAAAGTATGAATGCGAAGTAAATAAATACAAATTTAAATCGCTCAAAGAACCAAAATAGAAATATGTATTTCAGTTTATGACAAAAAGGACTATTTCAGGTTCGAAACTCATTATTTCACAAACATATTGTAGTATGTGTGTCTTTTAACATTGTTGATTTGTCTAAATAAATTTGGTCGAAAAGTTGAATAGCGTGAAATACAACGATAATTAACGTTAATAAAAGAAATTGAATAAGTTCAAAGTATGAATGCGAAGTATATACATTCAAAATAAATCGTTCAAGGAACCAAAATAAAAATATGTTTTTCAGTTTATGACAAAAAGGACTATTTCAGGTTCGAATCTCAATTTTAGACAAACATTTTGGAGTCTGTGAGTCTTTTAAAATTATAGATTTGTGGAATTTAATTTTGTCGAAAAGTTGAATAGCGTGAAATATAATGATAAATAACACTTATGAAAGATATTGAATAAGTTGTAAGTATGAATGCGAAGTATATAAATTCAAATTGAAATCGTTCAAACAACCAAAATGGAAATATGTTTTTCAGTTTATGACAAAAAGGACTATTTCAGGTTCGAAACTCAATATTACACAAACATTTTGGAGTATGTGAGTCTTTTAAAATTTTAGATTTGTGGAATTTAATTTTGTCGTAAAGTCGAATAGCGTGAAATATAACGATAAATAACGTTTATAAAAGATATTGAATAAGTTCAAAGTATGAATGCGAAGTACATAAATACAAATTTAAATCGCTCAAAGAACCAAAATAGAAATGTGTTTTTCAGTTTATGATAAAAAGGACTATTTCAGGTTCGAAACTCAATTTTACATAAATATTTAGGAGTATGTAAAGCTTTTTTCATTTGAGATTGGCCGCATTAAATTTTTTTGAAAAGTCGAATAGCGTGAAATATAAAAGTTTATAAAAGATATTGAATAAGTTCAAAGTATGAATGCGAAGTATATAAATTCAAATTGAAATCGTTCAAACAACCAAAATGGAAATATGTTTTTTAGTTTATGACAAAAAAGGACTATCTTACGTTCGAAACTCCTTATTTCACAAACATATTGTAGTATGTGCTTCTATTAACGTTTATAGATTTGTCTAAATAAATTTGGTCGAAAAGTTGAATAGCGTGAAATACAAGGATAAATAGCGTTTATAAAAGAAATTGAATAAGTTCAAAGTATGAATGCGAAGTAAATAAATACAAATTTAAATCGCTCAAAGAACAAAAAAAGAAATATGTATTTCAGTTTATGACAAAAAGGACTATTTCAGGTTCGAATCTCAATTTTACACAAACATTTTGGAGTATATAAATCTTTTTTCATTTTAGATTTGCCGAATTAAATTTTGTCGAAAAGTCGAATAGCGTGAAATATAACGATAAATAAAGTTTATAAAAGATATTGAATAAGTTCAAAGTATGAATGCGAAGTAAATAAATACAAATTTAAATCGCTCAAAGAACCAAAATAGAAATATGTATTTCAGTTTATGACAAAAAGGACTATTTCAGGTTCGAAACTGAATATTACACAAACATTTTGGAGTATGTGAGTCTTTTAAAATTTTAGATTTGTGGAATTTAATTTTGTCGAAAAGTTGAATAGCGTGAAATATAATGATAAATAACACTTATGAAAGATATTGAATAAGTTGTAAGTATGAATGCGAAGTATATAAATTCAAATTGACATCGTTCAAACAACCATAATGGAAATATGTTTTTCAGTTTATGACAAAAAGGACTATTTCAGGTTCGAAACTCAATATTACACAAACATTTTGGAGTATGTGAGTCTTTTAAAATTTTAGATTTGTGGAATTTAATTTTGTCGAAAAGTTGAATAGCGTGAAATATAATGATAAATAACACTTATGAAAGATATTGAATAAGTTTAAAGTATGAATGCGAAGTATATAAATTCAAATTGAAATCGTTCAAACAACCAAAATGGAAATATGTTTTTCAGTATATGACAAAAAGGACTATTTCAGGTTTCAAACTCAATTTTACACAAACATATTGTAGTAGGTCAGTCTTGTAACATTTTAGATTTGTCGCATTAAATTTTGTGGAAAAGTCGAATAGCCTGAAATATAACGATAAATATCGTTTATAAAGGATATTGCATAAGTTCAAAGTATGCATGCGAAGTATATACATTCAAAATAAATCGTTCAAGGAACCAAAATCGAAATATGTTTTTCAGATTATGACAAAAAGGACTATTTCAGGTTCGAAACTCAATTTTACACAAACATATTGTAGTATGTGTGTCTTTTTTCATTTTAGATTTGCCGAATTAAATTTTGTCGAATAGTCGAATAGCGTGAAATATAACGATAACTAACGTTCATAACATGTATTGAATAAGTTTAAAGTATGAATGCGAAGTATATAAATTCAAATTGAAATCGTTCAAACAACCAAAATGGAAATATGTTTTTCAGTTTATGACAAAAAGGACTATTTCAGGTTTTAAACTCAATTTTACACAAACATATTGTAGTAGGTCAGTCTTTTAACATTTTAGATTTGTCGCATTAAATATTGTGGAAAAGTCGAATAACCTGAAATATAACGATTAATATCGTTTATAAAGGATATTGAATAAGTTCAAAGTATGAATGCGAAGTACATAAATACAAATTTAAATCGCTCCAAGAACCAAAATAGAAATATGTATTTCAGTTTATGACAAAAAGGACTATTTCAGGTTCGAAACTGAATATTACACAAACATTTTGGAGTATGTGAGTCTTTTTTCATTTTAGATTTGCCGAATTAAATTTTGTCGAAAAGTCGAATAGCGTGAAATATAACGATAAATAAAGTTTATAAAAGATATTGAATAAGTTCAAAGTATGAATGCGAAGTAAATAAATACAAATTTAAATCGCTCAAAGAACCATAATAGAAATATGTATTTCAGTTTATGACAAAAAGGACTATTTCAGGTTCGAAACTGAATATTACACAAACATTTTGGAGTATGTAAATCTTTTTTCATTTTAGATTTGCCGAATTAAATTTTGTCGAAAAGTCGAATAGCGTGAAATATAACGATAAATAAAGTTTATAAAAGATATTGAATAAGTTCAAAGTATGAATGCGAAGTAAATAAATACAAATTTAAATCGCTCAAAGAACCAAAATAGAAATATGTATTTCAATTTATGACAAAAATGACTATTTCCGGTTCGAAACTCAATTTTACACAAACATTTTGGAGTATGTGAGTCTTTTAACATTTTAGATTTGTCGATTTAAATTTTGAGGAAAAGTCGAATAGCGTGAAATATAACGATAAATAAAGTTTATAAAAGATATTGAATAAGTTCAAAGTATGAATGCGAAGTATATACATTCAAAATAAATCGTTCAAGGAACCAAAATAGAAATATGTTTTTCAGTTTATGACAAAAAGGACTATTTCAGGTTCGAATCTCAATTTTACACAAACATTTTGGAGTATGTATATCTTTTTTCATTTTAGATTTGCCGAATTAAATTTTGTCGAAAAGTCGAATAGCGTGATATATAACGATAAATAAAGTTTATAAAAGATATTGAATAAGTTCAAAGTATGAATGCGAAGTACATAAATACAAATTTAAATCGCTCAAAGAACCAAAATAGAAATATGTTTTTCAGTTTATGACAAAAAGGACTATTTTAGGTTCGAAACTCATTATTTCACAAACATATTGTAGTATGTGTGTCTTTTAACATTGTTGATTTGTCTAAATAAATTTGGTCGAAAAGTTGAATAGCGTGAAATACAACGATAATTAACGTTTATAAAAGATATTGAATAAGTTGTAAGTATGAATGCGAAGTATATAAATTCAAATTGAAATCGTTCAAACAACCAAAATGGAAATATGTTTTCAGTTTATGACAAAAAGGACTATTTCAGGTTTTAAACTCAATTTTACACAAACATATTGTAGTAGGTGAATCTTTTAACATTTTAGATTTGTCGCATTAAATTTTGTGGAAAAGTCGAATAGCCTGAAATATAACGATAAATATCGTTTATAAAGGATATTGAATAAGTTCAAAGTATGAAAGCGAAGTATATACATTCAAAATAAATCGTTCAAGGAACCAAAATAGAAATATGTTTTTCAGTTTATGACAAAAAGGACTATTTCAGGTTCGAATCTCAATTTTACACAAACATTTTGGAGTATGTAAATCTTTTTTCATTTTAGATTTGCCGAATTAAATTTTGTCGAAAAGTCGAATAGCGTGAAATATAACGATAAATAAAGTTTATAAAAGATATTGAATAAGTTCAAAGTATGAATGCGAAGTAAATAAATACAAATTTAAATCGCTCAAAGAACCAAAATAGAAATATGTATTTCAATTTATGACAAAAAGGACTATTTCGGGTTCGATACTGAATTTTACACAAACATTTTGGAGTATGTGAGTCTTTTAACATTTTAGATTTGTCGATTTAAATTTTGAGGAAAAGTCGAATAGCGTGAAATATAACGATAAATAAAGTTTATAAAAGATATTGAATAAGTTGTAAGTATGAATGCGAAGTATATAAATTCAAATTGAAATCGTTCAAACAACCAAAATGGAAATATGTTTTTCAGTTTATGACAAAAAGGACTATTTCAGGTTCGAAACTCAATATTACACAAACATTTTGGAGTATGTGAGTCTTTTAAAATTTTAGATTTGTGGAATTTAATTTTGTCGAAAAGTTGAATAGCGTGAAATATAATGATAAATAACACTTATGAAAGATATTGAATAAGTTTAAAGTATGAATGCGAAGTATATAAATTCAAATTGAAATCGTTCAAACAACCAAAATGGGAATATGTATTTCAGTTTATGACAAAAAGGACTATTTCAGGTTTCAAACTCAATTTTACACAAACATATTGTAGTAGGTCAGTCTTGTAACATTTTAGATTTGTCGCATTAAATTTTGTGGAAAAGTCGAATAGCCTGAAATATAACGATAAATATCGTTTATAAAGGATATTGCATAAGTTCAAAGTATGCATGCGAAGTATATACATTCAAAATAAATCGTTCAAGGAACCAAAATAGAAATATGTTTTTCAGTTTATGACAAAAAGGACTATTTCAGGTTCGAAACTCAATTTTACACAAACATATTGTAGTATGTGTGTCTTTTTTCATTTTAGATTTGCCGAATTAAATTTTGTCGAATAGTCGAATTGCGTGAAATATAACGATAACTAACGTTCATAACATATATTGAATAAGTTGTAAGTATGAATGCGAAGTATATAAATTCAAATTGAAATCGTTCAAACAACCAAAATGGAAATATGTTTTTCAGTTTATGACAAAAAGGACTATTTCAGGTTTTAAACTCAATTTTACACAAACATATTGTAGTAGGTCAGTCTTTTAACATTTTAGATTTGTCGCATTAAATATTGTGGAAAAGTCGAATAACCTGAAATATAACGATTAATATCGTTTATAAAGGATATTGAATAAGTTCAAAGTATGAATGCGAAGTACATAAATACAAATTTAAATCGCTCAAAGAACCAAAATAGAAATATGTATTTCAGTTTATGACAAAAAGGACTATTTCAGGTTCGAAACTGAATATTACACAAACATTTTGGAGTATGTGAGTCTTTTTTCATTTTAGATTTGCCGAATTAAATTTTGTCGAAAAGTCGAATAGCGTGAAATATAACGATAAATAAAGTTTATAAAAGATATTGAATAAGTTCAAAGTATGAATGCGAAGTAAATAAATACAAATTTAAATCGCTCAAAGAACCATAATAGAAATATGTATTTCAGTTTATGACAAAAAGGACTATTTCAGGTTCGAAACTGAATATTACACAAACATTTTGGAGTATGTAAATCTTTTTTCATTTTAGATTTGCCGAATTAAATTTTGTCGAAAAGTCGAATAGCGTGAAATATAACGATAAATAAAGTTTATAAAAGATATTGAATAAGTTCAAAGTATGAATGCGAAGTAAATAAATACAAATTTAAATCGCTCAAAGAACCAAAATAGAAATATGTATTTCAATTTATGACAAAAAGGACTATTTCAGGTTCGAAACTCAATTTTACACAAACATTTTGGAGTATGTGAGTCTTTTAACATTTTAGATTTGTCGATTTAAATTTTGAGGAAAAGTCGAATAGCGTGAAATATAACGATAAATAAAGTTTATAAAAGATATTGAATAAGTTCAAAGTATGAATGCGAAGTATATACATTCAAAATAAATCGTTCAAGGAACCAAAATAGAAATATGTTTTTCAGTTTATGACAAAAAGGACTATTTCAGGTTCGAATCTCAATTTTACACAAACATTTTGGAGTATGTGAGTCTTTTAAAATTATAGATTTGTGGAATTTAATTTTGTCGAAAAGTTGAATAGCGTGAAATATAACGATAAATAAAGTTTATAAAAGATATTGAATAAGTTCAGAGTATGAATGCGAAGTACATAAATACAAATTTAAATCGCTCAAAGAACCAAAATAGAAATATGTATTTCAGTTTATGATAAAAAGGACTATTTCAGGTTCGAAACTCAATTTTACATAAATATTTAGGAGTATGTAAAGCTTTTTTCATTTGAGATTGGCCGCATTAAATTTTTTTGAAAAGTCGAATAGCGTGAAATATAAAAGTTTATAAAAGATATTGAATAAGTTCAAAGTATGAATGCGAAGTACATAAATTCAAATTGAAATCGTTCAAACAACCAAAATGGAAATATGTTTTTTAGTTTATGACAAAAAGGACTATCTTACGTTCGAAACTCATTATTTCACAAACATATTGTAGTATGTGTTTCTATTAACGTTTATAGATTTGTCTAAATAAATTTGGTCGAAAAATTGAATAGCGTGAAATACAAGGATAAATAGCGTTTATAAAAGAAATTGAATAAGTTCAAAGTATGAATGCGAAGTACATAAATACAAATTTAAATCGATCGAAGAACCAAAATAGAAATATGTATTTCAGTTTATGACAAAAAGGACTATTTCAGGTTCGAATCTCAATTTTACACAAACATTTTGGAGTATATAAATCTTTTTTCATTTTAGATTTGCCGAATTAAATTTTGTCGAAAAGTCGAATAGCGTGAAATATAACGATAAATAAAGTTTATAAAAGATATTGAATAAGTTCAAAGTATGAATGCGAAGTAAATAAATACAAATTTAAATCGCTCAAAGAACCAAAATAGAAATATGTATTTCAGTTTATGACAAAAAGGACTATTTCAGGTTCGAAACTGAATATTACACAAACATTTTGGAGTATGTGAGTCTTTTAAAATTTTAGATTTGTGGAATTTAATTTTGTCGAAAAGTTGAATAGCGTGAAATATAATGATAAATAACACTTATGAAAGATATTGAATAAGTTGTAAGTATGAATGCGAAGTATATAAATTCAAATTGACATCGTTCAAACAACCATAATGGAAATATGTTTTTCAGTTTATGACAAAAAGGACTATTTCAGGTTCGAAACTCAATATTACACAAACATTTTGGAGTATGTGAGTCTTTTAAAATTTTAGATTTGTGGAATTTAATTTTGTCGAAAAGTTGAATAGCGTGAAATATAATGATAAATAACACTTATGAAAGATATTGAATAAGTTTAAAGTATGAATGCGAAGTATATAAATTCAAATTGAAATCGTTCAAACAACCAAAATGGAAATATGTATTTCAGTTTATGACAAAAAGGACTATTTCAGGTTTCAAACTCAATTTTACACAAACATATTGTAGTAGGTCAGTCTTGTAACATTTTAGATTTGTCGCATTAAATTTTGTGGAAAAGTCGAATAGCCTGAAATATAACGATAAATATCGTTTATAAAGGATATTGCATAAGTTCAAAGTATGCATGCGAAGTATATACATTCAAAATAAATCGTTCAAGGAACCAAAATAGAAATATGTTTTTCAGTTTATGACAAAAAGGACTATTTCAGGTTCGAAACTCAATTTTACACAAACATATTGTAGTATGTGTGTCTTTTTTCATTTTAGATTTGCCGAATTAAATTTTGTCGAATAGTCGAATTGCGTGAAATATAACGATAACTAACGTTCATAACATATATTGAATAAGTTGTAAGTATGAATGCGAAATATATAAATTCAAATTTAAATCGTTCAAAGAACCAAAATAGAAATATGTTTTTCAGTTTATGACAAAAAGGACTATTTCAGGTTTTAAACTCAATTTTACACAAACATATTGTAGTAGGTCAGTCTTTTAACATTTTAGATTTGTCGCATTAAATTTTGTGGAAAAGTCGAATAACCTGAAATATAACGATTAATATCGTTTATAAAGGATATTGAATAAGTTCAAAGTATGAATGCGAAGTACATAAATACAAATTTAAATCGCTCAAAGAACCAAAATAGAAATATGTATTTCAGTTTATGACAAAAAGGACTATTTCAGGTTCGAAACTGAATATTACACAAACATTTTGGAGTATGTGAGTCTTTTTTCATTTTAGATTTGCCGAATTAAATTTTGTCGAAAAGTCGAATAGCGTGAAATATAACGGTGAATGAAGTTTATAAAAGATATTGAATAAGTTCAAAGTATGAATGCGAAGTAAATAAATACAAATTTAAATCGCTCAAAGAACCATAATAGAAATATGTATTTCAGTTTATGACAAAAAGGACTATTTCAGGTTCGAAACTGAATATTACACAAACATTTTGGAGTATGTAAATCTTTTTTCATTTTAGATTTGTCGAATTAAATTTTGTCGAAAAGTCGAATAGCGTGAAATATAACGATAAATAAAGTTTATAAAAGATATTGAATAAGTTCAAAGTATGAATGCGAAGTAAATAAATACAAATTTAAATCGCTCAAAGAACCAAAATAGAAATATGTATTTCAATTTATGACAAAAAGGACTATTTCAGGTTCGAAACTCAATTTTACACAAACATTTTGGAGTATGTGAGTCTTTTAACATTTTAGATTTGTCGATTTAAATTTTGAGGAAAAGTCGAATAGCGTGAAATATAACGATAAATAAAGTTTATAAAAGATATTGAATAAGTTCAAAGTATGAATGCGAAGTATATACATTCAAAATAAATCGTTCAAGGAACCAAAATAGAAATATGTTTTTCAGTTTATGACAAAAAGGACTATTTCAGGTTCGAATCTCAATTTTACACAAACATTTTGGAGTATGTATATCTTTTTTCATTTTAGATTTGCCGAATTAAATTTTGTCGAAAAGTCGAATAGCGTGATATATAACGATAAATAAAGTTTATAAAAGATATTGAATAAGTTCAAAGTATGAATGCGAAGTACATAAATACAAATTTAAATCGCTCAAAGAACCAAAATAGAAATATGTTTTTCAGTTTATGACAAAAAGGACTATTTTAGGTTCGAAACTCATTATTTCACAAACATATTGTAGTATGTGTGTCTTTTAACATTGTTGATTTGTCTAAATAAATTTGGTCGAAAAGTTGAATAGCGTGAAATACAACGATAATTAACGTTAATAAAAGATATTGAATAAGTTCAAAGTATGAATGCGAAGTATATACATTCAAATTGAAATCGTTCAAACAACCAAAATGGAAATATGTTTTCAGTTTATGACAAAAAGGACTATTTCAGGTTTTAAACTCAATTTTACACAAACATATTGTAGTAGGTGAATCTTTTAACATTTTAGATTTGTCGCATTAAATTTTGTGGAAAAGTCGAATAGCCTGAAATATAACGATAAATATCGTTTATAAAGGATATTGAATAAGTTCAAAGTATGAAAGCGAAGTATATACATTCAAAATAAATCGTTCAAGGAACCAAAATAGAAATATGTTTTTCAGTTTATGACAAAAAGGACTATTTCAGGTTCGAATCTCAATTTTACACAAACATTTTGGAGTATGTAAATCTTTTTTCATTTTAGGTTTGCTGAATTAAATTTTGTAGAAAAGTCGAATAGCGTGAAATATAATGATAAATAAAGTTTATAAAAGATATTGAATAAGTTCAAAGTATGAATGCGAAGTACATAAATACAAATTTAAATCGCTAAAAGAACCAAAATAGAAATATGTATTTCAATTTATTACAAAAAGGACTATTTCGGGTTCGATACTGAATTTTACACAAACATTTTGGAGTATGTGAGTCTTTTAACATTTTAGATTTGTCGATTTAAATTTTGTGGAAAAGTCGAATAGCCTGAAATACAACGATAAATAACGTTTATAAAAGATATTGAATAAGTTGTAAGTATGAATGCGAAGTATATAAATTCAAATTGAAATCGTTCAAACAACCAAAATGGAAATATGTATTTCAGTTTATGACAAAAATGACTATTTCAGGTTCGAAACTCAATATTACACAAACATTTAGGAGTATGTGAGTCTTTTAAAATTTTAGATTTGTGGAATTAAATTTGGTCGAAAAGTCGAATAGCGTGAAATATAACGATAACTAACGTTCATAACAGATATTGAATAAGTTTAAAGTATGAATGCGAAGTATATAAATTCAAATTTAAATCGTTCAAGGAACCAAAATAGAAATATGTTTTTCAGTTTATGACAAAAGGGACTATTTCAGGTTCGAAACTCAATTTTACACAAACATATTGTAGTATGTGTGTCTTTTTTCATTTTAGATTTGCCGAATTAAATTTTGTCGAATAGTCGAATAGCGTGAAATATAACGATAACTAACGTTCATAACAGATATTGAATAAGTTTAAAGTATGAATGCGAAGTATATAAATTCAAATTGAAATCGTTCAAACAACCAAAATGGAAATATGTATTTCAGTTTATGACAAAAATGACTATTTCAGGTTCGAAACTCAATATTACACAAACATTTAGGAGTATGTGAGTCTTTTAAAATTTTAGATTTGTGGAATTAAATTTGGTCGAAAAGTCGAATAGCGTGAAATATAACGATAACTAACGTTCATAACAGATATTGAAGAAGTTTAAAGTATGAATGCGAAGTATATAAATTCAAATTTAAATCGTTCAAAGAACCAAAATGGAAACATGTTTATCAGTTTATGACAAAAAGGACTATTTCAGGTTTTAAACTCAATTTTACACAAACATATTGTAGTAGGTGAATCTTTTAACATTTTAGATTTGTCGCATTAAATTTTGTGGAAAAGTCGAATAGCCTGAAATATAACGATAAATATCGTTTATAAAGGATATTGAATAAGTTCAAAGTATGAAAGCGAAGTATATACATTCAAAATAAATCGTTCAAGGAACCAAAATAGAAATATGTTTTTCAGTTTATGACAAAAAGGACTATTTCAGGTTCGAATCTCAATTTTACACAAACATTTTGGAGTATGTAAATCTTTTTTCATTTTAGATTTGCCGAATTAAATTTTGTCGAAAAGTCGAATAGCGTGAAATATAACGATAAATAAAGTTTATAAAAGATATTGAATAAGTTCAAAGTATGAATGCGAAGTACATAAATACAAATTTAAATCGCTCAAAGAACCAAAATAGAAATATGTATTTCAGTTTATGACAAAAAGGACTATTTCAGGTTCGAAACTCAATTTTACACAAACATTTTGGAGTATGTGAGTCTTTTAACATTTTAGATTTGCCGATTTAAATTTTGAGGAAAAGTCGAATAGCGTGAAATATAACGATAAATAAAGTTTATAAAAGATATTGAATAAGTTCAAAGTATGAATGCGAAGTATATAAATTCAAATTGAAATCGGTCAAACACCCAAAATGAAAATATGTTTTTCAGTTTATGACAAAAAGGACTATTTCAGGTTTCAAACTCAATTTTACACAAACATATTGTAGTATGTGTGTCTTTTTTCATTTTAGATTTGCCGAATTAAATTTTGTCGAATAGTCGAATAGCGTGAAATATAACGATAACTAACGTTCATAACAGATATTGAATAAGTTTAAAGTATGAATGCGAAGTATATACATTCAAAATAAATCGTTCAAGGAACCAAAATAGAAATATGTTTTTCAGTTTATGACAAAAAGGACTATTTCAGGTTCGAAACTCAATTTTACACAAACATATTGTAGTATGTGTGTCTTTTTTCATTTTAGATTTGCCGAATTAAATTTTGTCGAATAGTCGAATAGCGTGAAATATAACGATAACTAACGTTCATAACAGATATTGAATAAGTTTAAAGTATGAATGCGAAGTATATACATTCAAAATAAATCGTTCAAGGAACCAAAATAGAAATATGTTTTTCAGTTTATGACAAAAAGGACTATTTCAGGTTCGAATCTCAATTTTACACAAACATTTTGGAGTATGTAAATCTTTTTTCATTTTATATTTGCCGAATTAAAGTTTGTCGAAAAGTCGAATAGCGTGAAATATAACGATAAATAAAGTTTATAAAAGATATTGAATAAGTTCAAAGTATGAATGCGAAGTACATAAATACAAATTTAAATCGCTCAAAGAACCAAAATAGAAATATGTATTTCAGTTTATGACAAAAAGGACTATTTCAGGTTCGAAACTCAATTTTACACAAACATATTGTAGTATGTGTGTCTTTTTTCATTTTAGATTTGCCGAATTAAATTTTGTCGAATAGTCGAATAGCGTGAAATATAACGATAACTAACGTTCATAACAGATATTGAATAAGTTTAAAGTATGAATGCGAAGTATATACATTCAAAATAAATCGTTCAAGGAACCAAAATAGAAATATGTTTTTCAGTTTATGACAAAAAGGACTATTTCAGGTTCGAATCTCAATTTTACACAAACATTTTGGAGTATATAAATCTTTTTTCATTTTAGATTTGCCGAATTAAATTTTGTCGAAAAGTCGAATAGCGTGAAATATAACGATAAATAAAGTTTATAAAAGATATTGAATAAGTTCAAAGTATGAATGCGAAGTAAATAAATACAAATTTAAATCGCTCAAAGAACCAAAATAGAAATATGTTTTTCAGTTTATGACAAAAAGGACTATTTCAGGTTCGAAACTGAATATTACACAAACATTTTGGAGTATGTGAGTCTTTTAAAATTTTAGATTTGTGGAATTTAATTTTGTCGAAAAGTTGAATAGCGTGAAATATAATGATAAATAACACTTATGAAAGATATTGAATAAGTTGTACGTATGAATGCGAAGTATATAAATTCAAATTGACATCGTTCAAACAACCATAATGGAAATATGTTTTTCAGTTTATGACAAAAAGGACTATTTCTGGTTCGAAACTCAATATTACACAAACATTTTGGAGTATGTGAGTCTTTTAAAATTTTAGATTTGTGGAATTTAATTTTGTCGAAAAGTTGAATAGCGTGAAATATAATGATAAATAACACTTATGAAAGATATTGAATAAGTTGTAAGTATGAATGCGAAGTATATAAATTCAAATTGAAATCGTTCAAACAACCAAAATGGGAATATGTATTTCAGTTTATGACAAAAAGGACTATTTCAGGTTCGAAACTCAATTTTACACAAACATATTGTAGTATGTGTGTCTTTTTTCATTTTAGTTTGCCGAATTAAATTTTGTCGAATAGTCGAATAGCGTGAAATATAACGATAACTAACATTCATAACAGATATTGAATAAGTTTAAAGTATGAATGCGAAATATATAAATTCAAATTGAAATCGTTCAAACAACCAAAATGGAAATATGTTTTTCAGTATATGACAAAAAGGACTATTTCAGGTTTCAAACTCAATTTTACACAAACATATTGTAGTAGGTCAGTCTTGTAACATTTTAGATTTGTCGCCTTAAATTTTGTGGAAAAGTCGAATAGCCTGAAATATAACGATAAATATCGTTTATAAAGGATATTGCATAAGTTCAAAGTATGCATGCGAAGTATATACATTCAAAATAAATCGTTCAAGGAACCAAAATAGAAACATGTTTTTCAGTTTATGACAAAAAGGACTATTTCAGGTTCCAATCTCAATTTTACACAAACATTTTGGAGTATGTAAATCTTTTTTCATTTTAGATTTGCCGAATTATATTTTGTCGAAAAGTCGAATAGCGTGAAATATAACGATAAATAAAGTTTATTAAAGATATTGAATAAGTTCAAAGTATGAATGCGAAGTACATAAATACAAATTTAAATCGCTCAAAGAACCAAAATAGAAATATGTATTTCAGTTTATGACAAAAAGGACTATTTCAGGTTCGAAACTCAATATTATACAAATATTTTGGAGTATGTGAGTCTTTTAAAATTTTAGATTTGTGGAATTTAATTTTGTCGAAAAGTTGAATAGCGTGAAATATAATGATAAATAACACTTATGAAAGATATTGAATAAGTTTAAAGTATGAATGCGAAGTATATAAATTCAAATTGAAATCGTTCAAACAACCAAAATGAAAATATGTTTTTCAGTTTATGACAAAAAGGACTATTTCAGGTTTTAAACTCAATTTTACACAAACATATTGTAGTAGGTCAGTCTTTTAACATTTTAGATTTGTCGCATTAAATTTTGTGGAAAAGTCGAATAGCCTGAAATATAACGATAAATATCGTTTATAAAAGATATTGAATAAGTTCAAAGTATGAATGCGAAGTACATAAATACAAATTTAAATCGCTCAAAGAACCAAAATAGAAATATGTATTTCAGTTTATGACAAAAAGGACTATTTCAGGTTCGAAACTGAATATTACACAAACATTTTGGAGTATGTGAGTCTTTTTTCATTTTAGGTTTGCTGAATTAAATTTTGTCGAAAAGTCGAATAGCGTGAAATATAACGATAAATAAAGTTAATAAAAGATATTGAATAAGTTGAAAGTATGAATGCGAAGTAAATAAATACAAATTTAATTCGCTCAAAGAACCATAATAGAAATATGTATTTCAGTTTATGACAAAAAGGACTATTTCAGGTTCGAAACTGAATATTACACAAACATTTTGGAGTATGTAAATCTTTTTTCATTTTAGATTTGCCGAATTAAATTTTGTCGAAAAGTCGAATAGCGTGAAATATAACGATAAATAAAGTTTATAAAATATATTGAATAAGTTCAAAGTATGAATGCGAAGTACATAAATACAAATTTAAATCGCTCAAAGAACCAAAATAGAAATATGTATTTCAGTTTATGACAAAAAGGACTATTTCAGGTTCGAAACTCAATTTTACACAAACATATTGTAGTATGTGTGTCTTTTTTCATTTTAGATTTGCCGAATTAAATTTTGTCGAATAGTCGAATAGCGTGAAATATAACGATAACTAACGTTCATAACAGATATTGAATAAGTTTAAAGTATGAATGCGAAGTATATACATTCAAAATAAATCGTTCAAGGAACCAAAATCGAAATATGTTTTTCAGTTTATGACAAAAAGTACTGTTTCAGGTTCGAATCTCACTTTTACACAAACATTTTGGAGTATATAAATCTTTTTTCATTTTAGATTTGAGGAATTTAATTTTGTCGAAAAGATGAATAGCGTGAAATATAATGATAAATAACACTTATGAAAGATATTGAATAAGTTGTAAGTATGAATGCGAAATATATACATTCAAAATAAATCGTTCAAGGAACCAAAATAGAAATATGTTTTTCAGTTTATGACAAAAAGGACTATTTCAGGTTCGAATCTCAATTTTACACAAACATTTTGGAGTATGTAAATCTGTTTTCATTTTATATTTGCCGAATTAAAGTTTGTCGAAAAGTCGAATAGCGTGAAATATAACGATAAATAAAGTTTATAAAAGATATTGAATAAGTTTAAAGTATGAATGCGAAGTATATAAATTCAAATATAAATCGTTCAAGCGACCAAAATGGAAATATGTTTATCAGTTTATGACAAAAAGGACTATTTCAGGTTTTAAACTCAATTTTACATAAACATATTGTAGTAGGTGAATCTTTTAACATTTTAGATTTGTCGCATTAAATTTTGTGGAAAAGTCGAATAGCCTGAAATATAACGATAAATATCGTTTATAAAGGATATTGAATAAGTTCAAAGTATGAATGCGAAGTATATACATTCAAAATAAATCGTTCAAGGAACCAAAATCGAAATATGTTTTTCAGTTTATGACAAAAAGGACTATTTCAGGTTCGAATCTCAATTTTACACAAACATTTTGGAGTATGTAAATCTTTTTTCATTATAGATTTGCCGAATTAAATTTTTTAGAAAAGTCGAATAGCGTGAAATATAACGATAAATAAAGTTTATAAAAGATATTGAATAAGTTCAAAGTATGAATGCGAAGTACATAAATACAAATTTAAATCGCTCAAAGAACCAAAATAGAAATATGTATTTCAGTTTATGATAAAAAGGACTATTTCAGGTTCGAAACTCAATATTATACAAATATTTTGGAGTATGTGAGTCTTTTAAAATTTTAGATTTGTGGAATTTAATTTTGTCGAAAAGTTGAATAGCGTGAAATATAATGATAAATAACAATTATGAAAGATATTGAATAAGTTGTAAGTATGAATGCGAAGTATATAAATTCAAATTGAAATCGTTCAAACAACCAAAATGGAAATATGTATTTCAGTTTATGATAAAAAGGACTATTTCAGGTTCGAAACTCAATTTTACATAAATATTTAGGAGTATGTAAAGCTTTTTTCATTTGAGATTGGCCGCATTAAATTTTGTCGAAAAGTCGAATAGCGTGAAATATAACGATAAATAACACTTATGAAAGATATTGAATAAGTTGTAAGTATGAATGCGAAGTATATAAATTCAAATTGAAATCGTTCAAACAACCAAAATGGGAATATGTATTTCAGTTTATGACAAAAAGGACTATTTCAGGTTCGAAACTCAATTTTACACAAACATATTGTAGTATGTGTGTCTTTTTTCATTTTAGTTTGCCGAATTAAATTTTGTCGAATAGTCGAATAGCGTGAAATATAACGATAACTAACATTCATAACAGATATTGAATAAGTTTAAAGTATGAATGCGAAATATATAAATTCAAATTGAAATCGTTCAAACAACCAAAATGGAAATATGTTTTTCAGTATATGACAAAAAGGACTATTTCAGGTTTCAAACTCAATTTTACACAAACATATTGTAGTAGGTCAGTCTTGTAACATTTTAGATTTGTCGCCTTAAATTTTGTGGAAAAGTCGAATAGCCTGAAATATAACGATAAATATCGTTTATAAAGGATATTGCATAAGTTCAAAGTATGCATGCGAAGTATATACATTCAAAATAAATCGTTCAAGGAACCAAAATAGAAACATGTTTTTCAGTTTATGACAAAAAGGACTATTTCAGGTTCCAATCTCAATTTTACACAAACATTTTGGAGTATGTAAATCTTTTTTCATTTTAGATTTGCCGAATTAAATTTTGTCGAAAAGTCGAATAGCGTGAAATATAACGATAAATAAAGTTTATAAAAGATATTGAATAAGTTTAAAGTATGAATGCGAAGTATATAAATTCAAATTTAAATCGTTCAAAGAACCGATATGGAAATATGTTTTTCAGTTTATGGCAAAAAGGACTATTTCAGGTTTTAAACTCAATTTTACACAAACATATTGTAGTAGGTGAGTCTTTTAACATTTTAGATTTGTCGAATTAAATATTGTGGAAAAGTCGAATAACCTGAAATATAACGATTAATATCGTTTATAAAGGATATTGAATAAGTTCAAAGTATGAATGCGAAGTACATAAATACAAATTTAAATCGCTCAAAGAACCAAAATAGAAATATGTATTTCAGTTTATGACAAAAAGGACTATTTCAGGTTCGAAACTGAATATTACACAAACATTTTGGAGTATGTGAGTCTTTTTTCATTTTAGATTTGCCGAATTAAATTTTGTCGAAAAGTCGAATAGCGTGAAATATAACGATAAATAAAGTTTATAAAAGATATTGAATAAGTTCAAAGTATGAATGCGAAGTAAATAAATACAAATTTAAATCGCTCAAAGAACCATAATAGAAATATGTATTTCAGTTTATGACAAAAAGGACTATTTCAGGTTCGAAACTGAATATTACACAAACATTTTGGAGTATATAAATCTTTTTTTCATTTTAGATTTGCCGAATTAAATTTTGTCGAAAAGTCGAATAGCGTGAAATATAACGATAAATAAAGTTTATAAAAGATATTGAATAAGTTCAAAGTATGAATGCGAAGTAAATAAATACAAATTTAAATCGCTCAAAGAACCAAAATAGAAATATGTATTTCAATTTATGACAAAAAGGACTATTTCAGGTTCGAAACTCAATTTTACACAAACATTTTGGAGTATGTGAGTCTTTTAACATTTTAGATTTGTCGATTTAAATTTTGAGGAAAAGTCGAATAGCCTGAAATATAACGATAAATATCGTTTATAAAGGATATTGAATAAGTTCAAAGTATGAAAGCGAAGTATATACATTCAAAATAAATCGTTCAAGGAACCAAAATAGAAATATGTTTTTCAGTTTATGACAAAAAGGACTATTTCAGGTTCGAATCTCACTTTTACACAAACATTTTTGGAGTATATAAATCTTTTTTCATTTTAGATTTGTGGAATTATTTTTGTCGAAAAGTTGAATAGCGTGAAATATAATGATAAATAACACTTATGAAAGATATTGAATAAGTTCAAAGTATGAATGCGAAGTATATACATTCAAAATAAATCGTTCAAGGAACCAAAATAGAAATATGTTTTTCAGTTTATGACAAAAAGGACTATTTCAGGTTCGAATCTCAATTTTACACAAACATTTTGGAGTATGTAAATCTGTTTTCATTTTATATTTGCCGAATTAAAGTTTGTCGAAAAGTCGAATAGCGTGAAATATAACGATAAATAAAGTTTATAAAAGATATTGAATAAGTTTAAAGTATGAATGCGAAGTATATAAATTCAAATTGAAATCGTTCAAACAACCAAAATGGAAATATGTTTATCAGTTTATGACAAAAAGGACTATTTCAGGTTTTAAACTCAATTTTACACAAACATATTGTAGTAGGTGAATCTTTTAACATTTTAGATTTGTCGCATTAAATTTTGTGGAAAAGTCGAATAGCCTGAAATATAACGATAAATATCGTTTATAAAGGATATTGAATAAGTTCAAAGTATGAATGCGAAGTATATACATTCAAAATAAATCGTTCAAGGAACCAAAATCGAAATATGTTTTTCAGTTTATGACAAAAAGGACTATTTCAGGTTCGAATCTCAATTTTACACAAACATTTTGGAGTATGTAAATCTTTTTTCATTTTAGATTTGCCGAATTAAATTTTGTCGAAAAGTCGAATAGCGTGAAATATAACGATAAATAAAGTTTATTAAAGATATTGAATAAGTTCAAAGTATGAATGCGAAGTACATAAATACAAATTTAAATAGCTTAAAGAACCAAAATAGAAATATGTATTTCAGTTTATGACAAAAAGGACTATTTCAGGTTCGAAACTCAATATTATACAAATATTTTGGAGTATGTGAGTCTTTTAAAATTTTAGATTTGTGGAATTTAATTTTGTCGAAAAGTTGAATAGCGTGAAATATAATGATAAATAACAATTATGAAAGATATTGAATAAGTTGTAAGTATGAATGCCAAGTATATAAATTCAAATTGAAATCGTTCAAACAACCAAAATGGAAATATGTTTTTCAGTTTATGACAAAAAGGACTATTTTAGGTTCGAAACTCATTATTTCACAAACATATTGTAGTATGTGTTTCTATTAACGTTTATAGAATGCGAAGTATATACATTCAAAATAAATCGTTCAAGGAACCAAAATAGAAATATGTTTTTCAGTTTATGACAAAAAGGACTATTTCAGGTTCGAATCTCAATTTTACACAAACATTTTGGAGTATGTAAATCTTTTTTCATTTTAGATTTGCCGAATTAAATTTTGTCGAAAAGTCGAATAGCGTGAAATATAACGATAAATAAAGTTTATAACAGATATTGAATAAGTTTAAAGTATGATTGTGAAGTATATAAATACAAATTTAAATCGCTCAAAGAACCAAAATAGAAATATGTATTTCAATTTATGACAAAAAGGACTATTTCAGGTTCGAAACTCAATTTTACACAAACATTTTGGAGTATGTGAGTCTTTTAACATTTTAGATTTGTCGATTTAAATTTTGAGGAAAAGTCGAATAGCCTGAAATATAACGATAAATATCGTTTATAAAGGATATTGAATAAGTTCAAAGTATGAAAGCGAAGTATATACATTCAAAATAAATCGTTCAAGGAACCAAAATAGAAATATGTTTTTCAGTTTATGACAAAAAGGACTATTTCAGGTTCGAATCTCAATTTTACACAAACATTTTGGAGTATATAAATCTGTTTTCATTTTATATTTGCCGAATTAAAGTTTGTCGAAAAGTCGAATAGCGTGAAATATAACGATAAATAAAGTTTATAAAAGATATTGAATAAGTTCAAAGTATGAATGCGAAGTACATAAATACAAATTTAAATCGCTCAAAGAACCAAAATAGAAATATGTATTTCAGTTTATGACAAAAAGGACTATTTCAGGTTCGAAACTCAATATTACACAAACATTTTGGAGTATGTGAGTCTTTTAAAATTTTAGATTTGTGGAATTTAATTTTGTCGAAAAGTTGAATAGCGTGAAATATAATGATAAATAACACTTATGAAAGATATTGAATAAGTTGTAAGTATGAATGCGAAATATATAAATTCAAATTTAAATCGTTCAAAGAACCAAAATAGAAATATGTTTTTCAGTTTATGACAAAAAGGACTATTTCAGGTTCGAAACTCAATTTTACACAAACATATTGTAGTATGTGTGTCTTTTTTCATTTTAGATTTGCCGAATTAAATTTTGTCGAATAGTCGAATAGCGTGAAACATAACGATAACTAACGTTCATAACAGATATTGAATAACTTTAAAGTATGAATGTGAAGTATATAAATTCAAATTGAAATCGTTAAAACAACCAAAATGGAAATATGTTTATCAGTTTATGACAAAAAGGACTATTTCAGGTTTTAAACTCAATTTTACACAAACATATTGTAGTAGGTGAGTCTTTTAACATTTTAGATTTGTCGCATTAAATTTTGTGGAAAAGTCGAATAGCCTGAAATATAACGATAAATATCGTTTATAAAGGATATTGAATAAGTTCAAAGTATGAAAGCGAAGTATATACATTCAAAATAAATCGTTCAAGGAACCAAAATAGAAATATGTTTTTCAGTTTATGACAAAAAGGACTATTTCAGGTTCGAATCTCAATTTTACACAAACATTTTGGAGTATATAAATCTTTTTCATTTTATATTTGCCGATTTGAAGTTTGTCGAAAAGTCGAATAGCGTGAAATATAACGATAAATAAAGTTTATAAAAGATATTGAATAAGTTCAAAGTATGAATGCGAAGTACATAAATACAAATTTAAATCGCTCAAAGAACCAAAATAGAAATATGTATTTCAGTTTATGACAAAAAGGACTATTTCAGGTTCGAAACTCAATATTACACAAACATTTTGGAGTATGTGAGTCTTTTAAAATTTTAGATTTGTGGAATTTAATTTTGTCGAAAAGTTGAATAGCGTGAAATATAATGATAAATAACACTTATGAAAGATATTGAATAAGTTGTAAGTATGAATGCGAAATATATAAATTCAAATTTAAATCGTTCAAAGAACCAAAATAGAAATATGTTTTTCATTTTATGACAAAAAGACTATTTCAGGTTCGAAACTCAATTTTACACAAACATATTGTAGTATGTGTGTCTTTTTTCATTTTAGATTTGCCGAATTAAATTTTGTCGAATAGTCGAATAGCGTGAAATATAACGATAACTAACGTTCATAACAGATATTGAATAAGTTTAAAGTATGATTGTGAAGTATATAAATACAAATTGAAATCGTTAAAACAACCAAAATGGAAATATGTTTATCAGTTTATGACAAAAAGGACTATTTCAGGTTTTAAACTCAATTTTACACAAACATATTGTAGTAGGTGAATCTTTTAACATTTTAGATTTGTCGCATTAAATTTTGTGGAAAAGTCGAATAGCCTGAAATATAACGATAAATATCGTTTATAAAAAAGATATTGAATAAGTTCAAAGTATGAAAGCGAAGTATATACATTCAAAATAAATCGTTCAAGGAACCAAAATAGAAATATGTTTTTCAGTTTATGACAAAAAGGACTATTTCAGGTTCGAATCTCAATTTTACACAAACATTTTGGAGTATGTAAATCTTTTTTCATTTTAGATTTGCCGAATTAAATTTTGTCGAAAAGTCGAATAGCGTGAAATATAACGATAAATAAAGTTTATTAAAGATATTGAATAAGTTCAAAGTATGAATGCGAAGTACATAAATACAAATTTAAATCGCTCAAAGAACCAAAATAGAAATATGTATTTCAGTTTATGACAAAAAGGACTATTTCAGGTTCGAAACTCAATATTATACAAATATTTTGGAGTATGTGAGTCTTTTAAAATTTTAGATTTGTGGAATTTAATTTTGTCGAAAAGTTGAATAGCGTGAAATATAATGATAAATAACAATTATGAAAGATATTGAATAAGTTGTAAGTATGAATGCGAAGTATATAAATTCAAATTGAAATCGTTCAAACAACCAAAATGGAAATATGTTTTTCAGTTTATGACAAAAAGGACTATTTTAGGTTCGAAACTCATTATTTCACAAACATATTGTAGTATGTGTTTCTATTAACGTTTATAGAATGCGAAGTATATACATTCAAAATAAATCGTTCAAGGAACCAAAATAGAAATATGTTTTTCAGTTTATGACAAAAAGGACTATTTCAGGTTCGAATCTCAATTTTACACAAACATTTTGGAGTATGTAAATCTTTTTTCATTTTAGATTTGCCGAATTAAATTTTGTCGAAAAGTCGAATAGCGTGAAATATAACGATAAATAAAGTTTATAAAAGATATTGAATAAGTTCAAAGTATGAATGCGAAGTAAATAAATACAAATTTAAATCGCTCAAAGAACCAAAATAGAAATATGTATTTCAATTTATGACAAAAAGGACTATTTCAGGTTCGAAACTCAATTTTACACAAACATTTTGGAGTATGTGAGTCTTTTAACATTTTAGATTTGTCGATTTAAATTTTGAGGAAAAGTCGAATAGCCTGAAATATAACGATAAATATCGTTTATAAAGGATATTGAATAAGTTCAAAGTATGAATGCGAAGTACATAAATACAAATTTAAATCGCTCAAAGAACCAAAATAGAAATATGTATTTCAGTTTATGACAAAAAGGACTATTTCAGGTTCGAAACTCAATATTACACAAACATTTTGGAGTATGTGAGTCTTTTAAAATTTTAGATTTGTGGAATTTAATTTTGTCGAAAAGTTGAATAGCGTGAAATATAATGATAAATAACACTTATGAAAGATATTGAATAAGTTGTAAGTATGAATGCGAAATATATAAATTCAAATTTAAATCGTTCAAAGAACCAAAATAGAAATATGTTTTTCAGTTTATGACAAAAAGGACTATTTAAGGTTCGAAACTCAATTTTACACAAACATATTGTAGTATGTGTGTCTTTTTTCATTTTAGATTTGCCGAATTAAATTTTGTCGAATAGTCGAATAGCGTGAAATATAACGATAACTAACGTTCATAACAGATATTGAATAAGTTTAAAGTATGAATGTGAAGTATATAAATTCAAATTGAAATCGTTAAAACAACCAAAATGGAAATATGTTTATCAGTTGATCACAAAAAGGACTATTTCAGGTTTTAAACTCAATTTTACACAAACATATTGTAGTAGGTGAATCTTTTAACATTTTAGATTTGTCGCATTAAATTTTGTGGAAAAGTCGAATAGCCTGAAATATAACGATAAATATCGTTTATAAAAGATATTGAATAAGTTCAAAGTATGAATGCGAAGTATATACATTCAAAATAAATCGTTCAAGGAACCAAAATCGAAATATGTTTTTCAGTTCATGACAAAAAGGGCTATTTCAGGTTCGAATCTCAATTTTACACAAACATTTTGGAGTATGTAAATCTTTTTTCATTTTAGATTTACCGAATTAAATTTTGTCGAAAAGTCGAATAGCGTGAAATATAACGATAAATAAAGTTTATAAAAGATATTGAATAAGTTCAAAGTATGAATGCGAAGTACATAAATACAAATTTAAATCGCTCAAAGAACCAAAATAGAAATATGTATTTCAGTTTATGACAAAAAGGACTATTTCAGGTTCGAAACTCAATATTACACAAACATTTTGGAGTATGTGAGTCTTTTAAAATTTTAGATTTGTGGCATTTAATTTTGTCGATAAGTTGAATAGCGTGAAATATAATGATAAATAACACTTATGAAAGATATTGAATAAGTTGTAAGTATGAATGCGAAGTATATAAATTCAAATTGAAATCGTTCAAACAACCAAAATGGAAATATGTTTTTCAGTTTATGACAAAAAGGACTATTTTAGGTTCGAAACTCATTATTTCACAAACATATTGTAGTATGTGTTTCTATTAACGTTTATAGAATGCGAAGTATATACATTCAAAATAAATCGTTCAAGGAACCAAAATAGAAATATGTTTTTCAGTTTATGACAAAAAGGACTATTTCAGGTTCGAATCTCAATTTTACACAAACATTTTGGAGTATGTAAATCTTTTTTGATGTTAGATTTGCGGAATTAAATTTTGTAGAAAAGTCGAATAGCGTGAAATATAACGATAAATAAAGTTTATAAAAGATATTGAATAAGTTCAAAGTATGAATGCGAAGTACATAAATACAAATCTAAATCGCTCAAAGAACCAAAATAGATATATGTATTTCAGTTTATGACAAAAAGGACTATTTCAGGTTCGAAACTCAATATTACACAAACATTTTGGAGTATGTGAGTCTTTTAAAATTTTAGATTTGTGGCATTTAATTTTGTCGAAAAGTTGAATAGCGTGAAATATAATGATAAATAACACTTATGGAAGATATTGAATAAGTTGTAAGTATGAATGCGAAGTATATAAATTCAAATTGAAATCGTTCAAACAACCAAAATAGAAATATGTTTTTCAGATTATGACAAAAAGGACTATTTTACGTTCGAAACTCATTATTTCACAAACATATTGTATTATGTGTTTCTATTAACGTTTATAGATTTGTCTATATAAATTTGGTCGAAAAGTTGAATAGCGTGAAATACAACGATAAATAGCGTTTATAAAAGATATTGAATAAGTTCAAAGTATGAATGCGAAGTATATACATTCAAAATAAATCGTTCAAGGAACCAAAATAGAAATATGTTTTTCAGTTTATGACAAAAAGGACTATTTCAGGTTCGAATCTCAATTTTACACAAACATATTGTAGTATGTGTTTCTATTAACGTTTATAGAATGCGAAGTATATACATTCAAAATAAATCGTTCAAGGAACCAAAATAGAAATATGTTTTTCAGTTTATGACAAAAAGGACTATTTCAGGTTCGAATCTCAATTTTACACAAACATTTTGGAGTATGTAAATCTTTTTTCATTTTAGATTTGCCGAATTAAATTTTGTCGAAAAGTCGAATAGCGTGAAATATAACGATAAATAAAGTTTATAAAAGATATTGAATAAGTTCAAAGTATGAATGCGAAGTACTTAAATACAAATTTAAATCGCTCAAAGAACCAAAATAGAAATATGTATTTCAGTTTATGACAAAAAGGACTATTTCAGGTTCGAAACTCAATATTACACAAACATTTTGGAGTATGTGAGTCTTTTAAAATTTTAGATTTGTGGAATTTAATTTTGTCGAAAAGTTGAATAGCGTGAAATATAATGATAAATAACACTTATGAAAGATATTGAATAAGTTGTAAGTATGAATGCGAAATATATAAATTCAAATTTAAATCGTTCAAAGAACCAAAATAGAAATATGTTTTTCAGTTTATGACAAAAAGGACTATTTCAGGTTCGAAACTCAATTTTACACAAACATATTGTAGTATGTGTGTCTTTTTTCATTTTAGATTTGCCGAATTAAATTTTGTCGAATAGTCGAATAGCGTGAAATATAACGATAACTAACGTTCATAACAGATATTGAATAAGTTTAAAGTATGAATGTGAAGTATATAAATTCAAATTGAAATCGTTAAAACAACCAAAATGGAAATATGTTTATCAGTTGATCACAAAAAGGACTATTTCAGGTTTTAAACTCAATTTTACACAAACATATTGTAGTAGGTGAATCTTTTAACATTTTAGATTTGTCGCATTAAATTTTGTGGAAAAGTCGAATAGCCTGAAATATAACGATAAATATCGTTTATAAAGGATATTGAATAAGTTCAAAGTATGAAAGCGAAGTATATACATTCAAAATAAATCGTTCAAGGAACCAAAATAGAAATATGTTTTTCAATTCATGACAAAAAGGGCTATTTCAGGTTCGAATCTCAATTTTACACAAACATTTTGGAGTATGTAAATCTTTTTTCATTTTAGATTTACCGAATTAAATTTTGTCGAAAAGTCGAATAGCGTGAAATATAACGATAAATAAAGTTTATAAAAGATATTGAATAAGTTCAAAGTATGAATGCGAAGTACATAAATACAAGTTTAAATCGCTCATAGAACCAAAATAGAAATATGTATTTCAGTTTATGACAAAAAGGACTATTTCAGGTTCGAAACTCAATATTACACAAACATTTTGGAGTATGTGAGTCTTTTAAAATTTTAGATTTGTGGCATTTAATTTTGTCGATAAGTTGAATAGCGTGAAATATAATGATAAATAACACTTATGAAAGATATTGAATAAGTTGTAAGTATGAATGCGAAGTATATAAATTCAAATTGAAATCGTTCAAACAACCAAAATGGAAATATGTTTTTCAGTTTATGACAAAAAGGACTATTTTAGGTTCGAAACTCATTATTTCACAAACATATTGTAGTATGTGTTTCTATTAACGTTTATAGAATGCGAAGTATATACATTCAAAATAAATCGTTCAAGGAACCAAAATAGAAATATGTTTTTCAGTTTATGACAAAAAGGACTATTTCAGGTTCGAATCTCAATTTTACACAAACATTTTGGAGTATGTAAATCTTTTTTTATTTTAGATTTGTCGAATTAAATTTTGTGGAAAAGTCGAATAGCGTTAAATATATCGATAAATAAAGTTTATAAAAGATATTGAATAAGTTCAAAGTATGAATGCGAAGTACATAAATACAAATTTAAATCGCTCAAAGAACCAAAATAGATATATGTATTTCAGTTTATGACAAAAAGGACTATTTCAGGTTCGAAACTCAATATTACACAAACATTTTGGAGTATGTGAGTCTTTTAAAATTTTAGATTTGTGGCATTTAATTTTGTCGATAAGTTGAATAGCGTGAAATATAATGATAAATAACACTTATGAAAGATATTGAATAAGTTGTAAGTATGAATGCGAAGTATATAAATTCAAATTGAAATCGTTCAAACAACCAAAATGGAAATATGTTTTTCAGTTTATGACAAAAAGGACTATTTTAGGTTCGAAACTCATTATTTCACAAACATATTGTAGTATGTGTTTCTATTAACGTTTATAGAATGCGAAGTATATACATTCAAAATAAATCGTTCAAGGAACCAAAATAGAAATATGTTTTTCAGTTTATGACAAAAAGGACTATTTCAGGTTCGAATCTCAATTTTACACAAACATTTTGGAGTATGTAAATCTTTTTTCATTTTAGATTTGCCGAATTAAATTTTGTGGAAAAGTCGAATAGCGTGAAATATAACGATAAATAAAGTTTATAAAAGATATTGAATAAGTTCAAAGTATGAATGCGAAGTACATAAATACAAATTTAAATCGCTCAAAGAACCAAAATAGAAATATGTATTTCAGTTTATGACAAAAAGGACTATTTCAGGTTTGAAACTGAATATTACACAAACATTTTGGAGTATGTGAGTCTTTTAACATTTTAGATTTGTGGAATTTAATTTTGTCGAAAAGTTGAATAGCGTGAAATATAATGATAAATAACACTTATGAAAGATATTGAATAAGTTGTAAGTATGAATGCGAAGTATATAAATTCAAATTGACATCGTTCAAACAACCATAATGGAAATATGTTTTTCAGTTTATGACAAAAAGGACTATTTCAGGTTCGAAACTCAATATTACGCAAACATTTTGGAGTATGTGAGTCTTTTAAAATTTTAGATTTGTGGAATTTAATTTTGTCGAAAAGTTGAATAGCGTGAAATATAATGATAAATAACACTTATGAAAGATATTGAATAAGTTGTAAGTATGAATGCGAAGTATATAAATTCAAATTGAAATCGTTCAAACAACCAAAATGGGAATATGTATTTCAGTTTATGACAAAAAGGACTATTTCAGGTTCGAAACTCAATTTTACACAAACATATTGTAGTATGTGTGTCTTTTTTCATTTTAGTTTGCCGAATTAAATTTTGTCGAATAGTCGAATAGCGTGAAATATAACGATAACTAACATTCATAACAGATATTGAATAAGTTTAAAGTATGAATGCGAAATATATAAATTCAAATTGAAATCGTTCAAACAACCAAAATGGAAATATGTTTTTCAGTATATGACAAAAAGGACTATTTCAGGTTTCAAACTCAATTTTACACAAACATATTGTAGTAGGTCAGTCTTGTAACATTTTAGATTTGTCGCCTTAAATTTTGTGGAAAAGTCGAATAGCCTGAAATATAACGATAAATATCGTTTATAAAGGATATTGCATAAGTTCAAAGTATGCATGCGAAGTATATACATTCAAAATAAATCGTTCAAGGAACCAAAATAGAAACATGTTTTTCAGTTTATGACAAAAAGGACTATTTCAGGTTCCAATCTCAATTTTACACAAACATTTTGGAGTATGTAAATCTTTTTTCATTTTAGATTTGCCGAATTAAATTTTGTCGAAAAGTCGAATAGCGTGCAGTAGAACGATATATAAAGTTTATTAAAGGTATTGAATAAGTTCAAAGTATGAATGCGAAGTACATAAATACAAATTTAAATCGCTCAAAGAACCAAAATAGAAATATGTATTTCAGTTTATGACAAAAAGGACTATTTCAGGTTCGAAACTCAATATTACACAAACATTTTGGAGTATGTGAGTCTTTTAAAATTTTAGATTTGTGGAATTTAATTTTGTCGAAAATTTGAATAGCGTGAAATATAATGATAAATAACACTTATGAAAGATATTGAATAAGTTTAAAGTATGAATGCGAAGTATATAAATTCAAATTGAAATCGTTCAAACACCCAAAATGAAAATATGTTTTTCAGTTTATGACAAAAAGGACTATTTCAGGTTTTAAACTCAATTTTACACAAACATATTGTAGTAGGTCAGTCTTTTAACATTTTAGATTTGTCGCATTAAATATTGTGGAAAAGTCGAATAACCTGAAATATAACGATTAATATCGTTTATAAAGGATATTGAATAAGTTCAAAGTATGAATGCGAAGTACATAAATACAAATTTAAATCGCTCAAAGAACCAAAATAGAAATATGTATTTCAGTTTATGACAAAAAGGACTATTTCAGGTTCGAAACTGAATATTACACAAACATTTTGGAGTATGTGAGTCTTTTTTCATTTTAGATTTGCCGAATTAAATTTTGTCGAAAAGTCGAATAGCGTGAAATATAACGATAAATAAAGTTTATAAAAGATATTGAATAAGTTCAAAGTATGAATGCGAAGTAAATAAATACAAATTTAAATCGCTCAAAGAACCATAATAGAAATATGTATTTCAGTTTATGACAAAAAGGACTATTTCAGGTTCGAAACTGAATATTACACAAACATTTTGGAGTATGTAAATCTTTTTTCATTTTAGATTTGCCGAATTAAATTTTGTCGAAAAGTCGAATAGCGTGAAATATAACGATAAATAAAGTTTATAAAAGATATTGAATAAGTTCAAAGTATGAATGCGAAGTAAATAAATACAAATTTAAATCGCTCAAAGAACCAAAATAGAAATATGTATTTCAATTTATGACAAAAAGGACTATTTCAGGTTCGAAACTCAATTTTACACAAACATTTTGGATTATGTGAGTCTTTTAACATTTTAGATTTGTCGATTTAAATTTTGAGGAAAAGTCGAATAGCCTGAAATACAACGATAAATATCGTTTATAAAGGATATTGAATAAGTTCAAAGTATGAAAGCGAAGTATATACATTCAAAATAAATCGTTCAAGGAACCAAAATAGAAATATGTTTTTGAGTTTATGACAAAAAGGACTATTTCAGGTTCGAATCTCACTTTTACACAAACATTTTGGAGTATATAAATCTTTTTTCATTTTAGATTTGAGGAATTTAATTTTGTCGAAAAGATGAATAGCGTGAAATATAATGATAAATAACACTTATGAAAGATATTGAATAAGTTGTAAGTATGAATGCGAAATATATACATTCAAAATAAATCGTTCAAGGAACCAAAATAGAAATATGTTTTTCAGTTTATGACAAAAAGGACTATTTCAGGTTCGAATCTCAATTTTACACAAACATTTTGGAGTATGTAAATCTGTTTTCATTTTATATTTGCCGAATTAAAGTTTGTCGAAAAGTCGAATAGCGTGAAATATAACGATAAATAAAGTTTATAAAAGATATTGAATAAGTTTAAAGTATGAATGCGAAGTATATAAATTCAAATATAAATCGTTCAAACAACCAAAATGGAAATATGTTTATCAGTTTATGACAAAAAGGACTATTTCAGGTTTTAAACTCAATTTTACACAAACATATTGTAGTAGGTGAATCTTTTAACATTTTAGATTTGTCGCATTAAATTTTGTGGAAAAGTCGAATAGCCTGAAATATAACGATAAATATCGTTTATAAAGGATATTGAATAAGTTCAAAGTATGAATGCGAAGTATATACATTCAAAATAAATCGTTCAAGGAACCAAAATCGAAATATGTTTTTCAGTTTATGACAAAAAGGACTATTTCAGGTTCGAATCTCAATTTTACACAAACATTTTGGAGTATGTAAATCTTTTTTCATTTTAGATTTGCCGAATTAAATTTTGTCGAAAAGTCGAATAGCGTGAAATATAACGATAAATAAAGTTTATTAAAGATATTGAATAAGTTCAAAGTATGAATGCGAAGTACATAAATACAAATTTAAATCGCTCAAAGAACCAAAATAGAAATATGTATTTCAGTTTATGACAAAAAAGGACTATTTCAGGTTCGAAACTCAATATTACACAAATATTTTGTATTATGTGAGTCTTTTAAAATTTTAGATTTGTGGAATTTAATTTTGTCGAAAAGTTGAATAGCGTGAAATATAATGATAAATAACAATTATGAAAGATATTGAATAAGTTGTAAGTATGAATGCGAAGTATATAAATTCAAATTGAAATCGTTCAAACAACCAAAATGGAAATATGTTTTTCAGTTTATGACAAAAAGGACTATTTTAGGTTCGAAACTCATTATTTCACAAACATTTTGGAGTAAGTGAGTCTTATAAAATTTTAGAAATGTGGACATTAAATTTGTCGAACAGATGAATAGCTTGAAATATAAAGATAAATCACACTAATGAAAGATATAGAATAAGTTGTACTTATGAATGCGAAGTATATAAATTCCAATTGAAATCGTTCAAACAACCAAAATGGAAATATGTTTTTCAGTTTATGAAAAAAGGACTGTTTCAGGTTCGAAACTCAATTTTACATAAACATTTAGGAGTATGTAAAGCTTTTTTTCATTTGAGATTTGTCGAATTAAATTTTGTGGAAAAGTCGAATAGCGTGAAATACAACGATAAATAACACTTATGAAAGATATTGAATAAGTTGTAAGTATGAATGGGAAGTATATAAATTCAAATTTAAATCGTTCAAAGAACCAAAATAGAAATATGTATTTCAGTTTATGACAAAAAGGACTATTTCAGGTTCGAAACTCAATTTTACACAAACATATTGTAGTATGTGTGTCTTTTTTCATTTTAGTTTGCCGAATTAAATTTTGTCGAATAGTCGAATAGCGTGAAATATAACGATAACTAACATTCATAACAGATATTGAATAAGTTTAAAGTATGAATGCGAAATATATAAATTCAAATTGAAATCGTTCAAACAACCAAAATGGAAATATGTTTTTCAGTATATGACAAAAAGGACTATTTCAGGTTTCAAACTCAATTTTACACAAACATATTGTAGTAGGTCAGTCTTGTAACATTTTAGATTTGTCGCATTAAATTTTGTGGAAAAGTCGAATAGCCTGAAATATAACGATAAATATCGTTTATAAAGGATATTGAATAAGTTCAAAGTATGAATGCGAAGTATATACATTCAAAATAAATCGTTCAAGGAACCAAAAATAGAAACATGTTTTTCAGTATATGACAAAAAGGACTATTTCAGGTTCCAATCTCAATTTTACACAAACATTTTGGAGTATGTAAATCTTTTTTCATTTTAGATTTGCCGAATTAAATTTTGTCGAAAAGTCGAATAGCGTGAAATATAACGATAAATAACGTTTATAAAAGATATTGAATAAGTTTAAAGTATGAATGCGAAGTATATAAATTCAAATTTAAATCGTTCAAAGAACCGATATGGAAATATGTATTTCAGTTTATGCAAAAAGGACTATTTCAGGTTTTAAACTCAATTTTACACAAACATATTGTAGTAGGTGAGTCTTTTAACATTTTAGATTTGTCGCATTAAATATTGTGGAAAAGTCGAATAACCTGAAATATAACGATTAATATCGTTTATAAAGGATATTGAATAAGTTCAAAGTATGAATGCGAAGTACATAAATACAAATTTAAATCGCTCCAAGAACCAAAATAGAAATATGTATTTCAGTTAATGACAAAAAGGACTATTTCAGGTTCGAAACTGAATATTACACAAACATTTTGGAGTATGTGAGTCTTTTTTCATTTTAGATTTGCCGAATTAAATTTTGTCGAAAAGTCGAATAGCGTGAAATATAACGATAAATAAAGTTTATAAAAGATATTGAATAAGTTCAAAGTATGAATGCGAAGTAAATAAATACAAATTTAAATCGCTCAAAGAACCATAATAGAAATATGTATTTCAGTTTATGACAAAAAGGACTATTTCAGGTTCGAAACTGAATATTACACAAACATTTTGGAGTATGTAAATCTTTTTTCATTTTAGATTTGCCGAATTAAATTTTGTCGAAAAGTCGAATAGCGTGAAATATAACGATAAATAAAGTTTATAAAAGATATTGAATAAGTTCAAAGTATGAATGCGAAGTAAATAAATACAAATTTAAATCGCTCAAAGAACCAAAATAGAAATATGTATTTCAGTTTATGACAAAAATGACTATTTCAGGTTCGAAACTCAATTTTACACAAACAATTTGGAGCATGTGAGTCTTTTAACATTTTAGATATGTCGAACTAAATTTTGTGGAAAAGTCGAATAGCCTGAAATATAACGATAAATATCGTTTATAAAGGATATTGAATAAGTTCAAAGTATGAAAGCGAAGTATATACATTCAAAATAAATCGTTCAAGGAACCAAAATAGAAATATGTTTTTGAGTTTATGACAAAAAGGACTATTTCAGGTTCGAATCTCACTTTTACACAAACATTTTGGAGTATATAAATCTTTTTTCATTTTAGATTTGAGGAATTTAATTTTGTCGAAAAGATGAATAGCGTGAAATATAATGATAAATAACACTTATGAAAGATATTGAATAAGTTGTAAGTATGAATGCGAAATATATACATTCAAAATAAATCGTTCAAGGAACCAAAATAGAAATATGTTTTTCAGTTTATGACAAAAAGGACTATTTCAGGTTCGAATCTCAATTTTACACAAACATTTTGGAGTATGTAAATCTGTTTTCATTTTATATTTGCCGAATTAAAGTTTGTCGAAAAGTCGAATAGCGTGAAATATAACGATAAATAAAGTTTATAAAAGATATTGAATAAGTTTAAAGTATGAATGCGAAGTATATAAATTCAAATTGAAATCGTTCAAACAACCAAAATGGAAATATGTTTATCAGTTTATGACAAAAAGGACTATTTCAGGTTTTAAACTCAATTTTACACAAACATATTGTAGTAGGTGAATCTTTTAACATTTTAGATTTGTCGCATTAAATTTTGTGGAAAAGTCGAATAGCCTGAAATATAACGATAAATATCGTTTATAAAGGATATTGAATAAGTTCAAAGTATGAATGCGAAGTATATACATTCAAAATAAATCGTTCAAGGAACCAAAATCGAAATATGTTTTTCAGTTTATGACAAAAAGGACTATTTCAGGTTCGAATCTCAATTTTACACAAACATTTTGGAGTATGTAAATCTTTTTTCATTTTAGATTTGCCGAATTAAATTTTGTCGAAAAGTCGAATAGCGTGAAATATAACGATAAATAAAGTTTATTAAAGATATTGAATAAGTTCAAAGTATGAATGCGAAGTACATAAATACAAATTTAAATCGCTCAAAGAACCAAAATAGAAATATGTATTTCAGTTTATGACAAAAAGGACTATTTCAGGTTCGAAACTCAATATTATACAAATATTTTGGAGTATGTGAGTCTTTTAAAATTTTAGATTTGTGGAATTTAATTTTGTCGAAAAGTTGAATAGCGTGAAATATAATGATAAATAACAATTATGAAAGATATTGAATAAGTTGTAAGTATGAATGCGAAGTATATAAATTCAAATTGAAATCGTTCAAACAACCAAAATGGAAATATGTTTTTCAGTTTATGACAAAAAGGACTATTTTAGGTTCGAAACTCATTATTTCACAAACATATTGTAGTATGTGTTTCTATTAACGTTTATAGAATGCGAAGTATATACATTCAAAATAAATCGTTCAAGGAACCAAAATAGAAATATGTTTTTCAGTTTATGACAAAAAGGACTATTTCAGGTTCGAATCTCAATTTTACACAAACATTTTGGAGTATGTAAATCTTTTTTCATTTTAGATTTGCCGAATTAAATTTTGTCGAAAAGTCGAATAGCGTGAAATATAACGATAAATAAAGTTTATAAAAGATATTGAATAAGTTCAAAGTATGAATGCGAAGTACATAAATACAAATTTAAATCGCTCAAAGAACCAAAATAGAAATATGTATTTCAGTTTATGACAAAAAGGACTATTTCAGGTTCGAAACTCAATTTTACACAAACATTTTGGAGTATGTGAGTCTTTTAACATTTTAGATTTGTCGATTTAAATTTTGAGGAAAAGTCGAATAGCCTGAAATATAACGATAAATATCGTTTATAAAGGATATTGAATAAGTTCAAAGTATGAAAGCGAAGTATATACATTCAAAATAAATCGTTCAAGGAACCAAAATAGAAATATGTTTTTCAGTTTATGACAAAAAGGACTATTTCAGGTTCGAATCTCAATTTTACACAAACATTTTGGAGTATGTAAATCTTTTTTCATTTTAGATTTACCGAATTAAATTTTGTCGAAAAGTCGAATAGCGTGAAATATAACGATAAATAAAGTTTATAAAAGATATTGAATAAGTTCAAAGTATGAATGCGAAGTACATAAATACAAATTTAAATCGCTCAAAGAACCAAAATAGAAATATGTATTTCAGTTTATGACAAAAAGGACTATTTCAGGTTCGAAACTCAATATTACACAAACATTTTGGAGTATGTGAGTCTTTTAAAATTTTAGATTTGTGGCATTTAATTTTGTCGATAAGTTGAATAGCGTGAAATATAATGATAAATAACACTTATGAATGGATATTGAATATGTTCAAAGTATGAAAGCAAAGTATATACATTCAAAATAAATCGTTCAAGGAACCAAAATAGAAATATGTTTTTCAGTTTATGACAAAAGGGACTATTTCAGGTTCGAATCTCAATTTTACACAAACATTTTGGAGTATGTAAATCTTTTTTCATTTTAGATTTGCCGAATTAAATGTTGTCGAAAAGTCGAATAGCGTGAAATACAACGATAAATAACGTGTATAAAAGATATTGAATAAGTATAAAGTATGAATGCGAAGTACATAAATACAAATTTAAATCGAGCAAAGAACCAAAATAGAAATATGTATTTCAGTTTATGACAAAAAGGACTATTTCAGGTTCGAAACTCAATTTTACACAAACATTTTGGAGTATGTGAGTCTTTTAACATTTTAGATTTGTCGATTTAAATTTTGAGGAAAAGTCGAATAGCCTGAAATATAACGATAAATATCGTTTATAAAGGATATTGAATAAGTTCAAAGTATGAAAGCGAAGTATATACATTCAAAATAAATCGTTCAAGGAACCAAAATAGAAATATGTTTTTCAGTTTATGACAAAAAGGACTATTTCAGGTTCGAATCTCAATTTTACACAAACATTTTGGAGTATGTAAATCTTTTTTCATTTTAGATTTGCCGAATTAAATTTTGTCGAAAAGTCGAATAGCGTGAAATATAACGATAAATAAAGTTTATAAAAGATTTTGAATAAGTATGAATTATGAATGCGAAGTAAATAAATACAAATTTAAATCGCTCAAAGAACCAAAATAGAAATATGTATTTCAATTTATGACAAAAAGGACTATTTCAGGTTCGAAACTCAATTTTACACAAACATTTTGGAGTATGTGAGTCTTTTAACATTTTAGATTTGTCGATTTAAATTTTGAGGAAAAGTCGAATAGCCTGAAATATAACGATAAATATCGTTTATAAAGGATATTGAATAAGTTCAAAGTATGAAAGCGAAGTATATACATTCAAAATAAATCGTTCAAGGAACCAAAATAGAAATATGTTTTTCAGTTTATGACAAAAAGGACTATTTCAGGTTCGAATCTCAATTTTACACAAACATTTTGGAGTATGTAAATCTTTTTTCATTTTAGATTTACCGAATTAAATTTTGTCGAAAAGTCGAATAGCGTGAAATATAACGATAAATAAAGTTTATAAAAGATATTGAATAAGTTCAAAGTATGAATGCGAAGTACATAAATACAAATTTAAATCGCTCAAAGAACCAAAATAGAAATATGTATTTCAGTTTATGACAAAAAGGACTATTTCAGGTTCGAAACTCAATATTACACAAACATTTTGGAGTATGTGAGTCTTTTAAAATTTTAGATTTGTGGCATTTAATTTTGTCGATAAGTTGAATAGCGTGAAATATAATGATAAATAACAGTTATGAAAGATATTGAATAAGTTGTAAGTATGAATGCGAAGTATATAAATTCAAATTGAAATCGTTCAAACAACCAAAATGGAAATATGTTTTTCAGTTTATGACAAAAAGGACTATTTTAGGTTCGAAACTCATTATTTCACAAACATATTGTAGTATGTGTTTCTATTAACGTTTATAGAATGCGAAGTATATACATTCAAAATAAATCGTTCAAGGAACCAAAATAGAAATATGTTTTTCAGTTTATGACAAAAAGGACTATTTCAGGTTCGAATCTCAATTTTACACAAACATTTTGGAGTATGTAAATCTTTTTTCATTTTAGATTTGCCGAATTAAATTTTGTGGAAAAGTCGAATAGCGTGAAATATAACGATAAATAAAGTTTATAAAAGATATTGAATAAGTTCAAAGTATGAATGCGAAGTACATAAATACAAATTTAAATCGCTCAAAGAACCAAAATAGATATATGTATTTCAGTTTATGACAAAAAGGACTATTTCAGGTTCGAAACTCAATATTACACAAACATTTTGGAGTATGTGAGTCTTTTAAAATTTTAGATTTGTGGCATTTAATTTTGTCGATAAGTTGAATAGCGTGAAATATAATGATAAATAACACTTATGAAAGATATTGAATAAGTTGTAAGTATGAATGCGAAGTATATAAATCCAAATTGAAATCGTTCAAACAACCAAAATGGAAATATGTTTTTCAGTTTATGACAAAAAGGACTATTTTAGGTTCGAAACTCATTATTTCACAAACATATTGTAGTATGTGTTTCTATTAACGTTTATAGAATGCGAAGTATATACATTCAAAATAAATCGTTCAAGGAACCAAAATAGAAATATGTTTTTCAGTTTATGACAAAAAGGACTATTTCAGGTTCGAATCTCAATTTTACACAAACATTTTGGAGTATGTAAATCTTTTTTCATTTTAGATTTGAGGAATTAAATTTTGTGGAGAAGTCGAATAGCGTGAAATATAACGATAAATAAAGTTTATAAAAGATATTGAATAAGTTCAAAGTATGAATGCGAAGTACATAAATACAAATTTAAATCGCTCAAAGAACCAAAATAGAAATATGTATTTCAGTTTATGACAAAAAGGACTATTTCAGGTTTGAAACTCAATATTACACAAACATTTTGGAGTATGTGAGTCTTTTAAAATTTTAGATTTGTGGCATTTAATTTTGTCGAAAAGTTGAATAGCGTGAAATATAATGATAAATAACACTTATGGAAGATATTGAATAATTTGTAAGTATGAATGCGAAGTATATAAATTCAAATTGAAATCGTTCAAACAACCAAAATAGAAATATGTTTTTCAGATTATGACAAAAAGGACTATTTTACGTTCGAAACTCATTATTTCACAAACATATTGTATTATGTGTTTCTATTAACGTTTATAGATTTGTCTATATAAATTTGGTCGAAAAGTTGAATAGCGTGAAATACAACGATAAATAGCGTTTATAAAAGAAATTGAATAAGTTCAAAGTATGAATGCGAAGTATATACATTCAAAATAAATCGTTCAAGGAACCAAAATAGAAATATGTTTTTCAGTTTATGACAAAAAGGACTATTTCAGGTTCGAATCTCAATTTTACACAAACATATTGTAGTATGTGTTTCTATTAACGTTTATAGAATGCGAAGTATATACATTCAAAATAAATCGTTCAAGGAACCAAAATAGAAATATGTTTTTCAGTTTATGACAAAAAGGACTATTTCAGGTTCGAATCTCAATTTTACACAAACATTTTGGAGTATGTAAATCTTTTTTCATTTTAGATTTGCCGAATTAAATTTTGTCGAAAAGTCGAATAGCGTGAAATATAACGATAAATAAAGTTTATAAAAGATATTGAATAAGTTCAAAGTATGAATGCGAAGTACATAAATACAAATTTAAATCGCTCAAAGAACCAAAATAGAAATATGTATTTCAGTTTATGACAAAAAGGACTATTTCAGGTTCGAAACTCAATATTACACAAACATTTTGGAGTATGTGAGTCTTTTAAAATTTTAGATTTGTGGAATTTAATTTTGTCGAAAAGTTGAATAGCGTGAAATATAATGATAAATAACACTTATGAAAGATATTGAATAAGTTGTAAGTATGAATGCGAAATATATAAATTCAAATTTAAATCGTTCAAAGAACCAAAATAGAAATATGTTTTTCAGTTTATGACAAAAAGGACTATTTCAGGTTCGAAACTCAATTTTACACAAACATATTGTAGTATGTGTGTCTTTTTTCATTTTAGATTTGCCGAATTAAATTTTGTCGAATAGTCGAATAGCGTGAAATATAACGATAACTAACGTTCATAACAGATATTGAATAAGTTTAAAGTATGAATGTGAAGTATATAAATTCAAATTGAAATCGTTAAAACAACCAAAATGGAAATATGTTTATCAGTTTATGACAAAAAGGACTATTTCAGGTTTTAAACTCAATTTTACACAAACATATTGTAGTAGGTGAATCTTTTAACATTTTAGATTTGTCGCATTAAATTTTGTGGAAAAGTCGAATAGCCTGAAATATAACGATAAATATCGTTTATAAAAGATATTGAATAAGTTCAAAGTATGAATGCGAAGTATATACATTCAAAATAAATCGTTCAAGGAACCAAAATCGAAATATGTTTTTCAATTCATGACAAAAAGGGCTATTTCAGGTTCGAATCTCAATTTTACACAAACATTTTGGAGTATGTAAATCTTTTTTCATTTTAGATTTACCGAATTAAATTTTGTCGAAAAGTCGAATAGCGTGAAATATAACGATAAATAAAGTTTATAAAAGATATTGAATAAGTTCAAAGTATGAATGCGAAGTACATAAATACAAGTTTAAATCGCTCAAAGAACCAAAATAGAAATATGTATTTCAGTTTATGACAAAAAGGACTATTTCAGGTTCGAAACTCAATATTACACAAACATTTTGGAGTATGTGAGTCTTTTAAAATTTTAGATTTGTGGCATTTAATTTTGTCGATAAGTTGAATAGCGTGAAATATAATGATAAATAACACTTATGAAAGATATTGAATAAGTTGTAAGTATGAATGCGAAGTATATAAATTCAAATTGAAATCGTTCAAACAACCAAAATGGAAATATGTTTTTCAGTTTATGACAAAAAGGACTATTTTAGGTTCGAAACTCATTATTTCACAAACATATTGTAGTATGTGTTTCTATTAACGTTTATAGAATGCGAAGTATATACATTCAAAATAAATCGTTCAAGGAACCAAAATAGAAATATGTTTTTCAGTTTATGACAAAAAGGACTATTTCAGGTTCGAATCTCAATTTTACACAAACATTTTGGAGTATGTAAATCTTTTTTCATTTTAGATTTGCCGAATTAAATTTTGTGGAAAAGTCGAATAGCGTGAAATATATAGATAAATAAAGTTTATAAAAGATATTGAATAAGTTCAAAGTATGAATGCGAAGTACATAAATACAAATTTAAATCGCTCAAAGAACCAAAATAGATATATGTATTTCAGTTTATGACAAAAAGGACTATTTCAGGTTCGAAACTCAATATTACACAAACATTTTGGAGTATGTGAGTCTTTTAAAATTTTAGATTTGTGGCATTTAATTTTGTCGATAAGTTGAATAGCGTGAAATATAATGATAAATAACACTTATGAAAGATATTGAATAAGTTGTAAGTATGAATGCGAAGTATATAAATTCAAATTGAAATCGTTCAAACAACCAAAATGGAAATATGTTTTTCAGTTTATGACAAAAAGGACTATTTTAGGTTCGAAACTCAATTTTACACAAACATATTGTAGTATGTGTGTCTTTTTTCATTTTAGATTTGCCGAATTAAATTTTGTCGAATAGTCGAATAGCGTGAAATATAACGATAACTAACGTTCATAACAGATATTGAATAAGTTTAAAGTATGAATGCGAAGTATATAAATTCAAATTGAAATCGTTCAAACAACCAAAATGGAAGTATGTTTTTCAGTTTATGACAAAAAGGACTATTTTAGGTTCGAAACTCAATTTTACACAAACATATTGTAGTATGTGTGTCTTTTTTCATTTTAGATTTGCCGAATTAAATTTTGTGGAAAAGTCGAATAGCGTGAAATATAACGATAAATATCGTTTATAAAAGATATTGAATAAGTTCAAAGTATGAATGCGAAGTACATAAATACAAATTTAAATCGCTCAAAGAACCAAAATAGATATATGTATTTCAGTTTATGACAAAAAGGACTATTTCAGGTTCGAAACTCAATATTACACAAACATTTTGGAGTATGTGAGTCTTTTAAAATTTTAGATTTGTGGCATTTAATTTTGTCGATAAGTTGAATAGCGTGAAATATAATGATAAATAACACTTATGAAAGATATTGAATAAGTTGTAAGTATGAATGCGAAGTATATAAATTCAAATTGAAATCGTTCAAACAACCAAAATGGAAATATGTTTTTCAGTTTATGACAAAAAGGACTATTTCAGGTTCGAAACTCAATTTTACACAAACATATTGTAGTATGTGTGTCTTTTTTCATTTTAGATTTGCCGAATTAAATTTTGTCGAATAGTCGAATTGCGTGAAATATAACGATAACTAACGATTTTAAGAGATATTGAATAAGTTTAAAGTATGAATGTGAAGTATATAAATTCAAATTGAAATCGTTAAAACAACCAAAATGGAAATATGTTTATCAGTTTATGACAAAAAGGACTATTTCAGGTTTTAAACTCAATTTTACACAAACATATTGTAGTAGGTGAATCTTTTAACATTTTAGATTTGTCGCATTAAATTTTGTGGAAAAGTCGAATAGCCTGAAATATAACGATAAATATCGTTTATAAAAGATATTGAATAAGTTCAAAGTATGAATGCGAAGTATATACATTCAAAATAAATCGTTCAAGGAACCAAAATCGAAATATGTTTTTCAGTTCATGACAAAAAGGGCTATTTCAGGTTCGAATCTCAATTTTACACAAACATTTTGGAGTATGTAAATCTTTTTTCATTTTAGATTTACCGAATTAAATTTTGTCGAAAAGTCGAATAGCGTGAAACATAACGATAAATAAAGTTTATAAAAGATATTGAATAAGTTCAAAGTATGAATGCGAAGTACATAAATACAAGTTTAAATCGCTCAAGGAACCAAAATAGAAATATGTATTTCAGTTTATGACAAAAAGGACTATTTCAGGTTCGAAACTCAATATTACACAAACATTTTGGAGTATGTGAGTCTTTTAAAATTTTAGATTTGTGGCATTTAATTTTGTCGATAAGTTGAATAGCGTGAAATATAATGATAAATAACACTTATGAAAGATATTGAATAAGTTGTAAGTATGAATGCGAAGTATATAAATTCAAATTGAAATCGTTCAAACAACCAAAATGGAAATATGTTTTTCAGTTTATGACAAAAAGGACTATTTTAGGTTCGAAACTCATTATTTCACAAACATATTGTAGTATGTGTTTCTATTAACGTTTATAGAATGCGAAGTATATACATTCAAAATAAATCGTTCAAGGAACCAAAATAGAAATATGTTTTTCAGTTTATGACAAAAAGGACTATTTCAGGTTCGAATCTCAATTTTACACAAACATTTTGGAGTATGTAAATCTTTTTTCATTTTAGATTTGCCGAATTAAATTTTGTGGAAAAGTCGAATAGCGTGAAACATATCGATAAATAAAGTTTATAAAAGATATTGAATAAGTTCAAAGTATGAATGCGAAGTACATAAATACAAATTTAAATCGCTCAAAGAACCAAAATAGATATATGTATTTCAGTTTATGACAAAAAGGACTATTTCAGGTTCGAAACTCAATATTACACAAACATTTTGGAGTATGTGAGTCTTTTAAAATTTTAGATTTGTGGCATTTAATTTTGTCGATAAGTTGAATAGCGTGAAATATAATGATAAATAACACTTATGAAAGATATTGAATAAGTTGTAAGTATGAATGCGAAGTATATAAATTCAAATTGAAATCGTTCAAACAACCAAAATGGAAATATGTTTTTCAGTTTATGACAAAAAGGACTATTTTAGGTTCGAAACTCATTATTTCACAAACATATTGTAGTATGTGTTTCTATTAACGTTTATAGAATGCGAAGTATATACATACAAAATAAATCGTTCAAGGAACCAAAATAGAAATATGTTTTTCAGTTTATGACAAAAAGGACTATTTCAGGTTCGAATCTCAATTTTACACAAACATTTTGGAGTATATAAATCTTTTTTCATTTTAGATTTGCCGAATTAAATTTTGTCGAAAAGTCGAATAGCGTGAAATATAACGATAAATAAAGTTTATAAAAGATATTGAATAAGTTCAAAGTATGAATGCGAAGTAAATAAATACAAATTTAAATCGCTCAAAGAACCAAAATAGAAATATGTATTTCAGTTTATGACAAAAAGGACTATTTCAGGTTTGAAACTGAATATTACACAAACATTTTGGAGTATGTGAGTCTTTTAACATTTTAGATTTGTGGAATTTAATTTTGTCGAAAAGTTGAATAGCGTATAATATAATGATAAATAACACTTATGAAAGATATTGAATAAGTTGTAAGTATGAATGCGAAGTATATAAATTCAAATTGACATCGTTCAAACAACCATAATGGAAATATGTTTTTCAGTTTATGACAAAAAGGACTATTTCAGGTTCGAAACTCAATATTACGCAAACATTTTGGAGTATGTGAGTCTTTTAAAATTTTAGATTTGTGGAATTTAATTTTGTCGAAAAGTTGAATAGCGTGAAATATAATGATAAATAACACTTATGAAAGATATTGAATAAGTTGTAAGTATGAATGCGAAGTATATAAATTCAAATTGAAATCGTTCAAACAACCAAAATGGGAATATGTATTTCAGTTTATGACAAAAAGGACTATTTCAGGTTCGAAACTCAATTTTACACAAACATATTGTAGTATGTGTGTCTTTTTTCATTTTAGTTTGCCGAATTAAATTTTGTCGAATAGTCGAATAGCGTGAAATATAACGATAACTAACATTCATAACAGATATTGAATAAGTTTAAAGTATGAATGCGAAATATATAAATTCAAATTGAAATCGTTCAAACAACCAAAATGGAAATATGTTTTTCAGTATATGACAAAAAGGACTATTTCAGGTTTCAAACTCAATTTTACACAAACATATTGTAGTAGGTCAGTCTTGTAACATTTTAGATTTGTCTCATTAAATTTTGTGGAAAAGTCGAATAGCCTGAAATATAACGATAAATATCGTTTATAAAGGATATTGCATAAGTTCAAAGTATGCATGCGAAGTATATACATTCAAAATAAATCGTTCAAGGAACCAAAATAGAAACATGTTTTTCAGTTTATGACAAAAAGGACTATTTCAGGTTCCAATCTCAATTTTACACAAACATTTTGGAGTATGTAAATCTTTTTTCATTTTAGATTTGCCGAATTATATTTTGTCGAAAAGTCGAATAGCGTGAAATATTACGATAAATAAAGTTTATTAAAGCTATTGAATAAGTTCAAAGTATGAATGCGAAGTACATAAATACAAATTTAAATCGCTCAAAGAACCAAAATAGAAATATGTATTTCAGTTTATGACAAAAAGGACTATTTCAGTTTCGAAACTCAATATTATACAAATATTTTGGAGTATGTGAGTCTTTTAAAATTTTAGATTTGTGGAATTTAATTTTGTCGAAAAGTTGAATAGCGTGAAATATAATGATAAATAACACTTATGAAAGATATTGAATAAGTTTAAAGTATGAATGCGAAGTATATAAATTCAAATTGAAATCGTTCAAACAACCAAAATGAAAATATGTTTTTCAGTTTATGACAAAAAGGACTATTTCAGGTTTTAAACTCAATTTTACACAAACATATTGTAGTAGGTCAGTCTTTTAACATTTTAGATTTGTCGCATTAAATTTTGTGGAAAAGTCGAATAACCTGAAATATAACGATTAATATCGTTTATAAAGGATATTGAATAAGTTCAAAGTATGAATGCGAAGTACATAAATACAAATTTAAATCGCTCAAAGAACCAAAATAGAAATATGTATTTCAGTTTATGACAAAAAGGACTATTTCAGGTTCGAAACTGAATATTACACAAACATTTTGGAGTATGTGAGTCTTTTTTCATTTTATATTTGCTGAATTAAAGTTTGTCGAAAAGTCGAATAGCGTGAAATATAACGATAAATAAAGTTTATAAAAGATATTGAATAAGTTCAAAGTATGAATGCGAAGTAAATAAATACAAATTTAAATCGCTCAAAGAACCATAATAGAAATATGTATTTCAGTTTATGACAAAAAGGACTATTTCAGGTTCGAAACTGAATATTACACAAACATTTTGGAGTATGTAAATCTTTTTTCATTTTAGATTTGCCGAATTAAATTTTGTCGAAAAGTCGAATAGCGTGAAATATAACGATAAATAAAGTTTATAAAAGATATTGAATAAGTTCAAAGTATGAATGCGAAGTAAATAAATACAAATTTAAATCGCTCAAAGAACCAAAATAGAAATATGTATTTCAATTTATGACAAAAAGGACTATTTCAGGTTCGAAACTCAATTTTACACAAACATTTTGGAGTATGTGAGTCTTTTAACATTTTAGATTTGTCGATTTAAATTTTGAGGAAAAGTCGAATAGCCTGAAATACAACGATAAATATCGTTTATAAAGGATATTGAATAAGTTCAAAGTATGAAAGCGAAGTATATACATTCAAAATAAATCGTTCAAGGAACCAAAATAGAAATATGTTTTTGAGTTTATGACAAAAAGGACTATTTCAGGTTCGAATCTCACTTTTACACAAACATTTTGGAGTATATAAATCTTTTTTCATTTTAGATTTGAGGAATTTAATTTTGTCGAAAAGATGAATAGCGTGAAATATAATGATAAATAACACTTATGAAAGATATTGAATAAGTTGTAAGTATGAATGCGAAATATATACATTCAAAATAAATCGTTCAAGGAACCAAAATAGAAATATGTTTTTCAGTTTATGACAAAAAGGACTATTTCAGGTTCGAATCTCAATTTTACACAAACATTTTGGAGTATGTAAATCTGTTTTCATTTTATATTTGCCGAATTAAAGTTTGTCGAAAAGTCGAATAGCGTGAAATATAACGATAAATAAAGTTTATAAAAGATATTGAATAAGTTCAAAGTATGAATGCGAAGTATATAAATTCAAATTTAAATCGTTCAAAGAACCAAAATGGAAATATGTTTTTCAGTTTATGACAAAAAGGACTATTTCAGGTTTTAAACTCAATTTTACACAAACATATTGTAGTAGGTGAATCTTTTAACATTTTAGATTTGTCGCATTAAATTTTGTGGAAAAGTCGAATATCCTGAAATATAACGATAAATATCGTTTATAAAGGATATTGAATAAGTTCAAAGTATGAATGCGAAGTATATACATTCAAAATAAATCGTTCAAGGAACCAAAATCGAAATATGTTTTTCAGTTTATGACAAAAAGGACTATTTCAGGTTCGAATCTCAATTTTACACAAACATTTTGGAGTATGTAAATCTTTTTTCATTTTAGATTTGCCGAATTAAATTTTGTCGAAAAGTCGAATAGCGTGAAATATAACGATAAATAAAGTTTATTAAAGATATTGAATAAGTTCAAAGTATGAATGCGAAGTACATAAATACAAATTTAAATCGCTCAAAGAACCAAAATAGAAATATGTATTTCAGTTTATGACAAAAAGGACTATTTCAGGTTCGAAACTCAATATTATACAAATATTTTGGAGTATGTGAGTCTTTTAAAATTTTAGATTTGTGGAATTTAATTTTGTCGAAAAGTTGAATAGCGTGAAATATAATGATAAATAACAATTATGAAAGATATTGAATAAGTTGTAAGTATGAATGCGAAGTATATAAATTCAAATTGAAATCGTTCAAACAACCAAAATGGAAATATGTTTTTCAGTTTATGACAAAAAGGACTATTTTAGGTTCGAAACTCATTATTTCAAAAACATATTGTAGTATGTGAGTCTTTTAAAATTTTAGATTTGTGGAATTTAATTTTGTCGAAAAGTTGAATAGCGTGAAATATAATGATAAATAACACTTATGAAAGATATTGAATAAGTTGTACGTATGAATGCGAAGTATATAAATTCAAATTGAAATCGCACAAACAACCAAAATAGAAATATGTATTTCAGTTTATGATAAAAAGGACTATTTCAGGTTCGAAACTCAATTTTACATAAATATTTAGGAGTATGTAAAGCTTTTTTCATTTGAGATTGGCCGCATTAAATTTTGTCGAAAAGTCGAATAGCGTGAAATATAACGATAAATAACACTTATGAAAGATATTGAATAAGTTGTAAGTATGAATGCGAAGTATATAAATTCAAATTGAAATCGTTCAAACAACCAAAATGGGAATATGTATTTCAGTTTATGACAAAAAGGACTATTTCAGGTTTCAAACTCAATGTTACACAAACATATTGTAGTATGTGTGTCTTTTTTCATTTTAGTTTGCCGAAATAAATTTTGTCGAATAGTCGAATAGCGTGAAATATAACGATAACTAACATTCATAACAGATATTGAATAAGTTTAAAGTATGAATGCGAAGTATATAAATTGAAATTGAAATCGTTCAAACAACCAAAATGGAAATATGTTTTTCAGTATATGACAAAAAGGACTATTTCAGGTTTCAAACTCAATTTTACACAAACATATTGTAGTAGGTCAGTCTTGTAACATTTTAGATTTGTCGCATTAAATTTTGTGGAAAAGTCGAATAGCCTGAAATATAACGATAAATATCGTTTATAAAGGATATTGCATAAGTTCAAAGTATGAATGCGAAGTATATACATTCAAAATAAATCGTTCAAGGAACCAAAATAGAAACATGTTTTTCAGTTTATGACAAAAAGGACTATTTCAGGTTCCAATCTCAATTTTACACAAACATTTTGGAGTATGTAAATCTTTTTTCATTTTAGATTTGCCGAATTAAATTTTGTCGAAAAGTCGAATAGCGTGAAATATAACGATAAATAACGTTTATAAAAGATATTGAATAAGTTTAAAGTATGAATGCGAAGTATATAAATTCAAATTTAAATCGTTCAAAGAACCGATATGGAAATATGTATTTCAGTTTATGCAAAAAGGACTATTTCAGGTTTTAAACTCAATTTTACACAAACATATTGTAGTAGGTGAGTCTTTTAACATTTTAGATTTGTCGCATTAAATTTTGTGGAAAAGTCGAATAACCTGAAATATAACGATTAATATCGTTTATAAAGGATATTGAATAAGTTCAAAGTATGAATGCGAAGTACATAAATACAAATTTAAATCGCTCAAAGAACCAAAATAGAAATATGTATTTCAGTTGATGACAAAAAGGACTATTTCAGGTTCGAAACTGAATATTACACAAACATTTTGGAGTATGTGAGTCTTTTTTCATTTTAGATTTGCCGAATTAAATTTTGTCGAAAAGTCGAATAGCGTGAAATATAACGATAAATAAAGTTTATAAAAGATATTGAATAAGTTCAAAGTATGAATGCGAAGTAAATAAATACAAATTTAAATCGCTCAAAGAACCATAATAGAAATATGTATTTCAGTTTATGACAAAAAGGACTATTTCAGGTTCGAAACTGAATATTACACAAACATTTTGGAGTATGTAAATCTTTTTTCATTTTAGATTTGCCGAATTAAATTTTGTCGAAAAGTCGAATAGCGTGAAATATAACGATAAATAAAGTTTATAAAAGATATTGAATAAGTTCAAAGTATGAATGCGAAGTAAATAAATACAAATTTAAATCGCTCAAAGAACCAAAATAGAAATATGTATTTCAATTTATGACAAAAAGGACTATTTCAGGTTCGAAACTCAATTTTACACAAACATTTTGGAGTATGTGAGTCTTTTAACATTTTAGATTTGTCGATTTAAATTTTGAGGAAAAGTCGAATAGCCTGAAATATAACGATAAATATCGTTTATAAAGGATATTGAATAAGTTCAAAGTATGAAAGCGAAGTATATACATTCAAAATAAATCGTTCAAGGAACCAAAATAGAAATATGTTTTTGAGTTTATGACAAAAAGGACTATTTCAGATTCGAATCTCACTTTTACACAAACATTTTGGAGTATATAAATCTTTTTTCATTTTTGATTTGAGGAATTTAATTTTGTCGAAAAGATGAATAGCGTGAAATATAATGATAAATAACACTTATGAAAGATATTGAATAAGTTGTAAGTATGAATGCGAAATATATACATTCAAAATAAATCGTTCAAGGAACCAAAATAGAAATATGTTTTTCAGTTTATGACAAAAAGGACTATTTCAGGTTCGAATCTCAATTTTACACAAACATTTTGGAGTATGTAAATCTGTTTTCATTTTATATTTGCCGAATTAAAGTTTGTCGAAAAGTCGAATAGCGTGAAATATAACGATAAATAAAGTTTATAAAAGATATTGAATAAGTTTAAAGTATGAATGCGAAGTATATAAATTCAAATTGAAATCGTTCAAATAACCAAAATGGAAATATGTTTATCAGTTTATGACAAAAAGGACTATTTCAGGTTTTAAACTCAATTTTACATAAACATATTATAGTAGGTGAATCTTTTAACATTTTAGATTTGTCGCATTAAATTTTGTGGAAAAGTCGAATAGCCTGAAATATAACGATAAATATCGTTTATAAAGGATATTGAATAAGTTCAAAGTATGAATGCGAAGTATATACATTCAAAATAAATCGTTCAAGGAACCAAAATCGAAATATGTTTTTCAGTTTATGACAAAAAGGACTATTTCAGGTTCGAATCTCAATTTTACACAAACATTTTGGAGTATGTAAATCTTTTTTCATTTTAGATTTGCCGAATTAAATTTTGTCGAAAAGTCGAATAGCGTGAAATATAACGATAAATAAAGTTTATAAAAGATATTGAATAAGTTTAAAGTATGAATGAGAAGTATATAAATACAAATTTAAATCGTTCAAAGAACCAAAATAGAAATATGTATTTCAGTTTATGACAAAAAGGACTATTTCAGGTTCGAAACTCAATATTACACAAACATTTTGGAGTATGTGAGTCTTTTAAAATTTTAGATTTGTGGAATTTAATTTTGTCGAAAAGTTGAATAGCGTGAAATATAATGATAAATAACACTTATGAAAGATATTGAATAAGTTGTAAGTATGAATGCGAAATATATAAATTCAAATTTAAATCGTTCAAAGAACCAAAATAGAAATATGTTTTTCAGTTTATGACAAAAAGGACTATTTCAGGTTCGGAACTCAATTTTACACAAACATATTGTAGTATGTGTGTCTTTTTTCATTTTAGATTTGCCGAATTAAATTTTGTCGAATAGTCGAATAGCGTGAAATATAACGATAACTAACGTTCATAACAGATATTGAATAAGTTCAAAGTATGAATGCGAAGTAAATAAATACAAATTTAAATCGCTCAAAGAACCAAAATAGAAATATGTATTTCAGTTTATGACAAAAAGGACTATTTCAGGTTTTAAACTCAATTTTACACAAACATATTGTAGTAGGTGAGTCTTTTAACATTTTAGATTTGTCGCATTAAATTTTGTGGAAAAGTCGAATAGCGTGAAATATAACGATAACTAACGTTCATAACATATATTGAATAAGTTGTAAGTATGAATGCGAAATATATAAATTCAAATTTAAATCGTTCAAAGAACCAAAATAGAAATATGTTTTTCAGTTTATGACAAAAAGGACTATTTCAGGTTCGAAACTCAATTTTACACAAACATATTGTAGTATGTGTGTCTTTTTTCATTTTAGATTTGCCGAATTAAATTTTGTCGAAAAGTCGAATAGCGTGAAATATAACGATAAATAAAGTTTATAAAAGATATTGAATAAGTTCAAAGTATGAATGCGAAGTACATAAATACAAATTTAAATCGCTCAAAGAACCAAAATAGAAATATGTATTTCAGTTTATGACAAAAAGGACTATTTCAGGTTCGAAACTCAATATTACACAAACATTTTGGAGTATGTGAGTCTTTTAAAATTTTAGATTTGTGGCATTTAATTTTGTCGAAAAGTTGAATAGCGTGAAATATAATGATAAATAACACTTATGAAAGATATTGAATAAGTTGTAAGTATGAATGCGAAGTATATAAATTCAAATTGAAATCGTTCAAACAACCAAAATGGAAATATGTTTTTCAGTTTATGACAAAAAGGACTATTTTAGGTTCGAAACTCATTATTTCACAAACATATTGTAGTATGTGTGTCTTTTTTCATTTTAGATTTGCCGAATTAAATTTTGTCGAATTGTCGAATAGCGTGAAACATAACGATAACTAACGTTCATAACAGATATTGAATAAGTTTAAAGTATGAATGCGAAGTATATAAATTCAAATTGAAATCGTTAAAACAACAAAATGGAAATATGTTTATCAGTTTATGACAAAAAGGACTATTTCAGGTTCGAATCTCAATTTTACACAAACATTTTGGAGTATATAAATCTTTTTTCATTTTAGATTTGCCGAATTAAAGTTTGTCGATAAGTCGAATAGCGTGAAATATAACGATAAATAAAGTTTATAAAAGATATTGAATAAGTTCAAAGTATGAATGCGAAGTACATAAATACAAATTTAAATCGCTCAAAGAACCAAAATAGAAATATGTATTTCAGTTTATGACAAAAAGGACTATTTCAGGTTCGAAACTCAATATTACACAAACATTTTGGAGTATGTGAGTCTTTTAAAATTTTAGATTTGTGGAATTTAATTTTGTCGAAAAGTTGAATAGCGTGAAATATAATGATAAATAACACTTATGAAAGATATTGAATAAGTTGTAAGTATGAATGCGAAATATATAAATTCAAATTTAAATCGTTCAAAGAACCAAAATAGAAATATGTTTTTCAGTTTATGACAAAAAGGACTATTTTAGCTTCGAAACTCATTATTTCACAAACATATTGTAACATGTGTGTCTTTTAACATTTTAGATTTGCCGAATTAAATTTTGTCGAATAGTCGAATAGCGTGAAATATAACGATAACTGACGTTCATAACAGATATTGAATAAGTTTAAAGTATGAATGTGAAGTATATAAATTCAAATTGAAATCGTTAAAACAACCAAAATGGAAATATGTTTATCAGTTGATGACAAAAAGGACTATTTCAGGTTTTAAACTCAATTTTACACAAACATATTGTAGTAGGCGAATCTTTTAACATTTTAGATTTGTCGCATTAAATTTTGTGGAAAAGTCGAATAGCCTGAAATATAACGATAAATATCGTTTATAAAAGATATTGAATAAGTTCAAAGTATGAATGCGAAGTATATACATTCAAAATAAATCGTTCAAGGAACCAAAATCGAAATATGTTTTTCAGTTCATGACAAAAAGGGCTATTTCAGGTTCGAATCTCAATTTTACACAAACATTTTGGAGTATGTAAATCTTTTTTCATTTTAGATTTACCGAATTAAATTTTGTCGAAAAGTCGAATAGCGTGAAATATAACGATAAATAAAGTTTATAAAAGATATTGAATAAGTTCAAAGTATGAATGCGAAGTACATAAATACAAATTTAAATCGCTCAAAGAACCAAAATAGAAATATGTATTTCAGTTTATGACAAAAAGGACTATTTCAGGTTCGAAACTCAATATTACACAAACATTTTGGAGTATGTGAGTCTTTTAAAATTTTAGATTTGTGGCATTTAATTTTGTCGATAAGTTGAATAGCGTGAAATATAATGATAAATAACACTTATGAAAGATATTGAATAAGTTGTAAGTATGAATGCGAAGTATATAAATTCAAATTGAAATCGTTCAAACAACCAAAATGGAAATATGTTTTTCAGTTTATGACAAAAAGGACTATTTTAGGTTCGAAACTCATTATTTCACAAACATATTGTAGTATGTGTTTCTATTAACGTTTATAGAATGCGAAGTATATACATTCAAAATAAATCGTTCAAGGAACCAAAATAGAAATATGTTTTTCAGTTTATGACAAAAAGGACTATTTCAGGTTCGAATCTCAATTTTACACAAACATTTTGGAGTATGTAAATCTTTTTTCATTTTAGATTTGCCGAATTAAATTTTGTGGAAAAGTCGAATAGCGTGAAATATATCGATAAATAAAGTTTATAAAAGATATTGAATAAGTTCAAAGTATGAATGCGAAGTACATAAATACAAATTTAAATCGCTCAAAGAACCAAAATAGATATATGTATTTCAGTTTATGACAAAAAGGACTATTTCAGGTTCGAAACTCAATATTACACAAACATTTTGGAGTATGTGAGTCTTTTAAAATTTTAGATTTGTGGCATTTAATTTTGTCGATAAGTTGAATAGCGTGAAATATAATGATAAATAACACTTATGAAAGATATTGAATAAGTTGTAAGTATGAATGCGAAGTATATAAATTCAAATTGAAATCGTTCAAACAACCAAAATGGAAATATGTTTTTCAGTTTATGACAAAAAGGACTATTTTAGGTTCGAAACTCATTATTTCACAAACATATTGTAGTATGTGTTTCTATTAACGTTTATAGAATGCGAAGTATATACATTCAAAATAAATCGTTCAAGGAACCAAAATAGAAATATGTTTTTCAGTTTATGACAAAAAGGACTATTTCAGGTTCGAATCTCAATTTTACACAAACATTTTGGAGTATGTAAATCTTTTTTGATGTTAGATTTGCGGAATTAAATTTTGTAGAAAAGTCGAATAGCGTGAAATATAACGATAAATAAAGTTTATAAAAGATATTGAATAAGTTCAAAGTATGAATGCGAAGTACATAAATACAAATTTAAATCGCTCAAAGAACCAAAATAGATATATGTATTTCAGTTTATGACAAAAAGGACTATTTCAGGTTCGAAACTCAATATTACACAAACATTTTGGAGTATGTGAGTCTTTTAAAATTTTAGATTTGTGGCATTTAATTTTGTCGATAAGTTGAATAGCGTGAAATATAATGATAAATAACACTTATGGAAGATATTGAATAAGTTGTAAGTATGAATGCGAAGTATATAAATTCAAATTGAAATCGTTCAAACAACCAAAATGGAAATATGTTTTTCAGATTATGACAAAAAGTACTATTTTACGTTCGAAACTCATTATTTCACAAACATATTGTAGTATGTGTTTCTATTAACGTTAATAGATTTGTCTAAATAAATTTGGTCGAAAAGTTGAATAGCGTGAAATACAACGATAAATAGCGTTTATAAAAGAAATTGAATAAGTTCAAAGTATGAATGCGAAGTATATACATTCAAAATAAATCGTTCAAGGAACCAAAATAAAAATATGTTTTTCAGTTTATGACAAAAAGGACTATTTCAGGTTCGAAACTCATTATTTCACAAACATATTGTAGTATGTGTTTCTATTAACGTTTATAGAATGCGAAGTATATACATTCAAAATAAATCGTTCAAGGAACCAAAATAGAAATATGTTTTTCAGTTTATGACAAAAAGGACTATTTCAGGTTCGAATCTCAATTTTACACAAACATTTTGGAGTATGTAAATCTTTTTTCATTTTAGATTTGCCGAATTAAATTTTGTGGAAAAGTCGAATAGCGTGAAATATAACGATAAATAAAGTTTATAAAAGATATTGAATAAGTTCAAAGTATGAATGCGAAGTATGTAAATTCATATTTAAATCGCTCAAAGAACCAAAATATATATATGTATTTCAGTTTATGACAAAAAGGACTATTTCAGGTTCGAAACTCAATATTACACAAACATTTTGGAGTATGTGAGTCTTTTAAAATTTTAGATTTGTGGAATTTAATTTTGTCGAAAAGTTGAATAGCGTGAAATATAATGATAAATAACACTTATGAAAGATATTGAATAAGTTGTAAGTATGAATGCGAAATATATAAATTCAAATTTAAATCGTTCAAAGAACCAAAATAGAAATATGTTTTTCAGTTTATGACAAAAAGGACTATTTCAGGTTCGAAACTCAATTTTACACAAACATATTGTAGTATGTGTGTCTTTTTTCATTTTAGATTTGCCGAATTAAATTTTGTCGAATAGTCGAATAGCGTGAAATATAACGATAACTAACGTTCATAACAGATATTGAATAAGTTTAAAGTATGAATGTGAAGTATATAAATTCAAATTGAAATCGTTAAAACAACCAAAATGGAAATATGTTTATCAGTTTATGACAAAAAGGACTATTTCAGGTTTTAAACTCAATTTTACACAAACATATTGTAGTAGGTGAGTCTTTTAACATTTTAGATTTGTCGCATTAAATTTTGTGGAAAAGTCGAATAGCCTGAAATATAACGATAAATATCGTTTATAAAAGATATTGAATAAGTTCAAAGTATGAATGCGAAGTATATACATTCAAAATAAATCGTTCAAGGAACCAAAATCGAAATATGTTTTTCAGTTCATGACAAAAAGGGCTATTTCAGGTTCGAATCTCAATTTTACACAAACATTTTGGAGTATGTAAATCTTTTTTCATTTTAGATTTACCGAATTAAATTTTGTCGAAAAGTCGAATAGCGTGAAATATAACGATAAATAAAGTTTATAAAAGATATTGAATAAGTTCAAAGTATGAATGCGAAGTACATAAATACAAGTTTAAATCGCTCAAAGAACCAAAATAGAAATATGTATTTCAGTTTATGACAAAAAGGACTATTTCAGGTTCGAAACTCAATATTACACAAACATTTTGGAGTATGTGAGTCTTTTAAAATTTTAGATTTGTGGCATTTAATTTTGTCGATAAGTTGAATAGCGTGAAATATAATGATAAATAACACTTATGAAAGATATTGAATAAGTTGTAAGTATGAATGCGAAGTATATAAATTCAAATTGAAATCGTTCAAACAACCAAAATGGAAATATGTTTTTCAGTTTATGACAAAAAGGACTATTTTAGGTTCGAAACTCATTATTTCACAAACATATTGTAGTATGTGTTTCTATTAACGTTTATAGAATGCGAAGTATATACATTCAAAATAAATCGTTCAAGGAACCAAAATAGAAATATGTTTTTCAGTTTATGACAAAAAGGACTATTTCAGGTTCGAATCTCAATTTTACACAAACATTTTGGAGTATGTAAATCTTTTTTCATTTTAGATTTGCCGAATTAAATTTTGTGGAAAAGTCGAATAGCGTGAAATATATCGATAAATAAAGTTTATAAAAGATATTGAATAAGTTCAAAGTATGAATGCGAAGTACATAAATACAAATTTAAATCGCTCAAAGAACCAAAATAGATATATGTATTTCAGTTTATGACAAAAAGGACTATTTCAGGTTCGAAACTCAATATTACACAAACATTTTGGAGTATGTGAGTCTTTTAAAATTTTAGATTTGTGGCATTTAATTTTGTCGATAAGTTGAATAGCGTGAAATATAATGATAAATAACACTTATGAAAGATATTGAATAAGTTGTAAGTATGAATGCGAAGTATATAAATTCAAATTGAAATCTTTCAAACAACCAAAATGGAAATATGTTTTTCAGTTTATGACAAAAAGGACAATTTTAGGTTCGAAACTCATTATTTCACAAACATATTGTAGTATGTGTTTCTATTAACGTTTATAGAATGCGAAGTATATACATTCAAAATAAATCGTTCAAGGAACCAAAATAGAAATATGTTTTTCAGTTTATGACAAAAAGGACTATTTCAGGTTCGAATCTCAATTTTACACAAACATTTTGGAGTATGTAAATCTTTTTTCATTTTAGATTTGCCGAATTAAATTTTGTCGAAAAGTCGAATAGCGTGAAATATAACGATAAATAAACTTTATAAAAGATATTGAATAAGTTCAAAGTATGAATGCGAAGTACATAAATACAAATTTAAATCCTTCAAAGAACCAAAATAGAAATATATTTTCCAGTTTATGACATAAAGGACTATTTCAGGTTCGAAACTCAATATTACACAAACATTTTGGAGTATGTGAGTCTTTTAAAATTTTAGATTTGTGGCATTTAATTTTGTCGAAAAGTTGAATAGCGTGAAATATAATGATAAATAACACTTATGGAAGATATTGAATAAGTTGTAAGTATGAATGCGAAGTATATAAATTCAAATTGAAATCGTTCAAACAACCAAAATGGAAATATGTTTTTCAGATTATGACAAAAAGGACTATTTTACGTTCGAAACTCATTATTTCACAAACATATTGTAGTATGTATTCCTATTAACGTTAATAGATTTGTCTAAATAAATTTGGTCGAAAAGTTGAATAGCGTGAAATACAACGATAAATAGCGTTTATAAAAGAAATTGAATAAGTTCAAAGTATGAATGCGAAGTATATACATTCAAAATAAATCGTTCAAGGAACCAAAATAAAAATATGTTTTTCAGTTTATGACAAAAAGGACTATTTTAGGTTCGAAACTCATTATTTCACAAACATATTGTAGTATGTGTTTCTATTAACGTTTATAGAATGCGAAGTATATACATTCAAAATAAATCGTTCAAGGAACCAAAATAGAAATATGTTTTTCAGTTTATGACAAAAAGGACTATTTCAGGTACGAATCTCAATTTTGCACAAACATTTTGGAGTATGTAAATCTTTTTTCATTTTAGATTTGCCGAATTAAATTTTGTGGAAAAGTCGAATAGCGTGAAATATAACGATAAATAAAGTTTATAAAAGATATTGAATAAGTTCAAAGTATGAATGCGAAGTACATAAATACAAATTTAAATCGCTCAAAGAACCAAAATAGAAATATGTATTTCAGTTTATGACAAAAAGGACTATTTCAGGTTCGAATCTCAATTTTACACAAACATTTTGGAGTATGTAAATCTTTTTTCATTTTAGATTTGCCGAATTAAATTTTGTCGAAAAGTCGAATAGCGTGAAATATAACGATAAATAAAGTTTATAAAAGATATTGAATAAGTTCAAAGTATGAATGCGAAGTACATAAATACAAATTTAAATCGCTCAAAGAACCAAAATAGAAATATGTATTTCAGTTTATGACAAAAAGGACTATTTCAGGTTCGAAACTCAATATTACACAAACATTTTGGAGTATGTGAGTCTTTTAAAATTTTAGATTTGTGGAATTTAATTTTGTCGAAAATTTGAATAGCGTGAAATACAACGATAAATAACGTGTATAAAAGAAATTGAATAAGTATAAAGTATGAATGCGAAGTATATAAATTCAAATTTTAATCGTTCAAAGAACCAAAATAGAAATATGTATATCAGTTTATGATAAAAAGGACTATTTCAGGTTCGAAACTAATTTTACACAAACATATTGTAGTATGTGTGTCTTTTTTCATTTTAGTTTGCCGAATTAAATTTTGTCGAATAGTCGAATAGCGTGAAATATAACGATAACTAACGTTCATAACAGATATTGAATAAGTTTAAAGTATGAATGCGAAGTATATAAATTCAAATTGAAATCGTTCAAACAACCAAAATGGAAATATGTTTTTCAGTTTATGACAAAAAGGACTATTTCAGGTTTCAAACTCAATTTTACACAAACATATTGTAGTAGATGAATCTTTTAACATTTTAGATTTGTCGCATTAAATTTTGTGGAAAAGTCGAATAGCCTGAAATATAACGATAAATATCGTTTATAAAGGATATTGAATAAGTTCAAAGTATGAATGCGAAGTATATACATTCAAAATAAATCGTTCAAGGAACCAAAATAGAAATATGTTTTTCAGTTTATGACAAAAAGGGCTATTTCAGGTTCGAATCTCAATTTTACACAAACATTTTGGAGTATGTAAATCTTTTTACATTTTAGATTTACCGAATTAAATTTTGTCGAAAAGTCGAATAGCGTGAAATATAACGATAAATAAAGTTTATAAAAGATATTGAATAAGTTCAAAGTATGAATGCGAAGTACATAAATACAAATTTAAATCGCTCAAAGAACCAAAATAGAAATATGTATTTCAGTTTATGACAAAAAGGACTATTTCAGGTTCGAAACTCAATATTACACAAACATTTTGGAGTATGTGAGTCTTTTAAAATTTTAGATTTGTGGAATTTAATTTTGTCGAAAAGTTGAATAGCGTGAAATATAATGATAAATAACACTTATGAAAGATATTGAATAAGTTGTAAGTATGAATGCGAAATATATAAATTCAAATTTAAATCGTTCAAAGAACCAAAATAGAAATATGTTTTTCAGTTTATGACAAAAAGGACTATTTCAGGTTCGAAACTCAATTTTACACAAACATATTGTAGTATGTGTGTCTTTTTTCATTTTAGATTTGCCGAATTAAATTTTGTCGAATAGTCGAATAGCGTGAAATATAACGATAACTAACGTTCATAACAGATATTGAATAAGTTTAAAGTATGAATGCGAAGTATATAAATTCAAATTGAAATCGTTCAAACAACCAAAATGGAAATATGTTTTTCAGTTTATGACAAAAAGGACTATTTCAGGTTTTAAACTCAATTTTACACAAACATATTGTAGTAGGTGAATCTTTTAACATTTTAGATTTGTCGCATTAAATTTTGTGGAAAAGTCGAATAGCCTGAAATACAACGATAAATAACGTGTATAAAAGAAATTGAATAAGTATAAAGTATGAATGCGAAGTATATAAATTCAAATTTTAATCGTTCAAAGAACCAAAATAGAAATATGTATATCAGTTTATGATAAAAAGGACTATTTCAGGTTCGAAACTAATTTTACACAAACATATTGTAGTATGTGTGTCTTTTTTCATTTTAGTTTGCCGAATTAAATTTTGTCGAATAGTCGAATAGCGTGAAATATAACGATAACTAACGTTCATAACAGATATTGAATAAGTTTAAAGTATGAATGCGAAGTATATAAATTCAAATTGAAATCGTTCAAACAACCAAAATGGAAATATGTTTTTCAGTTTATGACAAAAAGGACTATTTCAGATTCGAAACTCAATTTTACACAAACATATTGTAGTAGGTCAGTCTTGTAACATTTTAGATTTGTCGCATTAAATTTTGTGGAAAAGTCGAATAGCGTGAAATATAACGATAAATAAAGTTTATAAAAGATATTGAATAAGTTTAAAGTATGACTGCGAAGTATATAAATTCAAATTTAAATCGTTCAAAGAACCAAAATGGAAATATGTATTTCAGTTTATGACAAAAAGGACTATTTCAGGTTCGAAACTCAATTTTACACAAACATATTGTAGTATGTGTGTCTTTTTTCATTTTAGATTTGCCGAATTAAATTTTGTCGAATAGTCGAATAGCGTGAAATATAACGATAACTAACGTTCATAACAGATATTGAATAAGTATAAAGTATGAATGCGAAGTATATAAATTCAAATTGAAATCGTTCAAACAACCAAAATGGAAATATGTTTTTCAGTTTATGACAAAAAGGACTATTTCAGGTTTTAAACTCAATTTTACACAAACATATTGTAGTAGGTCAGTCTTTTAACATTTTAGATTTGTCGCATTAAATATTGTGGAAAAGTCGAATAACCTGAAATATAACGATTAATATCGTTTATAAAGGATATTGAATAAGTTCAAAGTATGAATGCGAAGTACATAAATACAAATTTAAATCGCTCAAAGAACCAAAATAGAAATATGTATTTCAGTTTATGACAAAAAGGACTATTTCAGGTTCGAAACTGAATATTACACAAACATTTTGGAGTATGTGAGTCTTTTTTCATTTTAGATTTGCCGAATTAAATTTTGTCGAAAAGTCGAATAGCGTGAAATATAACGATAAATAAAGTTTATAAAAGATATTGAATAAGTTCAAAGTATGAATGCGAAGTAAATAAATACAAATTTAAATCGCTCAAAGAACCATAATAGTGTCGCGTAAGAATTCACATTTGTCGATATTCAGTTGAAGATTGGCTTCTTTAAGTCTTTCCATTATCAATTTCATTTTATCTTCATGTTCTTCAAGAGAATCAGTAAATACTACAATATCATCAGTGAAACTGAACATGATCTTTCCTTGCAAACCTTTGAATGTTTCGTCAATAAAACGTTGGAATGTAGTGGGTGCATTTTTTAAACCAAACGTCATTCGTACATATTCATAATGACCAAAGGGTGTGCTAAAAGCGGTTTTATGAGAATCTCTTGGGTCCATTAGGATTTGCTGAAATCCTTTTGCCAGATCTAAAGTTGTATAGTATTTATGGCCTCCTATTAAATCAATAATTTGGGTGATATCCGGTAATGGATACCCATCGCTAATTGTTTTTTCATTTAATAGTCTAAAATCCGAGACTATTCTCCATTTCTTTTTGCCTGAAGCATCTACCTTCTTGGGTACAATCCATAAGGGAGAATTGTATGGTGACGATGAAGGATTAATAATTCCTGAATCTAGCATTTCCTGGACTTGTTTATTTAACTCATCTGTAAGTGAAATTGGAATTTTATACTGCTTTACATTTACAGGTATATCATCAGCGGTAATGATTCTGTGCATCACAGTACTTGCTGCTTCTAATCTTTGTTCGTTTAGTAAAAATCTGTCCATATTTGTGAGAGCAAGGTTTGTTATACTTGCCTTTTCGGATTCATTTGAATGATCTATTCTTAAACGCTGGATAATTGGATTGTTCTCAATATTTATTTCTTGATTGTTTATTGAATATATATATTTTTTTGAATCTTTTGGAATTTGTGGATGAAAAATTTCGTAAATTCTTTTTATTTCCCAATTTGTATAGGGTTCAATGTTGAGAATTTCAATTACATCATTGATTGTTTTTTTGAAAGAATATCCAAAAATAAATTCTTTTTGAGTCCAAGGAATTGAAGAACATTTTTGAACATTTGAACTAAGTGGGTCTTCATCAGATTTTATTCGAATTGGTTCTAATAATTTTTCATTCTTGTTCTTTTCATTTTCATTTTCAGATAAATGGTTAACCTCCAAACTCCAAGTTGAATCTGTATTCATTACCTGAATAATTTGGCTTCCATAGATTTGTGATTGTGGCTCCATGTTTTGATTTGTACCTGTTATTTGATATTGTCCTGTGAAATGCTTTTCTTCGTGGCTTTTTATTTCATTGAATTTTAGAGTTGCTTGGACATCACCTATTTGCAGAATTTTGTTTTCGTAATCAATTATTGCTTGTGTTTGAGTCAAGTAAGTTGCTCCTAAAATTCCTTCGCAGGGGATATCAAAGTCCTCGGGAACTACATGAAAAGTTGTTGTTTTTCCAAAAATTGCTATTTCTATAGTACCAATTGTTGTATGAAATTCTTGACTAACTCCTTTTAATAAAATAGTTTTATATTTATCTATATCAATTTCAAGAGGTAAAAGATTTGATTTAATAATGTTAGCTTCTGATCCACTATCTACCATGAATCTTCCTGTACTATTAGATGGTGGGTTAAAGATGTCTACGAATGGTAGAACACCTAAGGGAAGCTTTGGATTCCAATTCGTTATTTCTCCTAGCGTAAATCTGTATTTTGAACTAAATCTTTGCTTGAATTTAAGTTTTTTATCCCTCACGAGAAGGCTGTTTGTTTTAAAGTTTATTTTTGCACCGTTATCAGAAAAGTATTATGACCCTAAAATCCCGTCAAACGATAAGTAAAAATTATTAGGAACCACATGAAACGTTATAATTTCGTTTAGAAATTTCAGCTCAATTGTTCCTATTGAAGGGATTATAGAATTGTCAATACCTTTGATCCAAATTATATTATCAGTATCGATTGGATTTCCTATTGGAATTGTTCCGATTTTCAATAAATTTATTTCTAATCCTGAGTCTAATAAAAGGTTGATTTTACTACTTTTGTGTGGATGTTCAAATTCGATATAGGGTAATAAATAATTATTCTTTTCTAAACTGATGGAAATAATTCCTCTAACAAATTGGTCATCGGTTTCTGAATTATGGAGCGCTGATGTCGTGTTGCTATCTCCCTGGCTGCGCTTGATCCTGGAAGATTCTGTTCGGTTCCCGCTCGTTTCTCTTCATTATAGATTCTATTCCTACATTCTTCAATTATGTGTCCCTTAGTTTTACAATATCTACATTCCTTAACTTCAGTTGACCTTTTTCCACAAGAATTTGCAGTGTGACCATTTCTTTGGCATAATTGGCATGTTAGTTGTACTTCAATTTTATTAGCTGATTATATTTTAGGTTTCAAAAGAAAACAGTTATCAGCTGTGTGTCCTGGTTTATCACAATATTGACATATAATTGTGCACTGATTATTATCTTTGATTTTAAAGCAATTTTTAGCTGAATGCCCTTTCCTTTTGCAAATTTGACACTCTTGAAAAGAGTGACACTGATTAGCTGTATGACCATTTTTATTACATAACTGGCAAGGAGTATTATTCTGAGTGTAATTTTGAGAAACTTTAAAACAAGACTCAGTAGTATGTCCAGTAATTTTACAATGCTGACACCATAATTTATTCCTACAATTTTCTGCCTCGTGTCCAACTTTACTGCATATTGTGCAAGAAGATATCCTTCTATTTTTGAGTTGGTTTCCGTCGAATTTAGGCTGGTCTATTTTTCTAAGATCTCTTCTCGCCGCTAATTGTCTTTCAATAGCTATCGCATTTTTGACAATATCATTGACATCATTATTTTCATCTTCTCCAGTAAGGAGTCTTTGCCCTATTTCTAATTTTAATCCTCTTTTAAAACAATCTACAAGTGTAGTCTCGATTGAATTTCTGTAAGCTACAGGTATTTGACCATTATTACTAATGCTTTTTGCATCCAAAATTTTACTACCTATATCCCTGATTCTGTTGGCAAAAGATATTACATTCTCGTCATCGTGCTGGAATTCATTTCCCAGTTCACCTAACAGTTGGGTAGTTGTTTTTTCCGGAGCATAAATATTTTTCATAAAATCTTTGATCTCTTTCACCGTAGCGAAAGAATGTCCTAATATTGCTTGACGTGTTTCGCCCAGTACTTTACTTCTAATTAGTTTTACTAAGTTAGCCTCAAAAGCAGGTTATACCATTTCTTTAGCTTCGTTACATCCTTCTAGGAACTGGCCTAGCGGGATATTTTTGCCCGTAAATTCAGGTATCACCATGATAGCATCTCGGAGAGAAACTACTTGAGTTACTTGAGGTACTTGAGGTTGGGGACGTTCTTCATTTGGTGAGGCCATTTTATTTCCTAAAGTATTATTTAAATAGGAATTGTCCAAGTCTATCAAAATTTTCGTAGTGTTATTAGATAACACTGAAAGATCAATGAGGTTACTATCGGCGAAGTTTCCTTGACTAAGATTACGTGAATTGTTTAATGGTTCCGTGGACGTAGCAGAAAATGCTGAAATATTAAAAGAATGATCGTCTTCGCCACGTGATAATTCTTTTTTTGGCACGAAAGGATTAAATTCTTCTATTTCTCTTTTTAAATCTGATTTGCGCTCAGCTTGGGTACGCGTTATTCTTTTTCCCGACATACACTTAAATATACACAAAAAATCGAAATATTAAATACATATATTGGTTTATTCATACAGTAAATAATTTTTAATACAGAAAAAAAAGAAATAATATTAAAAGAAATTGTAGGGTCATAAAATTTCTTTCATACTAATTTTATCCAATTTTATTAACTGATTTCACATATATCTAATTATAATTTGTAACTTATGATTTTTTTGGTATCTTATAATTACGATTATTTTTGCAAAACATTTAAAACAACTAAGTCTAACACCATGAACAAGACATGTGTCACAAAAACTATTTCTAAACAGTTTTATTTTTTCTTCTAAAGATATCTTTTTTCGAGAACTGGTTGATCAAGATTCGCAAGGGAGTTGATGGCAGGTGGAGGATTTTCAATTTTTTGTTCTTGCTCAGCTTCTAAAATTTTCTTTCGTTTAGCCTGTTTAATTTTCCTTCTTTGCCTTTGCCTTTTAGTTGGTCTATTCCGCCTATGACTAAGATAACCGTATGCTTCTCCGTGCACTATAGGAAAAGAAGAAATTTTCTCAGTATAAAAGGAATATTTGGAAAATTGAAAACTGCGACCTAATAAGATTCTCTATTGATAATAAAATTATTTGAATCTCAAGATTTCAAAGTTAATATTTGAAGGTTACGCAAATCAATCACTCGATTTTTTTATCAGGTGTATCACATGCAAGAATAATTAGAATTTGGAAATCATAATTTCAAATCTTGAGGTTTCATTAATCTGATTATTTCTTTTTGCATTTCTGAAATCTGCACAAATTTCTCACTCAATTTATTATTTTGAATAGTCAGTTTATTATTCAATTGAAGAAGATCTTCGTTTTCTCTTTCTACCTTTTTGATTCTCAGTTCTAAAGATTTTACCTTATCACAAAGATAGGCGACGGTAGCCCATCGATCTTTATCTAAATCCTCTAAATTATTTATTCGTTCCGATGTTTGTTCAAGATTTTCAGAAATGACAGCTTCTGTTCCTGATGCTTCTAGGATACTTAGCATTATTTGAACTTAAATCAATTTAAATTTTAGTAGACTATACAATTTTAGAATTTTTATGAAATTTAGTACATTTAATGCATATTTATGAATTTGGAAGTTTCAATTAGGTACATTAGAATTGATAAGATTTAAGATTTTTTTCAATTTTTGCACTTAACTTTTGAAAAAAGAGATTTTTTTTTGTTTTTAAAGAAAAAAAAATTTATTTAAATATAATTTTAGTACTTTTTTTTAATATTAAAATTTTGTAAATTGAAGGATTTGAATAATCTCATTAAATTTCAAGGAAATAGATGTTTAGTAATTTGAAGTTAGGAAGTTTGTATGTATTTTCATCCTTTCAAATTTAGTAACATTTAGGGAGTTTGGATAATTTTTTTCTTGAATTTCGAATTTTTAAGAGAATTTGGATATTTCTTCAATCTTTTCATTTAATAGAAATTGGATATTTTGTTTTTTTTTATCCTTTGATAATGTTTTACTGAGTTTTCATTAACAAAGTTTGAATATATTTTTTCGAATTTAGTATCATTTATAAAGTTTGGATTTTGTTATCCTTTAAGAAAGTTTGGACATTCTATAATTCCTTTTGAATTTAGTATAATTTGGAAAGTTTGGATATATATTTTTCATCTCTTTAAATTTGGTAAAATTTAGAAATTTTGGTTTTTTTATATATTTTCATCCTTTGGTATTAATAAAGTTTGGATATATTTTTCTTATTCTTTCGAATTCTGTAAAATTTTGAAAGTTTGGATATTCTTTATCTTTTTGAATTTTATGAAGTTTGGATATATTTTTTTATCCTTTTGAATTTAGTATAATTTGGAAATTTTGGATATTCTTTATCCTTTTGAATTTTATAATTTGGAAAGTTCGGATATTCTTTATCTTTTTGAATTTTATAATTTGGAAAGTTTGAATATTCTTTATCTTTTTGAATTTTATAATTTGAAAGTTTGAATATTCTTTATCTTTTTGAATTTTCTAAAGTTTGGATATATTTTTTTTATCCTTTTGAATTTGGTAAAATTTGGAAATTTTGGATAATTTCGTAAAGCTTGTAAGATTTGAAATGTTTGGTAAAATTTAGTTTGATTTGGAAAATTTTTGAAGGTTATAATGTTAGAAAAATGTATGAAATCTTGTTTGATTTGTGAAAATTGAAGAATTTTGATTAATTTAGAAAATTTGTGAAATTCGTAAAGTTTTGTTTTAGTTGAACCAATTTTATTATTAGTGATTATTCACAAATTTACAATTTTTGGTCTATAATAAAGTAGAATGAAGCATTTATTCCTTTAGGATTGAAATTTTGTAGCTGGAACTATATGTAATTTGAAATTAAATTTCAGCAAAAAGAGAAAAAACTTTGATCAGCATCTTCTGAATTCCAAAATGAGAATATCATAAAAATTGAATGCTTCTTTTGTTGTTGTTTTTTTTTTTAAATTATGATTTCCACTTTTTTTATTGAGATTTTCATTATACTAGAAAGAAAGAAAGAAAGAAAGAAAGAAAGAAAGAAATAGAAGATTGTAAGAAAATTTCTGAAATATTTTTTTGAATTTTGAATATTATGGCTTTATATAAGGATCAGAGAAAAAACAAAATTAAGTAAAAATTGGATGTTTTTCAATTTCGGAAAATTTCCATGTAAAAAGGACTGACAAAATGAGTCCCTCCGGGGCCTCCAAAAATTATTTGTGTGTAACGTCTAGGATGTTTTTTGAACTTATTTGAACCTAGGAAATTAATCCTAATAGCTCGGGAAAAATTTGTCAATCCTTTTATTATGATTATGACTTAAATTCTAACACATGTTGGAAATTTTGTGGGATGAGGTTCAGACAAATCGAAAATCACTTTAAAAAGGAGCACGTCAGATGTCTTTACCTCAGGATTTGTTGGAAAGGATAGAGTTTATTTCAAACATTTCAATCAAAAATATAATTCACGATACCAGGATGGTTACTGGCACCCAGTGACTTATTTAAATTAATATTAAAGAAAATAAATAGTAGATAGGAGAAGAAAAAGAGGACAAGAAATCAGAATTTGTTGAAAAATAATTTTTATTTAACTTACTTTTTTATTTGTAGTGTACCAAATCTTTGAGTAAAATCGATGAAGCACCTCGCTTTGAAAGTTGTTGAATTTTCTTTTTCTTTTTTGACCTTTGCCGAATTACTAACGACCCTTTTTTTGGAATATATTTTTTTATTAACTGATCTGAACTGAACTGTTTCTCTAAAAATTAATGTTTTCGTCTAAGCTGAACTGAACTTTTTTATGTGCAGTGAGTTTTTATAAGATGCATTTCCTTCCCTTTCCATTCTTGTTTTTGGTAAGGTCGGGAGTGCCTATTTTTTTTCTATTCGTTGGAGATATGTGTGAATAGAAACGCCCTTAGATTAAAAGTTCGATCAAAGTTCAGAGTGATTCATCGATTTCATGAGAAAGATTCTCGTAAATACATATTTTTTTCATTTCATCCTTTTATCGTTCAAAAATCTTAATGTACTCTAGCCTTTAAAATAAAGTATCTGTCGCTGTTCCTAATAGTAAGTCTAAGGTAAATAAAGATATGTGGGAGTTTCAAAGTACATTCATAAATCTTATTTAAAAGGCGATATTTGGACTTGATCTTACTCTAAAATGTTAAAAATATTTACATAGACTTTAAGACATGAGGTAAGAGAAAGTTGTTACAGTTTAAGGGTCAGTTTCGCTGGACGTTACAATAGAAATATGTATTTCAGTTTATGACAAAAAGGACTATTTCAGGTTCGAAACTCAATATTACACAAACATTTTGGAGTATGTGAGTCTTTTAAAATTTTAGATTTGTGGAATTTAATTTTGTGGAAAAGTCGAATAGCCTGAAATATAACGATAAATATCGTTTATAAAAAAGATATTGAATAAGTTCAAAGTATGAAAGCGAAGTATATACATTCAAAATAAATCGTTCAAGGAACCAAAATAGAAATATGTTTTTCAGTTTATGACAAAAAGGACTATTTCAGGTTCGAATCTCAATTTTACACAAACATTTTGGAGTATGTAAATCTTTTTTCATTTTAGATTTGCCGAATTAAATTTTGTCGAAAAGTCGAATAGCGTGAAATATAACGATAAATAAAGTTTATTTAAGATATTGAATAAGTTCAAAGTATGAATGCGAAGTACATAAATACAAATTTTAATCGCTCAAAGAACCAAAATAGAAATATGTATTTCAGTTTATGACAAAAAGGACTATTTCAGGTTCGAAACTCAATATTACACAAACATTTTGGAGTATGTGAGTCTTTTAAAATTTTAGATTTGTGGCATTTAATTTTGTCGATAAGTTGAATAGCGTGAAATATAATGATAAATAACACTTATGAAAGATATTGAATAAGTTGTAAGTATGAATGCGAAGTATATAAATTCAAATTGAAATCGTTCAAACAACCAAAATGGAAATATGTTTTTCAGTTTATGACAAAAAGGACTATTTTAGGTTCGAAACTCATTATTTCACAAACATATTGTAGTATGTGTTTCTATTAACGTTTATAGAATGCGAAGTATATACATTCAAAATAAATCGTTCAAGGAACCAAAATAGAAATATGTTTTTCAGTTTATGACAAAAAGGACTATTTCAGGTTCGAATCTCAATTTTACACAAACATTTTGGAGTATGTAAATCTTTTTTCATTTTAGATTTGTGTAATTTAATTTTGTCGAAAAGTCGAATAGCGTGAAATATAACGATAAATAAAGTTTATTAAAGATATTGAATAAGTTCAAAGTATGAATGCGAAGTACATAAATTCAAATTGAAATCGTTCAAACAACCAAAATGGAAATATGTTTTTCAGTTTATGACAAAAAGGACTATTTTAGGTTCGAAACTCATTATTTCACAAACATATTGTAGTATGTGTTTCTATTAACGTTTATAGAATGCGAAGTATATACATTCAAAATAAATCGTTCAAGGAACCAAAATAGAAATATGTTTTTCAGTTTATGACAAAAAGGACTATTTCAGGTTCGAATCTCAATTTTACACAAACATTTTGGAGTATGTAAATCTTTTTTCATTTTAGATTTGCCGAATTAAATTTTGTGGAAAAGTCGAATAGCGTGAAATATAACGATAAATAAAGTTTATAAAAGATATTGAATAAGTTCAAAGTATGAATGCGAAGTACATAAATACAAATTTAAATCGCTCAAAGAACCAAAATAGAAATACGTATTTCAGTTTATGACAAAAAGGACTATTTCAGGTTCGAAACTCAATATTACACAAACATTTTGGAGTATGTGAGTCTTTTAAAATTTTAGATTTGTGGCATTTAATTTTGTCGATAAGTTGAATAGCGTGAAATATAATGATAAATAACACTTATGAAAGATATTGAATAAGTTGTAAGTATGAATGCGAAGTATATAAATTCAAATTGAAATCGTTCAAACAACCAAAATGGAAATATGTTTTTCAGTTTATGACAAAAAGGACTATTTTAGGTTCGAAACTCATTATTTCACAAACATATTGTAGTATGTGTTTCTATTAACGTTTATAGAATGCGAAGTATATACATTCAAAATAAATCGTTCAAGGAACCAAAATAGAAATATGTTTTTCAGTTTATGACAAAAAGGACTATTTCAGGTTCGAATCTCAATTTTACACAAACATTTTGGAGTATGTAAATCTTTTTTCATTTTAGATTTGCCGAATTAAATTTTGTGGAAAAGTCGAATAGCGTGAAATATAACGATAAATAAAGTTTATAAAAGATATTGAATAAGTTCAAAGTATGAATGCGAAGTACATAAATACAAATTTAAATCGCTCAAAGAACCAAAATAGATATATGTATTTCAGTTTATGACAAAAAGGACTATTTCAGGTTCGAAACTCAATATTACACAAACATTTTGGAGTATGTGAGTCTTTTAAAATTTTAGATTTGTGGAATTTAATTTTGTCGAAAATTTGAATAGCGTGAAATATAATGATAAATAACACTTATGAAAGATATTGAATAAGTTGTAAGTATGAATGCGAAGTATATAAATTCAAATTGAAATCGTTCAAACAACCAAAATGGAAATATGTTTATCAGTTTATGACAAAAAGGACTATTTTAGGTTCGAAACTCATTATTTCACAAACATATTGTAGTATGTGTTTCTATTAACGTTTATAGAATGCGAAGTATATACATTCAAAATAAATCGTTCAAGGAACCAAAATAGAAATATGTTTTTCAGTTTATGACAAAAAGGACTATTTCAGGTTCGAATCTCAATTTTACACAAACATTTTGGAGTATGTAAATCTTTTTTCATTTTAGATTTGCCGAATTAAATTTTGTGGAAAAGTCGAATAGCGTGAAATATAACGATAAATAAAGTTTATAAAAGATATTGAATAATTTCAAAGTATGAATGCGAAGTACATAAATACAAATTTAAATCGCTCAAAGAACCAAAATAGATATATGTATTTCAGTTTATGACAAAAAGGACTATTTCAGGTTCGAAACTCAATATTACACAAACATTTTGGAGTATGTGAGTCTTTTAAAATTTTAGATTTGTGGCATTTAATTTTGTCGATAAGTTGAATAGCGTGAAATATAATGATAAATAACACTTATGAAAGATATTGAATAAGTTGTAAGTATGAATGCGAAGTATATAAATTCAAATTGAAATCTTTCAAACAACCAAAATGGAAATATGTTTTTCAGTTTATGACAAAAAGGACTATCTTAGGTTCGAAACTCATTATTTCACAAACATATTGTAGTATGTGTTTCTATTAACGTTTATAGAATGCGAAGTATATACATTCAAAATAAATCGTTCAAGGAACCAAAATAGAAATATGTTTTTCAGTTTATGACAAAAAGGACTATTTCAGGTTCGAATCTCAATTTTACACAAACATTTTGGAGTATGTAAATCTTTTTTCATTTTAGATTTGCCGAATTAAATTTTGTGGAAAAGTCGAATAGCGTGAAATATAACGATAAATAAAGTTTATAAAAGATATTGAATAAGTTCAAAGTATGAATGCGAAGTACATAAATACAAATTTAAATCGCTCAAAGAACCAAAATAGATATATGTATTTCAGTTTATGACAAAAAGGACTATTTCAGGTTCGAAACTCAATATTACACAAACATTTTGGAGTATGTGAGTCTTTTAAAATTTTAGATTTGTGGAATTTAATTTTGTCGAAAATTTGAATAGCGTGAAATATAATGATAAATAACACTTATGAAAGATATTGAATAAGTTGTAAGTATGAATGCGAAGTATATAAATTCAAATTGAAATCGTTCAAACAACCAAAATGGAAATATGTTTATCAGTTTATGACAAAAAGGACTATTTCAGGTTTTAAACTCAATTTTACACAAACATATTGTAGTAGGTGAATCTTTTAACATTTTAGATTTGTCGCATTAAATTTTGTGGAAAAGTCGAATAGCCTGAAATACAACGATAAATAACGTGTATAAAAGAAATTGAATAAGTATAAAGTATGAATGCGAAGTATATAAATTCAAATTTTAATCGTTCAAAGAACCAAAATAGAAATATGTATATCAGTTTATGATAAAAAGGACTATTTCAGGTTCGAAACTAATTTTACACAAACATATTGTAGTATGTGTGTCTTTTTTCAATTTAGTTTGCCGAATTAAATTTTGTCGAATAGTCGAATAGCGTGAAATATAACGATAACTAACGTTCATAACAGATATTGAATAAGTTTAAAGTATGAATGCGAAGTATATAAATTCAAATTGAAATCGTTCAAACAACCAAAATGGAAATATGTTTTTCAGTTTATGACAAAAAGGACTATTTCAGGTTTCAAACTCAATTTTACACAAACATATTGTAGTAGGTCAGTCTTGTAACATTTTAGATTTGTCGCATTAAATTTTGTGGAAAAGTCGAATAGCCTGAAATATAACGATAAATAACGTTTATAAAAGATATTGAATAAGTTTAAAGTATGACTGCGAAGTATATAAATTCAAATTTAAATCGTTCAAAGAACCAAAATGGAAATATGTATTTCAGTTTATGACAAAAAGGACTATTTCAGGTTCGAAACTCAATTTTACACAAACATATTGTAGTATGTGTGTCTTTTTTCATTTTAGATTTGCCGAATTAAATTTTGTCGAATAGTCGAATAGCGTGAAATATAACGATAACTAACGTTCATAACAGATATTGAATAAGTTTAAAGTATGAATGCGAAGTATATAAATTCAAATTGAAATCGTTCAAACAACCAAAATGGAAATATGTTTTTCAGTTTATGACAAAAAGGACTATTTCAGGTTTTAAACTCAATTTTACACAAACATATTGTAGTGAACTTTTAACATTTTAGATTTGTCGCATTAAATTTTGTGGAAAAGTCGAATAACCTGAAATATAACGATTAATATCGTTTATAAAGGATATTGAATAAGTTCAAAGTATGAATGCGAAGTACATAAATACAAATTTAAATCGCTCAAAGAACCAAAATAGAAATATGTATTTCAGTTTATGACAAAAAGGACTATTTCAGGTTCGAAACTGAATATTACACAAACATTTTGGAGTATGTGAGTCTTTTTTCATTTTAGATTTGCCGAATTAAATTTTGTCGAAAAGTCGAATAGCGTGAAATATAACGATAAATAAAGTTTATAAAAGATATTGAATAAGTTCAAAGTATGAATGCGAAGTAAATAAATACAAATTTAAATCGCTCAAAGAACCATAATAGAAATATGTATTTCAGTTTATGACAAAAAGGACTATTTCAGGTTCGAAACTGAATATTACACAAACATTTTGGAGTATGTGAGTCTTTTAAAATTTTAGATTTGTGGAATTTAATTTTGTCGAAAAGTTGAATAGCGTGAAATATAATGATAAATAACACTTATGAAAGATATTGAATAAGTTGTAAGTATGAATGCGAAGTATATAAATTCAAATTGAAATCGTTCAAACAACCAAAATGAAAATATGTTTTTCAGTTTATGACAAAAAGGACTATTTCAGGTTCGAAACTCAATTTTACACAAACATTTTGGAGTATGTAAATCTTTTTTCATTTTAGATTTGCCGAATTAAATTTTGTAGAAAAGTCGAATAGCGTGAAATATAACGATAAATAAAGTTTATTAAAGATATTGAATAAGTTCAAAGTATGAATGCGAAGTACATAAATACAAATTTAAATCGCTCAAAGAACCAAAATAGAAATATGTATTTCAGTTTATGACAAAAAGGACTATTTCAGGTTCGAAACTCAATATTACACAAACATTTTGGAGTATGTGAGTCTTTTAAAATTTTAGATTTGTGGAATTTAATTTTGTCGAAAAGTTGAATAGCGTGAAATATAATGATAAATAACACTTATGAAAGATATTGAATAAGTTGTAAGTATGAATGCGTAATATATAAATTCAAATTTAAATCGTTCAAAGAACCAAAATAGAAATATGTTTTTCAGTTTATGACAAAAAGGACTATTTCAGGTTCGAAACTCAATTTTACACAAACATATTGTAGTATGTGTGTCTTTTTTCATTTTAGATTTGCCGAATTAAATTTTGTCGAATAGTCGAATAGCGTGAAATATAACGATAACTAACGTTCATAACAGATATTGAATAAGTTTAAAGTATGAATGTGAAGTATATAAATTCAAATTGAAATCGTTAAAACAACCAAAATGGAAATATGTTTATCAGTTGATCACAAAAAGGACTATTTCAGGTTTTAAACTCAATTTTACACAAACATATTGTAGTAGGTGAATCTTTTAACATTTTAGATTTGTCGCATTAAATTTTGTGGAAAAGTCGAATAGCCTGAAATATAACGATAAATATCGTTTATAAAAGATATTGAATAAGTTCAAAGTATGAATGCGAAGTATATACATTCAAAATAAATCGTTCAAGGAACCAAAATCGAAATATGTTTTTCAATTCATGACAAAAAGGGCTATTTCAGGTTCGAATCTCAATTTTACACAAACATTTTGGAGTATGTAAATCTTTTTTCATTTTAGATTTACCGAATTAAATTTTGTCGAAAAGTCGAATAGCGTGAAATATAACGATAAATAAAGTTTATAAAAGATATTGAATAAGTTCAAAGTATGAATGCGAAGTACATAAATACAAATTTAAATCGCTCAAAGAACCAAAATAGAAATATGTATTTCAGTTTATGACAAAAAGGACTATTTCAGGTTCGAAACTCAATATTACACAAACATTTTGGAGTATGTGAGTCTTTTAAAATTTTAGATTTGTGGCATTTAATTTTGTCGATAAGTTGAATAGCGTGAAATATAATGATAAATAACAGTTATGAAAGATATTGAATAAGTTGTAAGTATGAATGAGAATTATATAAATTCAAATTGAAATCGTTCAAACAACCAAAATGGAAATATGTTTTTCAGTTTATGACAAAAAGGACTATTTTAGGTTCGAAACTCATTATTTCACAAACATATTGTAGTATGTGTTTCTATTAACGTTTATAGAATGCGAAGTATATACATTCAAAATAAATCGTTCAAGGAACCAAAATAGAAGTATGTTTTTCAGTTTATGACAAAAAGGACTATTTCAGGTTCGAATCTCAATTTTACACAAACATTTTGGAGTATGTAAATCTTTTTTCATTTTAGATTTGCCGAATTAAATTTTGTGGAAAAGTCGAATAGCCTGAAATATAACGATAAATATCGTTTATAAAAGATATTGAATAAGTTCAAAGTATGAATGCGAAGTACATAAATACAAATTTAAATCGCTCAAAGAACCAAAATAGAAATATGTATTTCAGTTTATGACAAAAAGGACTATTTCAGGTTCGAATCTCAATTTTACACAAACATTTTGGAGTATGTAAATCTTTTTTCATTTTAGATTTACCGAATTAAATTTTGTCGAAAAGTCGAATAGCGTGAGATATAACGATAAATAAAGTTTATAAAAGATATTGAATAAGTTCAAAGTATGAATGCGAAGTACATAAATACAAATTTAAATCGCTCAAAGAACCAAAATAGATATATGTATTTCAGTTTATGACAAAAAGGACTATTTCAGGTTCGAAACTCAATATTACACAAACATTTTGGAGTATGTGAGTCTTTTAAAATTTTAGATTTGTGGCATTTAATTTTGTCGATAAGTTGAATAGCGTGAAATATAATGATAAATAACACTTATGAAAGATATTGAATAAGTTGTAAGTATGAATGCGAAGTATATAAATTCAAATTGAAATCGTTCAAACAACCAAAATGGAAATATGTTTTTCAGTTTATGACAAAAAGGACTATTTCAGGTTCGAAACTCAATATTACACAAACATTTTGGAGTATGTGAGTCTTTTAAAATTTTAGATTTGTGGCATTTAATTTTGTCGATAAGTTGAATAGCGTGAAATATAATGATAAATAACACTTATGAAAGATATTGAATAAGTTGTAAGTATGAATGCGAAGTATATAAATTCAAATTGAAATCGTTCAAACAACCAAAATGGAAATATGTTTTTCAGTTTATGACAAAAAGGACTATTTTAGGTTCGAAACTCAATTTTACACAAACATATTGTAGTATGTGTGTCTTTTTTCATTTTAGATTTGCCGAATTAAATTTTGTCGAATAGTCGAATAGCGTGAAATATAACGATAACTAACGTTCATAACAGATATTGAATAAGTTTAAAGTATGAATGTGAAGTATATAAATTCAAATTGAAATCGTTAAAACAACCAAAATGGAAATATGTTTATCAGTTGATCACAAAAAGGACTATTTCAGGTTTTAAACTCAATTTTACACAAACATATTGTAGTAGGTGAATCTTTTAACATTTTAGATTTGTCGCATTAAATTTTGTGGAAAAGTCGAATAGCCTGAAATATAACGATAAATATCGTTTATAAAAGATATTGAATAAGTTCAAAGTATGAATGCGAAGTATATACATTCAAAATAAATCGTTCAAGGAACCAAAATCGAAATATGTTTTTCAATTCATGACAAAAAGGGCTATTTCAGGTTCGAATCTCAATTTTACACAAACATTTTGGAGTATGTAAATCTTTTTTTTCATTTTAGATTTGCCGAATTAAATTTTGTGGAAAAGTCGAATAGCGTGAAATATAACGATAAATAAAGTTTATAAAAGATATTGAATAATTTCAAAGTATGAATGCGAAGTACATAAATACAAATTTAAATCGCTCAAAGAACGAAAATAGAAATATGTATTTCAGTTTATGACAAAAAGGACTATTTCAGGTTCGAAACTCAATATTACACAAACATTTTGGAGTATGTGAGTCTTTTTAAAATTTTAGATTTGTGGCATTTAATTTTGTCGATAAGTTGAATAGCGTGAAATATAATGATAAATAACACTTATGAAAGATATTGAATAAGTTGTAAGTATGAATGCGAAGTATATAAATTCAAATTGAAATCGTTCAAACAACCAAAATGGAAATATGTTTTTCAGTTTATGACAAAAAGGACTATCTTAGGTTCGAAACTCATTATTTCACAAACATATTGTAGTATGTGTTTCTATTAACGTTTATAGAATGCGAAGTATATACATTCAAAATAAATCGTTCAAGGAACCAAAATAGAAATATGTTTTTCAGTTTATGACAAAAAGGACTATTTCAGGTTCGAATCTCAATTTTACACAAACATTTTGGAGTATGTAAATCTTTTTTCATTTTAGATTTGCCGAATTAAATTTTGTGGAAAAGTCGAATAGCGTGAAATATAACGATAAATAAAGTTTATAAAAGATATTGAATAAGTTCAAAGTATGAATGCGAAGTACATAAATACAAATTTAAATCGCTCAAAGAACCAAAATAGATATATGTATTTCAGTTTATGACAAAAAGGACTATTTCAGGTTCGAAACTCAATATTACACAAACATTTTGGAGTATGTGAGTCTTTTAAAATTTTAGATTTGTGGAATTTAATTTTGTCGAAAATTTGAATAGCGTGAAATATAATGATAAATAACACTTATGAAAGATATTGAATAAGTTGTAAGTATGAATGCGAAGTATATAAATTCAAATTGAAATCGTTCAAACAACCAAAATGGAAATATGTTTATCAGTTTATGACAAAAAGGACTATTTCAGGTTTTAAACTCAATTTTACACAAACATATTGTAGTAGGTGAATCTTTTAACATTTTAGATTTGTCGCATTAAATTTTGTGGAAAAGTCGAATAGCCTGAAATACAACGATAAATAACGTGTATAAAAGAAATTGAATAAGTATAAAGTATGAATGCGAAGTATATAAATTCAAATTTTAATCGTTCAAAGAACCAAAATAGAAATATGTATATCAGTTTATGATAAAAAGGACTATTTCAGGTTCGAAACTAATTTTACACAAACATATTGTAGTATGTGTGTCTTTTTTCATTTTAGTTTGCCGAATTAAATTTTGTCGAATAGTCGAATAGCGTGAAATATAACGATAACTAACGTTCATAACAGATATTGAATAAGTTTAAAGTATGAATGCGAAGTATATAAATTCAAATTGAAATCGTTCAAACAACCAAAATGGAAATATGTTTTTCAGTTTATGACAAAAAGGACTATTTCAGGTTTCAAACTCAATTTTACACAAACATATTGTAGTAGGTCAGTCTTGTAACATTTTAGATTTGTCGCATTAAATTTTGTGGAAAAGTCGAATAGCCTGAAATATAACGATAAATAACGTTTATAAAAGATATTGAATAAGTTTAAAGTATGACTGCGAAGTATATAAATTCAAATTTAAATCGTTCAAAGAACCAAAATGGAAATATGTATTTCAGTTTATGACAAAAAGGACTATTTCAGGTTCGAAACTCAATTTTACACAAACATATTGTAGTATGTGTGTCTTTTTTCATTTTAGATTTGCCGAATTAAATTTTGTCGAATAGTCGAATAGCGTGAAATATAACGATAACTAACGTTCATAACAGATATTGAATAAGTTTAAAGTATGAATGCGAAGTATATAAATTCAAATTGAAATCGTTCAAACAACCAAAATGGAAATATGTTTTTCAGTTTATGACAAAAAGGACTATTTCAGGTTTTAAACTCAATTTTACACAAACATATTGTAGTAGGTAAGTCTTTTAACATTTTAGATTTGTCGCATTAAATATTGTGGAAAAGTCGAATAACCTGAAATATAACGATTAATATCGTTTATAAAGGATATTGAATAAGTTCAAAGTATGAATGCGAAGTACATAAATACAAATTTAAATCGCTCAAAGAACCAAAATAGAAATATGTATTTCAGTTTATGACAAAAAGGACTATTTCAGGTTCGAAACTGAATATTACACAAACATTTTGGAGTATGTGAGTCTTTTTTCATTTTAGATTTGCCGAATTAAATTTTGTCGAAAAGTCGAATAGCGTGAAATATAACGATAAATAAAGTTTATAAAAGATATTGAATAAGTTCAAAGTATGAATGCGAAGTAAATAAATACAAATTTAAATCGCTCAAAGAACCATAATAGAAATATGTATTTCAGTTTATGACAAAAAGGACTATTTCAGGTTCGAAACTGAATATTACACAAACATTTTGGAGTATGTGAGTCTTTTAAAATTTTAGATTTGTGGAATTTAATTTTGTCGAAAAGTTGAATAGCGTGAAATATAATGATAAATAACACTTATGAAAGATATTGAATAAGTTGTAAGTATGAATGCGAAGTATATAAATTCAAATTGAAATCGTTCAAACAACCAAAATGAAAATATGTTTTTCAGTTTATGACAAAAAGGACTATTTCAGGTTCGAAACTCAATTTTACACAAACATTTTGGAGTATGTAAATCTTTTTTCATTTTAGATTTGCCGAATTAAATTTTGTCGAATAGTCGAATAGCGTGAAATATAACGATAAATAAAGTAAATTAAAGATATTGAATATGTTTAAAGTATGAATGCGAAGTACATAAATACAAATTTAAATCGCTCAAAGAACCAAAATAGAAATATGTATTTCAGTTTATGACAAAAATGACTATTTCAGGTTCGAAACTCAATATTACACAAACATTTTGGAGTATGTGAGTCTTTTAAAATTTTAGATTTGTGGAATTTAATTTTGTCGAAAAGTTGAATAGCGTGAAATATAATGATAAATAACACTTATGAAAGATATTGAATAAGTTGTAAGTATGAATGCGAAATATATAGATTCAAATTTAAATCGTTCAAAGAACCAAAATGGAAATATGTATTTCAGTTTATGACATAAAGGACTATTTCAGGTTCGAAACTCAATTTTACACAAACATATTGTAGTATGTGTGTCTTTTTTCATTTTAGATTTGCCGAATTAAATTTTGTCGAATAGTCGAATAGCGTGAAATATAACGATAACTAACGTTCATAACAGATATTGAATAAGTTTAAAGTATGAATGTGAAGTATATAAATTCAAATTGAAATCGTTAAAACAACCAAAATGGAATTATGTTTATCAGTTGATCACAAAAAGGACTATTTCAGGTTTTAAACTCAATTTTACACAAACATATTGTAGTAGTTGAATCTTTTAACATTTTAGATTTGTCGCATTAAATTTTGTGGAAAAGTCGAATAGCCTGAAATATAACGATAAATATCGTTTATAAAAGATATTGAATAAGTTCAAAGTATGAATGCGAAGTATATACATTCAAAATAAATCGTTCAAGGAACCAAAATCGAAATATGTTTTTCAGTTCATGACAAAAAGGGCTATTTCAGGTTCGAATCTCAATTTTACACAAACATTTTGGAGTATGTAAATCTTTTTTCATTTTAGATTTACCGAATTAAATTTTGTCGAAAAGTCGAATAGCGTGAAATATAACGATAAATAAAGTTTATAAAAGATATTGAATAAGTTCAAAGTATGAATGCGAAGTACATAAATACAAATTTAAATCGCTCAAAGAACCAAAATAGAAATATGTATTTCAGTTTATGACAAAAAGGACTATTTCAGGTTCGAAACTCAATATTACACAAACATTTTGGAGTATGTGAGTCTTTTAAAATTTTAGATTTGTGGCATTTAATTTTGTCGATAAGTTGAATAGCGTGAAATATAATGATAAATAACACTTATGAAAGATATTGAATAAGTTGTAAGTATGAATGCGAAGTATATAAATTCAAATTGAAATCGTTCAAACAACCAAAATGGAAATATGTTTTTCAGTTTATGACAAAAAGGACTATTTTAGGTTCGAAACTCATTATTTCACAAACATATTGTAGTATGTGTTTCTATTAACGTTTATAGAATGCGAAGTATATACATTCAAAATAAATCGTTCAAGGAACCAAAATAGAACTATGTTTTTCAGTTTATGACAAAAAGGACTATTTCAGGTTCGAATCTCAATTTTATACAAACATTTTGGAGTATGTAAATCTTTTTTCATATTAGATTTGCCGAATTAAATTTTGTGGAAAAGTCGAATAGCGTGACATATAACGATAAATAAAGTTTATAAAAGATATTGAATAAGTTCAAAGTATGAATGCGAAGTACATAAATACAAATTTAAATCGCTCAAAGAACCAAAATAGATATATGTATTTCAGTTTATGACAAAAAGGACTATTTCAGGTTCGAAACTCAATATTACACAAACATTTTGGAGTATGTGAGTCTTTTAAAATTTTAGATTTGTGGCATTTAATTTTGTCGATAAGTTGAATAGCGTGAAATATAATGATAAATAACACTTATGAAAGATATTGAATAAGTTGTAAGTATGAATGCGAAGTATATAAATTCAAATTGAAATCGTTCAAACAACCAAAATGGAAATATGTTTTTCAGTTTATGACAAAAAGGACTATTTCAGGTTCGAAACTCAATATTACACAAACATTTTGGAGTATGTGAGTCTTTTAAAATTTTAGATTTGTGGCATTTAATTTTGTCGATAAGTTGAATAGCGTGAAATATAATGATAAATAACACTTATGAAAGATATTGAATAAGTTGTAAGTATGAATGCGAAGTATATAAATTCAAATTGAAATCGTTCAAACAACCAAAATGGAAATATGTTTTTCAGTTTATGACAAAAAGGACTATTTTAGGTTCGAAACTCAATTTTACACAAACATATTGTAGTATGTGTGTCTTTTTTCATTTTAGATTTGCCGAATTAAATTTTGTCGAATAGTCGAATAGCGTGAAATATAACGATAACTAACGTTCATAACAGATATTGAATAAGTTTAAAGTATGAATGTGAAGTATATAAATTCAAATTGAAATCGTTAAAACAACCAAAATGGAATTATGTTTATCAGTTGATCACAAAAAGGACTATTTCAGGTTTTAAACTCAATTTTACACAAACATATTGTAGTAGTTGAATCTTTTAACATTTTAGATTTGTCGCATTAAATTTTGTGGAAAAGTCGAATAGCCTGAAATATAACGATAAATATCGTTTATAAAAGATATTGAATAAGTTCAAAGTATGAATGCGAAGTATATACATTCAAAATAAATCGTTCAAGGAACCAAAATCGAAATATGTTTTTCAGTTCATGACAAAAAGGGCTATTTCAGGTTCGAATCTCAATTTTACACAAACATTTTGGAGTATGTAAATCTTTTTTCATTTTAGATTTACCGAATTAAATTTTGTCGAAAAGTCGAATAGCGTGAAATATAACGATAAATAAAGTTTATAAAAGATATTGAATAAGTTCAAAGTATGAATGCGAAGTACATAAATACAAATTTAAATCGCTCAAAGAACCAAAATAGAAATATGTATTTCAGTTTATGACAAAAAGGACTATTTCAGGTTCGAAACTCAATATTACACAAACATTTTGGAGTATGTGAGTCTTTTAAAATTTTAGATTTGTGGCATTGAATTTTGTCGATAAGTTGAATAGCGTGAAATATAATGATAAATAACACTTATGAAAGATATTGAATAAGTTGTAAGTATGAATGCGAAGTATATAAATTCAAATTGAAATCGTTCAAACAACCAAAATGGAAATATGTTTTTCAGTTTATGACAAAAAGGACTATTTTAGGTTCGAAACTCATTATTTCACAAACATATTGTAGTATGTGTTTCTATTAACGTTTATAGAATGCGAAGTATATACATTCAAAATAAATCGTTCAAGGAACCAAAATAGAAGTATGTTTTTCAGTTTATGTCAAAAAGGACTATTTCAGGTTCGAATCTCAATTTTACACAAACATTTTGGAGTATGTAAATCTTTTTTCATTTTAGATTTGCCGAATTAAATTTTGTGGAAAAGTCGAATAGCGTGATATAAAACGATAAATAAAGTTTATAAAAGATATTGAATAAGTTCAAAGTATGAATGCGAAGTACATAAATACAAATTTAAATCGCTCAAAGAACCAAAATAGAAATATGTATTTCAGTTTATGACAAAAAGGACTATTTTAGGTTCGAAACTCATTATTTCACAAACATATTGTAGTATGTGTTTCTATTAACGTTTATAGAATGCGAAGTATATACATTCAAAATAAATCGTTCAAGGAACCAAAATAGAAATATGTTTTTCAGTTTATGACAAAAAGGACTATTTCAGGTTCGAATCTCAATTTTACACAAACATTTTGGAGTATGTAAATCTTTTTTCATTTTAGATTTGCCGAATTAAATTTTGTGGAAAAGTCGAATAGCGTGAAATATAACGATAAATAAAGTTTATAAAAGATATTGAATAAGTTCAAAGTATGAATGCGAAGTACATAAATACAAATTTAAATCGCTCAAAGAACCAAAATAGATATATGTATTTCAGTTTATGACAAAAAGGACTATTTCAGGTTCGAAACTCAATATTACACAAACATTTTGGAGTATGTGAGTCTTTTAAAATTTTAGATTTGTGGCATTTAATTTTGTCGATAAGTTGAATAGCGTGAAATATAATGATAAATAACACTTATGAAAGATATTGAATAAGTTGTAAGTATGAATGCGAAGTATATAAATTCAAATTGAAATCGTTCAAACAACCAAAATGGAAATATGTTTTTCAGTTTATGACAAAAAGGACTATTTTAGGTTCGAAACTCATTATTTCACAAACATATTGTAGTATGTGTTTCTATTAACGTTTATAGAATGCGAAGTATATACATTCAAAATAAATCGTTCAAGGAACCAAAATAGAAATATGTTTTTCAGTTTATGACAAAAAGGACTATTTCAGGTTCGAATCTCAATTTTACACAAACATTTTGGAGTATGTAAATCTTTTTTCATTTTAGATTTGCCGAATTAAATTTTGTGGAAAAGTCGAATAGCGTGAAATATAACGATAAATAAAGTTTATAAAAGATATTGAATAAGTTCAAAGTATGAATGCGAAGTACATAAATACAAATTTAAATCGCTCAAAGAACCAAAATAGATATATGTATTTCAGTTTATGACAAAAAGGACTATTTCAGGTTCGAAACTCAATATTACACAAACATTTTGGAGTATGTGAGTCTTTTAAAATTTTAGATTTGTGGCATTTAATTTTGTCGATAAGTTGAATAGCGTGAAATATAATGATAAATAACACTTATGAAAGATATTGAATAAGTTGTAAGTATGAATGCGAAGTATATAAATTCAAATTGAAATCGTTCAAACAACCAAAATGGAAATATGTTTTTCAGTTTATGACAAAAAGGACTATTTTAGGTTCGAAACTCATTATTTCACAAACATATTGTAGTATGTGTTTCTATTAACGTTTATAGAATGCGAAGTATATACATTCAAAATAAATCGTTCAAGGAACCAAAATAGAAATATGTTTTTCAGTTTATGACAAAAAGGACTATTTCAGGTTCGAATCTCAATTTTACACAAACATTTTGGAGTATGTAAATCTTTTTTCATTTTAGATTTGCCGAATTAAATTTTGTGGAAAAGTCGAATAGCGTGAAATATAACGATAAATAAAGTTTATAAAAGATATTGAATAAGTTCAAAGTATGAATGCGAAGTACATAAATACAAATTTAAATCGCTCAAAGAACCAAAATAGATATATGTATTTCAGTTTATGACAAAAAGGACTATTTCAGGTTCGAAACTCAATATTACACAAACATTTTGGAGTATGTGAGTCTTTTAAAATTTTAGATTTGTGGAATTTAATTTTGTCGAAAATTTGAATAGCGTGAAATATAATGATAAATAACACTTATGAAAGATATTGAATAAGTTGTAAGTATGAATGCGAAGTATATAAATTCAAATTGAAATCGTTCAATCAACCAAAATGGAAATATGTTTATCAGTTTATGACAAAAAGGACTATTTCAGGTTTTAAACTCAATTTTACACAAACATATTGTAGTAGGTGAATCTTTTAACATTTTAGATTTGTCGCATTAAATTTTGTGGAAAAGTCGAATAGCCTGAAATACAACGATAAATAACGTGTATAAAAGAAATTGAATAAGTATAAAGTATGAATGCGAAGTATATAAATTCAAATTTTAATCGTTCAAAGAACCAAAATAGAAATATGTATATCAGTTTATGATAAAAAGGACTATTTCAGGTTCGAAACTAATTTTACACAAACATATTGTAGTATGTGTGTCTTTTTTCATTTTAGTTTGCCGAATTAAATTTTGTCGAATAGTCGAATAGCGTGAAATATAACGATAACTAACGTTCATAACAGATATTGAATAAGTTTAAAGTATGAATGCGAAGTATATAAATTCAAATTGAAATCGTTCAAACAACCAAAATGGAAATATGTTTTTCAGTTTATGACAAAAAGGACTATTTCAGGTTTCAAACTCAATTTTACACAAACATATTGTAGTAGGTCAGTCTTGTAACATTTTAGATTTGTCGCATTAAATTTTGTGGAAAAGTCGAATAGCGTGAAATATAACGATAAATAAAGTTTATAAAAGATATTGAATAAGTTCAAAGTATGAATGCGAAGTATATAAATTCAAATTGAAATCGTTCAAACAACCAAAATGGAAATATGTATTTCAGTTTATGACAAAAAGGACTATTTCAGGTTCGAAACTCAATTTTACACAAACATATTGTAGTATGTGTGTCTTTTTTCATTTTAGATTTGCCGAATTAAATTTTGTCGAATAGTCGAATAGCGTGAAATATAACGATAACTAACGTTCATAACAGATATTGAATAAGTTTAAAGTATGAATGCGAAGTATATAAATTCAAATTGAAATCGTTCAAACAACCAAAATGAAAATATGTTTTTCAGTTTATGACGAAAAGGACTATTTCAGGTTTTAAACTCAATTTTACACAAACATATTGTAGTAGGTAGGTCTTTTAACATTTTAGATTTGTCGCATTAAATTTTGTGGAAAAGTCGAATAACCTGAAATATAACGATTAATATCGTTTATAAAGGATATTGAATAAGTTCAAAGTATGAATGCGTAGTACATAAATACTAATTTAAATCGCTCAAAGAACCAAAATAGAAATATGTATTTCAGTTTATGACAAAAAGGACTATTTCAGGTTCGAAACTGAATATTACACAAACATTTTGGAGTATGTGAGTCTTTTTTCATTTTAGATTTGCCGAATTAAATTTTGTCGAAAAGTCGAATAGCGTGAAATATAACGATAAATAAAGTTTATAAAAGATATTGAATAAGTTCAAAGTATGAATGCGAAGTAAATAAATACAAATTTAAATCGCTCAAAGAACCATAATAGAAATATGTATTTCAGTTTATGACAAAAAGACTATTTCAGGTTCGAAACTGAATATTACACAAACATTTTGGTGTATGTGAGTCTTTTAAAATTTTAGATTTGTGGCATTTAATTTTGTCGATAAGTTGAATAGCGTGAAATATAATGATAAATAACACTTATGAAAGATATTGAATAAGTTGTAAGTATGAATGCGAAGTATATAAATTCAAATTGAAATCGTTCAAACAACCAAAATGGAAATATGTTTTTCAGTTTATGACAAAAAGGACTATTTTAGCTTCGAAACTCATTATTTCACAAACATATTGTAGTATGTGTTTCTATTAACGTTTATAGAATGCGAAGTATATACATTCTAAATAAATCGTTCAAGGAACCAAAATAGAACTATGTTTTTCAGTTTATGATAAAAGGGACTATTTCAGGTTCGAATCTCAATTTTACACAAACATTTTGGAGTATGTAAATCTTTTTTCATTTTAGATTTGCCGAATTAAATTTTGTAGAAAAGTGGAATAGCGTGAGATATAACGATAAATAAAGTTTATAAAAGATATTGAATAAGTTCAAAGTATGAATGCGAAGTACATAAATACAAATTTAAATCGCTCAAAGAACCAAAATAGATATATGTATTTCAGTTTATGACAAAAAGGACTATTTCAGGTTCGAAACTCAATATTACACAAACATTTTGGAGTATGTGAGTCTTTTAAAATTTTAGATTTGTGGCATTTAATTTTGTCGATAAGTTGAATAGCGTGAAATATAATGATAAATAACACTTATGAAAGATATTGAATAAGTTGTAAGTATGAATGCGAAGTATATAAATTCAAATTGAAATCGTTCAAACAACCAAAATGGAAATATGTTTTTCAGTTTATGACAAAAAGGACTATTTTAGGTTCGAAACTCATTATTTCACAAACATATTGTAGTATGTGTTTCTATTAACGTTTATAGAATGCGAAGTATATACATTCAAAATAAATCGTTCAAGGAACCAAAATAGAAATATGTTTTTCAGTTTATGACAAAAAGGACTATTTCAGGTTCGAATCTCAATTTTACACAAACATTTTGGAGTATGTAAATCTTTTTTCATTTTAGATTTGCCGAATTAAATTTTGTGGAAAAGTCGAATAGCGTGAAATATAACGATAAATAAAGTTTATAAAAGATATTGAATAAGTTCAAAGTATGAATGCGAAGTACATAAATACAAATTTAAATCGCTCAAAGAACCAAAATAGATATATGTATTTCAGTTTATGACAAAAAGGACTATTTCAGGTTCGAAACTCAATATTACACAAACATTTTGGAGTATGTGAGTCTTTTAAAATTTTAGATTTGTGGCATTTAATTTTGTCGATAAGTTGAATAGCGTGAAATATAATGATAAATAACACTTATGAAAGATATTGAATAAGTTGTAAGTATGAATGCGAAGTATATAAATTCAAATTGAAATCGTTCAAACAACCAAAATGGAAATATGTTTTTCAGTTTATGACAAAAAGGACTATTTTAGGTTCGAAACTCATTATTTCACAAACATATTGTAGTATGTGTTTCTATTAACGTTTATAGAATGCGAAGTATATACATTCAAAATAAATCGTTCAAGGAACCAAAATAGAAATATGTTTTTCAGTTTATGACAAAAAGGACTATTTCAGGTTCGAATCTCAATTTTACACAAACATTTTGGAGTATGTAAATCTTTTTTCATTTTAGATTTGCCGAATTAAATTTTGTGGAAAAGTCGAATAGCGTGAAATATAACGATAAATAAAGTTTATAAAAGATATTGAATAAGTTCAAAGTATGAATGCGAAGTACATAAATACAAATTTAAATCGCTCAAAGAACCAAAATAGATATATGTATTTCAGTTTATGACAAAAAGGACTATTTCAGGTTCGAAACTCAATATTACACAAACATTTTGGAGTATGTGAGTCTTTTAAAATTTTAGGTTTGTGGCATTTAATTTTGTCGATAAGTTGAATAGCGTGAAATATAATGATAAATAACACTTATGAAAGATATTGAATAAGTTGTAAGTATGAATGCGAAGTATATAAATTCAAATTGAAATCTTTCAAACAACCAAAATGGAAATATGTTTTTCAGTTTATGACAAAAAGGACTATTTTAGGTTCGAAACTCATTATTTCACAAACATATTGTAGTATGTGTTTCTATTAACGTTTATAGAATGCGAAGTATATACATTCAAAATAAATCGTTCAAGGAACCAAAATAGAAATATGTTTTTCAGTTTATGACAAAAAGGACTATTTCAGGTTCGAATCTCAATTTTACACAAACATTTTGGAGTATGTAAATCTTTTTTCATTTTAGATTTGCCGAATTAAATTTTGTGGAAAAGTCGAATAGCGTGAAATATAACGATAAATAAAGTTTATAAAAGATATTGAATAAGTTCAAAGTATGAATGCGAAGTACATAAATACAAATTTAAATCGCTCAAAGAACCAAAATAGATATATGTATTTCAGTTTATGACAAAAAGGACTATTTCAGGTTCGAAACTCAATATTACACAAACATTTTGGAGTATGTGAGTCTTTTAAAATTTTAGATTTGTGGAATTTAATTTTGTCGAAAATTTGAATAGCGTGAAATATAATGATAAATAACACTTATGAAAGATATTGAATAAGTTGTAAGTATGAATGCGAAGTATATAAATTCAAATTGAAATCGTTCAAGCAACCAAAATGGAAATATGTTTATCAGTTTATGACAAAAAGGACTATTTCAGGTTTTAAACTCAATTTTACACAAACATATTGTAGTAGGTGAATCTTTTAACATTTTAGATTTGTCGCATTAAATTTTGTGGAAAAGTCGAATAGCCTGAAATACAACGATAAATAACGTGTATAAAAGAAATTGAATAAGTATAAAGTATGAATGCGAAGTATATAAATTCAAATTTTAATCGTTCAAAGAACCAAAATAGAAATATGTATATCAGTTTATGATAAAAAGGACTATTTCAGGTTCGAAACTAATTTTACACAAACATATTGTAGTATGTGTGTCTTTTTTCATTTTAGTTTGCCGAATTAAATTTTGTCGAATAGTCGAATAGCGTGAAATATAACGATAACTAACGTTCATAACAGATATTGAATAAGTTTAAAGTATGAATGCGAAGTATATAAATTCAAATTGAAATCGTTCAAACAACCAAAATGGAAATATGTTTTTCAGTTTATGACAAAAAGGACTATTTCAGGTTTCAAACTCAATTTTACACAAACATATTGTAGTAGGTCAGTCTTGTAACATTTTAGATTTGTCGCATTAAATTTTGTGGAAAAGTCGAATAGCCTGAAATATAACGATAAATATCGTTTATAAAGGATATTGAATAAGTTCAAAGTATGAATGCGAAGTATATAACTTCATATTTAAATCGTTCAAAGAACCAAAATGGAAATATGTATTTCAGTTTATGACAAAAAGGACTATTTCAGGTTCGAAACTCAATTTTACACAAACATATTGTAGTATGTGTGTCTTTTTTCATTTTAGATTTGCCGAATTAAATTTTGTCGAATAGTCGAATAGCGTGAAATATAACGATAACTAACGTTCATAACAGATATTGAATAATTTAAAGTATGAATGCGAAGTATATAAATTCAAATTGAAATCGTTCAAACAACCAAAATGGAAATATGTTTTTCAGTTTATGACAAAAAGGACTATTTCAGGTTTTAAACTCAATTTTACACAAACATATTGTAGTAGGTAGGTCTTTTAACATTTTAGATTTGTCGCATTAAATTTTGTGGAAAAGTCGAATAACCTGAAATATAACGATTAATATCGTTTATAAAGGATATTGAATAAGTTCAAAGTATGAATGCGAAGTAAATAAATACTAATTTAAATCGCTCAAAGTACCAAAATATAAATATGTATTTCAGTTTTTGACAAAAAGGACTATTTCAGGTTCGAAACTGAATATTACACAAACATTTTGGAGTATGTGAGTCTTTTTTCATTTTAGATTTGCCGAATTAAATTTTGTCGAAAAGTCGAATAGCGTGAAATATAACGATAAATAAAGTATATTAAAAATATTGAATAAGTTCAAAGTATGAATGCGAAGTACATAAATACAAATTTAAATCGCTCAAAGAACCAAAATAGAAATATGTATTTCAGTTTATGACAAAAAGGACTATTTCAGGTTCGAAACTCAATATTACACAAACATTTTGGAGTATGTGAGTCTTTTAAAATTTTAGATTTGTGGAATTTAATTTTGTCGAAAAGTTGAATAGCGTGAAATATAATGATAAATAACACTTATGAAAGATATTGAATAAGTTGTAAGTATGAATGCGAAATATATAAATTCAAATTTAAATCGTTCAAAGAACCAAAATAGAAATATGTTTTTCAGTTTATGACAAAAAGGACTATTTCAGGTTCGAAACTCAATTTTACACAAACATATTGTAGTATGTGTGTCTTTTTTCATTTTAGATTTGCCGAATTAAATTTTGTCGAATAGTCGAATAGCGTGAAATATAACGATAACTAACGTTCATAACAGATATTGAATAAGTTTAAAGTATGAATGCGAAGTATATAAATTCAAATTGAAATCGTTCAAACAACCAAAATGGAAATATGTTTTTCAGTTTATGACAAAAAGGACTATTTCAGGTTTTAAACTCAATTTTACACAAACATATTGTAGTAGGTCAGTCTTGTAACATTTTAGATTTGCCGAATTAAATTTTGTGGAAAAGTCGAATAGCGTGAAATATAACGATAAATAAAGTTTATAAAAGATATTGAATAAGTTCAAAGTATGAATGCGAAGTACATAAATACAAATTTAAATCGTTCAAAGAACCAAAATAGAAATATGTTTTTCAGTTTATGACAAAAAGGACTATTTCAGGTTCGAATCTCAATTTTACACAAACATTTTGGAGTATGTAAATCTTTTTTCATTTTAGATTTGTGGCATTTAATTTTGTCGAAAATTTGAATAGCGTGAAATATAATGATAAATAACACTTATGAAAGATATTGAATAAGTTGTAAGTATGAATGCGAAGTATATAAATTCAAATTGAAATCGTTCAAACAACCAAAATGGAAATATGTTTATCAGTTTATGACAAAAAGGACTATTTCAGGTTTTAAACTCAATTTTACACAAACATATTGTAGTAGGTGAATCTTTTAACATTTTAGATTTGTCGCATTAAATTTTGTGGAAAAGTCGAATAGCCTGAAATACAACGATAAATAACGTGTATAAAAGAAATTGAATAAGTATAAAGTATGAATGCGAAGTATATAAATTCAAATTTTAATCGTTCAAAGAACCAAAATAGAAATATGTATATCAGTTTATGATAAAAAGGACTATTTCAGGTTCGAAACTAATTTTACACAAACATATTGTAGTATGTGTGTCTTTTTTCATTTTAGTTTGCCGAATTAAATTTTGTCGAATAGTCGAATAGCGTGAAATATAACGATAACTAACGTTCATAACAGATATTGAATAAGTTTAAAGTATGAATGCGAAGTATATAAATTCAAATTGAAATCGTTCAAACAACCAAAATGGAAATATGTTTTTCAGTTTATGACAAAAAGGACTATTTCAGGTTTCAAACTCAATTTTACACAAACATATTGTAGTAGGTCAGTCTTGTAACATTTTAGATTTGTCGCATTAAATTTTGTGGAAAAGTCGAATAGCCTGAAATATAACGATAAATAACGTTTATAAAAGATATTGAATAAGTTTAAAGTATGACTGCGAAGTATATAAATTCAAATTTAAATCGTTCAAAGAACCAAAATGGAAATATGTATTTCAGTTTATGACAAAAAGGACTATTTCAGGTTCGAAACTCAATTTTACACAAACATATTGTAGTATGTGTGTCTTTTTTCATTTTAGATTTGCCGAATTAAATTTTGTCGAATAGTCGAATAGCGTGAAATATAACGATAACTAACGTTCATAACAGATATTGAATAAGTTTAAAGTATGAATGCGAAGTATATAAATTCAAATTGAAATCGTTCAAACAACCAAAATGGAAATATGTTTTTCAGTTTATGACAAAAAGGACTATTTCAGGTTTTAAACTCAATTTTACACAAACATATTGTAGTAGGTAGGTCTTTTAACATTTTAGATTTGTCTCATTAAATATTGTGGAAAAGTCGAATAACCTGAAATATAACGATTAATATCGTTTATAAAGGATATTGAATAAGTTCAAAGTATGAATGCGAAGTACATAAATACAAATTTAAATCGCTCAAAGAACCAAAATAGAAATATGTATTTCAGTTTATGACAAAAAGGACTATTTCAGGTTCGAAACTGAATATTACACAAACATTTTGGAGTATGTGAGTCTTTTTTCATTATAGATTTGACTGAATAAATTTGGTCGAAAAGTCGAATAGCGTGAAATATAACGATAAATAAAGTTTATAAAAGATATTGAATAAGTTCAAAGTATGAATGCGAAGTAAATAAATACAAATTCAAAACGTTCAAAGAACCAAAATAGAAATATGTATTTCAGTTTATGACAAAAAGGACTATTTCAGGTTCGTAACTGAATATTACACAAACATTTTGGAGTATGTGAGTCTTTTAAAATTTTAGATTTGTGGAATTTAATTTTGTCGAAAAGTTGAATAGCGTGAAATATAATGATAAATAACACTTATGGAAGATATTGAATAAGTTGTAAGTATGAATGCGAAGTATATAAATTCAAATTGAAATCGTTCAAACAACCAAAATGGAAATATGTTTTTCAGTTTATGACAAAAAGGACTATTTCAGGTTCGAAACTCAATTTTACACAAACATTTTGGAGTATGTAAATCTTTTTTCATTTTAGATTTGCCGAATTAAATTTTGTCGAAAAGTCGAATAGCGTGAAATATAACGATAAATAAAGCTTATTAAAGATATTGAATAAGTTCAAAGTATGAATGCGAAGTACATAAATACAAATTTAAATCGCTCAAAGAACCAAAATAGAAATATGTATTTCAGTTTATGACAAAAAGGACTATTTCAGGTTCGAATCTCAATTTTACACAAACATTTTGGAGTATGTAAATCTTTTTTCATTTTAGATTTGCCGAATTAAATTTTGTCGAAAAGTCGAATAGCGTGAAATATAACGATAAATAAAGTTTATAAAAGATATTGAATAAGTTCAAAGTATGAATGCGAAGTACATAAATACAAATTTAAATCGCTCAAAGAACCAAAATAGAAATATGTATTTCAGTTTATGACAAAAAGGACTATTTCAGGTTCGAAACTCAATATTACACAAACATTTTGGAGTATGTGAGTCTTTTAAAATTTTAGATTTGTGGAATTTAATTTTGTCGATAAGTTGAATAGCGTGAAATATAATGATAAATAACAATTATGAAAGATATTGAATAAGTTGTAAGTATGAATGCGAAGTATATAAATTCAAATTGAAATCGTTCAAACAACCAAAATGGAAATATGTTTTTCAGTTTATGACAAAAAGGACTATTTTAGGTTCGAAACTCATTATTTCACAAACATATTGTAGTATGTGTTTCTATTAACGTTTATAGAATGCGAAGTATATACATTCAAAATAAATCGTTCAAGGAACCAAAATAGAAATATGTTTTTCAGTTTATGACAAAAAGGACTAATTCAGGTTCGAATCTCAATTTTACACAAACATTTTGGAGTATGTAAATCTTTTTTCATTTTAGATTTGTCGAATTAAATTTTGTGGAAAAGTCGAATAGCGTGAAATATAACGATAAATAAAGTTTATAAAAGATATTGAATAAGTTCAAAGTATGAATGCGAAGTACATAAATACAAATTTAAATCGTTCAAAGAACCAAAATAGAAATATGTTTTTCAGTTTATGACAAAAAGGACTATTTCAGGTTCGAATCTCAATTTTACACAAACATTTTGGAGTATGTAAATCTTTTTTCATTTTAGATTTGTGGCATTTAATTTTGTCGAAAATTTGAATAGCGTGAAATATAATGATAAATAACACTTATGAAAGATATTGAATAAGTTGTAAGTATGAATGCGAAGTATATAAATTCAAATTGAAATCGTTCAAACAACCAAAATGGAAATATGTTTATCAGTTTATGACAAAAAGGACTATTTCAGGTTTTAAACTCAATTTTACACAAACATATTGTAGTAGGTGAATCTTTTAACATTTTAGATTTGTCGCATTAAATTTTGTGGAAAAGTCGAATAGCCTGAAATACAACGATAAATAACGTGTATAAAAGAAATTGAATAAGTATAAAGTATGAATGCGAAGTATATAAATTCAAATTTTAATCGTTCAAAGAACCAAAATAGAAATATGTATATCAGTTTATGATAAAAAGGACTATTTCAGGTTCGAAACTAATTTTACACAAACATATTGTAGTATGTGTGTCTTTTTTCATTTTAGTTTGCCGAATTAAATTTTGTCGAATAGTCGAATAGCGTGAAATATAACGATAACTAACGTTCATAACAGATATTGAATAAGTTTAAAGTATGAATGCGAAGTATATAAATTCAAATTGAAATCGTTCAAACAACCAAAATGGAAATATGTTTTTCAGTTTATGACAAAAAGGACTATTTCAGGTTTCAAACTCAATTTTACACAAACATATTGTAGTAGGTCAGTCTTGTAACATTTTAGATTTGTCGCATTAAATTTTGTGGAAAAGTCGAATAGCCTGAAATATAACGATAAATAACGTTTATAAAAGATATTGAATAAGTTTAAAGTATGACTGCGAAGTATATAAATTCAAATTTAAATCGTTCAAAGAACCAAAATGGAAATATGTATTTCAGTTTATGACAAAAAGGACTATTTCAGGTTCGAAACTCAATTTTACACAAACATATTGTAGTATGTGTGTCTTTTTTCATTTTAGATTTGCCGAATTAAATTTTGTCGAATAGTCGAATAGCGTGAAATATAACGATAACTAACGTTCATAACAGATATTGAATAAGTTTAAAGTATGAATGCGAAGTATATAAATTCAAATTGAAATCGTTCAAACAACCAAAATGGAAATATGTTTTTCAGTTTATGACAAAAAGGACTATTTCAGGTTTTAAACTCAATTTTACACAAACATATTGTAGTAGGTGAGTCTTTTAACATTTTAGATTTGTCGAATTAAATTTTGTGGAAAAGTCGAATAGCGTGAAATATAACGATAAATAAAGTTTATAAAAGATATTGAATAAGTTCAAAGTATGAATGCGAAGTACATAAATACAAATTTAAATCCTTCAAAGAACCAAAATGGAAATATGTTTATCAGTTTATGACAAAAAGGACTATTTCAGGTTCGAATCTCAATTTTACACAAACATTTTGGAGTATATAAATCTTTTTTCATTTTAGATTTGTGGCATTTAATTTTGTCGAAAATGTGAATAGCGTGAAATATAATGATAAATAACACTTATGAAAGATATTGAATAAGTTGTAAGTATGAATGCGAAGTATATAAATTCAAATTGAAATCGTTCAAACAACCAAAATGGAAATATGTTTATCAGTTTATGACAAAAAGGACTATTTCAGGTTTTAAACTCAATTTTACACAAACATATTGTAGTAGGTGAATCTTTTAACATTTTAGATTTGTCGCATTAAATTTTGTGGAAAAGTCGAATAGCCTGAAATACAACGATAAATAACGTGTATAAAAGAAATTGAATAAGTATAAAGTATGAATGCGAAGTATATAAATTCAAATTTTAATCGTTCAAAGAACCAAAATAGAAATATGTATATCAGTTTATGATAAAAAGGACTATTTCAGGTTCGAAACTAATTTTACACAAACATATTGTAGTATGTGTGTCTTTTTTCATTTTAGTTTGCCGAATTAAATTTTGTCGAATAGTCGAATAGCGTGAAATATAACGATAACTAACGTTCATAACAGATATTGAATAAGTTTAAAGTATGAATGCGAAGTATATAAATTCAAATTGAAATCGTTCAAACAACCAAAATGGAAATATGTTTTTCAGTTTATGACAAAAAGGACTATTTCAGGTTTCAAACTCAATTTTACACAAACATATTGTAGTAGGTCAGTCTTGTAACATTTTAGATTTGTCGCATTAAATTTTGTGGAAAAGTCGAATAGCCTGAAATATAACGATAAATAACGTTTATAAAAGATATTGAATAAGTTTAAAGTATGACGGCGAAGTATATAAATTCAAATTTAAATCGTTCAAAGAACCAAAATGGAAATATGTATTTCAGTTTATGACAAAAAGGACTATTTCAGGTTCGAAACTCAATTTTACACAAACATATTGTAGTATGTGTGTCTTTTTTCATTTTAGATTTGCCGAATTAAATTTTGTCGAATAGTCGAATAGCGTGAAATATAATGATAAATAACACTTATGAAAGATATTGAATAAGTTGTAAGTATGAATGCGAAGTATATAAATTCAAATTGAAATCGTTCAAACAACCAAAATGGAAATATGTTTATCAGTTTATGACAAAAAGGACTATTTCAGGTTTTAAACTCAATTTTACACAAACATATTGTAGTAGGTAGGTCTTTTAACATTTTAGATTTGTCGCATTAAATATTGTGGAAAAGTCGAATAACCTGAAATATAACGATTAATATCGTTTATAAAGGATATTGAATAAGTTCAAAGTATGAATGCGAAGTACATAAATACAAATTTAAATCGCTCAAAGAACCAAAATAGAAATATGTATTTCAGTTTATGACAAAAAGGACTATTTCAGGTTCGAAACTGAATATTACACAAACATTTTGGAGTATGTGAGTCTTTTTTCATTTTAGATTTGCCGAATTAAATTTTGTCGAAAAGTCGAATAGCGTGAAATATAACGATAAATAAAGTTTATAAAAGATATTGAATAAGTTCAAAGTATGAATGCGAAGTAAATAAATACAAATTTAAATCGCTCAAAGAACCATAATAGAAATATGTATTTCAGTTTATGACAAAAAAGACTATTTCAGGTTCGAAACTGAATATTACACAAACATTTTGGAGTATGTGAGTCTTTTAAAATTTTAGATTTGTGGAATTTAATTTTGTCGAAAAGTTGAATAGCGTGAAATATAATGATAAATAACACTTATGAAAGATATTGAATAAGTTGTAAGTATGAATGCGAAGTATATAAATTCAAATTGAAATCGTTCAAACAACCAAAATGGAAATATGTTTTTCAGTTTATGACAAAAAGGACTATTTCAGGTTCGAAACTCAATTTTACACAAACATTTTGGAGTATGTAAATCTTTTTTCATTTTAGATTTGCCGAATTAAATTTTGTAGAAAAGTCGAATAGGGTGAAATATAACGATAAATAAAGTATATTAAAAATATTGAATAAGTTCAAAGTATGAATGCGAAGTACATAAATACAAATTTAAATCGCTCAAAGAACCAAAATAGAAATATGTATTTCAGTTTATGACAAAAAGGACTATTTCAGGTTCGAAACTCAATATTACACAAACATTTTGGAGTATGTGAGTCTTTTAAAATTTTAGATTTGTGGAATTTAATTTTGTCGAAAAGTTGAATAGCGTGAAATATAATGATAAATAACACTTATGAAAGATATTGAATAAGTTGTAAGTATGAATGCGAAATATATAAATTCAAATTTAAATCGTTCAAAGAACCAAAATAGAAATATGTTTTTCAGTTTATGACAAAAAGGACTATTTCAGGTTCGAAACTCAATTTTACACAAACATATTGTAGTATGTGTGTCTTTTTTCATTTTAGATTTGCCGAATTAAATTTTGTCGAATAGTCGAATAGCGTGAAATATAACGATAACTAACGTTCATAACAGATATTGAATAAGTTTAAAGTATGAATGTGAAGTATATAAATTCAAATTGAAATCGTTAAAACAACCAAAATGGAAATATGTTTATCAGTTTATGACAAAAAGGACTATTTCAGGTTTTAAACTCAATTTTACACAAACATATTGTAGTAGGTGAATCTTTTAACATTTTAGATTTGTCGCATTAAATTTTGTGGAAAAGTCGAATAGCCTGAAATATAACGATAAATATCGTTTATAAAAGATATTGAATAAGTTCAAAGTATGAATGCGAAGTATATACATTCAAAATAAATCGTTCAAGGAACCAAAATCGAAATATGTTTTTCAGTTCATGACAAAAAGGGCTATTTCAGGTTCGAATCTCAATTTTACACAAACATTTTGGAGTATGTAAATCTTTTTTCATTTTAGATTTACCGAATTAAATTTTTGTCGAATAGTCGAATAGCGTGAAATATAACGATAAATAAAGTTTATAAAAGATATTGAATAAGTTCAAAGTATGAATGCGAAGTACATAAATACAAATTTAAATCGCTCAAAGAACCAAAATAGATATATGTTTTTCAGTTTATGACAAAAAGGACTATTTCAGGTTCGAAACTCAATATTACACAAACATTTTGGAGTATGTGAGTCTTTTAAAATTTTAGATTTGTGGCATTTAATTTTGTCGATAAGTTGAATAGCGTGAAATATAATGATAAATAACACTTATGAAAGATATTGAATAAGTTGTAAGTATGAATGCGAAGTATATAAATTCAAATTGAAATCGTTCAAACAACCAAAATGGAAATATGTTTTTCAGTTTATGACAAAAAGGACTATTTTAGGTTCGAAACTCATTATTTCACAAACATATTGTAGTATGTGTTTCTATTAACGTTTATAGAATGCGAAGTATATACATTCAAAATAAATCGTTCAAGGAACCAAAATAGAACTATGTTTTTCAGTTTATGACAAAAAGGAATATTTCAGGTTCGAATCTCAATTTTATACAAACATTTTGGAGTATGTAAATCTTTTTTCATTTTAGATTTGCCGAATTAAATTTTGTGGAAAAGTCGAATAGCGTGAAATATAACGATAAATAAAGTTTATAAAAGATATTGAATAAGTTCAAAGTATGAATGCGAAGTACATAAATACAAATTTAAATCGCTCAAAGAACCAAAATAGATATATGTATTTCAGTTTATGACAAAAAGGACTATTTCAGGTTCGAAACTCAATATTACACAAACATTTTGGAGTATGTGAGTCTTTTAAAATTTTAGATTTGTGGCATTTAATTTTGTCGATAAGTTGAATAGCGTGAAATATAATGATAAATAACACTTATGAAAGATATTGAATAAGTTGTAAGTATGAATGCGAAGTATATAAATTCAAATTGAAATCGTTCAAACAACCAAAATGGAAATATGTTTTTCAGTTTATGACAAAAAGGACTATTTTAGGTTCGAAACTCATTATTTCACAAACATATTGTAGTATGTGTTTCTATTAACGTTTATAGAATGCGAAGTATATACATTCAAAATAAATCGTTCAAGGAACCAAAATAGAAGTATGTTTTTCAGTTTATGTCAAAAAGGACTATTTCAGGTTCGAATCTCAATTTTATACAAACATTTTGGAGTATGTAAATCTTTTTTCATTTTAGATTTGCCGAATTAAATTTTGTGGAAAAGTCGAATAGCGTGAAATATAACGATAAATAAAGTTTATAAAAGATATTGAATAAGTTCAAAGTATGAATGCGAAGTACATAAATACAAATTTAAATCGCTCAAAGAACCAAAATAGATATATGTATTTCAGTTTATGACAAAAAGGACTATTTCAGGTTCGAAACTCAATATTACACAAACATTTTGGAGTATGTGAGTCTTTTAAAATTTTAGATTTGTGGCATTTAATTTTGTCGATAAGTTGAATAGCGTGAAATATAATGATAAATAACACTTATGAAAGATATTGAATAAGTTGTAAGTATGAATGCGAAGTATATAAATTCAAATTGAAATCGTTCAAACAACCAAAATGGAAATATGTTTTTCAGTTTATGACAAAAAGGACTATTTTAGGTTCGAAACTCATTATTTCACAAACATATTGTAGTATGTGTTTCTATTAACGTTTATAGAATGCGAAGTATATACATTCAAAATAAATCGTTCAAGGAACCAAAATAGAAATATGTTTTTCAGTTTATGACAAAAAGGACTATTTCAGGTTCGAATCTCAATTTTACACAAACATTTTGGAGTATGTAAATCTTTTTTCATTTTAGATTTGCCGAATTAAATTTTGTCGAAAAGTCGAATAGCTTGAAATATAACGATAAATAAAGGTTATAAAAGATATTGAATAAGTTCAAAGTATGAATGCGAAGTACATAAATACAAATTTAAATCGCTCAAAGAACCAAAATAGAAATATGTATTTCAGTTTATGACAAAAAGGACTATTTCAGGTTCGAAACTCAATATTACACAAACATTTTGGAGTATGTGAGTCTTTTAAAATTTTAGATTTGTGGCATTTAATTTTGTCGATAAGTTGAATAGCGTGAAATATAATGATAAATAACACTTATGAAAGATATTGAATAAGTTGTAAGTATGAATGCGAAGTATATAAATTCAAATTGAAATCGTTCAAACAACCAAAATGGAAATATGTTTTTCAGTTTATGACAAAAAGGACTATTTTAGGTTCGAAACTCAATTTTACACAAACATTTTGGAGTATGTGAGTCTTTTAAAATTTTAGATTTGTGGAATTTAATTTTGTCGAAAAGTTGAATAGCGTGAAATATAATGATAAATAACACTTATGAAAGATATTGAATAAGTTGTAAGTATGAATGCGAAGTATATAAATTCAAATTGAAATCGTTCAAACAACCAAAATGGAAATATTTTTTCCCGTTTATGACAAAAAGGACTATTTCAGGTTCGAAACTCAATTTTACACAAACATATTGTAGTAGGCGAATCTTTTAACATTTTAGATTTGTCGCATTAAATTTTGTGGAAAAGTCGAATAGCGTGAAATATAACGATAAATAACGTTTATAAAAGATATTGAATAAGTTCAAAGTATGAATGCGAAGTATATAAATTCAAATTTAAATCGTTCAAAGAACCAAAATGGAAATATGTATTTCAGTTTATGACAAAAAGGACTATTTCAGGTTCGAAACTCAATTTTACACAAACATATTGTAGTATGTGTGTCTTTTTTCATTTTAGATTTGCCGAATTAAATTTTGTCGAATAGTCGAATAGCGTGAAATATAACGATAACTAACGTTTATAACAGATATTGAATAAGTATAAAGTATGAATGCGAAGCATAGAAATTCAAATTTAAATCGTTCAAAGAACCGATATGGAAATATGTATTTCAGTTTAGGCAAAAAGGACTATTTCAGGTTTTAAACTCAATTTTACACAAACATATTGTAGTAGGTGAGTCTTGTAACATTTTAGATTTGTCGCATTAAATATTGTGGAAAAGTCGAATAACCTGAAATATAACGATTAATATCGTTTATAAAGGATATTGAATAAGTTCAAAGTATGAATGCGAAGTACATAAATACAAATTTAAATCGCTCAAAGAACCAAAATAGAAATATGTATTTCAGTTTATGACAAAAAGGACTATTTCAGGTTCGAAACTGAATATTACACAAACATTTTGGAGTATGTGAGTCTTTTAAAATTTTAGATTTGTGGAATTAAATTTTGTGGAAAAGTCGAATAGCGTGAAATATAACGATAAATAACGTTTATAAAAGATATTGAATAAGTTTAAAGTATGACGGCGAAGTATATAAATTCAAATTTAAATCGTTCAAAGAACCAAAATGGAAATATGTATTTCAGTTTATGACAAAAAGGACTATTTCAGGTTCGAAACTCAATTTTACACAAACATATTGTAGTATGTGTGTCTTTTTTCATTTTAGATTTGCCGAATTAAATTTTGTCGAATAGTCGAATAGCGTGAAATATAACGATAACTAACGTTCATAACAGATATTGAATAAGTTTAAAGTATGAATGCGAAGTATATAAATTCAAATTGAAATCGTTCAAACAACCAAAATGGAAATATGTATTTCAGTTTATGCAAAAAGGACTATTTCAGGTTTTAAACTCAATTTTACACAAACATATTGTAGTAGGTCAGTCTTTTAACATTTTAGATTTGTCGCATTAAATATTGTGGAAAAGTCGAATAACCTGAAATATAACGATTAATATCGTTTATAAAGGATATTGAATAAGTTCAAAGTATGAATGCGAAGTACATAAATACAAATTTAAATCGCTCAAAGAACCAAAATAGAAATATGTATTTCAGTTTATGACAAAAAGGACTATTTCAGGTTCGAAACTGAATATTACACAAACATTTTGGAGTATGTGAGTCTTTTAAAATTTTAGATTTGTGGAATTTAATTTTGTCGAAAAGTTGAATAGCGTGAAATATAACGATAAATAAAGTTTATAAAAGATATTGAATAAGTTCAAAGTATGAATGCGAAGTACATACATACAAATTTAAATCGCTCAAAGAACCAAAATAGAAATACGTATTTCAGTTTATGACAAAAAGGACTATTTCAGGTTCGAAACTCAATATTACACAAACATTTTGGAGTATGTGAGTCTTTTAAAATTTTAGATTTGTGGCATTTAATTTTGTCGATAAGTTGAATAGCGTGAAATATAATGATAAATAACACTTATGAAAGATATTGAATAAGTTGTAAGTATGAATGCGAAGTATATAAATTCAAATTGAAATCGTTCAAACAACCAAAATGGAAATATGTTTTTCAGTTTATGACAAAAAGGACTATTTTAGGTTCGAAACTCATTATTTCACAAACATATTGTAGTATGTGTTTCTATTAACGTTTATAGAATGCGAAGTATATACATTCAAAATAAATCGTTCAAGGAACCAAAATAGAAATATGTTTTTCAGTTTATGACAAAAAGGACTATTTCAGGTTCGAATCTCAATTTTACACAAACATTTTGGAGTATGTAAATCTTTTTTCATTTTAGATTTGCCGAATTAAATTTTGTGGAAAAGTCGAATAGCGTGAAATATAACGATAAATAAAGTTTATAAAAGATATTGAATAAGTTTAAAGTATGAATGCGAAGTACATAAATACAAATTTAAATCGCTCAAAGAACCAAAATAGAAATATGTATTTCAGTTTATGACAAAAAGGACTATTTCAGGTTCGAAACTCAATATTACACAAACATTTTGGAGTATGTGAGTCTTTTAAAATTTTAGATTTGTGGAATTTAATTTTGTCGAAAATTTGAATAGCGTGAAATATAATGATAAATAACACTTATGAAAGATATTGAATAAGTTGTAAGTATGAATGCGAAGTATATAAATTCAAATTGAAATCGTTCAAACAACCAAAATGGAAATATGTTTTTCAGTTTATGACAAAAAGGACTATTTCAGGTTTTAAACTCAATTTTACACAAACATATTGTAGTAGGTCAGTCTTTTAACATTTTAGATTTGTCGCATTAAATATTGTGGAAAAGTCGAATAACCTGAAATATAACGATTAATATCGTTTATAAAGGATATTGAATAAGTTCAAAGTATGAATGCGAAGTACATAAATACAAATTTAAATCGCTCAAAGAACCAAAATAGAAATATGTATTTCAGTTTATGACAAAAAGGACTATTTCAGGTTCGAAACTGAATATTACACAAACATTTTGGAGTATGTGAGTCTTTTTTCATTTTAGATTTGCCGAATTAAATTTTGTCGAAAAGTCGAATAGCGTGAAATATAACGATAAATAAAGTTTATAAAAGATATTGAATAAGTTCAAAGTATGAATGCGAAGTAAATAAATACAAATTTAAATCGCTCAAAGAACCATAATAGAAATATGTATTTCAGTTTATGACAAAAAGGACTATTTCAGGTTCGTAACTGAATATTACACAAACATCTTGGAGTATGTGAGTCTTTTAAAATTTTAGATTTGTGGAATTTAATTTTGTCGAAAAGTTGAATAGCGTGAAATATAATGATAAATAACACTTATGAAAGATATTGAGTAAGTTGTAAGTATGAATGCGAAGTATATAAATTCAAATTGAAATCGTTCAAACAACCAAAATGGAAATATGTTTTTCAGTTTATGACAAAAAGGACTATTTCAGGTTCGAAACTCAATTTTATACAAACATTTTGGAGTATCTAAATCTTTTTTCATTTTAGATTTGCCGAATTAAATTTTGTCAAAAAGTCGAATAGCGTGAAAAATAACGATAAATAAAGTATATTTAAGATATTGAATAAGTTCAAAGTATGAATGCGAAGTACATAAATACAAATTTAAATCGCTCAAAGAACCAAAATAGAAATATGTATTTCAGTTTATGACAAAAAGGACTATTTCAGGTTCGAAACTCAATATTACACAAACATTTTGGAGTATGTGAGTCTTTTAAAATTTTAGATTTGTGGAATTTAATTTTGTCGAAAAGTTGAATAGCGTGAAATATAATGATAAATAACACTTATGAAAGATATTGAATAAGTTGTAAGTATGAATGCGAAATATATAAATTGACATTTTAATCGTTCAAAGAACCAAAATAGAAATATGTTTTTCAGTTTATGACAAAAAGGACTATTTCAGGTTCGAAACTCAATTTTACACAAACATATTGTAGTATGTGTGTCTTTTTTCATTTTAGATTTGCCGAATTAAATTTTGTCGAATAGTCGAATAGCGTGAAATATAACGATAACTAACGTTCATAACAGATATTGAATAAGTTTAAAGTATGAATGTGAAGTATATAAATTCAAATTGAAATCGTTAAAACAACCAAAAATGGAATTATGTTTATCAGTTGATCACAAAAAGGACTATTTCAGGTTCGAAACTCAATTTTACACAAACATTTTGGAGTAGGTGAATCTTTTAACATTTTAGATTTGTCGCATTAAATTTTGTGGAAAAGTCGAATAGCCTGAAATATAACGATAAATATCGTTTATAAAAGATATTGAATAAGTTCAAAGTATGAATGCGAAGTATATACATTCAAAATAAATCGTTCAAGGAACCAAAATCGAAATATGTTTTTCAGTTCATGACAAAAAGGGCTATTTCAGGTTCGAATCTCAATTTTACACAAACATTTTGGAGTATGTAAATCTTTTTTCATTTTAGATTTACCGAATTAAATTTTGTCGAAAAGTCGAATAGCGTGAAATATAACGATAAATAAAGTTTATAAAAGATATTGAATAAGTTCAAAGTATGAATGCGAAGTACATAAATACAAATTTAAATCGCTCAAAGAACCAAAATAGAAATATGTATTTCAGTTTATGACAAAAAGGACTATTTCAGGTTCGAAACTCAATATTACACAAACATTTTGGAGTATGTGAGTCTTTTAAAATTTTAGATTTGTGGCATTTAATTTTGTCGATAAGTTGAATAGCGTGAAATATAATGATAAATAACACTTATGAAAGATATTGAATAAGTTGTAAGTATGAATGCGAAGTATATAAATTCAAATTGAAATCGTTCAAACAACCAAAATGGAAATATGTTTTTCAGTTTATGACAAAAAGGACTATTTTAGGTTCGAAACTCATTATTTCACAAACATATTGTAGTATGTGTTTCTATTAACGTTTATAGAATGCGAAGTATATACATTCAAAATAAATCGTTCAAGGAACCAAAATAGAAATATGTTTTTCAGTTTATGACAAAAAGGACTATTTCAGGTTCGAATCTCAATTTCACACAAACATTTTGGAGTATGTAAATCTTTTTTCATTTTAGATTTGTCGAATTAAATTTTGTGGAAAAGTCGAATAGCGTGAAATATAACGATAAATAAAGTTTGTAAAAGATATTGAATAAGTTCAAAGTATGAATGCGAAGTACATAAATACAAATTTAAATCGCTCAAAGAACCAAAATAGATATATGTATTTCAGTTTATGACAAAAAGGACTATTTCAGGTTCGAAACTCAATATTACACAAACATTTTGGAGTATGTGAGTCTTTTAAAATTTTAGATTTGTGGCATTTAATTTTGTCGATAAGTTGAATAGCGTGAAATATAATGATAAATAACACTTATGAAAGATATTGAATAAGTTGTAAGTATGAATGCGAAGTATATAAATTCAAATTGAAATCGTTCAAACAACCAAAATGGAAATATGTTTTTCAGTTTATGACAAAAAGGACTATTTTAGGTTCGAAACTCATTATTTCACAAACATATTGTAGTATGTGTTTCTATTAACGTTTATAGAATGCGAAGTATATACATTCTAAATAAATCGTTCAAGGAACCAAAATAGTAATATGTATATCAGTTTATGACAAAAAGGACTATTTCAGGTTCGAATCTCAATTTTACACAAACATTTTGGAGTATGTAAATCTTTTTTCATTTTAGATTTGCCGAATTAAATTTTGTGGAAAAGTCGAATAGCGTGAAATATAACGATAAATAAAGTTTATAAAAGATATTGAATAAGTTCAAAGTATGAATGCGAAGTACATAAATACAAATTTAAATCGCTCAAAGAACCAAAGTAGATATATGTATATATGTATATATGTATGTATGTATTCAGTTTATGACAAAAAGGACTATTTCAGGTTCGAAACTCAATATTACACAAACATTTTGGAGTATGTGAGTCTTTTAAAATTTTAGATTTGTGGAATTTTATTTTGTCGAAAATTTGAATAGCGTGAAATATAATGATAAATAACACTTATGAAAGATATTCAGTTCATGACAAAAAGGACTATTTCAGGTTCGAAACTCAATATTACACAAACATTTTGGAGTATGTGAGTCTTTTAAAATTTTAGATTTGTGGAATTTAATTTTGTCGAAAATTTGAATAGCGTGAAATATAATGATAAATAACACTTATGAAAGATATTGAATAAGTTGTAAGTATGAATGCGAAGTATATAAATTCAAATTGAAATCGTTCAAACAACCAAAATGGAAATATGTTTATCAGTTTATGACAAAAAGGACTATTTCAGGTTTTAAACTCAATTTTACACAAACATATTGTAGTAGGTGAATCTTTTAACATTTTAGATTTGTCGCATTAAATTTTGTGGAAAAGTCGAATAGCCTGAAATACAACGATAAATAACGTGTATAAAAGGAATTGAATAAGTATAAAGTATGAATGCGAAGTATATAAATTCAAATTTTAATCGTTCAAAGAACCAAAATAGAAATATGTATATCAGTTTATTATAAAAAGGACTATTTCAGTTTCGAAACTAATTTTACACAAACATATTGTAGTATGTGTTTCTTTTTTCATTTTAGTTTGCCGAATTAAATTTTGTCGAATAGTCGAAAAGCGTGAAATATAACGATAACTAACGTTCATAACAGATATTGAATATGTTTAAAGTATGAATGCGAAGTATATAAATTCAAATTGAAATCGTTCAAACAACCAAAATGAAAATATGTTTTTCAGTTCATAACAAAAAGGACTATTTCAGGTTCGAAACTCAATTTAACACAAACATATTGTAGTAGGTCAGTCTTGTAACATTTTAGATTTGTCGAATTAAATTTTGTGGAAAAGTCGAATAGCGTGAAATATAACGATAAATAACGTTTATAAAAGATATTGAATAAGTTTAAAGTATGACGGCGAAGTATATAAATTCAAATTTAAATCGTTCAAAGAACCAAAATGGAAATATGTATTTCAGTTTATGACAAAAAGGACTATTTCAGGTTCGAAACTCAATTTTACACAAACATATTGTAGTATGTGTGTCCTTTTTCATTTTAGATTTGCCGAATTAAATTTTGTCGAATAGTCGAATAGCGTGAAAAATAACGATAACTAACGTTCATAACAGATATTGAATAAGTATAAAGTATGAATGCGAAGTATATAAATTCAAATTGAAATCGTTCAAACAACCAAAATGGAAATATGTTTTTCAGTTTATGACAAAAAGGACTATTTCAGGTTTTAAACTCAATTTTACACAAACATATTGTAGTAGGTCAGTCTTTTAACATTTTAGATTTGTCGCATTAAATTTTGTGGAAAAGTCGAATAACCTGAAATATAACGATTAATATCGTTTATAAAGGATATTGAATAAGTTCAAAGTATGAATGCGAAGTACATAAATACAAATTTAAATCGCTCCAAGAACCAAAATAGAAATATGTATTTCAGTTTATGACAAAAAGGACTATTTCAGGATCGAAACTGAATATTACACAAACATTTTGGAGTATGTGAGTCTTTTTTCATTTGAGATTGGCCGCATTAAATTTTGTCGAAAAGTCGAATAGCGTGAAATATAACGATAAATAAAGTTTATAAAAGATATTGAATAAGTTCAAAGTATGAATGCGAAGTAAATAAATACAAATTTAAATCGCTCAAAGAACCATAATAGAAATATGTATTTCAGTTTATGACAAAAAGGACTATTTCAGGTTCGAAACTGAATATTACACAAACATTTTGGAGTATGTGAGTCTTTTAAAATTTTAGATTTGTGGAATTTAATTTTGTCGAAAAGTTGAATAGCGTGAAATATAATGATAAATAACACTTATGAAAGATATTGAATAAGTTGTAAGTATGAATGCGAAGTATATAAATTCAAATTGAAATCGTTCAAACAACCAAAATGGAAATATGTTTTTCAGTTTATGACAAAAAGGACTATTTCAGGTTCGAAACTCAATTTTACACAAACATTTTGGAGTATGTGAGTCTTTTAACATTTTAGATTTGTCGATTTAAATTTTGTGGAAAAGTCGAATAGCGTGAAATATAACGATAAATAAAGTTTATAAAAGATATTGAATAAGTTCAAAGTATGAATGCGAAGTACATAAATACAAATTTAAATCGCTCAAAGAACCAAAATAGAAATATGTATTTCAGTTTATGACAAAAAGGACTATTTCAGGTTCGAAACTCAATATTACACAAACATTTTGGAGTATGTGAGTCTTTTTTCATTTGAGATTTGGCGCATTAAATTTTGTCGAAAAGTCGAATAGCGTGAAATATAACGATAAATAAAGTTTATAAAAGATATTGAATAAGTTCAAAGTATGAATGCGAAGTAAATAAATACAAATTTAAATCGCTCAAAGAACCAAAATAGAAACATGTATTTCAGTTTATGACAAAAAGGATTATTTCAGGTTCGTAACTGAATATTACACAAACATTTTGGAGTATGTGAGTCTTTTTTCATTTTAGATCTGCCGAATTAAATTTTGTCGAAAAGTCGAATAGCGTGAAATATAACGATAAATAAAGTTTATAAAAGATATTGAATAAGTTCAAAGTATGAATGCGAAGTAAATAAATACAAATTTAAATCGCTCAAAGAACCAAAATAGAAATATGTATTTCAGTTTATGACAAAAAGGACTATTTCAGGTTCGAAACTGAATATTACACAAACATTTTGGAGTATGTGAGTCTTTTAAAATTTTAGATTTGTGGAATTTAATTTTGTCGAAAAGTTGAATAGCGTGAAATATAATGATAAATAACACTTATGAAAGATATTGAATAAGTTGTAAGTATGAATGCGAAGTATATAAATTCAAATTGAAATCGTTCAAACAACCAAAATGGAAATATGTTTTTCAGTTTATGACAAAAAGGACTATTTCAGGTTCGAAACTCAATTTTACACAAACATTTTGGAGTATGTGAGTCTTTTAACATTTTAGATTTGTCGATTTAAATTTTGTGGAAAAGTCGAATAGCGTGAAATATAACGATAAATAACGTTTATAAAAGATATTGAATAAGTTTAAAGTATGAATGCGAAGTATATAAATACAAATTTAAATCGCTCAAAGAACCAAAAATAGAAATATGTATTTCAGTTTATGACAAAAAGGATTATTTCAGGATCGAAACTGAATTTTACACAAACATTTTGGAGTATGTAAAGCTTTTTTCATTTGAGATTTGCCGAATTAAATTTTGTCGAAAAGTCGAATAGCGTGAAATATAACGATAAATAAAGTTTATAAAAGATATTGAATAAGTTCAAAGTATGAATGCGAAGTAAATAAATACAAATTTAAATCGCTCAAAGAACCAAAATAGAAATATGTATTTCAGTTTATGACAAAAAGGACTATTTCAGGTTCGAAACTGAATATTACACAAACATTTTGGAGTATGTGAGTCTTTTAAAATTTTAGATTTGTGGAATTTAATTTTGTCGAAAAGTTGAATAGCGTGAAATATAATGATAAATAACACTTATGAAAGATATTGAATAAGTTGTAAGTATGAATGCGAAGTATATAAATTCAAATTGAAATCGTTCAAACAACCAAAATGGAAATATGTTTTTCAGTTTATGACAAAAAGGACTATTTCAGGTTCGAAACTCAATTTTACACAAACATTTTGGAGTATGTGAGTCTTTTAACATTTTAGATTTGTCGATTTAAATTTTGTGGAAAAGTCGAATAGCGTGAAATATAACGATAAATAAAGTTTATAAAAGATATTGAATAAGTTCAAAGTATGAATGCGAAGTACATAAATACAAATTTAAATCGCTCAAAGAACCAAAATAGAAATATGTATTTCAGTTTATGACAAAAAGGACTATTTCAGGTTCGAAACTCAATATTACACAAACATTTTGGAGTATGTGAGTCTTTTAAAATTTTAGATTTGAGGAATTTAATTTTGTCGAAAAGTTGAATAGCGTGAAATATAATGATAAATAACACTTATGAAAGATATTGAATAAGTTGTAAGTATGAATGCGAAATATATAAATTCAAATTTAAATCGTTCAAAGAACCAAAATAGAAATATGTTTTTCAGTTTATGACAAAAAGGACTATTTCAGGTTCGAAACTCAATTTTATACAAACATATTGTAGTATGTGTGTCTTTTTTCATTTTAGATTTGCCGAATTAAATTTTGTCGAATAGTCGAATAGCGTGAAATATAACGATAACTAACGTTCATAACAGATATTGAATAAGTTTAAAGTATGAATGTGAAGTATATAAATTCAAATTGAAATCGTTAAAACAACCAAAATGGAAATATGTTTTTCAGTTTATGGCAAAAAGGACTATTTCAGGTTTTAAACTCAATTTTACACAAACATATTGTAGTATGTGTGTCTTTTAACATTTTAGATTTGTCGCATTAAATTTTGTGGAAAAGTCGAATAGCCTGAAATATAACGATAAATATCGTTTATAAAAGATATTGAATAAGTTCAAAGTATGAATGCGAAGTATATACATTCAAAATAAATCGTTCAAGGAACCAAAATCGAAATATGTTTTTCAATTCATGACAAAAAGGGCTATTTCATGTTCGAATCTCAATTTTACACAAACATTTTGGAGTATGTGTGTCTTTTTTCATTTTAGATTTGCCGAATTAAATTTTGTCGAATAGTCGAATAGCGTGAAATATAACGATAACTAACGTTCATAACAGATATTGAATAAGTTTAAAGTATGAATGCGAAGTATATAAATTCAAATTGAAATCGTTCAAACAACCAAAATGGAAATATGTTTATCAGTTTATGACAAAAAGGACTATTTCAGGTTTTAAACTAAATTTTACACAAACATATTGTAGTAGGTGAGTCTTTTAACATTTTAGATTTGTCGAATTAAATTTTGTGGAAAAGTCGAATAGCGTGAAATATAACGATAACTAACGTTCATAACAGATATTGAATAAGTTTAAAGTATGAATGCGAAGTATATAAATTCAAATTGAAATCGTTCAAACAACCAAAATGGAAATATGTTTTTCAGTTTATGACAAAAAGGACTATTTCAGGTTCGAAACTCAATATTACACAAACATTTTGGAGTATGTGAGTCTTTTAAAATTTTAGATTTGTGGAATTTAATTTTGTCGAAAAGTCGAATAGCGTGATATATAACGATAAATAAAGTTTATAAAAGATATTGAATAAGTTCAAAGTATGAATGCGAAGTACATAAATACAAATTTAAATCGCTCAAAGAACCAAAATAGAAATATGTTTTTCAGTTTATGACAAAAAGGACTATTTCAGGTTCGAAACTCAATATTACATAAACATTTAGGAGTATGTAAAGCTTTTTTCATTTGAGATTTGCCGCATTAAATTTTTTTGAAAAGTCGAATAGCGTGAAATATAAAAGTTTATAAAAGATATTGAATAAGTTCAAAGTATGAATGCGAAGTATATAAATTCAAATTGAAATCGTTCAAACAACCAAAATGGAAATATGTTTTTTAGTTTATGACAAAAAGGACTATCTTGCGTTCGAAACTCCTTATTTCACAAACATATTGTAGTATGTGCTTCTATTAACGTTTATAGATTTGTCTAAATAAATTTGGTCGAAAAGTTGAATAGCGTGAAATACAAGGATAAATAGCGTTTATAAAAGAAATTGAATAAGTTCAAAGTATGAATGCGAAGTATATACATTCAAAATAAATCGTTCAAGGAACCAAAATAGAAATATGTTTTTCAGTTTATGACAAAAAGGACTATTTCAGGTTCGAATCTCAATTTTACACAAACATTTTGGAGTATATAAATCTTTTTTCATTTTAGATTTGCCGAATTAAATTTTGTCGAAAAGTCGAATAGCGTGAAATATAACGATAAATAAAGTTTATAAAAGATATTGAATAAGTTCAAAGTATGAATGCGAAGTAAATAAATACAAATTTAAATCGCTCAAAGAACCAAAATAGAAATATGTATTTCAGTTTATGACAAAAAGGACTATTTCAGGTTCGAAACTGAATATTACACAAACATTTTGGAGTATGTGAGTCTTTTAAAATTTTAGATTTGTGGAATTTAATTTTGTCGAAAAGTTGAATAGCGTGAAATATAATGATAAATAACACTTATGAAAGATATTGAAAAAGTTGTAAGTATGAATGCGAAGTATATAAATTCAAATTGACATCGTTCAAACAACCATAATGGAAATATGTTTTTCAGTTTATGACAAAAAGGACTATTTCAGGTTCGAAACTCAATATTACACAAACATTTTGGAGTATGTGAGTCTTTTAAAATTTTAGATTTGTGGAATTTAATTTTGTCGAAAAGTTGAATAGCGTGAAATATAATGATAAATAACACTTATGAAAGATATTGAATAAGTTGTAAGTATGAATGCGAAGTATATAAATTCAAATTGAAATCGTTCAAACAACCAAAATGGGAATATGTATTTCAGTTTATGACAAAAAGGACTATTTCAGGTTCGAAACTCAATTTTACACAAACATATTGTAGTATGTGTGTCTTTTTTCATTTTAGTTTGGCGAAGTACAGTTATACGAAAAGACGAGTGGCGTGAAATATAACGATAAATAACGTTAATAACAGATATTGCATAAGTTCAAAGTATGAATGCGAAGTATATACATTCAAAATAAATCGTTCAAGGAACCAAAATAGAAACATGTTTTTCAGTTTATGACAAAAAGGACTATTTCAGGTTCCAATCTCAATTTTACACAAACATTTTGGAGTATGTAAATCTTTTTTCATTTTAGATTTGCCGAATTAAATTTTGTCGAAAAGTCGAATAGCGTGAAATATAACGATAAATAACGATTATAAAAGATATTGAATAAGTTTAAAGTATGACTGCGAAGTATATAAATTCAAATTTAAATCGTTCAAAGAACCAAAATGGAAATATGTATTTCAGTTTATGACAAAAAGGACTATTTCAGGTTCGAAACTCAATTTTACACAAACATATTGTAGTATGTGTGTCTTTTTTCATTTTAGATTTGCCGAATTAAATTTTGTCGAATTGTCGAATAGCGTGAAATATAACGATAACTAACGTTCATAACAGATATTGAATAAGTTTAAAGTATGAATGCGAAGTATATAAATTCAAATTGAAATCGTTCAAACAACCAAAATGGAAATATGTTTTTCAGTTTATGACAAAAAGGACTATTTCAGGTTTTAAACTCAATTTTACACAAACATTTTGGAGTATGTAAATCTTTTTTCATTTTATATTTGCCGAATTAAATTTTGTCGAAAAGTCGAATAGCGTGAAATATAACGATAAATAAAGTTTATAAAAGATATTGAATAAGTTCAAAGTATGAATGCGAAGTAAATAAATACAAATTTAAATCGCTCAAAGAACCAAAATAGAAATATGTATTTCAGTTTATGACAAAAAGGACTATTTCAGGTTCGAAACTCAATATTACACAAACATTTTGGAGTATGTAAATCTTTTTTCATTTTAGATTTGCCGAATTAAATTTTGTCGAAAAGTCGAATAGCGTGAAATATAACGATAAATAAAGTTTATAAAAGATATTGAATAAGTTCAAAGTATGAATGCGAAGTAAATAAATACAAATTTAAATCGCTCAAAGAACCAAAATAGAAATATGTTTTTGAGTTTATGACAAAAAGGACTGTTTCAGGTTCGAATCTCACTTTTACACAAACATTTTGGAGTATATAAATCTTTTTTCATTTTAGATTTGCCGAATTAAATTTTGTCGAAAAGTTGAATAGCGTGAAATATAATGATAAATAACACTTATGAAAGATATTGAATAAGTTGTAAGTATGAATGCGAAGTATATACATTCAAAATAAATCGTTCAAGGAACCAAAATAGAAATATGTTTTTCAGTTTATGACAAAAAGGACTATTTCAGGTTCGAATCTCAATTTTACACAAACATTTTGGAGTATGTAAATCTGTTTTCATTTTATATTTGCCGAATTAAAGTTTGTCGAAAAGTCGAATAGCGTGAAATATAACGATAAATAACGTTTATAAAAGATATTGAATAAGTTTAAAGTATGAATGCGAAGTATATAAATTCAAATTTAAATCGTTCAAAGAACCAAAATGGAAATATGTATTTCAGTTTATGACAAAAAGGACTATTTCAGGTTCGAAACTCAATTTTACACAAACATATTGTAGTATGTGTGTCTTTTTTCATTTTAGATTTGCCGAATTAAATTTTGTCGAATAGTCGAATAGCGTGAAATATAACGATAACTAACGTTCATAACAGATATTGAATAAGTTTAAAGTATGAATGCGAAGTATATAAATTCAAATTGAAATCGTTCAAACAACCAAAATGGAAATATGTTTTTCAGTTTATGACAAAAAGGACTATTTCAGGTTTTAAACTCAATTTTACACAAACATTTTGGAGTATATAAATCTTTTTTCATTTTAGATTTGCCGAATTAAATTTTGTCGAAAAGTCGAATAGCGTGAAATATAACGATAAATAAAGTTTATAAAAGATATTGAATAAGTTCAAAGTATGAATGCGAAGTAAATAAATACAAATTTAAATCGCTCAAAGAACCAAAATAGAAATATGTATTTCAGTTTATGACAAAAAGGACTATTTCAGGTTCGAAACTCAATATTACACAAACATTTTGGAGTATGTAAATCTGTTTTCATTTTATATTTGCCGAATTAAAGTTTGTCGAAAAGTCGAATAGCGTGAAATATAACGATAAATATCGTTTATAAAGGATATTGAATAAGTTCAAAGTATGAATGCGAAGTAAATAAATACAAATTTAAATCGCTCAAAGAACCAAAATAGAAATATGTTTTTCAGTTTATGACAAAAAGTACTGTTTCAGGTTCGAATCTCACTTTTACACAAACATTTTGGAGTATATAAATCTTTTTTCATTTTAGATTTGAGGAATTTAATTTTGTCGAAAAGATGAATAGCGTGAAATATAATGATAAATAACACTTATGAAAGATATTGAATAAGTTGTAAGTATGAATGCGAAATATATACATTCAAAATAAATCGTTCAAGGAACCAAAATAGAAATATGTTTTTCAGTTTATGACAAAAAGGACTATTTCAGGTTCGAATCTCAATTTTACACAAACATTTTGGAGTATGTAAATCTGTTTTCATTTTATATTTGCCGAATTAAAGTTTGTCGAAAAGTCGAATAGCGTGAAATATAACGATAAATAAAGTTTATAAAAGATATTGAATAAGTTTAAAGTATGAATGCGAAGTATATAAATTCAAATTGAAATCGTTCAAACAACCAAAATGGAAATATGTTTATCAGTTTATGACAAAAAGGACTATTTCAGGTTTTAAACTCAATTTTACACAAACATATTGTAGTAGGTGAATCTTTTAACATTTTAGATTTGTCGCATTAAATTTTGTGGAAAAGTCGAATAGCCTGAAATATAACGATAAATATCGTTTATAAAGGATATTGAATAAGTTCAAAGTATGAATGCGAAGTATATACATTCAAAATAAATCGTTCAAGGAAACAATATCGAAATATATTTTTCAGTTTATGACAAAAAGGACTATTTCAGGTTCGAATCTCAATTTTACACAAACATTTTGGAGTATGTAAATCTTTTTTCATTTTAGATTTGCCGAATTAAATTTTGTCGAAAAGTCGAATAGCGTGAAATATAACGATAAATAAAGTTTATTAAAGATATTGAATAAGTTCAAAGTATGAATGCGAAGTACATAAATACAAATTTAAATCGCTCAAAGAACCAAAATAGAAATATGTATTTCAGTTTATGACAAAAAGGACTATTTCAGGTTCGAAACTCAATATTACACAAACATTTTGGAGTATGTGAGTCTTTTAAAATTTTAGATTTGTGGAATTTAATTTTGTCGAAAAGTTGAATAGCGTGAAATATAATGATAAATAACAATTATGAAAGATATTGAATAAGTTGTAAGTATGAATGCGAAGTATATAAATTCAAATTGAAATCGTTCAAACAACCAAAATGGAAATATGTTTTTCAGTTTATGACAAAAAGGACTATTTTAGGTTCGAAACTCATTATTTCACAAACATATTGTAGTATGTGTTTCTATTAACGTTTATAGAATGCGAAGTATATAAATTCAAATTGAAATCGTTCAAACAACCAAAATGGAAATATGTTTTTCAGTTTATGACAAAAAGGACTATTTCAGGTTTCAAACTCAATTTTACACAAACATATTGTAGTAGGTCAGTCTTGTAACATTTTAGATTTGTCGCATTAAATTTTGTGGAAAAGTCGAATAGCCTGAAATATAACGATAAATATCGTTTATAAAGGATATTGAATAAGTTCAAAGTATGAATGCGATGAATATACATTCAAAATAAATCGTTCAAGGAACCAAAATAGAAACATGTTTTTCAGTTTATGACAAAAAGGACTATTTCAGGTTCCAATCTCAATTTTACACAAACATTTTGGAGTATGCAAATCTTTTTTCATTTTAGATTTGCCGAATTAAATTTTGTCGAAAAGTTGAATAGCGTGAAATATAACGATAAATAAAGTTTATAAAAGATATTGAATAAGTTTAAAGTATGACTGCGAAGTAAATAAATTCAAATTTAAATCCTACAAAGAACCAAAAATGGAAATATGTATTTCAGTTTATGACAAAAAGGACTATTTCAGGTTCGAAACTCAATTTTACACAAACATATTGTAGTATGTGTGTCTTTTTTCATTTTAGATTTGCCGAATTAAATTTTGTCGAATAGTCGAATAGCGTGAAATATAACGATAACTAACGTTCATAACAGATATTGAATAAGTTTAAAGTATGAATGCGAAGTATATAAATTCAAATTGAAATCGTTCAAACAACCAAAATGGAAATATGTTTTTCAGTTTATGACAAAAAGGACTATTTCAGGTTTTAAACTCAATTTTACACAAACATATTGTAGTAGGTCAGTCTTTTAACATTTTAGATTTGTCGCATTAAATTTTGTGGAAAAGTCGAATAACCTGAAATATAACGATTAATATCGTTTATAAAGGATATTGAATAAGTTCAAAGTATGAATGCGAAGTACATAAATACAAATTTAAATCGCTCAAAGAACCAAAATAGAAATATGTATTTCAGTTTATGACAAAAAGGACTATTTCAGGTTCGAAACTGAATATTACACAAACATTTTGGAGTATGTGAGTCTTTTTTCATTTTAGATTTGCCGAATTAAATTTTGTCGAAAAGTCGAATAGCGTGAAATATAAAAGTTTATAAAAGATATTGAATAAGTTCAAAGTATGAATGCGAAGTATATACATTCAAAATAAATCGTTCAAGGAACCAAAATAGAAATATGTTTTTCAGTTTATGACAAAAAGGACTATTTCAGGTTCGAATCTCAATTTTACACAAACATTTTGGAGTATGTAAATCTTTTTTCATTTTAGATTTGCCGAATTAAATTTTGTGGAAAAGTCGAATAGCGTGAAATATAACGATAAATAACGTTTATAAAAGATATTGAATAAGTATGAAGTATGAATGCGAAGTATGTAAATTCAAATTTACATCGTTCAAAGAACCAAAATAGAAATATTTTTTCCAGTTTATGACAAAAAGGACTATTTCAGGTTCGAAACTCAATTTTACATAAACATTTAGGAGTATGTAAAGCTTTTTTCATTTGAGATTTGTCGCATTAAATTTTTTTGAAAAGTCGAATAGCGTGAAATATAAAAGTTTATAAAAGATATTGAATAAGTTCAAAGTATGAATGCGAAGTATATACATTCAAAATAAATCGTTCAAGGAACCAAAATAGAAATATGTTTTTCAGTTTATGACAAAAAGGACTATTTCAGGTTCGAATCTCAATTTTACACAAACATTTTGGAGTATGTAAATCTTTTTTCATTTTATATTTGCCGAATTAAAGTTTGTCGAAAAGTCGAATAGCGTGAAATATAACGATAAATAAAGTTTATAAAAGATATTGAATAAGTTCAAAGTATGAATGCGAAGTACATAAATACAAATTTAAATCGCTCAAAGAACCAAAATAGAAATATGTATTTCAGTTTATGACAAAAAGGACTATTTCAGGTTCGAAACTCAATATTACACAAACATTTTGGAGTATGTGAGTCTTTTAAAATTTTAGATTTGCCGAATTAAATTTTTTCTAAAAGTTGAATAGCGTGAAATATAATGATAAATAACACTTATGAAAGATATTGAATAAGTTGTAAGTATGAATGCGAAATATATAAATTCAAATTTAAATCGTTCAAAGAACCAAAATAGAAATATGTTTTTCAGTTTATGACAAAAAGGACTATTTCAGGTTCGAAACTCAATTTTATACAAACATATTGTAGTATGTGTGTCTTTTTTCATTTTAGATTTGCCGAATTAAATTTTGTCGAATAGTCGAATAGCGTGAAATATAACGATAACTAACGTTCATAACAGATCTTGAATAAGTTTAAAGTATGAATGCGAAGTATATAAATTCAAATTGAAATCGTTCAAACAACCAAAATGGAAATATGTTTTTCAGTTTATGACAAAAAGGACTATTTCAGGTTCGAATCTCAATTTTACACAAACATTTTGGAGTATGTAAATCTTTTTTCATTTTAGATTTGCCGAATTAAATTTTGTCGAAAAGTCGAATAGCGTGAAATATAACGATAAATAAAGTTTATTAAAGATATTGAATAAGTTCAAAGTATGAATGCGAAGTACATAAATACAAATTTAAATCGCTCAAGGAACCAAAATAGAAATATGTTTTTCAGTTTATGACATAAAGGACTATTTCAGGTTCGAATCTCAATTTTACACAAACATTTTGGAGTATGTGAGTCTTTTAAAATTTTAGATTTGTGGAATTTAATTTTGTCGAAAAGTTGAATAGCGTGAAATATAATGATAAATAACACTTATGAAAGATATTGAATAAGTTGTAAGTATGAATGCGAAGTATATAAATTCAAATTGAAATCGTTCAAACAACCAAAATGGAAATATGTTTTTCAGTTTATGACAAAAAGGACTATTTCAGGTTCGAAACTCAATATTACACAAACATTTTGGAGTATGTGAGTCTTTTAAAATTTTAGATTTGTGGAATTTAATTTTGTCGAAAAGTCGAATAGCGTGAAATATAACGATAAATAAAGTTTATAAAAGATATTGAATAAGTTCAAAGTATGAATGCGAAGTACATAAATACAAATTTAAATCGCTCAAAGAACCAAAATAGAAATATGTTTTTCAGTTTATGACAAAAAGGACTATTTCAGGTTCGAAACTCAATTTTACATAAATATTTAGGAGTATGTAAAGCTTTTTTCATTTGAGATTGGCCGCATTATTTTTTTGAAAAGTCGAATAGCGTGAAATATAAAAGTTTATAAAAGATATTGAATAAGTTCAAAGTATGAATGCGAAGTATATAAATTCAAATTGAAATCGTTCAAACAACCAAAATGGAAATATGTTTTTTAGTTTATGACAAAAAGGACTATCTTACGTTCGAAACTCATTATTTCACAAACATATTGTAGTATGTGTTTCTATTAACGTTTATAGATTTGTCTAAATAAATTTGGTCGAAAAATTGAATAGCGTGAAATACAACGATAAATAGCGTTTATAAAAGATATTGAATAAGTTAAAATTATGATTGCTAAGTATATACATTCAAAATAAATCGTTCAAGGAACCAAAATAGAAATATGTATTTCAGTTTATGACAAAAAGGACTATTTCAGGTTCGAATCTCAATTTTACACAAACATTTTGGAATATGTAAATCTTTTTTCATTTTAGATTTGCCGATTTAAATTTTGTCGAAAAGTCGAATAGCGTGAAATATAACGATAAATAAAGTTTATTAAAGATATTGAATAAGTTCAAAGTATGAATGCGAAGTATATAAATTCAAATTGAAATCGTTCAAACCACCAAAATAGAAATATGTATTTCAGTTTATGACAAAAAGGACTATTTCAGGTTCGAAACTCAATTTTACACAAACATATTGTAGTATGTGTGTCTTTTTTCATTTTAGATTTGCCGAATTAAATTTTGTCGAATAGTCGAATAGCGTGAAATATAACGATAACTAACGTTCATAACAGATATTGAATAAGTTTCAAGTATGAATGCGAAGTATATAAATTCAAATTGAAATCGTTCAAACAACCAAAATGGAAATATGTTTTTCAGTTTATGACAAAAAGGACTATTTCAGGTTCGAAACTCAATATTACACAAACATTTTGGAGTATGTGAGTCTTTTAAAATTTTAGATTTGTGGAATTTAATTTTGTCGAAAAGTTGAATAGCGTGAAATATAATGATAAATAACACTTATGAAAGATATTGAATAAGTTTAAAGTATGAATGCGAAGTATATAAATTCAAATTGAAATCGTTCAAACAACTAAAATGGAAATATGTTTTTCAGTATATGACAAAAAGGACTCTTTCAGGTTTCAAACTCAATTTTACACAAACATATTGTAGTAGGTCAGTCTTGTAACATTTTAGATTTGTCGCATTAAATTTTGTGGAAAAGTCGAATAGCCTGAAATATAACGATAAATATCGTTTATAAAGGATATTGCATAAGTTCAAAGTATGAATGCGAAGAATATACATTCAAAATAAATCGTTCAAGGAACCAAAATAGAAACATGTTTTTCAGTTTATGACAAAAAGGACTATTTCAGGTTCCAATCTCAATTTTACACAAACATTTTGGAGTATGCAAATCTTTTTTCATTTTAGATTTGCCGAATTAAATTTTGTCGAAAAGTTGAATAGCGTGAAATATAACGATAAATAACGTTTATAAAAGATATTGAATAAGTTTAAAGTATGACGGCGAAGTATATAAATTCAAATTTAAATCGTTCAAAGAACCAAAATGGAAATATGTATTTCAGTTTATGACAAAAAGGACTATTTCAGGTTCGAAACTCAATTTTACACAAACATATTGTAGTATGTGTGTCTTTTTTCATTTTAGATTTGCCGAATTAAATTTTGTCGAATAGTCGAATAGCGTGAAATATAACGATAACTAACGTTCATAACAGATATTGAATAAGTTTAAAGTATGAATGCGAAGTATATAAATTCAAATTGAAATCGTTCAAACAAGCAAAATGGAAATTTGTTTTTCAGTTTATGACAAAAAGGACTATTTCAGGTTTTAAACTCAATTTTACACAAACATATTGTAGTAGGTCAGTCTTTTAACATTTTAGATTTGTCGCATTAAATATTGTGGAAAAGTCGAATAACCTGAAATATAACGATTAATATCGTTTATAAAGGATATTGAATAAGTTCAAAGTATGAATGCGAAGTACATAAATACAAATTTAAATCGCTCAAAGAACCAAAATAGAAATATGTATTTCAGTTTATGACAAAAAGGACTATTTCAGGTTCGAAACTGAATATTACACAAACATTTTGGAGTATGTGAGTCTTTTTTCATTTTAGATTTGCCGAATTAAATTTTGTCGAAAAGTCGAATAGCGTGAAATATTACGATAAATAAACTTTATAAAAGATATTGAATAAGTTCAAAGTATGAATGCGAAGTAAATAAATACAAATTTAAATCGCTCAAAAAACCATAATAGAAATATGTATTTCAGTTTATGACAAAAAGGACTATTTCAGGTTCGAAACTGAATATTACACAAACATTTTGGAGTATGTAAATCTTTTTTCATTTTAGATTTGCCGAATTAAATTTTGTCGAAAAGTCGAATAGCGTGAAATATAACGATAAATAAAGTTTATAAAAGATATTGAATAACTTTAAAGTATGAATGCGAAGTATATAAATACAAATTTAAATCGCTCAAAGAACCAAAATAGAAATATGTATTTCAGTTTATGACAAAAAGGACTATTTCAGGTTCGAAACTCAATTTTACACAAACATTTTGGAGTATGTGAGTCTTTTAACATTTTAGATTTGTCGATTTAAATTTTGAGGAAAAGTCGAATAGCCTGAAATATAACGATAAATATCGTTTATAAAGGATATTGAATAAGTTCAAAGTATGAAAGCGAAGTATATACATTCAAAATAAATCGTTCAAGGAACCAAAATAGAAATATGTTTTTGAGTTTATGACAAAAAGGACTATTTCAGGTTCGAATCTCACTTTTACACAAACATTTTGGTGTATATAAATCTTTTTTCATTTTAGATTTGAGGAATTTAATTTTGTCGAAGAGATGAATAGCGTGAAATATAATGATAAATAACACTTATGAAAGATATTGAATAAGTTGTAAGTATGAATGCGAAATATATACATTCAAAATAAATCGTTCAAGGAACCAAAATAGAAATATGTTTTTCAGTTTATGACAAAAAGGACTATTTCAGGTTCGAATCTCAATTTTACACAAACATTTTGGAGTATGTAAATCTGTTTTCATTTTATATTTGCCGAATTAAAGTTTGTCGAAAAGTCGAATAGCGTGAAATATAACGATAAATAAAGTTTATAAAAGATATTGAATAAGTTTAAAGTATGAATGCGAAGTATATAAATTCAAATTGAAATCGTTCAAACAACCAAAATGGAAATATGTTTATCAGTTTATGACAAAAAGGACTATTTCAGGTTTTAAACTCAATTTTACATAAACATATTGTAGTAGGTGAATCTTTTAACATTTTAGATTTGTCGCATTAAATTTTGTGGAAAAGTCGAATAGCCTGAAATATAACGATAAATATCGTTTATAAAGGATATTGAATAAGTTCAAAGTATGAATGCGAAGTATATACATTCAAAATAAATCGTTCAAGGAACCAAAATCGAAATATGTTTTTCAGTTTATGACAAAAAGGACTATTTCAGGTTCGAAACTGAATATTACACAAACATTTTGGAGTATGTGAGTCTTTTTTCATTTTAGATTTGCCGAATTAAATTTTGTCGAAAAGTCGAATAGCGTGAAATATAACGATAAATAAAGTTTATAAAAGATATTGAATAAGTTCAAAGTATGAATGCGAAGTAAATAAATACAAATTTAAATCGCTCAAAGAACCATAATAGAAATATGTATTTCAGTTTATGACAAAAAGGACTATTTCAGGTTCGAAACTGAATATTACACAAACATTTTGGAGTATGTAAATCTTTTTTCATTTTAGATTTGTCGAATTAAATTTTGTCGAAAAGTCGAATAGCGTGAAATATAACGATAAATAAAGTTTATAAAAGATATTGAATAAGTTCAAAGTATGAATGCGAAGTAAATAAATACAAATTTAAATCGCTCAAAGAACCAAAATAGAAATATGTATTTCAATTTATGACAAAAAGGACTATTTCAGGTTCGAAACTCAATTTTACACAAACATTTTGGAGTATGTGAGTCTTTTAACATTTTAGATTTGTCGATTTAAATTTTGAGGAAAAGTCGAATAGCCTGAAATATAACGATAAATATCGTTTATAAAGGATATTGAATAAGTTCAAAGTATGAAAGCGAAGTATATAAATTCAAATTGAAATCGTTCAAACAACCAAAATGGAAATATGTTTTTCAGTTTATGACAAAAAGGACTATTTCAGGTTTTAAACTCAATTTTACACAAACATATTGTAGTAGGTGAGTCTTTTAACATTTTAGATTTGTCGCATTAAATTTTGTGGAAAAGTCGAATAGCCTGAAATATAACGATAAATATCGTTTATAAAGGATATTGAATAAGTTCAAAGTATGAAAGCGAAGTATATACATTCAAAATAAATCGTTCAAGGAACCAAAATAGAAATATGTTTTTCAGTTTATGACAAAAAGGACTATTTCAGGTTCGAATCTCACTTTTACACAAACATTTTGGAGTATATAAATCTTTTTTCATTTTAGATTTGCCGAATTAAATTTTGTCGAAAAGTTGAATAGCGTGAAATATAATGATAAATAACACTTATGAAAGATATTGAATAAGTTCAAAGTATGAATGCGAAATATATACATTCAAAATAAATCGTTCAAACAACCAAAATGGAAATATGTTTTTGAGTTTATGACAAAAAGGACTATTTCAGGTTCGAATCTCAATTTTACACAAACATTTTGGAGTATGTAAATCTGTTTTCATTTTATATTTGCCGAATTAAAGTTTGTCGAAAAGTCGAATAGCGTGAAATATAACGATAAATAAAGTTTATAAAAGATATTGAATAAGTTCAAAGTATGAATGCGAAGTACATAAATACAAATTTTAATCGCTCAAAGAACCAAAATAGAAATATGTATTTCAGTTTATGACAAAAAGGACTATTTCAGGTTCGAAACTCAATATTACACAAACATTTTGGAGTATGTGAGTCTTTTAAAATTTTAGATTTGTGGAATTTAATTTTGTCGAAAAGTTGAATAGCGTGAAATATAATGATAAATAACACTTATGAAAGATATTGAATAAGTTGTAAGTATGAATGCGAAATATATAAATTCAAATTTAAATCGTTCAAAGAACCAAAATAGAAATATGTTTTTCAGTTTATGACAAAAAGGACTATTTCAGGTTCGAAACTCAATTTTACACAAACATATTGTAGTATGTGTGTCTTTTTTCATTTTAGATTTGCCGAATTAAATTTTGTCGAATAGTCGAATAGCGTGAAATATAACGATAACTAACGTTCATAACAGATATTGAATAAGTTTAAAGTATGAATGCGAAGTATATAAATTCAAATTGAAATCGTTAAAACAACAAAATGGAAATATGTTTATCAGTTTATGACAAAAAGGACTATTTCAGGTTTTAAACTCAATTTTACACAAACATATTGTAGAAGGTGAATCTTTGAACATTTTAGATTTGTCGCATTAAATTTTGTTGAAAAATCGAATAACCTGAAAAAAAACGATAAATATCGTTTATAAAAGATATTGAATAAGTTCAAAGTATGAATGCGAAGTATATACATTCAAAATAAATCGGTCAAGGAACCAAAATCGAAATATTTTTTTCAGTTTATGACAAAAAGTGCTATTTCAGGTTCGAATCTCAATTTTACACAAACATTTTGGAGTATGTAAATCTTTTTTCATTTTAGATGTGCCGAATTAAATTTTGTCGAAAAGTCGAATAGCGTGAAATATAACGATAAATAAAGTTTATAAAAGATATTGAATAAGTTCAAAGTATGAATGCGAAGTACATAAATACAAATTTAAATCGCTCAAAGAACCAAAATAGAAATATGTATTTCAGTTTATGACAAAAAGGACTATTTCAGGTTCGAAACTGAATATTACACAAACATTTTGGAGTATGTGAGTCTTTTAAAATTTTAGATTTGTGGAATTTAATTTTGTCGAAAAGTTGAATAGCGTGAAATATAATGATAAATAACACTTATAAAAGATATTGAATAAGTTCAAAGTATGAATGCGAAGTATATAAATTCAAATTGAAATCGTTCAAACAACCAAAATGGAAATATGTTTTTTAGTTTATGACAAAAAGGACTATCTTACGTTCGAAACTCATTATTTCACAAACATATTGTAGTATGTGTTTCTATTAACGTTTATAGATTTGTCTAAATAAATTTGGTCGAAAAGTTGAATAGCGTGAAATACAAGGATAAATAGCGTTTATAAAAGAAATTGAATAAGTTCAAAGTATGAATGCGAAGTATATACATTCAAAATAAATCGTTCAAGGAACCAAAATAAAAATATGTTTTTCAGTTTATGACAAAAAGGACTATTTCAGGTTCGAATCTCAATTTTACACAAACATTTTGGAGTATATAAATCTTTTTTCATTTTAGATTTGCCGAATTAAATTTTGTCGAAAAGTTGAATAGCGTGAAATATAACGATAAATAAAGTTTATAAAAGATATTGAATAAGTTCAAAGTATGAATGCGAAGTAAATAAATACAAATTTAAATCGCTCAAAGAACCAAAATAGAAATATGTATTTCAGTTTATGACAAAAAGGACTATTTCAGGTTCGAAACTGAATATTACACAAACATTTTGGAGTATGTGAGTCTTTTAAAATTTTAGATTTGTGGAATTTAATTTTGTCGAAAAGTTGAATAGCGTGAAATATAATGATAAATAACACTTATGAAAGATATTGAATAAGTTGTAAGTATGAATGCGAAGTATATAAATTCAAATTGAAATCGTTCAAACAACCATAATGGAAATATGTTTTTCAGTTTATGACAAAAAGGACTATTTCAGGTTCGAAACTCAATATTACACAAACATTTTGGAGTATGTGAGTCTTTTAAAATTTTAGATTTGTGGAATTTAATTTTGTCGAAAAGTTGAATAGCGTGAAATATAACGATAAATAAAGTTTATAAAAGATATTGAATAAGTTCAAAGTATGAATGCGAAGTAAATAAATACAAATTTAAATCGCTCAAAGAACCAAAATAGAAATATGTATTTCAGTTTATGACAAAAAGGACTATTTCAGGTTCGAAACTCAATTTTACACAAACATTTTGGAGTATGTGAGTCTTTTAACATTTTAGATTTGTCGATTTAAATTTTGAGGAAAAGTCGAATAGCCTGAAATATAACGATAAATATCGTTTATAAAGGATATTGAATAAGTTCAAAGTATGAAAGCGAAGTATATACATTCAAATTGAAATCGTTCAAACAACCAAAATGGAAATATGTTTATCAGTTTATGACAAAAAGGACTATTTCAGGTTTTAAACTCAATTTTACACAAACATATTGTAGTAGGTGAGTCTTTTAACATTTTAGATTTGTCGCATTAAATTTTGTGGAAAAGTCGAATAGCCTGAAATATAACGATAAATATCGTTTATAAAGGATATTGAATAAGTTCAAAGTATGAATGCGAAGTATATACATTCAAAATAAATCGTTCAAGGAACCAAAATAGAAATATGTTTTTCAGTTTATGACAAAAAGGACTATTTCAGGTTCGAATCTCAATTTTACACAAACATTTTGGAGTATATAAATCTTTTTTCATTTTAGATTTGCCGAATTAAATTTTGTCGAAAAGTCGAATAGCGTGAAATATAACGATAAATAAAGTTTATAAAAGATATTGAATAAGTTCAAAGTATGAATGCGAAGTATATACATTCAAAATAAATCGTTCAAGGAACCAAAATAGAAATATGTTTTTCAGTTTATGACAAAAAGGACTATTTCAGGTTCGAAACTCAATATTACACAAACATTTTGGAGTATGTGAGTCTTTTAAAATTTTAGATTTGTGGAATTTAATTTTGTCGAAAAGTTGAATAGCGTGAAATATAATGATAAATAACACTTATGAAAGATATTGAATAAGTTGTAAGTATGAATGCGAAATATATAAATTCAAATTTAAATCGTTCAAAGAACCAAAATAGAAATATGTTTTTCAGTTTATGACAAAAAGGACTATTTCAGGTTCGAAACTCAATTTTACACAAACATATTGTAGTATGTGTGTCTTTTTTCATTTTAGATTTGCCGAATTAAATTTTGTCGAATAGTCGAATAGCGTGAAATATAACGATAACTAACGTTCATAACAGATATTGAATAAGTTTAAAGTATGAATGCGAAGTATATAAATTCAAATTGAAATCGTTAAAACAACCAAAATGGAAATATGTTTATCAGTTTATGACAAAAAGGACTATTTCAGGTTTTAAACTCAATTTTACACAAACATATTGTAGTAGGTGAATCTTTTAACATTTTAGATTTGTCGCATTAAATTTTGTGGAAAAGTCGAATAGCCTGAAATATAACGATAAATATCGTTTATAAAAGATATTGAATAAGTTCAAAGTATGAATGCGAAGTATATACATTCAAAATAAATCGTTCAAGGAACCAAAATAGAAATATGTTTTTCAGTTTATGACAAAAAGGGCTATTTCAGGTTCGAATCTCAATTTTACACAAACATTTTGGAGTATGTAAATCTTTTTTCATTTTAGATTTACCGAATTAAATTTTGTCGAAAAGTCGAATAGCGTGAAATATAACGATAAATAAAGTTTATAAAAGATATTGTATAAGTTCAAAGTATGAATGCGAAGTACATAAATACAAATTTAAATCGCTCAAAGAACCAAAATAGAAATATGTATTTCAGTTTATGACAAAAAGGACTATTTCAGGTTCGAAACTGAATATTACACAAACATTTTGGAGTATGTGAGTCTTTTAAAATTTTAGATTTGTGGAATTTAATTTTGTCGAAAAGTTGAATAGCGTGAAATATAATGATACATAACACTTATGAAAGATATTGAATAAGTTCAAAGTATGAATGCGAAGTATATAAATTCAAATTGAAATCGTTCAAACAACCAAAATGGAAATATGTTTTTTAGTTTATGACAAAAAGGACTATCTTACGTTCGAAACTCATTATTTCACAAACATATTGTAGTATGTGTTTCTATTAACGTTTATAGATTTGTCTAAATAAATTTGGTCGAAAAGTTGAATAGCGTGAAATACAACGATAAATAGCGTTTATAAAAGAAATTGAATAAGTTCAAAGTATGAATGCGAAGTATATACATTCAAAATAAATCGTTCAAGGAACCAAAATAAAAATATGTTTTTCAGTTTATGACAAAAAGGACTATTTCAGGTTCGAATCTCAATTTTACACAAACATTTTGGAGTATATAAATCTTTTTTCATTTTAGATTTGCCGAATTAAATTTTGTCGAAAAGTCGAATAGCGTGAAATATAACGATAAATAAAGTTTATAAAAGATATTGAATAAGTTCAAAGTATGAATGCGAAGTATATACATTCAAAATAAATCGTTCAAGGAACCAAAATAGAAATATGTTTTTCAGTTTATGACAAAAAGGACTATTTCAGGTTCGAAACTCAATATTACACAAACATTTTGGAGTATGTGAGTCTTTTAAAATTTTAGATTTGTGGAATTTAATTTTGTCGAAAAGTTGAATAGCGTGAAATATAATGATAAATAAAGTTTATAAAAGATATTGAATAAGTTGTAAGTATGAATGCGAAGTATATAAATTCAAATTGAAATCGTTCAAACAACCAAAATGGAAATATGTATTTTAGCTTATGACAAAAAGGACTATTTCAGGTTCGAATCTCAATTTTACACAAACATATTGTAGTATGTGTGTCTTTTTTCATTTTAGATTTGCCGAATTAAATTTTGTCGAATAGTCGAATAGCGTGAAATATAACGATAACTAACGTTCATAACAGATATTGAATAAGTTTAAAGTATGAATGCGAAGTATATAAATTCAAATTGAAATCGTTCAAACAACCAAAATGGAAATATGTTTTTCAGTTTATGACAAAAAGGACTATTTCAGGTTTTAAACTCAATTTTACACAAACATATTGTAGTAGGTCAGTCTTTTAACATTTTAGATTTGTCGCATTAAATATTGTGGAAAAGTCGAATAACCTGAAATATAACGATTAATATCGTTTATAAAGGATATTGAATAAGTTCAAAGTATGAATGCGAAGTACATAAATACAAATTTAAATCGCTCAAAGAACCAAAATAGAAATATGTATTTCAGTTTATGACAAAAAGGACTATTTCAGGTTCGAAACTGAATATTACACAAACATTTTGGAGTATGTGAGTCTTTTTTCATTTTAGATTTGCCGAATTAAATTTTGTCGAAAAGTCGAATAGCGTGAAATATAACGATAAATAAAGTTTATAAAAGATATTGAATAAGTTCAAAGTATGAATGCGAAGTAAATAAATACAAATTTAAATCGCTCAAAGAACCATAATAGAAATATGTATTTCAGTTTATGACAAAAAGGACTATTTCAGGTTCGAAACTGAATATTACACAAACATTTTGGAGTATGTAAATCTGTTTTCATTTTAGATTTGCCGAATTAAATTTTGTCGAAAAGTCGAATAGCGTGAAATATAACGATAAATAAAGTTTATAAAAGATATTGAATAAGTTCAAAGTATGAATGCGAAGTAAATAAATACAAATTTAAATCGCTCAAAGAACCAAAATAGAAATATGTATTTCAATTTATGACAAAAAGGACTATTTCAGGTTCGAAACTCAATTTTACACAAACATTTTGGAGTATGTGAGTCTTTTAACATTTTAGATTTGTCGATTTAAATTTTGAGGAAAAGTCGAATAGCCTGAAATATAACGATAAATATCGTTTATAAAGGATATTGAATAAGTTCAAAGTATGAAAGCGAAGTATATACATTCAAAATAAATCGTTCAAGGAACCAAAATAGAAATATGTTTTTCAGTTTATGACAAAAACGACTGTTTCAGTTTCGAATCTCACTTTTACACAAACATTTTGGAGTATATAAATCTTTTTTCATTTTAGATTTGAGGAATTTAATTTTGTCGAAAAGATGAATAGCGTGAAATATAATGATAAATAACACTTATGAAAGATATTGAATAAGTTGTAAGTATGAATGCGAAATATATACATTCAAAATAAATCGTTCAAGGAACCAAAATAGAAATATGTTTTTCAGTTTATGACAAAAAGGACTATTTCAGGTTCGAATCTCAATTTTACACAAACATTTTGGAGTATGTAAATCTGTTTTCATTTTATATTTGCCGAATTAAAGTTTGTCGAAAAGTCGAATAGCGTGAAATATAACGATAAATATCGTTTATAAAAGATATTGAATAAGTTTAAAGTATGAATGCGAAGTATATAAATTCAAATTTAAATCGTTCAAAGAACCAAAATGGAAATATGTATTTCAGTTTATGACAAAAAGGACTATTTCAGGTTCGAAACTCAATTATACACAAAAATATTGTAGTATTTAAGTCTTTTTTTCATTTTAGATTTGCCGAATTAAATTTTGTCGAATAGTCGAATAGCGTGAAATATAACGATAACTAACGTTCATAACAGATATTGAATAAGTTTAAAGTATGAATGCGAAGTATATAAATTCAAATTGAAATCGTTCAAACAACCAAAATGGAAATATGTTTTTCAGTTTATGACAAAAAGGACTATTTCAGGTTTTAAACTCAATTTTACACAAACATATTGTAGTAGGTCAGTCTTTTAACATTTTAGATTTGTCGCATTAAATATTGTGGAAAAGTCGAATAACCTGAAATATAACGATTAATATCGTTTATAAAGGATATTGAATAAGTTCAAAGTATGAATGCGAAGTACATAAATACAAATTTAAATCGCTCAAAGAACCAAAATAGAAATATGTATTTCAGTTTATGACAAAAAGGACTATTTCAGGTTCGAAACTGAATATTACACAAACATTTTGGAGTATGTGAGTCTTTTTTCATTTTAGATTTGCCGAATTAAATTTTGTCGAAAAGTCGATTAGTGTGAAATATAACGATAAATAAAGTTTATAAAAGATATTGAATAAGTTCAAAGTATGAATGCGAAGTAAATAAATACAAATTTAAATCGCTCAAAGAACCATAATAGAAATATGTATTTCAGTTTATGACAAAAAGGACTATTTCAGGTTCGAAACTGAATATTACACAAACATTTTGGAGTATGTAAATCTTTTTTCATTTTAGATTTGCCGAATTAAATTTTGTCGAAAAGTCGAATAGCGTGAAATATAACGATAAATAAAGTTTATAAAAGATATTGAATAAGTTCAAAGTATGAATGCGAAGTAAATAAATACAAATTTAAATCGCTCAAAGAACCAAAATAGAAATATGTATTTCAATTTATGACAAAAAGGACTATTTCAGGTTCGAAACTCAATTTTACACAAACATTTTGGAGTATGTGAGTCTTTTAACATTTTAGATTTGTCGATTTAAATTTTGAGGAAAAGTCGAATAGCCTGAAATATAACGATAAATATCGTTTATAAAGGATATTGAATAAGTTCAAAGTATGAAAGCGAAGTATATACATTCAAAATAAATCGTTCAAGGAACCAAAATAGAAATATGTTTTTGAGTTTATGACAAAAAGGACTGTTTCAGGTTCGAATCTCACTTTTACACAAACATTTTGGAGTATATAAATCTTTTTTCATTTTAGATTTGAGGAATTTAATTTTGTCGAAAAGATGAATAGCGTGAAATATAATGATAAATAACACTTATGAAAGATATTGAATAAGTTGTAAGTATGAATGCGAAATATATACATTCAAAATAAATCGTTCAAGGAACCAAAATAGAAATATGTTTTTCAGTTTATGACAAAAAGGACTATTTCAGGTTCGAATCTCAATTTTACACAAACATTTTGGAGTATGTAAATCTGTTTTCATTTTATATTTGCCGAATTAAAGTTTGTCGAAAAGTCGAATAGCGTGAAATATAACGATAAATAAAGTTTATAAAAGATATTGAATAAGTTTAAAGTATGAATGCGAAGTATATAAATTCAAATTGAAATCGTTCAAACAACCAAAATGGAAATATGTTTATCAGTTTATGACAAAAAGGACTATTTCAGGTTTTAAACTCAATTTTACCCAAACATATTGTAGTAGGTGAATCTTTTAACATTTTAGATTTGTCGCATTAAATTTTGTGGAAAAGTCGAATAGCCTGAAATATAACGATAAATATCGTTTATAAAGGATATTGAATAAGTTCAAAGTATGAATGCGAAGTATATACATTCAAAATAAATCGTTCAAGGAACCAAAATCGAAATATGTTTTTCAGTTTATGACATAAAGGATTATTTCAGGTTCGAATCTCAATTTTACACAAACATTTTGGAGTATGTAAATCTTTTTCATTTTAGATTTGCCGAATTAAATTTTGTCGAAAAGTCGAATAGCGTGAAATATAACGATAAATAAAGTTTATTAAAGATATTGAATAAGTTCAACGTATGAATGCGAAGTACATAAATACAAATTTAAATCGCTCAAAGAACCAAAATAGAAATATGTATTTCAGTTTATGACAAAAAGGACTATTTCAGGTTCGAAACTCAATATTACACAAACATTTTGGAGTATGTGAGTCTTTTAAAATTTTAGATTTGTGGAATTTAATTTTGTCGAAAAGTTGAATAGCGTGAAATATAATGATAAATAACAATTATGAAAGATATTGAATAAGTTGTAAGTATGAATGCGAAGTATATAAATTCAAATTGAAACCGTTCAAACAACCAAAATGGAAATATGTTTTTCAGTTTATGACAAAAAGGACTATTTTAGGTTCGAAACTCATTATTTCACAAACATATTGTAGTATGTGTTTCTATTAACGTTTATAGAATGCGAAGTATATACATTCAAAATAAATCGTTCAAGGAACCAAAATAGAAATATGTTTTTCAGTTTATGACAATAAGGACTATTTCAGGTTCGAAACTCAATTTTACACAAACATATTGTAGTAGGTGTGTCTTTTAACATTTTAGATTTGTCGCATTAAATTTTGTGGAAAAGTCGAATAGCCTGAAATATAACGATAAATATCGTTTATAAAGGATATTGAATAAGTTCAAAGTATGAAAGCGAAGTATATACATTCAAAATAAATCGTTCAAGGAACCAAAATAGAAATATGTATTTCAGTTTATGACAAAAAGGACTATTTCAGGTTCGAAACTGAATATTACACAAACATTTTGGAGTATGTGAGTCTTTTTTCATTTTAGATTTGCCGAATTAAATTTTGTCGAAAAGTCGAATAGCGTGAAATATAACGATAAATAAAGTTTATAAAAGATATTGAATAAGTTCAAAGTATGAATGCGAAGTAAATAAATACAAATTTAAATCGCTCAAAGAACCATAATAGAAATATGTATTTCAGTTTATGACAAAAGGACTATTTCAGGTTCGAAACTGAATATTACACAAACATTTTGGAGTATGTGAGTCTTTTAAAATTTTAGATTTGTGGAATTTAATTTTGTCGAAAAGTTGAATAGCGTGAAATATAATGATAAATAACACTTATGAAAGATATTGAATAAGTTGTAAGTATGAATGCGAAGTATATAAATTCAAATTGAAATCGTTCAAACAACCAAAATGGAAATATGTTTTTCAGTTTATGACAAAAAGGACTATTTCAGGTTCGAAACTCAATTTTACACAAACATTTTGGAGTATGTGAGTCTTTTAACATTTTAGATTTGCCGAATTAAATTTTTTTGAAAAGTCGAATAGCGTGAAATATAAAAGTTTATAAAAGATATTGAATAAGTTCAAAGTATGAATGCGAAGTATATACATTCAAAATAAATCGTTCAAGGAACCAAAATAGAAATATGTTTTTCAGTTTATGACAAAAAGGACTATTTCAGGTTCGAATCTCAATTTTACACAAACATTTTGGAGTATGTAAATCTTTTTTCATTTTAGATTTGCCGAATTAAATTTTGTCGAAAAGTCGAATAGCGTGAAATATAACGATAAATAAAGTTTATAAAAGATATTGAATAAGTTCAAAGTATGAATGCGAAGTAAATAAATACAAATTTAAATCGCTCAAAGAACCAAAATAGAAATATGTATTTCAGTTTATGACAAAAAGGACTATTTCAGGTTCGAAACTCAATATTACACAAACATTTTGGAGTATGTGAGTCTTTTAAAAGTTGAGATTAGTGGAATTTAATTTTGTCGAAAAGTTGAATAGCGTGAAATATAATGATAAATAACACTTATGAAAGATATTGAATAAGTTGTAAGTATGAATGCGAAATATATAAATTCAAATTTAAATCGTTCAAAGAACCAAAATAGAAATATGTTTTTCAGTTTATGACAAAAAGGACTATTTCAGGTTCGAAACTCAATTTTACACAAACATATTGTAGTATGTGTGTCTTTTTTCATTTTAGATTTGCCGAATTAAATTTTGTCGAATAGTCGAATAGCGTGAAATATAACGATAAATAAAGTTTATAAAAGATATTGAATAAGTTCAAAGTATGAATGCGAAGTATATAAATTCAAATTGAAATCGTTCAAACAACCAAAATGGAAATATGTTTTTCAGTTTATGACAAAAAGGACTATTTCAGGTTCGAATCTCAATTTTACACAAACATTTTGGAGTATGTAAATCTTTTTTCATTTTAGATTTGCCGAATTAAATTTTGTCGAAAAGTCGAATAGCGTGAAATATAACGATAAATAAAGCTTATTAAAGATATTGAATAAGTTCAAAGTATGAATGCGAAGTACATAAATACAAATTTAAATCGCTCAAAGAACCAAAATAGAAATATGTATTTCAGTTTATGACAAAAAGGACTATTTCAGGTTCGAATCTCAATTTTACACAAACATTTTGGAGTATGTGAGTCTTTTAAAATTTTAGATTTGTGGAATTTAATTTTGTCGAAAAGTTGAATAGCGTGAAATATAATGATAAATAACACTTATGAAAGATATTGAATAAGTTGTAAGTATGAATGCGAAGTATATAAATTCAAATTGAAATCGTTCAAACAACCATAATGGAAATATGTTTTTCAGTTTATGACAAAAAGGACTATTTCAGGTTCGAAACTCAATTTAACACAAACATTTTGGAGTATTTTAGTCTTTTAAAATTTTAGATTTGTGGAATTTAATTTTGTCGAAAAGTCGAATAGCGTGATATATAACGATAAATAAAGTTTATAAAAGATATTGAATAAGTTCAAAGTATGAATGCGAAGTACATAAATACAAATTTAAATCGCTCAAAGAACCAAAATAGATATATGTTTTTCAGTTTATGACAAAAAGGACTATTTCAGGTTCGAAACTCAATATTACATAAACATTTAGGAGTATGTAAAGCTTTTTTCATTTGAGATTTGCCGCATTAAATTTTTTTGAAAAGTCGAATAGCGTGAAATATAAAAGTTTATAAAAGATATTGAATAAGTTCAAAGTATGAATGCGAAGTATATAAATTCAAATTGAAATCGTTCAAACAACCAAAATGGAAATATGTTTTTTAGTTTATGACAAAAAGGACTATCTTACGTTCGAAACTCATTATTTCACAAACATATTGTAGTATGTGTTTCTATTAACGTTTATAGATTTGTCTAAATAAATTTGGTCGAAAAATTGAATAGCGTGAAATACAAGGATAAATAGCGTTTATAAAAGAAATTGAATAAGTTCAAAGTATGAATGCGAAGTATATACATTCAAAATAAATCGTTCAAGGAACCAAAATAGAAATATGTTTTTCAGTTTATGACAAAAAGGACTATTTCAGGTTCGAATCTCAATTTTACACAAACATTTTGGAGTATATAAATCTTTTTTCATTTTAGATTTGCCGAATTAAATTTTGTCGAAAAGTCGAATAGCGTGAAATATAAAGATAAATAAAGTTTATAAAAGATATTGAATAAGTTCAAAGTATGAATGCGAAGTAAATAAATACAAATTTAAATCGCTCAAAGAACCAAAATAGAAATATGTATTTCAGTTTATGACAAAAAGGACTATTTCAGGTTCGAAACTGAATATTACACAAACATTTTGGAGTATGTGAGTCTTTTAAAATTTTAGATTTGTGGAATTTAATTTTGTCGAAAAGTTGAATAGCGTGAAATATAATGATAAATAACACTTATGAAAGATATTGAAAAAGTTGTAAGTATGAATGCGAAGTATATAAATTCAAATTGAAATCGTTCAAACAACCATAATGGAAATATGTTTTTCAGTTTATGACAAAAAGGACTATTTCAGGTGCGAAACTCAATATTACACAAACATTTTGGAGTATGTGAGTCTTTTAAAATTTTAGATTTGTGGAATTTAATTTTGTCGAAAAGTTGAATAGCGTGAAATATAATGATAAATAACACTTATGAAAGATATTGAATAAGTTGTAAGTATGAATGCGAAGTATATAAATTCAAATTGAAATCGTTCAAACAACCAAAATGGAAATATGTTTTTCAGTTTATGACAAAAAGGACTATTTTAGGTTCGAAACTCATTATTTCACAAACATATTGTAGTATGTGTGTCTTTTTTCATTTTAGTTTGCCGAATTAAATTTTGTCGAATAGTCTAATAGCGTGAAATATAACGATAACTAACATTCATAACAGATATTGAATAAGTTTAAAGTATGAATGCGAAATATATAAATTCAAATTGAAATCGTTCAAACAACCAAAATGGAAATATGTTTTTCAGTATATGACAAAAAGGACTATTTCAGGTTTCAAACTCAATTTTACACAAACATATTGTAGTAGGTCAGTCTTGTAACATTTTAGATTTGTCGCATTAAATTTTGTGGAAAAGTCGAATAGCCTGAAATATAACGATAAATATCGTTTATAAAGGATATTGCATAAGTTCAAAGTATGCATGCGAAGTATATACATTCAAAATAAATCGTTCAAGGAACCAAAATAGAAACATGTTTTTCAGTTTATGACAAAAAGGACTATTTCAGGTTCCAATCTCAATTTTACACAAACATTTTGGAGTATGTAAATCTTTTTTCATTTTAGATTTGCCGAATTATATTTTGTCGAAAAGTCGAATAGCGTGAAATATAACGATAAATAAAGTTTATAAAAGATATTGAATAAGTTTAAAGTATGACTGCGAAGTATATAAATTCAAATTTAAATCGTTCAAAGAACCAAAATGGAAATATGTATTTCAGTTTATGACAAAAAGGACTATTTCAGGTTCGAAACTCAATTTTACACAAACATATTGTAGTATGTGTGTCTTTTTTCATTTTAGATTTGCCGAATTAAATTTTGTCGAATAGTCGAATAGCGTGAAATATAACGATAACTAACGTTCATAACAGATATTGAATAAGTTTAAAGTATGAATGCGAAGTATATAAATTCAAATTGAAATCGTTCAAACAACCAAAATGGAAATATGTTTTTCAGTTTATGACAAAAAGGACTATTTCAGGTTTTAAACTCAATTTTACACAAACATATTGTAGTAGGTCAGTCTTTTAACATTTTAGATTTGTCGCATTAAATTTTGTGGAAAAGTCGAATAACCTGAAATATAACGATTAATATCGTTTATAAAGGATATTGAATAAGTTCAAAGTATGAATGCGAAGTACATAAATACAAATTTAAATCGCTCAAAGAACCAAAATAGAAATATGTATTTCAGTTTATGACAAAAAGGACTATTTCAGGTTCGAAACTGAATATTACACAAACATTTTGGAGTATGTGAGTCTTTTTTCATTTTAGATTTGCCGAATTAAATTTTGTCGAAAAGTCGAATAGCGTGAAATATAACGATAAATAAAGTTTATAAAAGATATTGAATAAGTTCAAAGTATGAATGCGAAGTAAATAAATACAAATTTAAATCGCTCAAAGAACCAAAATAGAAATATGTATTTCAATTTATGACAAAAAGGACTATTTCAGGTTCGAAACTCAATTTTACACAAACATTTTGGAGTATGTGAGTCTTTTAACATTTTAGATTTGTCGATTTAAATTTTGAGGAAAAGTCGAATAGCCTGAAATATAACGATAAATATCGTTTATAAAGGATATTGAATAAGTTCAAAGTATGAAAGCGAAGTATATACATTCAAAATAAATCGTTCAAGGAACCAAAATAGAAATATGTTTTTGAGTTTATGACAAAAAGGACTATTTCAGGTTCGAATCTCACTTTTACACAAACATTTTGGAGTATATAAATCTTTTTTCATTTTAGATTTGAGGAATTTAATTTTGTCGAAAAGATGAATAGCGTGAAATATAATGATAAATAACACTTATGAAAGATATTGAATAAGTTGTAAGTATGAATGCGAAATATATACATTCAAAATAAATCGTTCAAGGAACCAAAATAGAAATATGTTTTTCAGTTTATGACAAAAAGGACTATTTCAGGTTCGAATCTCAATTTTACACAAACATTTTGGAGTATGTAAATCTGTTTTCATTTTATATTTGCCGAATTAAAGTTTGTCGAAAAGTCGAATAGCGTGAAATATAACGATAAATAAAGTTTATAAAAGATATTGAATAAGTTTAAAGTATGAATGCGAAGTATATAAATTCAAATTGAAATCGTTCAAACAACCAAAATGGAAATATGTTTATCAGTTTATGACAAAAAGGACTATTTCAGGTTTTAAACTCAATTTTACACAAACATATTGTAGTAGGTGAATCTTTTAACATTTTAGATTTGTCGCATTAAATTTTGTGGAAAAGTCGAATAGCCTGAAATATAACGATAAATATCGTTTATAAAGGATATTGAATAAGTTCAAAGTATGAATGCGAAGTATATACATTCAAAATAAATCGTTCAAGGAACCAAAATAGAAATATGTTTTTCAGTTTATGACAAAAAGGACTATTTCAGGTTCGAAACTGAATATTACACAAACATTTTGGAGTATGTGAGTCTTTTTTCATTTTAGATTTGCCGAATTAAATTTTGTCGAAAAGTCGAATAGCGTGAAATATAACGATAAATAAAGTTTATAAAAGATATTGAATAAGTTCAAAGTATGAATGCGAAGTACATGAATACAAATTTAAATCGCTCAAAGAACCAAAATAGAAATATTTATTTCAGTTTATGACAAAAAGGACTATTTCAGGTTCGAAACTCAATATTACACAAACATTTTGAAATATGTAAATCTTTTTTCATTTTAGATTTGCCGAATTAAATTTTGTCGAAAAGTCGAATAGCGTGAAATATAATGATAAATAAAGTTTATAAAAGATATTGAATAAGTTCAAAGTATGAATGCGAAGTATATACATTCAAAATAAATCGTTCAAGGAACCAAAATAGAAATATGTTTTTCAGTTTATGACAAAAAGGACTATTTCAGGTTCGAATCTCAATTTTACACAAACATTTTGGAGTATGTAAATCTTTTTTCATTTTAGATTTGACGAATTTAATTTTGTCGAAAAGTCGAATAGCCTGAAATATAACGATAAATATCGTTTATAAAGGATATTGAATAAGTTCAAAGTATGAATGCGAAGTATATACATTCAAAATAAATCGTTCAAACAACCAAAATGGAAATATGTTTTTGAGTTTATGACAAAAAGGACTATTTCAGGTTCGAATCTCAATTTTACACAAACATTTTGGAGTATATAAATCTTTTTTCATTTTAGATTTGAGGAATTTAATTTTGTCGAAAAGTTGAATAGCGTGAAATATAATGATAAATATCACTTATGAAAGATATTGAATAAGTTGTAAGTATGAATGCGAAATATATACATTCAAAATAAATCGTTCAAACAACCAAAATGGAAATATGTTTTTGAGTTTATGACAAAAAGGACTATTTCAGGTTCGAATCTCAATTTTACACAAACATTTTGGAGTATATAAATCTTTTTTCATTTTAGATTTGCCGAATTAAATTTTGTCGAAAAGTCGAATAGCGTGAAATATAACGATAAATAAAGTTTATAAAAGATATTGAATAAGTTCAAAGTATGAATGCGAAGTATATACATTCAAAATAAATCGTTCAAGGAACCAAAATAGAAATATGTTTTTCAGTTTATGACAAAAAGGACTATTTCAGGTTCGAATCTCAATTTTACACAAACATTTTGGAGTATGTGAGTCTTTTAAAATTTTAGATTTGTGGAATTTAATTTTGTCGAAAAGTTGAATAGCGTGAAATATAATGATAAATAACACTTATGAAAGATATTGAATAAGTTGTAAGTATGAATGCGAAATATATAAATTCAAATTTAAATCGTTCAAAGAACCAAAATAGAAATATGTTTTTCAGTTTATGACAAAAAGGACTATTTCAGGTTCGAAACTCAATTTTACACAAACATATTGTAGTATGTGTGTCTTTTTTCATTTTAGATTTGCCGAATTAAATTTTGTCGAATAGTCGAATAGCGTGAAATATAACGATAACTAACGTTCATAACAGATATTGAATAAGTTTAAAGTATGAATGCGAAGTATATAAATTCAAATTGAAATCGTTCAAACAACCAAAATGGAAATATGTTTATCAGTTTATGACAAAAAGGACTATTTCAGGTTTTAAACTCAATTTTACACAAACATATTGTAGTAGGTGAATCTTTTAACATTTTAGATTTGTCGCATTAAATTTTGTGGAAAAGTCGAATAGCCTGAAATATAACGATAAATATCGTTTATAAAAAAGATATTGAATAAGTTCAAAGTATGAAAGCGAAGTATATACATTCAAAATAAATCGTTCAAGGAACCAAAATAGAAATATGTTTTTCAGTTTATGTCAAAAAGGACTATTTCAGTTTCGAATCTCACTTTTACACAAACATTTTGGAGTATATAAATCTTTTTTCATTTTAGATTTGAGGAATTTAATTTTGTCGAAAAGATGAATAGCGTGAAATATAATGATAAATAACACTTATGAAAGATATTGAATAAGTTGTAAGTATGAATGCGAAATATATACATTCAAAATAAATCGTTCAAGGAACCAAAATAGAAATATGTTTTTCAGTTTATGACAAAAAGGACTATTTCAGGTTCGAATCTCAATTTTACACAAACATTTTGGAGTATGTAAATCTGTTTTCATTTTATATTTGCCGAATTAAAGTTTGTCGAAAAGTCGAATAGCGTGAAATATAACGATAAATAAAGTTTATAAAAGATATTGAATAAGTTTAAAGTATGAATGCGAAGTATATAAATTCAAATTGAAATCGTTCAAACAACCAAAATGGAAATATGTTTATCAGTTTCTGACAAAAAGGACTATTTCAGGTTTTAAACTCAATTTTACATAAACATATTGTAGTAGGTGAATCTTTTAACATTTTAGATTTGTCGCATTAAATTTTGTGGAAAAGTCGAATAGCCTGAAATATAACGATAAATATCGTTTATAAAGGATATTGAATAAGTTCAAAGTATGAATGCGAAGTATATACATTCAAAATAAATCGTTCAAGGAACCAAAATAGAAATATGTTTTTCAGTTTATGACAAAAAGGACTATTTCAGGTTCGAATCTCAATTTTACACAAACATTTTGGAGTATATAAATCTTTTTTCATTTTAGATTTGAGGAATTTAATTTTGTCGAAAAGTTGAATAGCGTGAAATATAATGATAAATATCACTTATGAAAGATATTGAATAAGTTGTAAGTATGAATGCGAAATATATACATTCAAAATAAATCGTTCAAACAACCAAAATGGAAATATGTTTTTGAGTTTATGACAAAAAGGACTATTTCAGGTTCGAATCTCAATTTTACACAAACATTTTGGAGTATATAAATCTTTTTTCATTTTAGATTTGCCGAATTAAATTTTGTCGAAAAGTCGAATAGCGTGAAATATAACGATAAATAAAGTTTATAAAAGATATTGAATAAGTTCAAAGTATGAATGCGAAGTATATACATTCAAAATAAATCGTTCAAGGAACCAAAATAGAAATATGTTTTTCAGTTTATGACAAAAAGGACTATTTCAGGTTCGAATCTCAATTTTACACAAACATTTTGGAGTATGTAAATCTGTTTTCATTTTATATTTGCCGAATTAAAGTTTGTCGAAAAGTCGAATAGCGTGAAATATAACGATAAATAAAGTTTATAAAAGATATTGAATAAGTTCAAAGTATGAATGCGAAGTACATAAATACAAATTTAAATCGCTCAAAGAACCAAAATAGAAATATGTATTTCAGTTTATGACAAAAAGGACTATTTCAGGTTCGAAACTCAATATTACACAAACATTTTGGAGTATGTGAGTCTTTTAAAATTTTAGATTTGTGGAATTTAATTTTGTCGAAAAGTTGAATAGCGTGAAATATAATGATAAATAACACTTATGAAAGATATTGAATAAGTTGTAAGTATGAATGCGAAATATATAAATTCAAATTTAAATCGTTCAAAGAACCAAAATAGAAATATGTTTTTCAGTTTATGACAAAAAGGACTATTTTAGGTTCGAAACTCAATTTTACACAAACATATTGTAGTATGTGTGTCTTTTTTCATTTTAGATTTGCCGAATTAAATTTTGTCGAATAGTCGAATAGCGTGAAATATAACGATAACTAACGTTCATAACAGATATTGAATAAGTTTAAAGTATGAATGCGAAGTATATAAATTCAAATTGAAATCGTTAAAACAACCAAAATGGAAATATGTTTATCAGTTTATGACAAAAAGGACTATTTCAGGTTTTAAACTCAATTTTACACAAACATATTGTAGTAGGTGAATCTTTTAACATTTTAGATTTGTCGCATTAAATTTTGTGGAAAAGTCGAATAGACTGAAATATAACGATAAATATCGTTTATAAAAGATATTGAATAAGTTCAATGTATGAATGCGAAGTATATACATTCAAAATAAATCGTTCAAGGAGCCAAAATAGAAATATGTTTTTCAGTTTATGACAAAAAGGGCTATTTCAGGTTCGAATCTCAATTTTACACAAACATTTTGGAGTATGTAAATCTTTTTACATTTTAGATTTACCGAATTAAATTTTGTCGAAAAGTCGAATAGCGTGAAATATAACGATAAATAAAGTTTATAAAAGATATTGAATAAGTTCAAAGTATGAATGCGAAGTACATAAATACAAATTTAAATCGCTCAAAGAACCAAAATAGAAATATGTATTTCAGTTTATGACAAAAAGGACTATTTCAGGTTCGAAACTCAATATTACACAAACATTTTGGAGTATGTGAGTCTTTTAACATTTTTTGATTTGTGGCATTTTATTTTGTCGATAAGTTGAATAGCGTGAAATATAATGATAAATAACACTTATGAAAGATATTGAATAAGTTGTAAGTATGAATGCGAAGTATATAAATTCAAATTGAAATCGTTCAAACAACCAAAATGGAAATATGTTTTTCAGTTTATGACAAAAAGGACTATTTTAGGTTCGAAACTCATTATTTCACAAACATATTGTAGTATGTGTTTCTATTAACGTTTATAGAATGCGAAGTATATACATTCAAAATAAATCGTTCAAGGAACCAAAATAGAAATATGTTTTTCAGTTTATGACAAAAAGGACTATTTCAGGTTCGAATCTCAATTTTACACAAACATTTTGGAGTATGTAAATCTTTTTTCATTTTAGATTTGCCGAATTAAATTTTGTCGAATAGTCGAATAGCGTGAAACATAACGATAACTAACGTTCATAACAGATATTGAATAAGTTTAAAGTATGAATGCGAAGTATATAAATTCAAATTGAAATCGTTCAAACAACCAAAATGGAAATATGTTTTTCAGTTTATGACAAAAAGGACTATTTCAGGTTTTAAACTCAATTTTACACAAACATATTGTAGTAGGTCAGTCTTTTAACATTTTAGATTTGTCGCATTAAATTTTGTGGAAAAGTCGAATAGCCTGAAATATAACGATAAATATCGTTTATAAAGGATATTGAATAAGTTCAAAGTATGAAAGCGAAGTATATACATTCAAAATAAATCGTTCAAGGAACCAAAATAGAAATATGTTTTTCAGTTTATGACAAAAAGGACTATTTCAGGTTCGAATCTCAATTTTACACAAACATTTTGGAGTATGTAAATCTTTTTTTCATTTTAGATTTGCCGAATTAAATTTGGTCGAAAAGTCGAATAGCGTGAAATATAACGATAAATAAAGTTTATAAAAGATATTGAATAAGTTTAAAGTATGACTGCGAAGTATATAAATTCAAATTTAAATCGTTCAATGAACCAAAATAGAAATATTTTTTCCCGTTTATGACAAAAAGGACTATTTCAGGTTCGAAACTCAATTTTACACAAACATATTGTAGTATGTGTGTCTTTTTTCATTTTAGATTTGCCGAATTAAATTTTGTCGAATAGTCGAATAGCGTGAAATATAACGATAACTAACGTTCATAACAGATATTGAATAAGTTTAAAGTATGAAAGCGAAATATATACATTCAAAATAAATCGTTCAAGGAACCAAAATAGAAATATGTTTTTGAGTTTATGACAAAAAGGACTATTTCAGGTTCGAATCTCACTTTTACACAAACATTTTGGAGTATATAAATCTTTTTTCATTTTAGATTTGAGGAATTTAATTTTGTCGAAAAGATGAATAGCGTGAAATATAATGATAAATAACACTTATGAAAGATATTAAATAAGTTGTAAGTATGAATGCGAAATATATACATTCAAAATAAATCGTTCAAGGAACCAAAATAGAAATATGTTTTTCAGTTTATGACAAAAAGGACTATTTCAGGTTCGAATCTCAATTTTACACAAACATTTTGGAGTATGTAAATCTGTTTTCATTTTATATTTGCCGAATTAAAGTTTGTCGAAAAGTCGAATAGCGTGAAATATAACGATAAATAAAGTTTATAAAAGATATTGAATAAGTTTAAAGTATGAATGCGAAGTATATAAATTCAAATTGAAATCGTTCAAACAACCAAAATGGAAATATGTTTATCAGTTTATGACAAAAAGGACTATTTCAGGTTTTAAACTCAATTTTACATAAACATATTGTAGTAGGTGAATCTTTTAACATTTTAGATTTGTCGCATTAAATTTTGTGGAAAAGTCGAATAGCCTGAAATATAACGATAAATATCGTTTATAAAGGATATTGAATAAGTTCAAAGTATGAATGCGAAGTATATACATTCAAAATAAATCGTTCAAGGAACCAAAATCGAAATATGTTTTTCAGTTTATGACAAAAAGGACTATTTCAGGTTCGAATCTCAATTTTACACAAACATTTTGGAGTATGTAAATCTTTTTTCATTTTAGATTTGCCGAATTAAATTTTGTCGAAAAGTCGAATAGCGTGAAATATAACGATAAATAAAGTTTATAAAAGATATTGAATAAGTTCAAAGTATGAATGCGAAGTAAATAAATACAAATTTAAATCGCTCAAAGAACCATAATAGAAATATGTATTTCAGTTTATGACAAAAAGGACTATTTCAGGTTCGAAACTGAATATTACACAAACATTTTGGAGTATGTAAATCTTTTTTCATTTTAGATTTGCCGAATTAAATTTTGTCGAAAAGTCGAATAGCGTGAAATATAACGATAAATAAAGTTTATAAAAGATATTGAATAAGTTCAAAGTATGAATGCGAAGTAAATAAATACAAATTTAAATCGCTCAAAGAACCAAAATAGAAATATGTATTTCAATTTATGACAAAAAGGACTATTTCAGGTTCGAAACTCAATTTTACACAAACATTTTGGAGTATGTGAGTCTTTTAACATTTTAGATTTGTCGATTTAAATTTTGAGGAAAAGTCGAATAGCCTGAAATATAACGATAAATATCGTTTATAAAGGATATTGAATAAGTTCAAAGTATGAAAGCGAAGTATATAAATTCAAATTGAAATCGTTCAAACAACCAAAATGGAAATATGTTTTTCAGTTTATGACAAAAAGGACTATTTCAGGTTTTAAACTCAATTTTACACAAACATATTGTAGTAGGTGAGTCTTTTAACATTTTAGATTTGTCGCATTAAATTTTGTGGAAAAGTCGAATAGCCTGAAATATAACGATAAATATCGTTTATAAAGGATATTGAATAAGTTCAAAGTATGAAAGCGAAGTATATACATTCAAAATAAATCGTTCAAGGAACCAAAATAGAAATATGTTTTTCAGTTTATGACAAAAAGGACTATTTCAGGTTCGAATCTCAATTTTACACAAACATTTTGGAGTATATAAATCTTTTTTCATTTTAGATTTGCCGAATTAAATTTTGTCGAAAAGTTGAATAGCGTGAAATATAATGATAAATAACACTTATGAAAGATATTGAATAAGTTGTAAGTATGAATGCGAAATATATAAATTCAAAATAAATCGTTCAAACAACCAAAATGGAAATATGTTTTTGAGTTTATGACAAAAAGGACTATTTCAGGTTCGAATCTCAATTTTACACAAACATTTTGGAGTATGTAAATCTGTTTTCATTTTATATTTGCCGAATTAAAGTTTGTCGAAAAGTCGAATAGCGTGAAATATAACGATAAATAAAGTTTATAAAAGATATTGAATAAGTTCAAAGTATGAATGCGAAGTACATAAATACAAATTTTAATCGCTCAAAGAACCAAAATAGAAATATGTATTTCAGTTTATGACAAAAAGGACTATTTCAGGTTCGAAACTCAATATTACACAAACATTTTGGAGTATGTGAGTCTTTTAAAATTTTAGATTTGTGGAATTTAATTTTGTCGAAAAGTTGAATAGCGTGAAATATAATGATAAATAACACTTATGAAACATATTGAATAAGTTGTAAGTATGAATGCGAAATATATAAATTCAAATTTAAATCGTTCAAAGAACCAAAATAGAAATATGTTTTTCAGTTTATGACAAAAAGGACTATTTCAGGTTCGAAACTCAATTTTACACAAACATATTGTAGTATGTGTGTCTTTTTTCATTTTAGATTTGCCGAATTAAATTTTGTCGAATAGTCGAATAGCGTGAAATATAACGATAACTAACGTTCATAACAGATATTGAATAAGTTTAAAGTATGAATGCGAAGTATATAAATTCAAATTGAAATCGTTCAAACAACCAAAATGGAAATATGTTTTTCAGTTTATGACAAAAAGGACTATTTCAGGTTTTAAACTCAATTTTACACAAACATATTGTAGTAGGTGAATCTTTGAACATTTTATATTTGTCGCATTAAATTTTGTTGAAAATTCGTATATCCTTAAATTTAACGATAAATAACGTTTATAAAAGATATTGAATAAGTTCAAAGTATGAATGCGAAGTATATACATTCAAAATAAATCGTTCAAGGAAGCAAAATAGAAATATGTTTTTCAGTTTATGACAAAAAGTGCTATTTCAGGTTCGAATCTCAATTTTACACAAACATTTTGGAGTATGTAAATCTTTTTACATTTTAGATTTACCGAATTAAATTTTGTCGAAAAGTCGAATAGCGTGAAATATAACGATAAATAAAGTTTATAAAAGATATTGAATAAGTTCAAAGTATGAATGCGAAGTACATAAATACAAATTTAAATCGCTCAAAGAACCAAAATAGAAATATGTATTTCAGTTTATGACAAAAAGGACTATTTCAGGTTCGAAACTGAATATTACACAAACATTTTGGAGTATGTGAGTCTTTTAAAATTTTAGATTTGTGGAATTTAATTTTGTCGAAAAGTTGAATAGCGTGAAATATAATGATAAATAAAGTTTATAAAAGATATTGAATAAGTTCAAAGTATGAATGCGAAGTATATAAATTCAAATTGAAATCGTTCAAACAACCAAAATGGAAATATGTTTTTTAGTTTATGACAAAAAGGACTATCTTACGTTCGAAACTCATTATTTCACAAACATATTGTAGTATGTGCTTCTATTAACGTTTATAGATTTGTCTAAATAAATTTGGTCGAAAAGTTGAATAGCGTGAAATACAAGGATAAATAGCGTTTATAAAAGAAATTGAATAAGTTCAAAGTATGAATGCGAAGTATATACATTCAAAATAAATCGTTCAAGGAACCAAAATAAAAATATGTTTTTCAGTTTATGACAAAAAGGACTATTTCAGGTTCGAATCTCAATTTTACACAAACATTTTGGAGTATATAAATCTTTTTTCATTTTAGATTTGCCGAATTAAATTTTGTCGAAAAGTTGAATAGCGTGAAATATAACGATAAATAAAGTTTATAAAAGATATTGAATAAGTTCAAAGTATGAATGCGAAGTAAATAAATACAAATTTAAATCGCTCAAAGAACCAAAATAGAAATATGTATTTCAGTTTATGACAAAAAGGACTATTTCAGGTTCGAAACTGAATATTACACAAACATTTTGGAGTATGTGAGTCTTTTAAAATTTTAGATTTGTGGAATTTAATTTTGTCGAAAAGTTGAATAGCGTGAAATATAATGATAAATAACACTTATGAAAGATATTGAATAAGTTGTAAGTATGAATGCGAAGTATATAAATTCAAATTGAAATCGTTCAAACAACCATAATGGAAATATGTTTTTCAGTTTATGACAAAAAGGACTATTTCAGGTTCGAAACTCAATATTACACAAACATTTTGGAGTATGTGAGTCTTTTAAAATTTTAGATTTGTGGAATTTAATTTTGTCGAAAAGTTGAATAGCGTGAAATATAACGATAAATAAAGTTTATAAAAGATATTGAATAAGTTCAAAGTATGAATGCGAAGTAAATAAATACAAATTTAAATCGCTCAAAGAACCAAAATAGAAATATGTATTTCAATTTATGACAAAAAGGACTATTTCAGGTTCGAAACTCAATTTTACACAAACATTTTGGAGTATGTGAGTCTTTTAACATTTTAGATTTGTCGATTTAAATTTTGAGGAAAAGTCGAATAGCCTGAAATATAACGATAAATATCGTTTATAAAGGATATTGAATAAGTTCAAAGTATGAAAGCGAAGTATATAAATTCAAATTGAAATCGTTCAAACAACCAAAATGGAAATATGTTTTTCAGTTTATGACAAAAAGGACTATTTCAGGTTTTAAACTCAATTTTACACAAACATATTGTAGTAGGTGAATCTTTTAACATTTTAGATTTGTCGCATTAAATTTTGTGGAAAAGTCGAATAGCCTGAAATATAACGATAAATATCGTTTATAATGGATATTGAATAAGTTCAAAGTATGAATGCGAAATATATACATTCAAAATAAATCGTTCAAACAACCAAAATAGAAATATGTTTTTTCAGTTTATGACAAAAAGGACTATTTCAGGTTCGAATCTCAATTTTACACAAACATTTTGGAGTATATAAATCTTTTTTCATTTTAGATTTGCCGAATTAAATTTTGTCGAAAAGTCGAATAGCGTGAAATATAACAATAAATAAAGTTTATAAAAGATATTGAATAAGTTCAAAGTATGAATGCGAAGTATATACATTCAAAATAAATCGTTCAAGGAACCAAAATAGAAATATGTTTTTCAGTTTATGACAAAAAGGACTATTTCAGGTTCGAAACTCAATATTACACAAACATTTTGGAGTATGTGAGTCTTTTAAAATTTTAGATTTGTGGAATTTAATTTTGTCGAAAAGTTGAATAGCGTGAAATATAATGATAAATAACACTTATGAAAGATATTGAATAAGTTGTAAGTATGAATGCGAAATATATAAATTCAAATTTAAATCGTTCAAAGAACCAAAATAGAAATATGTTTTTCAGTTTATGACAAAAAGGACTATTTCAGGTTCGAAACTCAATTTTACACAAACATATTGTAGTATGTGTGTCTTTTTTCATTTTAGATTTGCCGAATTAAATTTTGTCGAATAGTCGAATAGCGTGAAATATAACGATAACTAACGTTCATAACAGATATTGAATAAGTTTAAAGTATGAATGCGAAGTATATAAATTCAAATTGAAATCGTTAAAACAACCAAAATGGAAATATGTTTATCAGTTTATGACAAAAAGGACTATTTCAGGTTTTAAACTCAATTTTACACAAACATATTGTAGTAGGTGAATCTTTTAACATTTTAGATTTGTCGCATTAAATTTTGTGGAAAAGTCGAATAGCCTGAAATATAACGATAAATATCGTTTATAAAAGATATTGAATAAGTTCAAAGTATGAATGCGAAGTATATACATTCAAAATAAATCGTTGAAGGAACCAAAATAGAAATATGTTTTTCAGTTTATGACAAAAAGTGCTATTTCAGGTTCGAATCTCAATTTTACACAAACATTTTGGAGTATGTAAATCTTTTTTCATTTTAGATTTACCGAATTAAATTTTGTCGAAAAGTCGAATAGCGTGAAATATAACGATAAATAAAGTTTATAAAAGATATTGTATAAGTTCAAAGTATGAATGCGAAGTACATAAATACAAATTTAAATCGCTCAAAGAACCAAAATAGAAATATGTATTTCAGTTTATGACAAAAAGGACTATTTCAGGTTCGAAACTGAATATTACACAAACATTTTGGAGTATGTGAGTCTTTTAAAATTTTAGATTTGTGGAATTTAATTTTGTCGAAAAGTTGAATAGCGTGAAATATAATGATACATAACACTTATGAAAGATATTGAATAAGTTCAAAGTATGAATGCGAAGTATATAAATTCAAATTGAAATCGTTCAAACAACCAAAATGGAAATATGTTTTTTAGTTTATGACAAAAAGGACTATCTTACGTTCGAAACTCATTATTTCACAAACATATTGTAGTATGTGTTTCTATTAACGTTTATAGATTTGTCTAAATAAATTTGGTCGAAAAGTTGAATAGCGTGAAATACAACGATAAATAGCGTTTATAAAAGAAATTGAATAAGTTCAAAGTATGAATGCGAAGTATATACATTCAAAATAAATCGTTCAAGGAACCAAAATAAAAATATGTTTTTCAGTTTATGACAAAAAGGACTATTTCAGGTTCGAATCTCAATTTTACACAAACATTTTGGAGTATATAAATCTTTTTTCATTTTAGATTTGCCGAATTAAATTTTGTCGAAAAGTCGAATAGCGTGAAATATAACGATAAATAAAGTTTATAAAAGATATTGAATAAGTTCAAAGTATGAATGCGAAGTATATACATTCAAAATAAATCGTTCAAGGAACCAAAATAGAAATATGTTTTTCAGTTTATGACAAAAAGGACTATTTCAGGTTCGAAACTCAATATTACACAAACATTTTGGAGTATGTGAGTCTTTTAAAATTTTAGATTTGTGGAATTTAATTTTGTCGAAAAGTTGAATAGCGTGAAATATAATGATAAATAACACTTATGAAAGATATTGAATAAGTTGTAAGTATGAATGCGAAGTATATAAATTCAAATTGAAATCGTTCAAACAACCAAAATGGGAATATGTATTTCAGTTTATGACAAAAAGGACTATTTCAGGTTCGAAACTCAATTTTACACAAACATATTGTAGTATGTGTGTCTTTTTTCATTTTAGTTTGCCGAATTAAATTTTGTCGAATAGTCGAATAGCGTGAAATATAACGATAACTAACATTCATAACAGATATTGAATAAGTTTAAAGTATGAATGCGAAATATATAAATTCAAATTGAAATCGTTCAAACAACCAAAATGGAAATATGTTTTTCAGTATATGACAAAAAGGACTATTTCAGGTTTCAAACTCAATTTTACACAAACATATTGTAGTAGGTCAGTCTTGTAACATTTTAGATTTGTCGCATTAAATTTTGTGGAAAAGTCGAATAGCCTGAAATATAACGATAAATATCGTTTATAAAGGATATTGAATAAGTTCAAAGTATGAATGCGAAGTATATAAATTCAAATTTAAATCGTTCAAAGAACCAAAATGGAAATATGTATTTCAGTTTATGACAAAAAGGACTATTTCAGGTTCGAAACTCAATTTTACACAAACATATTGTAGTATGTGTGTCTTTTTTCATTTTAGATTTGCCGAATTAAATTTTGTCGAATAGTCGAATAGCGTGAAATATAACGATAACTAACGTTCATAACAGATATTGAATAAGTTTAAAGTATGAATGCGAAGTATATAAATTCAAATTGAAATCGTTCAAACAACCAAAATGGAAATATGTTTTTCAGTTTATGACAAAAAGGACTATTTCAGGTTTTAAACTCAATTTTACACAAACATATTGTAGTAGGTCAGTCTTTTAACATTTTAGATTTGTCGCATTAAATATTGTGGAAAAGTCGAATAACCTGAAATATAACGATTAATATCGTTTATAAAGGATATTGAATAAGTTCAAAGTATGAATGCGAAGTACATAAATACAAATTTAAATCGCTCAAAGAACCAAAATAGAAATATGTATTTCAGTTTATGACAAAAAGGACTATTTCAGGTTCGAAACTGAATATTACACAAACATTTTGGAGTATGTGAGTCTTTTTTCATTTTAGATTTGCCGAATTAAATTTTGTCGAAAAGTCGAATAGCGTGAAATATAACGATAAATAAAGTTTATAAAAGATATTGAATAAGTTCAAAGTATGAATGCGAAGTAAATAAATACAAATTTAAATCGCTCAAAGAACCATAATAGAAATATGTATTTCAGTTTATGACAAAAAGGACTATTTCAGGTTCGAAACTGAATATTACACAAACATTTTGGAGTATGTAAATCTGTTTTCATTTTAGATTTGCCGAATTAAATTTTGTCGAAAAGTCGAATAGCGTGAAATATAACGATAAATAAAGTTTATAAAAGATATTGAATAAGTTCAAAGTATGAATGCGAAGTAAATAAATACAAATTTAAATCGCTCAAAGAACCAAAATAGAAATATGTATTTCAATTTATGACAAAAAGGACTATTTCAGGTTCGAAACTCAATTTTACACAAACATTTTGGAGTATGTGAGTCTTTTAACATTTTAGATTTGTCGATTTAAATTTTGAGGAAAAGTCGAATAGCCTGAAATATAACGATAAATATCGTTTATAAAGGATATTGAATAAGTTCAAAGTATGAAAGCGAAGTATATACATTCAAAATAAATCGTTCAAGGAACCAAAATAGAAATATGTTTTTGAGTTTATGACAAAAATGAATGTTTCAGGTTCGAATCTCACTTTTACACAAACATTTTGGAGTATATAAATCTTTTTTCATTTTAGATTTGAGGAATTTAATTTTGTCGAAAAGATGAATAGCGTGAAATATAATGATAAATAACACTTATGAAAGATATTGAATAAGTTGTAAGTATGAATGCGAAATATATACATTCAAAATAAATCGTTCAAGGAACCAAAATAGAAATATGTTTTTCAGTTTATGACAAAAAGGACTATTTCAGGTTCGAATCTCAATTTTACACAAACATTTTGGAGTATGTAAATCTGTTTTCATTTTATATTTGCCGAATTAAAGTTTGTCGAAAAGTCGAATAGCGTGAAATATAACGATAAATAAAGTTTATAAAAGATATTGAATAAGTTTAAAGTATGAATGCGAAGTATATAAATTCAAATTTAAATCGTTCAAAGAACCAAAATGGAAATATGTATTTCAGTTTAAAACAAAAAGGTTTATTTCAGGTTCGAAACTCAATTATACACAAACATATTGTAGTATGTGTGTCTTTTTTCATTTTAGATTTGCCGAATTAAATTTTGTCGAATAGTCGAATAGCGTGAAATATAACGATAACTAACGTTCATAACAGATATTGAATAAGTTTAAAGTATGAATGCGAAGTATATAAATTCAAATTGAAATCGTTCAAACAACCAAAATGGAAATATGTTTTTCAGTTTATGACAAAAAGGACTATTTCAGGTTTTAAACTCAATTTTACACAAACATATTGTAGTAGGTCAGTCTTTTAACATTTTAGATTTGTCGCATTAAATATTGTGGAAAAGTCGAATAACCTGAAATATAACGATTAATATCGTTTATAAAGGATATTGAATAAGTTCAAAGTATGAATGCGAAGTACATAAATACAAATTTAAATCGCTCAAAGAACCAAAATAGAAATATGTATTTCAGTTTATGACAAAAAGGACTATTTCAGGTTCGAAACTGAATATTACACAAACATTTTGGAGTATGTGAGTCTTTTTTCATTTTAGATTTGCCGAATTAAATTTTGTCGAAAAGTCGAATAGCGTGAAATATAACGATAAATAAAGTTTATAAAAGATATTGAATAAGTTCAAAGTATGAATGCGAAGTAAATAAATACAAATTTAAATCGTTCAAGGAACCATAATAGAAATATGTATTTCAGTTTATGACAAAAAGGACTATTTCAGGTTCGAAACTGAATATTACACAAACATTTTGGAGTATGTAAATCTGTTTTCTTTTTAGATTTGCCGAATTAAATTTTGTCGAAAAGTCGAATAGCGTGAAATATAACGATAAATAAAGTTTATAAAAGATATTGAATAAGTTCAAAGTATGAATGCGAAGTAAATAAATACAAATTTAAATCGCTCAAAGAACCAAAATAGAAATATGTATTTCAATTTATGACAAAAAGGACTATTTCAGGTTCGAAACTCAATTTTACACAAACATTTTGGAGTATGTGAGTCTTTTAACATTTTAGATTTGTCGATTTAAATTTTGAGGAAAAGTCGAATAGCCTGAAATATAACGATAAATATCGTTTATAAAGGATATTGAATAAGTTCAAAGTATGAAAGCGAAGTATATACATTCAAAATAAATCGTTCAAGGAACCAAAATAGAAATATGTTTTTGAGTTTATGACAAAAAGGACTATTTCAGGTTCGAATCTCACTTTTACACAAACATTTTGGAGTATATAAATCTTTTTTCATTTTAGATTTGAGGAATTTAATTTTGTCGAAAAGATGAATAGCGTGAAATATAATGATAAATAACACTTATGAAAGATATTGAATAAGTTGTAAGTATGAATGCGAAATATATACATTCAAAATAAATCGTTCAAGGAACCAAAATAGAAATATGTTTTTCAGTTTATGACAAAAAGGACTATTTCAGGTTCGAATCTCAATTTTACACAAACATTTTGGAGTATGTAAATCTGTTTTCATTTTATATTTGCCGAATTAAAGTTTGTCGAAAAGTCGAATAGCGTGAAATATAACGATAAATAAAGTTTATAAAAGATATTGAATAAGTTTAAAGTATGAATGCGAAGTATATAAATTCAAATTGAAATCGTTCAAACAACCAAAATGGAAATATGTTTATCAGTTTATGACAAAAAGGACTATTTCAGGTTTTAAACTCAATTTTACCCAAACATATTATAGTAGGTGAATCTTTTAACATTTTAGATTTGTCGCATTAAATTTTGTGGAAAAGTCGAATAGCCTGAAATATAACGATAAATATCGTTTATAAAGGATATTGATTAAGTTCAAAGTATGAATGCGAAGTATATACATTCAAAATAAATCGTTCAAGGAACCAAAATGGAAATATGTATTTCAGTTTAAAACATAAAGGATTATTTCAGGTTCAAATCTCAATATTACACAAACATTTTGGAGTATGTAAATCTTTTTTCATTTTAGATTTGCCGAATTAAATTTTGTCGAAAAGTCGAATAGCGTGAAATATAACGATAAATAATGTTTATTAAAGATATTGAATAAGTTCAACGTAGGAATGCGAAGTACATAAATACAAATTTAAATCGCTCAAAGAACCAAAATAGAAATATGTATTTCAGTTTATGACAAAAAGGACTATTTCAGGTTCGAAACTCAATATTACACAAACATTTTGGAGTATGTGAGTCTTTTAAAATTTTAGATTTGTGGAATTTAATTTTGTCGAAAAGTTGAATAGCGTGAAATATAATGATAAATAACACTTATGAAAGATATTGAATAAGTTGTAAGTATGAATGCGAAGTATATAAATTCAAATTGAAATCGTTCAAACAACCAAAATGGAAATATGTTTTTCAGTTTATGACAAAAAGGACTATTTTACGTTCGAAACTCATTATTTCACAAACATATTGTAGTATGTGTTTCTATTAACTTTTATAGAATGCGAAGTATATACATTCAAAATAAATCGTTCAAGGAACCAAAATAGAAATATGTTTTTCAGTTTATGACAAGAAGGACTATTTCAGGTTTTAAACTCAATTTTACACTAACATATTGTAGTAGGTGAGTCTTTTAACATTTTAGATTTGTCGCATTAAATTTTGTGGAAAAGTCGAATAGCCTGAAATATAACGATAAATATCGTTTATAAAGGATATTGAATAAGTTCAAAGTATGAAAGCGAAGTATATACATTCAAAATAAATCGTTCAAGGAACCAAAATAGATATATGTATTTCAGTTTATGACAAAAAGGACTATTTCAGGTTCGAAACTGAATATTACACAAACATTTTGGAGTATGTGAGTCTTTTTTCATTTTAGATTTGCCGAATTAAATTTTGTCGAAAAGTCGAATAGCGTGAAATATAACGATAAATAAAGTTTATAAAAGATATTGAATAAGTTCAAAGTATGAATGCGAAGTAAATAAATACAAATTTAAATCGCTCAAAGAACCAAAATAGAAATATGTATTTCAGTTTATGACAAAAAGGACTATTTCAGGTTCGAAACTGAATATTACACAAACATTTTGGAGTATGTGAGTCTTTTAAAATTTTAGATTTGTGGAATTTAATTTTGTCGAAAAGTTGAATAGCGTGAAATATAATGATAAATAACACTTATGAAAGATATTGAATAAGTTGTAAGTATGAATGCGAAGTATATAAATTCAAATTGAAATCGTTCAAACAACCAAAATGGAAATATGTTTTTCAGTTTATGACAAAAAGGACTATTTCAGGTTCGAAACTCAATTTTACACAAACATTTTGGAGTATGTGAGTCTTTTAACATTTTAGATTTGCCGAAATAAATTTTTTTGAAAAGTCGAATAGCGTGAAATATAAAAGTTTATAAAATATATTGAATAAGTTCAAAGTATGAATGCGAAGTATATACATTCAAAATAAATCGTTCAAGGAACCAAAATAGAAATATGTTTTTCAGTTTATGACAAAAAGGACTATTTCAGGTTCGAATCTCAATTTTACACAAACATTTTGGAGTATGTAAATCTTTTTTCATTTTAGATTTGCCGAATTAAATTTTGTCGAAAAGTCGAATAGCGTGAAATATAACGATAAATAAAGTTTATAAAAGATATTGAATAAGTTCAAAGTATGAATGCGAAGTAAATAAATACAAATTTAAATCGCTCAAAGAACCAAAATAGAAATATGTATTTCAGTTTATGACAAAAAGGACTATTTCAGGTTCGAAACTCAATATTACACAAACATTTTGGAGTATGTGAGTCTTTTAAAATTTTAGATTTGTGGAATTTAATTTTGTCGAAAAGTTGAATAGCGTGAAATATAATGATAAATAACACTTATGAAAGATATTGAATAAGTTGTAAGTATGAATGCGAAATATATAAATTCAAATTTAAATCGTTCAAAGAACCAAAATAGAAATATGTTTTTCAGTTTATGACAAAAAGGACTATTTCAGGTTCGAAACTCAATTTTATACAAACATATTGTAGTATGTGTGTCTTTTTTCATTTTAGATTTGCCGAATTAAATTTTGTCGAATAGTCGAATAGCGTGAAATATAACGATAACTAACGTTCATAACAGATATTGAATAAGTTTAAAGTATGAATGCGAAGTATATAAATTCAAATTGAAATCGTTCAAACAACCAAAATGGAAATATGTTTTTCAGTTTATGACAAAAAGGACTATTTCAGGTTCGAATCTCAATTTTACACAAACATTTTGGAGTATGTAAATCTTTTTTCATTTTAGATTTGCCGAATTAAATTTTGTCGAAAAGTCGAATAGCGTGAAATATAACGATAAATAAAGCTTATTAAAGATATTGAATAAGTTCAAAGTATGAATGCGAAGTACATAAATACAAATTTAAATCGCTCAAAGAACCAAAATAGAAATATGTATTTCAGTTTATGACAAAAAGGACTATTTCAGGTTCGAATCTCAATTTTACACAAACATTTTGGAGTATGTGAGTCTTTTAAAATTTTAGATTTGTGGAATTTAATTTTGTCGAAAAGTTGAATAGCGTGAAATATAATGATAAATAACACTTATGAAAGATATTGAATAAGTTGTAAGTATGAATGCGAAGTATATAAATTCAAATTGAAATCGTTCAAACAACCAAAATGGAAATATGTTTTTCAGTTTATGACAAAAAGGACTATTTCAGGTTCGAAACTCAATATTACACAAACATTTTGGAGTATGTGAGTCTTTTAAAATTTTAGATTTGTGGAATTTAATTTTGTCGAAAAGTCGAATAGCGTGAAATATAACGATAAATAAAGTTTATAAAAGATATTGAATAAGTTCAAAGTATGAATGCGAAGTACATAAATACAAATTTAAATCGCTCAAAGAACCAAAATAGATATATGTTTTTCAGTTTATGACAAAAAGGACTATTTCAGGTTCGAAACTCAATATTACATAAACATTTAGGAGTATGTAAAGCTTTTTTCATTTGAGATTTGCCGCATTAAATTTTTTTGAAAAGTCGAATAGCGTGAAATATAAAAGTTTATAAAAGATATTGAATAAGTTCAAAGTATGAATGCGAAGTATATAAATTCAAATTGAAATCGTTCAAACAACCAAAATGGAAATATGTTTTTTAGTTTATGACAAAAAGGACTATCTTACGTTCGAAACTCCTTATTTCACAAACATATTGTAGTATGTGCTTCTATTAACGTTTATAGATTTGTCTAAATAAATTTGGTCGAAAAGTTGAATAGCGTGAAATACAAGGATAAATAGCGTTTATAAAAGAAATTGAATAAGTTCAAAGTATGAATGCGAAGTATATACATTCAAAATAAATCGTTCAAGGAACCAAAATAAAAATATGTTTTTCAGTTTATGACAAAAAGGACTATTTCAGGTTCGAATCTCAATTTTACACAAACATTTTGGAGTATATAAATCTTTTTTCATTTTAGATTTGCCGAATTAAATTTTGTCGAAAAGTCGAATAGCGTGAAATATAAAGAAAAGTAAAGTTTATAAAAGATATTGAATAAGTTCAAAGTATGAATGCGAAGTAAATAAATACAAATTTAAATCGCTCAAAGAACCAAAATAGAAATATGTATTTCAGTTTATGACAAAAAGGACTATTTCAGGTTCGAAACTGAATATTACACAAACATTTTGGAGTATGTGAGTCTTTTAAAATTTTAGATTTGTGGAATTTAATTTTGTCGAAAAGTTGAATAGCGTGAAATATAATGTTAAAGAACAGTTATGTATGTTAGTGAATAATTTTTAAGTATGAATGCGAATTATATAAATTCAAATTGACATCTTTCAAACATCCATAATGGAAATATGTTTTTCAGTTTATGACAAAAAGGACTATTTCAGGTTCGAAACTCAATATTACACAAACATTTTGGAGTATGTGAGTCTTTTAAAATTTTAGATTTGTGGAATTTAATTTTGTCGAAAAGTTGAATAGCGTGAAATATAATGATAAATAACACTTATGAAAGATATTGAATAAGTTGTAAGTATGAATGCGAAGTATATAAATTCAAATTGAAATCGTTCAAACAACCAAAATGGAAATATGTTTTTCAGTTTATGACAAAAAGGAATATTTTAGGTTCGAAACTCATTATTTCACAAACATATTGTAGTATGTGTGTCTTTTTTCATTTTAGTTTGCCGAATTAAATTTTGTCGAATAGTCTAATAGCGTGAAATATAACGATAACTAACATTCATAACAGATATTGAATAAGTTTAAAGTATGAATGCGAAATATATAAATTCAAATTGAAATCGTTCAAACAACCAAAATGGAAATATGTTTTTCAGTATATGACAAAAAGGACTATTTCAGGTTTCAAACTCAATTTTACACAAATATATTGTAGTAGGTCAGTCTTGTAACATTTTAGATTTGTCGCATTAAATTTTGTGGAAAAGTCGAATAGCCTGAAATATAACGATAAATATCGTTTATAAAGGATATTGCATAAGTTCAAAGTATGCATGCGAAGTATATACATTCAAAATAAATCGTTCAAGGAACCAAAATAGAAACATGTTTTTCAGTTTATGACAAAAAGGACTATTTCAGGTTCCAATCTCAATTTTACACAAACATTTTGGAGTATGTAAATCTTTTTTCATTTTAGATTTGCCGAATTATATTTTGTCGAAAAGTCGAATAGCGTGAAATATAACGATAAATAAAGTTTATAAAAGATATTGAATAAGTTTAAAGTATGACTGCGAAGTATATAAATTCAAATTTAAATCGTTCAAAGAACCAAAATGGAAATATGTATTTCAGTTTATGACAAAAAGGACTATTTCAGGTTCGAAACTCAATTTTACACAAACATATTGTAGTATGTGTGTCTTTTTTCATTTTAGATTTGCCGAATTAAATTTTGTCGAATAGTCGAATAGCGTGAAATATAACGATAACTAACGTTCATAACAGATATTGAATAAGTTTAAAGTATGAATGCGAAGTATATAAATTCAAATTGAAATCGTTCAAACAACCAAAATGGAAATATGTTTTTCAGTTTATGACAAAAAGGACTATTTCAGGTTTTAAACTCAATTTTACACAAACATATTGTAGTAGGTCAGTCTTTTAACATTTTAGATTTGTCGCATTAAATTTTGTGGAAAAGTCGAATAACCTGAAATATAACGATTAATATCGTTTATAAAAGGATATTGAATAAGTTCAAAGTATGAATGCGAATTATATAAATACAAATTTACATCGCTCAAAGAACCAAAATAGAAATATTTATTTCAGTTTATGACAAAAAGGTCTATTTCAGGTTCGAAACTGAATATTACACAAACATTTTGGAGTATGTGAGTCTTTTTTCATTTTAGATTTGCCGAATTAAATTTTGTCGAAAAGTCGAATAGCGTGAAATATAACGATAAATAAAGTTTATAAAAGATATTGAATAAGTTCAAAGTATGAATGCGAAGTAAATAAATACAAATTTAAATCGCTCAAAGAACCAAAATAGAAATATGTATTTCAATTTATGACAAAAAGGACTATTTCAGGTTCGAAACTCAATTTTACACAAACATTTTGGAGTATGTGAGTCTTTTAACATTTTAGATTTGTCGATTTAAATTTTGAGGAAAAGTCGAATAGCCTGAAATATAACGATAAATATCGTTTATAAAGGATATTGAATAAGTTCAAAGTATGAAAGCGAAGTATATACATTCAAAATAAATCGTTCAAGGAACCAAAATAGAAATATGTTTTTGAGTTTATGACAAAAAGGACTGTTTCAGGTTCGAATCTCACTTTTACACAAACATTTTGGAGTATATAAATCTTTTTTCATTTTAGATTTGAGGAATTTAATTTTGTCGAAAAGATGAATAGCGTGAAATATAATGATAAATAACACTTATGAAAGATATTGAATAAGTTGTAAGTATGAATGCGAAATATATACATTCAAAATAAATCGTTCAAGGAACCAAAATAGAAATATGTTTTTCAGTTTATGACAAAAAGGACTATTTCAGGTTCGAATCTCAATTTTACACAAACATTTTGGAGTATGTAAATCTGTTTTCATTTTATATTTGCCGAATTAAAGTTTGTCGAAAAGTCGAATAGCGTGAAATATAACGATAAATAAAGTTTATAAAAGATATTGAATAAGTTTAAAGTATGAATGCGAAGTATATAAATTCAAATTGAAATCGTTCAAACAACCAAAATGGAAATATGTTTATCAGTTTATGACAAAAAGGACTATTTCAGGTTTTAAACTCAATTTTACATAAACATATTGTAGTAGGTGAATCTTTTAACATTTTAGATTTGTCGCATTAAATTTTGTGGAAAAGTCGAATAGCCTGAAATATAACGATAAATATCGTTTATAAAGGATATTGAATAAGTTCAAAGTATGAATGCGAAGTATATACATTCAAAATAAATCGTTCAAGGAACCAAAATCGAAATATGTTTTTCAGTTTATGACAAAAAGGACTATTTCAGGTTCGAAACTGAATATTACACAAACATTTTGGAGTATGTGAGTCTTTTTTCATTTTAGATTTGCCGAATTAAATTTTGTCGAAAAGTCGAATAGCGTGAAATATAACGATAAATAACGTTAATAAAAATATATTGAATAAGTTCAAAGTATGAATGCGAAGTAAATAAATACAAATTTAAATCGCTCAAAGAACCATAATAGAAATATGTATTTCAGTTTATGACAAAAAGGACTATTTCAGGTTCGAAACTGAATATTACACAAACATTTTGAAATATGTAAATCTTTTTTCATTTTAGATTTGCCGAATTAAATTTTGTCGAAAAGTCGAATAGCGTGAAATATAACGATAAATAAAGTTTATAAAAGATATTGAATAAGTTCAAAGTATGAATGCGAAGTAAATAAATACAAATTTAAATCGCTCAAAGAACGAAAATAGAAATATGTATTTCAATTTATGACAAAAAGGACTATTTCAGGTTCGAAACTCAATTTTACACAAACATTTTGGAGTATGTGAGTCTTTTAACATTTTAGATTTGTTCGATTTAAATTTTGAGGAAAAGTCGAATAGCCTGAAATATAACGATAAATATCGTTTATAAAGGATATTGAATAAGTTCAAAGTATGAAAGCGAAGTATATACATTCAAAATAAATCGTTCAAGGAACCAAAATAGAAATATGTTTTTCAGTTTATGACAAAAAGGACTATTTCAGGTTCGAATCTCAATTTTACACAAACATTTTGGAGTATATAAATCTTTTTTCATTTTAGATTTGAGGAATTTAATTTTGTCGAAAAGATGAATAGCGTGAAATATAATGATAAATAACACTTATGAAAGATATTGAATAAGTTGTAAGTATGAATGCGAAATATATACATTCAAAATAAATCGTTCAAACAACCAAAATGGAAATATGTTTTCAGTTTATGACAAAAAGGACTATTTCAGGTTTTAAACTCAATTTTACACAAACATTTTGGAGTATGTAAATCTGTTTTCATTTTATATTTGCCGAATTAAAGTTTGTCGAAAAGTCGAATAGCGTGAAATATAACGATAAATAAAGTTTATAAAAGATATTGAATAAGTTTAAAGTATGAATGCGAAGTATATAAATTCAAATTGAAATCGTTCAAACAACCAAAATGGAAATATGTTTATCAGTTTATGACAAAAAGGACTATTTCAGGTTTTAAACTCAATTTTACATAAACATATTGTAGTAGGTGAATCTTTTAACATTTTAGATTTGTCGCATTAAATTTTGTGGAAAAGTCGAATAGCCTGAAATATAACGATAAATATCGTTTATAAAGGATATTGAATAAGTTCAAAGTATGAATGCGAAGTATATACATTCAAAATAAATCGTTCAAGGAACCAAAATCGAAATATGTTTTTCAGTTTATGACAAAAAGGACTATTTCAGGTTCGAATCTCAATTTTACACAAACATTTTGGAGTATATAAATCTTTTTTCATTTTAGATTTGAGGAATTTAATTTTGTCGAAAAGTTGAATAGCGTGAAATATAATGATAAATATCACTTATGAAAGATATTGAATAAGTTGTAAGTATGAATGCGAAATATATACATTCAAAATAAATCGTTCAAACAACCAAAATGGAAATATGTTTTTGAGTTTATGACAAAAAGGACTATTTCAGGTTCGAATCTCAATTTTACACAAACATTTTGGAGTATATAAATCTTTTTTCATTTTAGATTTGCCGAATTAAATTTTGTCGAAAAGTCGAATAGCGTGAAATATAACGATAAATAAAGTTTATAAAAGATATTGAATAAGTTCAAAGTATGAATGCGAAGTATATACATTCAAAATAAATCGTTCAAGGAACCAAAATAGAAATATGTTTTTCAGTTTATGACAAAAAGGACTATTTCAGGTTCGAATCTCAATTTTACACAAACATTTTGGAGTATGTAAATCTTTTTTCATTTTAGATTTGCCGAATTTAATTTTGTCGAAAAGTCGAATATCGTGAAATATAACGATTAATAACGATTATAAAGGATATTGAATAAGTTCAAAGTATGAATGCGAAGTTTATACATTCAAAATAAATCGTTCAAAGAACCAAAATGGAAATATGTTTTTGAGTTTATGACAAAAAGGACTATTTCAGGTTCGAATCTCAATTTTACACAAACATTTTGGAGTATATAAATCTTTTTTCATTTTAGATTTGAGGAATTTAATTTTGTCGAAAAGTTGAATAGCGTGAAATATAATGATAAATATCACTTATGAAAGATATTGAATAAGTTGTAAGTATGAATGCGAAATATATACATTCAAAATAAATCGTTCAAACAACCAAAATGGAAATATGTTTTTGAGTTTATGACAAAAAGGACTATTTCAGGTTCGAATCTCAATTTTACACAAACATTTTGGAGTATATAAATCTTTTTTCATTTTAGATTTGCCGAATTAAATTTTGTCGAAAAGTCGAATAGCGTGAAATATAACGATAAATAAAGTTTATAAAAGATATTGAATAAGTTCAAAGTATGAATGCGAAGTATATACATTCAAAATAAATCGTTCAAGGAACCAAAATAGAAATATGTTTTTCAGTTTATGACAAAAAGGACTATTTCAGGTTCGAATCTCAATTTTACACAAACATTTTGGAGTATGTAAATCTGTTTTCATTTTATATTTGCCGAATTAAAGTTTGTCGAAAAGTCGAATAGCGTGAAATATAACGATAAATAAAGTTTATAAAAGATATTGAATAAGTTCAAAGTATGAATGCGAAGTACATAAATACAAATTTAAATCGATCGAAGAACCAAAATAGAAATATGTATTTCAGTTTATGACAAAAAGGACTATTTCAGGTTCGAAACTCAATATTACACAAACATTTTGGAGTATGTGAGTCTTTTAAAATTTTAGATTTGTGGAATTTAATTTTGTCGAAAAGTTGAATAGCGTGAAATATAATGATAAATAACACTTATGAAAGATATTGAATAAGTTGTAAGTATGAATGCGAAATATATAAATTCAAATTTAAATCGTTCAAAGAACCAAAATAGAAATATGTTTTTCAGTTTATGACAAAAAGGACTATTTCAGGTTCGAAACTCAATTTTACACAAACATATTGTAGTATGTGTGTCTTTTTTCATTTTAGATTTGCCGAATTAAATTTGTCGAATAGTCGAAAAGCGTGAAATATAACGATAACTAACGTTCATAACAGATATTGAATATGTTTAAAGTATGAATGCGAAGTATATAAATTCAAATTGAAATCGTTCAAACAACCAAAATGGAAATATGTTTTCAGTTTATGACAAAAAGGACTATTTCAGGTTTTAAACTCAATTTTACACAAACATATTGTAGTAGGCGAATCTTTTAAAATTTTAGATTTGTGGAATTTAATTTTGTGGAAAAGTCGAATAGCCTGAAATATAACGATAAATATCGTTTATAAAAAAGATATTGAATAAGTTCAAAGTATGAAAGCGAAGTATATACATTCAAAATAAATCGTTCAAGGAACCAAAATAGAAATATGTTTTTCAGTTTATGACAAAAAGGACTATTTCAGGTTCGAATCTCACTTTTACACAAACATTTTGGAGTATATAAATCTTTTTTCATTTTAGATTTGAGGAATTTAATTTTGTCGAAAAGATGAATAGCGTGAAATATAATGATAAATAACACTTATGAAAGATATTGAATAAGTTGTAAGTATGAATGCGAAATATATACATTCAAAATAAATCGTTCAAGGAACCAAAATAGAAATATGTTTTTCAGTTTATGACAAAAAGGACTATTTCAGGTTCGAATCTCAATTTTACACAAACATTTTGGAGTATGTAAATCTGTTTTCATTTTATATTTGCCGAATTAAAGTTTGTCGAAAAGTCGAATAGCGTGAAATATAACGATAAATAAAGTTTATAAAAGATATTGAATAAGTTTAAAGTATGAATGCGAAGTATATAAATTCAAATTGAAATCGTTCAAATAACCAAAATGGAAATATGTTTATCAGTTTATGACAAAAAGGACTATTTCAGGTTTTAAACTCAATTTTACATAAACATATTGTAGTAGGTGAATCTTTTAACATTTTAGATTTGTCGCATTAAATTTTGTGGAAAAGTCGAATAGCCTGAAATATAACGATAAATATCGTTTATAAAGGATATTGAATAAGTTCAAAGTATGAATGCGAAGTATATACATTCAAAATAAATCGTTCAAGGAACCAAAATCGAAATATGTTTTTCAGTTTATGACAAAAAGGACTATTTCAGGTTCGAATCTCAATTTTACACAAACATTTTGGAGTATATAAATCTTTTTTCATTTTAGATTTGAGGAATTTAATTTTGTCGAAAAGTTGAATAGCGTGAAATATAATGATAAATATCACTTATGAAAGATATTGAATAAGTTGTAAGTATGAATGCGAAATATATACATTCAAAATAAATCGTTCAAACAACCAAAATGGAAATATGTTTTTGAGTTTATGACAAAAAGGACTATTTCAGGTTCGAATCTCAATTTTACACAAACATTTTGGAGTATATAAATCTTTTTTCATTTTAGATTTGCCGAATTAAATTTTGTCGAAAAGTCGAATAGCGTGAAATATAACGATAAATAAAGTTTATAAAAGATATTGAATAAGTTCAAAGTATGAATGCGAAGTATATACATTCAAAATAAATCGTTCAAGGAACCAAAATAGAAATATGTTTTTCAGTTTATGACAAAAAGGACTATTTCAGGTTCGAATCTCAATTTTACACAAACATTTTTGGAGTATGTAAATCTGTTTTCATTTTATATTTGCCGAATTAAAGTTTGTCGAAAAGTCGAATAGCGTGAAATATAACGATAAATAAAGTTTATAAAAGATATTGAATAAGTTCAAAGTATGAATGCGAAGTACATAAATACAAATTTAAATCGCTCAAAGAACCAAAATAGAAATATGTATTTCAGTTTATGACAAAAAGGACTATTTCAGGTTCGAAACTCAATATTACACAAACATTTTGGAGTATGTGAGTCTTTTAAAATTTTAGATTTGTGGAATTTAATTTTGTCGAAAAGTTGAATAGCGTGAAATATAATGATAAATAACACTTATGAAAGATATTGAATAAGTTGTAAGTATGAATGCGAAATATATAAATTCAAATTTAAATCGTTCAAAGAACCAAAATAGAAATATGTTTTTCAGTTTATGACAAAAAGGACTATTTCAGGTTCGAAACTCAATTTTACACAAACATATTGTAGTATGTGTGTCTTTTTTCATTTTAGATTTGCCGAATTAAATTTTGTCGAATAGTCGAATAGCGTGAAATATAACGATAACTAACGTTCATAACAGATATTGAATAAGTTTAAAGTATGAATGCGAAGTATATAAATTCAAATTGAAATCGTTAAAACAACCAAAATGGAAATATGTTTATCAGTTTATGACAAAAAGGACTATTTCAGGTTTTAAACTCAATTTTACACAAACATATTGTAGTAGGTGAATCTTTTAACATTTTAGATTTGTCGCATTAAATTTTGTGGAAAAGTCGAATAGCCTGAAATATAACGATAAATATCGTTTATAAAAGATATTGAATAAGTTCAAAGTATGAATGCGAAGTATATACATTCAAAATAAATCGTTCAAGGAACCAAAATAGAAATATGTTTTTCAGTTTATGACAAAAAGGACTATTTCAGGTTCGAATCTCAATTTTACACAAACATTTTGGAGTATGTAAATCTTTTTTCATTTTATATTTGCCGAATTAAAGTTTGTCGAAAAGTCGAATAGCGTGAAATATAACGATAAATAAAGTTTATAAAAGATATTGAATAAGTTTAAAGTATGAATGCGAAGTATATAAATTCAAATTGAAATCGTTCAAACAACCAAAATGGAAATATGTTTATCAGTTTATGACAAAAAGGACTATTTCAGGTTTTAAACTCAATTTTACACAAACATATTGTAGTAGGTGAATCTTTTAACATTTTAGATTTGTCGCATTAAATTTTGTGGAAAAGTCGAATAGCCTGAAATATAACGATAAATATCGTTTATAAAGGATATTGAATAAGTTCAAAGTATGAATGCGAAGTATATACATTCAAAATAAATCGTTCAAGGAACCAAAATCGAAATATGTTTTTCAGTTTATGACAAAAAGGACTATTTCAGGTTCGAATCTCAATTTTACACAAACATTTTGGAGTATATAAATCTTTTTTCATTTTAGATTTGAGGAATTTAATTTTGTCGAAAAGTTGAATAGCGTGAAATATAATGATAAATATCACTTATGAAAGATATTGAATAAGTTGTAAGTATGAATGCGAAATATATACATTCAAAATAAATCGTTCAAACAACCAAAATGGAAATATGTTTTTGAGTTTATGACAAAAAGGACTATTTCAGGTTCGAATCTCAATTTTACACAAACATTTTGGAGTATATAAATCTTTTTTCATTTTAGATTTGCCGAATTAAATTTTGTCGAAAAGTCGAATAGCGTGAAATATAACGATAAATAAAGTTTATAAAAGATATTGAATAAGTTCAAAGTATGAATGCGAAGTATATACATTCAAAATAAATCGTTCAAGGAACCAAAATAGAAATATGTTTTTCAGTTTATGACAAAAAGGACTATTTCAGGTTCGAATCTCAATTTTACACAAACATTTTGGAGTATGTAAATCTGTTTTCATTTTATATTTGCCGAATTAAAGTTTGTCGAAAAGTCGAATAGCGTGAAATATAACGATAAATAAAGTTTATAAAAGATATTGAATAAGTTCAAAGTATGAATGCGAAGTACATAAATACAAATTTAAATCGCTCAAAGAACCAAAATAGAAATATGTATTTCAGTTTATGACAAAAAGGACTATTTCAGGTTCGAAACTCAATATTACACAAACATTTTGGAGTATGTGAGTCTTTTAAAATTTTAGATTTGTGGAATTTAATTTTGTCGAAAAGTTGAATAGCGTGAAATATAATGATAAATAACACTTATGAAAGATATTGAATAAGTTGTAAGTATGAATGCGAAATATATAAATTCAAATTTAAATCGTTCAAAGAACCAAAATAGAAATATGTTTTTCAGTTTATGACAAAAAGGACTATTTAAGGTTCGAAACTCAATTTTACACAAACATATTGTAGTATGTGTGTCTTTTTTCATTTTAGATTTTCAGAATTAAATTTTGTCGAATAGTCGAGTAGCGTGAAATATAACGATAACTAACGTTCATAACAGATATTGAATAAGTTTAAAGTATGAATGCGAAGTATATAAATTCAAATTGAAATCGTTAAAACAACAAAATGGAAATATGTTTATCAGTTTATGACAAAAAGGACTATTTCAGGTTTTAAACTCAATTTTACACAAACATATTGTAGAAGGTGAATCTTTTAACATTTTAGATTTGTCGATTTAAATTTTGAGGAAAAGTCGAATAGCGTGAAATATAACGATAAATAAAGTTTATAAAAGATATTGAATAAGTTCAATGTATGAATGCGAAGTATATACATTCAAAATAAATCGTTCAAGGAGCCAAAATAGAAATATGTTTTTCAGTTTATGACAAAAAGGGCTATTTCAGGTTCGAATCTCAATTTTACACAAACATTTTGGAGTATGTAAATCTTTTTACATTTTAGATTTACCGAATTAAATTTTGTCGAAAAGTCGAATAGCGTGAAATATAACGATAAATAAAGTTTATAAAAGATATTGAATAAGTTCAAAGTATGAATGCGAAGTACATAAATACAAATTTAAATCGCTCAAAGAACCAAAATAGAAATATGTATTTCAGTTTATGACAAAAAGGACTATTTCAGGTTCGAAACTCAATATTACACAAACATTTTGGAGTATGTGAGTCTTTTAAAATTTTTTGATTTGTGGCATTTTATTTTGTCGATAAGTTGAATAGCGTGAAATATAATGATAAATAACACTTATGAAAGATATTGAATAAGTTGTAAGTATGAATGCGAAGTATATAAATTCAAATTGAAATCGTTCAAACAACCAAAATGGAAATATGTTTTTCAGTTTATGACAAAAAGGACTATTTTAGGTTCGAAACTCATTATTTCACAAACATATTGTAGTATGTGTTTCTATTAACGTTTATAGAATGCGAAGTATATACATTCAAAATAAATCGTTCAAGGAACCAAAATAGAAATATGTTTTTCAGTTTATGACAAAAAGGACTATTTCAGGTTCGAATCTCAATTTTACACAAACATTTTGGAGTATGTAAATCTTTTTTCATTTTAGATTTGCCGAATTAAATTTTGTCGAATAGTCGAATAGCGTGAAATATAACGATAACTAACGTTCATAACAGATATTGAATAAGTTTAAAGTATGAATGCGAAGTATATAAATTCAAATTGAAATCGTTCAAACAACCAAAATGGAAATATGTTTTTCAGTTTATGACAAAAAGGACTATTTCAGGTTTTAAACTCAATTTTACACAAACATATTGTAGTAGGTCAGTCTTGTAACATTTTAGATTTGTCGCATTAAATTTTGTGGAAAAGTCGAATAGCCTGAAATATAACGATAAATATCGTTTATAAAGGATATTGAATAAGTTCAAAGTATGAATGCGAAGTTTATACATTCAAAATAAATCGTTCAAGGAACCAAAATAGAAATATGTTTTTCAGTTTATGACAAAAAGGACTATTTCAGGTTCGAATCTCAATTTTACACAAACATTTTGGAGTATGTAAATCTTTTTTCATTTTAGATTTGCCGAATTAAATTTTGTCGAAAAGTCGAATAGCGTGAAATATAACGATAAATAAAGTTTATAAAAGATATTGAATAAGTTTAAAGTATGACTGCGAAGTATATAAATTCAAATTTAAATCGTTCAATGAACCAAAATAGAAATATTTTTTCCCGTTTATGACAAAAAGGACTATTTCAGGTTCGAAACTCAATTTTACACAAACATATTGTAGTATGTGTGTCTTTTTTCATTTTAGATTTGCCGAATTAAATTTTGTCGAATAGTCGAATAGCGTGAAATATAACGATAACTAACGTTCATAACAGATATTGAATAAGTTTAAAGTATGAATGCGAAGTATATAAATTCAAATTGAAATCGTTCAAACAACCAAAATGGAAATATGTTTTTCAGTTTATGACAAAAAGGACTATTTCAGGTTTTAAACTCAATTTTACACAAACATATTGTAGTAGGTCAGTCTTTTAACATTTTAGATTTGTCGCATTAAATATTGTGGAAAAGTCGAATAACCTGAAATATAACGATTAATATCGTTTATAAAGGATATTGAATAAGTTTAAAGTATGAATGCGAAGTACATAAATACAAATTTAAATCGCTCAAAGAACCAAAATAGAAATATGTATTTCAGTTTATGACAAAAAGGACTATTTCAGGTTCGAAACTGAATATTACACAAACATTTTGGAGTATGTGAGTCTTTTTTCATTTTAGATTTGCCGAATTAAATTTTGTCGAAAAGTCGAATAGCGTGAAATATAACGATAAATAAAGTTTATAAAAGATATTGAATAAGTTCAAAGTATGAATGCGAAGTAAATAAATACAAATTTAAATCGCTCAAAGAACCATAATAGAAATATGTATTTCAGTTTATGACAAAAAGGACTATTTCAGGTTCGAAACTGAATATTACACAAACATTTTGGAGTATGTGAGTCTTTTAAAATTTTAGATTTGTGGAATTTAATTTTGTCGAAAAGTTGAATAGCGTGAAATATAATGATAAATAACACTTATGGAAGATATTGAATAAGTTGTAAGTATGAATGCGAAGTATATAAATTCAAATTGAAATCGTTCAAACAACCAAAATAGAAATATGTTTTTCAGTTTATGACAAAAAGGACTATTTCAGGTTCGAAACTCAATTTTACACAAACATTTTGGAGTATGTGAGTCTTTTAACATTTTAGATTTGCCGAATTAAATTTTGTCGAAAAGTCGAATAGCGTGAAATATAACGATAAATAAAGTTTATTAAAGATATTGAATAAGTTCAAAGTATGAAAGCGAAGTATATACATTCAAAATAAATCGTTCAAGGAACCAAAATAGAAATATGTTTTTCAGTTTATGACAAAAAGGACTATTTCAGGTTCGAATCTCAATTTTACACAAACATTTTGGAGTATATAAATCTTTTTTCATTTTAGATTTGAGGAATTTAATTTTGTCGAAAAGATGAATAGCGTGAAATATAATGATAAATAACACTTATGAAAGATATTGAATAAGTTGTAAGTATGAATGCGAAATATATACATTCAAAATAAATCGTTCAAGGAACCAAAATAGAAATATGTTTTTCAGTTTATGACAAAAAGGACTATTTCAGGTTCGAATCTCAATTTTACACAAACATTTTGGAGTATGTAAATCTGTTTTCATTTTATATTTGCCGAATTAAAGTTTGTCGAAAAGTCGAATAGCGTGAAATATAACGATAAATAAAGTTTATAAAAGATATTGAATAAGTTTAAAGTATGAATGCGAAGTATATAAATTCAAATTGAAATCGTTCAAACTACCAAAATGGAAATATGTTTATCAGTTTCTGACAAAAAGGACTATTTCAGGTTTTAAACTCAATTTTACACAAACATATTGTAGTAGGTGAATCTTTTTAACATTTTAGATTTGTCGCATTAAATTTTGTGGAAAAGTCGAATAGCCTGAAATATAACGATAAATATCGTTTATAAAGGATATTGAATAAGTTCAAAGTATGAATGCGAAGTATATACATTCAAAATAAATCGTTCAAGGAACCAAAATCGAAATATGTTTTTCAGTTTATGACAAAAAGGACTATTTCAGGTTCGAATCTCAATTTTACACAAACATTTTGGAGTATATAAATCTTTTTTCATTTTAGATTTGAGGAATTTAATTTTGTCGAAAAGTTGAATAGCGTGAAATATAAATGATAAATATCACTTATGAAAGATATTGAATAAGTTGTAAGTATGAATGCGAAATATATACATTCAAAATAAATCGTTCAAACAACCAAAATGGAAATATGTTTTTGAGTTTATGACAAAAAGGACTATTTCAGGTTCGAATCTCAATTTTACACAAACATTTTGGAGTATATAAATCTTTTTTCATTTTAGATTTGCCGAATTAAATTTTGTCGAAAAGTCGAATAGCGTGAAATATAACGATAAATAAAGTTTATAAAAGATATTGAATAAGTTCAAAGTATGAATGCGAAGTATATACATTCAAAATAAATCGTTCAAGGAACCAAAATAGAAATATGTTTTTCAGTTTATGACAAAAAGGACTATTTCAGGTTCGAATCTCAATTTTACACAAACATTTTGGAGTATGTAAATCGTTTTTCATTTTATATTTGCCGAATTAAAGTTTGTCGAAAAGTCGAATAGCGTGAAATATAACGATAAATAAAGTTTATAAAAGATATTGAATAAGTTCAAAGTATGAATGCGAAGTACATAAATACAAATTTAAATCGCTCAAAGAACCAAAATAGAAATATGTATTTCAGTTTATGACAAAAAGGACTATTTCAGGTTCGAAACTCAATATTACACAAACATTTTGGAGTATGTGAGTCTTTTAAAATTTTAGATTTGTGGAATTTAATTTTGTCGAAAAGTTGAATAGCGTGAAATATAATGATAAATAACACTTATGAAAGATATTGAATAAGTTGTAAGTATGAATGCGAAATATATAAATTCAAATTTAAATCGTTCAAAGAACCAAAATAGAAATATGTTTTTCAGTTTATGACAAAAAGGACTATTTTAGGTTCGAAACTCAATTTTACACAAACATATTGTAGTATGTGTGTCTTTTTTCATTTTAGATTTGCCGAATTAAATTTTGTCGAATAGTCGAATAGCGTGAAATATAACGATAACTAACGTTCATAACAGATATTGAATAAGTTTAAAGTATGAATGCGAAGTATATAAATTCAAATTGAAATCGTTAAAACAACAAAATGGAAATATGTTTATCAGTTTATGACAAAAAGGACTATTTCAGGTTTTAAACTCAATTTTACACAAACATATTGTAGTAGGTGAATCTTTTAACATTTTAGATTTGTCGCATTAAATTTTGTGGAAAAGTCGAATAGGCTGAGAAATATAACGATAAATAAAGTTTATAAAAGATATTGAATAAGTTCAAAGTATGAATGCGAAGTATATACATTCAAAATAAATCGTTCAAGGAACCAAAATAGAAATATGTTTTTCAGTTTATGACAAAAAGGACTATTTCAGGTTCGAATCTCAATTTTACACAAACATTTTGGAGTATGTAAATCTTTTTACATTTTAGATTTACCGAATTAAATTTTGTCGAAAAGTCGAATAGCGTGAAATATAACGTTAAATAAAGTTTTATAAAAGATATGGTATAAGTTCAAAGTATGAATGCGAAGTACATAAATACAAATTTAAATCGATCAAAGAACCAAAATAGAAATATGTATTTCAGTTTATGACAAAAAGTACTATTTCAGGTTCGAAACTCAATATTACACAAACATTTTGGAGTATGTGAGTCTTTTAAAATTTTTTGATTTGTGTGATTTTATTTTGTCGATTAGTTGAATAGCGTGAAATATAATGATAAATAACACTTATGAAAGATATTGAATAAGTTGTAAGTATGAATGCGAAGTATATAAATTCAAATTGAAATCGTTCAAACAACCAAAATGGAAATATGTTTTTCAGTTTATGACAAAAAGGACTATTTTAGGTTCGAAACTCATTATTTCACAAACATATTGTAGTATGTGTTTCTATTAACGTTTATAGAATGCGAAGTATATACATTCAAAATAAATCGTTCAAGGAACCAAAATAGAAATATGTTTTTCAGTTTATGACAAAAAGGACTATTTCAGGTTCGAATCTCAATTTTACACAAACATTTTGGAGTATGTAAATCTTTTTTCATTTTAGATTTGCCGAATTAAATTTTGTCGAATAGTCGAATAGCGTGAAATATAACGATAACTAACGTTCATAACAGATATTGAATAAGTTTAAAGTATGAATGCGAAGTATATAAATTCAAATTGAAATCGTTCAAACAACCAAAATGGAAATATGTTTTTCAGTTTATGACAAAAAGGACTATTTCAGGTTTTAAACTCAATTTTACACAAACATATTGTAGTAGGTCAGTCTTGTAACATTTTAGATTTGTCGCATTAAATTTTGTGGAAAAGTCGAATAGCCTGAAATATAACGATAAATATCGTTTATAAAGGATATTGAATAAGTTCAAAGTATGAATGCGAAGTATATACATTCAAAATAAATCGTTCAAGGAACCAAAATAGAAATATGTTTTTCAGTTTATGACAAAAAGGACTATTTCAGGTTCGAATCTCAATTTTACACAAACATTTTGGAGTATGTAAATCTTTTTTCATTTTAGATTTGCCGAATTAAATTTTGTCGAAAAGTCGAATAGCGTGAAATATAACGATAAATAAAGTTTATAAAAGATATTGAATAAGTTTAAAGTATGACTGCGAAGTATATAAATTCAAATTTAAATCGTTCAATGAACCAAAATAGAAATATGTATTTCAGTTTATGACAAAAAGGACTATTTCAGGTTCGAAACTCAATTTTACACAAACATATTGTAGTATGTGTGTCTTTTTTCATTTTAGATTTGCCGAATTAAATTTTGTCGAATAGTCGAATAGCGTGAAATATAACGATAACTAACGTTCATAACAGATATTGAATAAGTTTAAAGTATGAATGCGAAGTATATAAATTCAAATTGAAATCGTTCAAACAACCAAAATGGAAATATGTTTTTCAGTTTATGACAAAAAGGACTATTTCAGGTTTTAAACTCAATTTTACACAAACATATTGTAGTAGGTCAGTCTTTTAACATTTTAGATTTGTCGCATTAAATATTGTGGAAAAGTCGAATAACCTGAAATATAACGATTAATATCGTTTATAAAGGATATTGAATAAGTTCAAAGTATGAATGCGAAGTACATAAATACAAATTTAAATCGCTCAAAGAACCAAAATAGAAATATGTATTTCAGTTTATGACAAAAAGGACTATTTCAGGTTCGAAACTGAATATTACACAAACATTTTGGAGTATGTGAGTCTTTTTTCATTTTAGATTTGCCGAATTAAATTTTGTCGAAAAGTCGAATAGCGTGAAATATAACGATAAATAAAGTTTATAAAAGATATTGAATAAGTTCAAAGTATGAATGCGAAGTAAATAAATACAAATTTAAATCGTTCAAGGAACCATAATAGAAATATGTATTTCAGTTTATGACAAAAAGGACTATTTCAGGTTCGAAACTGAATATTACACAAACATTTTGGAGTATGTGAGTCTTTTAAAATTTTAGATTTGTGGAATTTAATTTTGTCGAAAAGTTGAATAGCGTGAAATATAATGATAAATAACACTTATGAAAGATATTGAATAAGTTGTAAGTATGAATGCGAAGTATATAAATTCAAATTGAAATCGTTCAAACAACCAAAATGGAAATATGTTTTTCAGTTTATGACAAAAAGGACTATTTCAGGTTCGAAACTCAATTTTACACAAACATTTTGGAGTATGTGAGTCTTTTAACATTTTAGATTTGTCGATTTAAATTTTGTGGAAAAGTCGAATAGCGTGAAATATAACGATAAATAACGTTTATAAAAGATATTGAATAAGTATGAAGTATGAATGCGAAGTATGTAAATTCAAATTTAAATCGTTCAAAGAACCAAAATAGAAATATTTTTTCCCGTTTATGACAAAAAGGACTATTTCAGGTTCGAAACTCAATTATACATAAACATTTAGGAGTATGTAAAGTTTTTTCCATTTGAGATTTGCCGAAATAAATTTTTTTGAAAAGTCGAATAGCGTGAAATATAAAAGTTTATAAAATATATTGAATAAGTTCAAAGTATGAATGCGAAGTATATACATTCAAAATAAATCGTTCAAGGAACCAAAATAGAAATATGTTTTTCAGTTTATGACAAAAAGGACTATTTCAGGTTCGAATCTCAATTTTACACAAACATTTTGGAGTATGTAAATCTTTTTTCATTTTATATTTGCCGAATTAAAGTTTGTCGAAAAGTCGAATAACGTGAAATATAACGATAAATAAAGTTTATAAAAGATATTGAATAAGTTCAAAGTATGAATGCGAAGTACATAAATACAAATTTAAATCGCTCAAAGAACCAAAATAGAAATATGTATTTCAGTTTATGACAAAAAGGACTATTTCAGGTTCGAAACTCAATATTACACAAACATTTTGGAGTATGTGAGTCTTTTAAAATTTTAGATTTGAGGAATTTAATTTTGTCGAAAAGTTGAATAGCGTGAAATATAATGATAAATAACACTTATGAAAGATATTGAATAAGTTGTAAGTATGAATGCGAAATATATAAATTCAAATTTAAATCGTTCAAAGAACCAAAATAGAAATATGTTTTTCAGTTTATGACAAAAAGGACTATTTCAGGTTCGAAACTCAATTTTACACAAACATATTGTAGTATGTGTGTCTTTTTCATTTTAGATTTGCCGAATTAAATTTTGTCGAATAGTCGAATAGCGTGAAATATAACGATCAATAACGTTTATAAAAGATATTGAATAAGTATAAAGTATGAATGCGAAGTATATAAATTCAAATTGAAATCGTTCAAACAACCAAAATGGAAATATGTTTTTCAGTTTATGACAAAAAGGACTATTTCAGGTTCGAATCTCAATTTTACACAAACATTTTGGAGTATGTAAATCTTTTTTCATTTTAGATTTGCCGAATTAAATTTTGTCGAAAAGTCGAATAGCGTGAAATATAACGATAAATAAAGTTTATTAAAGATATTGAATAAGTTCAAAGTATGAATGCGAAGTACATAAATACAAATTTAAATCTCTCAAAGAACCAAAATAGAAATATGTATTTCAGTTTATGACAAAAAGGACTATTTCAGGTTCGAAACTCAATATTACACAAACATTTTGGAGTATGTGAGTCTTTTAAAATTTTAGATTTGAGGAATTTAATTTTGTCGAAAAGTTGAATAGCGTGAAATATAATGATAAATAACACTTATGAAAGATATTGAATAAGTTGTAAGTATGAATGCGAAATATATAAATTCAAATTTAAATCGTTCAAAGAACCAAAATAGAAATATGTTTTTCAGTTTATGACAAAAAGGACTATTTCAGGTTTTAAACTCAATTTTACACAAACATATTGTAGTAGGTGAATCTTTTAACATTTTAGATTTGTCGCATTAAATTTTGTGGAAAAGTCGAATAGCCTGAAATATAACGATAAATATCGTTTATAAAGGATATTGAATAAGTTCAAAGTATGAATGCGAAGTATATACATTCAAAATAAATCGTTCAAGGAACCAAAATCGAAATATGTTTTTCAGTTTATGACAAAAAGGACTATTTCAGGTTCGAATCTCAATTTTACACAAACATTTTGGAGTATGTAAATCTTTTTTCATTTTAGATTTGCCGAATTAAATTTTGTCGAAAAGTCGAATAGCGTGAAATATAACGATAAATAAAGTTTATTAAAGATATTGAATAAGTTCAAAGTATGAATGCGAAGTATATAAATTCAAATTTAAATCCTGCAAAGAACCAAAATGGAAATATGTATTTCAGTTTATGACAAAAAGGACAATTTCAGTTTCGAAACTCAATATTACACAAACATTTTGGAGTATGTGAGTCTTTTAAAATTTTAGATTTGTGGAATTTAATTTTGTCGAAAAGTTGAATAGCGTGAAATATAATGATAAATAACACTTATGAAAGATATTGAATAAGTTGTAAGTATGAATGCGAAGTATATAAATTCAAATTGAAATCGTTCAAACAACCAAAATGGAAATATGTTTTTCAGTTTATGACAAAAAGGAATATTTTAGGTTCGAAACTCATTATTTCACAAACATATTGTAGTATGTGTTTCTATTAACGTTTATAGAATGCGAAGTATATACATTCAAAATAAATCGTTCAAGGAACCAAAATAGAAATATGTTTTTCAGTTTATGACAAAAAGGACTATTTCAGGTTCGAATCTCAATTTTACACAAACATTTTGGAGTATGTAAATCTTTTTTCATTTTAGATTTGCCGAATTAAATTTTGTCGAAAAGTCGAATAGCGTGAAATATAACGATAAATAAAGTTTATTAAAGATATTGAATAATTTCAAAGTATGAATGCGAAGTACATAAATACAAATTTAAATCGCTCAAAGAACCAAAATAGAAATATGTATTTCAGTTTATGACAAAAAGGACTATTTCAGGTTCGAAACTCAATATTACACAAACATTTTGGAGTATGTGAGTCTTTTAAAATTTTAGATTTGAGGAATTTAATTTTGTCGAAAAAGTTGAATAGCGTGAAATATAATGATAAATAACACTTATGAAAGATATTGAATAAGTTGTAAGTATGAATGCGACATATATAAATTCAAATTTAAATCGTTCAAAGAACCAAAATAGAAATATGTTTTTCAGTTTATGACAAAAAGGACTATTTCAGGTTCGAAACTCAATTTTATACAAACATATTGTAGTATGTGTGTCTTTTTTCATTTTAGATTTGCCGAATTAAATTTTTTATAATAGTCGAATAGCGTGAAATATAACGATAACTAACGTTCATAACAGATATTGAATAAGTTTAAAGTATGAATGCGAAGTATATAAATTCAAATTGAAATCGTTCAAACAACCAAAATGGAAATATGTTTTTCAGTTTATGACAAAAAGGACTATTTCAGGTTCGAATCTCAATTTTACACAAACATTTTGGAGTATGTAAATCTTTTTTCATTTTAGATTTGCCGAATTAAATTTTGTCGAAAAGTCGAATAGCGTGAAATATAACGATAAATAAAGTTTATTAAAGATATTGAAAAAGTTCAAACAATCAACGCGAACAACATAAATACAAATTTAAATCGCTCAAAGAACCAAAATAGAAATATGTATTTCAGTTTATGACAAAAAGGACTATTTCAGGTTGTAAACTCAATTTTACACAAACATTTTGGAGTATGTAAATCTTTTTTTTTCATTTTAGATTTGCCGAATTAAATTTTGTCGAAAAGTAGAATAGCGTGAAATATAATGATAAATAACACTTATGAAAGATATTGAATAAGTTGTAAGTATGAATGCGAAATATATAAATTCAAATTTAAATCGTTCAAAGAACCAAAATAGAAATATGTTTTTCAGTTTATGACAAAAAGGACTATTTCAGGTTTTAAACTCAATTTTACACAAACATATTGTAGTAGGTGAATCTTTTAACATTTTAGATTTGTCGCATTAAATTTTGTGGAAAAGTCGAATAGCCTGAAATATAACGATAAATATCGTTTATAAAGGATATTGAATAAGTTCAAAGTATGAAAGCGAAGTATATACATTCAAAATAAATCGTTCAAGGAACCAAAATAGAAATATGTTTTTCAGTTTATGACAAAAAGGACTATTTCAGGTTCGAATCTCAATTTTACACAAACATTTTGGAGTATGTAAATCTTTTTTCATTTTAGATTTGCCGAATTAAATTTTGTCGAAAAGTCGAATAGCGTGAAATATAACGATAAATAAAGTTTATTAAAGATATTGAATAAGTTCAAAGTATGAATGCGAAGTACATAAATACAAATTTAAATCGCTCAAAGAACCAAAATAGAAATATGTATTTCAGTTTATGACAAAAAGGACTATTTCAGGTTCGAAACTCAATATTACACAAACATTTTGGAGTATGTGAGTCTTTTAAAATTTTAGATTTGTGGAATTTAATTTTGTCGAAAAGTTGAATAGCGTGAAATATAATGATAAATAACACTTATGAAAGATATTGAATAAGTTGTAAGTATGAATGCGAAGTATATAAATTCAAATTTAAATCGTTCAAAGAACCAAAATAGAAATATGTTTTTCAGTTTATGACAAAAAGGACTATTTCAGGTTCGAAACTCAATTTTACACAAACATATTGTAGTATGTGTGTCTTTTTTCATTTTAGATTTGCCGAATTAAATTTTGTCGAATAGTCGAATAGCGTGAAACATAACGATAACTAACGTTCATAACAGATATTGAATAAGTTTAAAGTATGAATGCGAAGTATATAAATTCAAATTGAAATCGTTCAAACAACCAAAATGGAAGTATGTTTTTCAGTTTATGACAAAAGGACTATTATAGATTCGAAACTCATTATTTCACAAACATATTGTAGTATGTGTTTCTATTAACGTTTATAGAATGCGAAGTATATACATTCAAAATAAATCGTTCAAGGAACCAAAATAGAAATATGTTTTTCAGTTTATGACAAAAGGACTATTTCAGGTTCGAATCTCAATTTTACACAAACATTTTGGAGTATGTAAATCTTTTTTCATTTTAGATTTGCCGAATTAAATTTTGTCGAAAAGTCGAATAGCGTGAAATATAACGATAAATAAAGTTTATTAAAGATATTGAATAAGTTCAAAGTATGAATGCGAAGTACATAAATACAAATTTAAATCGCTCAAAGAACCAAAATAGAAATATGTATTTCAGTTTATGACAAAAAGGACTATTTCAGTTTCGAAACTCAATATTACACAAACATTTTGGAGTATGTGAGTCTTTTAAAATTTTAGATTTGTGGAATTTAATTTTGTCGAAAAGTTGAATAGCGTGAAATATAATGATAAATAACACTTATGAAAGATATTGAATAAGTTGTAAGTATGAATGCGAAGTATATAAATTCAAATTGAAATCGTTCAAACAACCAAAATGGAAATATGTTTTTCAGTTTATGACAAAAAGGAATATTTTAGGTTCGAAACTCATTATTTCACAAACATATTGTAGTATGTGTTTCTATTAACGTTTATAGAATGCGAAGTATATACATTCAAAATAAATCGTTCAAGGAACCAAAATAGAAATATGTTTTTCAGTTTATGACAAAAAGGACTATTTCAGGTTCGAAACTGAATATTACACAAACATTTTGGAGTATGTGAGTCTTTTTTCATTTTAGATTTGCCGAATTAAATTTTGTCGAAAAGTCGAATAGCGTGAAATATAACGATAAATAAAGTTTATAAAAGATATTGAATAAGTTCAAAGTATGAATGCGAAGTAAATAAATACAAATTTAAATCGCTCAAAGAACCATAATAGAAATATGTATTTCAGTTTATGACAAAAAGGACTATTTCAGGTTCGAAACTGAATATTACACAAACATTTTGGAGTATGTGAGTCTTTTAAAATTTTAGATTTGTGGAATTTAATTTTGTCGAAAAGTTGAATAGCGTGAAATATAATGATAAATAACACTTATGAAAGATATTGAATAAGTTGTAAGTATGAATGCGAAGTATATAAATTCAAATTGAAATCGTTCAAACAACCAAAATGGAAATATGTTTATCAGTTTATGACAAAAAGGACTATTTCAGGTTTTAAACTCAATTTTACACAAACATATTGTAGTAGGTGAATCTTTTAACATTTTAGATTTGTCGCATTAAATTTTGTGGAAAAGTCGAATAGCCTGAAATACAACGATAAATAACGTGTATAAAAGATATTGAATAAGTTCAAAGTATGAATGCGAAGTATATACATTCAAAATAAATCGTTCAAGGAACCAAAATAGAAATATGTTTTTCAGTTTATGACAAAAAGGACTATTTCAGGTTCGAATCTCAATTTTACACAAACATTTTGGAGTATGTAAATCTTTTTTCATTTTAGATTTGCCGAATTAAATTTTGTCGAATAGTCGAATAGCGTGAAATATAACGATAACTAACGTTCATAACAGATATTGAATAAGTTTAAAGTATGAATGCGAAGTATATAAATTCAAATTGAAATCGTTCAAACAACCAAAATGGAAATATGTTTTTCAGTTTATGACAAAAAGGACTATTTCAGGTTTCAAACTCAATTTTACACAAACATATTGTAGTAGGTCAGTCTTGTAACATTTTAGATTTGTCGCATTAAATTTTGTGGAAAAGTCGAATAGCCTGAAATATAACGATAAATATCGTTTATAAAGGATATTGAATAAGTTCAAAGTATGAATGCGAAGTTTATACATTCAAAATAAATCGTTCAAGGAACCAAAATAGAAATATGTTTTTCAGTTTATGACAAAAAGGACTATTTCAGGTTCGAATCTCAATTTTACACAAACATTTTGGAGTATGTAAATCTTTTTTCATTTTAGATTTGCCGAATTAAATTTTGTCGAAAAGTCGAATAGCGTGAAATATAACGATAAATAAAGTTTATAAAAGATATTGAATAAGTTTAAAGTATGACTGCGAAGTATATAAATTCAAATTTAAATCGTTCAAAGAACCAAAATGGAAATATGTATTTCAGTTTATGACAAAAAGGACTATTTCAGGTTCGAAACTCAATTTTACACAAACATATTGTAGTATGTGTGTCTTTTTTCATTTTAGATTTGCCGAATTAAATTTTGTCGAATAGTCGAATAGCGTGAAATATAACGATAACTAACGTTCATAACAGATATTGAATAAGTTTAAAGTATGAATGCGAAGTATATAAATTCAAATTGAAATCGTTCAAACAACCAAAATGGAAATATGTTTTTCAGTTTATGACAAAAAGGACTATTTCAGGTTTTAAACTCAATTTTACACAAACATATTGTAGTAGGTCAGTCTTTTAACATTTTAGATTTGTCGCATTAAATATTGTGGAAAAGTCGAATAACCTGAAATATAACGATTAATATCGTTTATAAAGGATATTGAATAAGTTCAAAGTATGAATGCGAAGTACATAAATACAAATTTAAATCGCTCAAAGAACCAAAATAGAAATATGTATTTCAGTTTATGACAAAAAGGACTATTTCAGGTTCGAAACTGAATATTACACAAACATTTTGGAGTATGTGAGTCTTTTTTCATTTTAGATTTGCCGAATTAAATTTTGTCGAAAAGTCGAATAGCGTGAAATATAACGATAAATAAAGTTTATAAAAGATATTGAATAAGTTCAAAGTATGAATGCGAAGTAAATAAATACAAATTTAAATCGCTCAAAGAACCATAATAGAAATATGTATTTCAGTTTATGACAAAAAGGACTATTTCAGGTTCGAAACTGAATATTACACAAACATTTTTGGAGTATGTGAGTCTTTTAAAATTATAGATTTGTGGAATTTAATTTTGTCGAAAAGTTGAATAGCGTGAAATATAATGATAAATAACACTTATGAAAGATATTGAATAAGTTGTAAGTATGAATGCGAAGTATATAAATTCAAATTGAAATCGTTCAAACAACCAAAATGGAAATATGTTTTTCAGTTTATGACAAAAAGGACTATTTCAGGTTCGAAACTCAATTTTACACAAACATTTTGGAGTATGTGAGTCTTTTAACATTTTAGATTTGTCGATTTAAATTTTGTGGAAAAGTCGAATAGCGTGAAATATAACGATAAATAACGTTTATAAAAGATATTGAATAAGTATGAAGTATGAATGCGAAGTATGTAAATTCAAATTTAAATCGTTCAAAGAACCAAAATAGAAATATTTTTTCCCGTTTATGACAAAAAGGACTATTTCAGGTTCGAAACTCAATTATACATAAACATTTAGGAGTATGTAAAGTTTTTTCCATTTGAGATTTGCCGAAATAAATTTTTTTGAAAAGTCGAATAGCGTGAAATATAAAAGTTTATAAAATATATTGAATAAGTTCAAAGTATGAATGCGAAGTATATACATTCAAAATAAATCGTTCAAGGAACCAAAATAGAAATATGTTTTTCAGTTTATGACAAAAAGGACTATTTCAGGTTCGAATCTCAATTTTACACAAACATTTTGGAGTATGTAAATCTTTTTTCATTTTATATTTGCCGAATTAAAGTTTGTCGAAAAGTCGAATAACGTGAAATATAACGATAAATAAAGTTTATAAAAGATATTGAATAAGTTCAAAAGTATGAATGCGAAGTACATAAATACAAATTTAAATCGCTCAAAGAACCAAAATAGAAATATGTATTTCAGTTTATGACAAAAAGGACTATTTCAGGTTCGAAACTCAATATTACACAAACATTTTGGAGTATGTGAGTCTTTTAAAATTTTAGATTTGAGGAATTTAATTTTGTCGAAAAGTTGAATAGCGTGAAATATAATGATAAATAACACTTATGAAAGATATTGAATAAGTTGTAAGTATGAATGCGAAATATATAAATTCAAATTTAAATCGTTCAAAGAACCAAAATAGAAATATGTTTTTCAGTTTATGACAAAAAGGACTATTTCAGGTTCGAAACTCAATTTTATACAAACATATTGTAGTATGTGTGTCTTTTTTCATTTTAGATTTGCCGAATTAAATTTTGTCGAATAGTCGAATAGCGTGAAATATAACGATAACTAACGTTCATAACAGATATTGAATAAGTTTAAAGTATGAATGCGAAGTATATAAATTCAAATTGAAATCGTTCAAACAACCAAAATGGAAATATGTTTTTCAGTTTATGACAAAAAGGACTATTTCAGGTTCGAATCTCAATTTTACACAAACATTTTGGAGTATGTAAATCTTTTATCATTTTAGATTTGCCGAATTAAATTTTGTCGAAAAGTCGAATAGCGTGAAATATAACGATAAATAAAGTTTATTAAAGATATTGAATAAGTTCAAAGTATGAATGCGAAGTACATAAATACAAATTTAAATCGCTCAAAGAACCAAAATAGAAATATGTATTTCAGTTTATGACAAAAAGGACTATTTCAGGTTCGAAACTCAATATTACACAAACATTTTGGAGTATGTAAATCTTTTTTCATTTTAGATTTGCCGAATTAAATTTTGTGGAAAAGTCGAATAGCGTGAAATATAATGATAAATAACACTTATGAAAGATATTGAATAAGTTGTAAGTATGAATGCGAAATATATAAATTCAAATTTAAATCGTTCAAAGAACCAAAATAGAAATATGTTTTTCAGTTTATGACAAAAAGGACTATTTCAGGTTTTAAACTCAATTTTACACAAACATATTGTAGTAGGTGAATCTTTTAACATTTTAGATTTGTCGCATTAAATTTTGTGGAAAAGTCGAATAGCCTGAAATATAACGATAAATATCGTTTATAAAGGATATTGAATAAGTTCAAAGTATGAATGCGAAGTATATACATTCAAAATAAATCGTTCAAGGAACCAAAATCGAAATATGTTTTTCAGTTTATGACAAAAAGGACTATTTCAGGTTCGAATCTCAATTTTACACAAACATTTTGGAGTATGTAAATCTTTTTTCATTTTAGATTTGCCGAATTAAATTTTGTCGAAAAGTCGAATAGCGTGAAATATAACGATAAATAAAGTTTATTAAAGATATTGAATAAGTTCAAAGTATGAATGCGAAGTACATAAATACAAATTTAAATCGCTCAAAGAACCAAAATAGAAATATGTATTTCAGTTTATGACAAAAAGGACTATTTCAGTTTCGAAACTCAATATTACACAAACATTTTGGAGTATGTGAGTCTTTTAAAATTTTAGATTTGTGGAATTTAATTTTGTCGAAAAGTTGAATAGCGTGAAATATAATGATAAATAACACTTATGAAAGATATTGAATAAGTTGTAAGTATGAATGCGAAGTATATAAATTCAAATTGAAATCGTTCAAACAACCAAAATGGAAATATGTTTTTCAGTTTATGACAAAAAGGAATATTTTAGGTTCGAAACTCATTATTTCACAAACATATTGTAGTATGTGTTTCTATTAACGTTTATAGAATGCGAAGTATATACATTCAAAATAAATCGTTCAAGGAACCAAAATAGAAATATGTTTTTCAGTTTATGACAAAAAGGACTATTTCAGGTTCGAATCTCAATTTTACACAAACATTTTGGAGTATGTAAATCTTTTTTCATTTTAGATTTGCCGAATTAAATTTTGTCGAATAGTCGAATAGCGTGAAATATAACGATAACTAACGTTCATAACAGATATTGAATAAGTTTAAAGTATGAATGCGAAGTATATAAATTCAAATTGAAATCGTTCAAACAACCAAAATGGAAATATGTTTTTCAGTTTATGACAAAAAGGACTATTTCAGGTTCGAAACTCAATATTACACAAACATTTTGGAGTATGTGAGTCTTTTAAAATTTTAGATTTGTGGAATTTAATTTTGTCGAAAAGTTGAATAGCGTGAAATATAATGATAAATAACACTTATGAAAGATATTGAATAAGTTGTAAGTATGAATGCGAAATATATAAATTCAAATTTAAATCGTTCAAGGAACCAAAATAGAAATATGTTTTTCAGTTTATGACAAAAAGGACTATTTCAGGTTCGAATCTCAATTTTACACAAACATATTGTAGTATGTGTTTCTATTAACGTTTATAGAATGCGAAGTATATACATTCAAAATAAATCGTTCAAGGAACCAAAATAGAAATATGTTTTTCAGTTTATGACAAAAAGGACTATTTCAGGTTCGAATCTCAATTTTACACAAACATTTTGGAGTATGTAAATCTTTTTTCATTTTAGATTTGCCGAATTAAATTTTGTCGAAAAGTCGAATAGCGTGAAATATAACGATAAATAAAGTTTATTAAAGATATTGAATAATTTCAAAGTATGAATGCGAAGTACATAAATACAAATTTAAATCGCTCAAAGAACCAAAATAGAAATATGTATTTCAGTTTATGACAAAAAGGACTATTTCAGGTTCGAAACTCAATATTACACAAACATTTTGGAGTATGTGAGTCTTTTAAAATTTTAGATTTGAGGAATTTAATTTGGTCGAAGTGTTGAATAGCGGGAAATATTATGATAAATAACACGTATGACGGATATTGAATAAGTTGTAAGTATGAATGCGACATATATAAATTCAAATTTAAATCGTTCAAAGAACCAAAAATAGAAATATGTTTTTCAGTTTATGACAAAAAGGACTATTTCAGGTTCGAAACTCAATTTTATACAAACATATTGTAGTATGTGTGTCTTTTTTCATTTTAGATTTGCCGAATTAAATTTTGTCGAATAGTCGAATAGCGTGAAATATAACGATAACTAACGTTCATAACAGATATTGAATAAGTTTAAAGTATGAATGCGAAGTATATAAATTCAAATTGAAATCGTTCAAACAACCAAAATGGAAATATGTTTTTCAGTTTATGACAAAAAGGACTATTTCAGGTTCGAATCTCAATTTTACACAAACATTTTGGAGTATGTAAATCTTTTTTCATTTTAGATTTGCCGAATTAAATTTTGTCGAAAAGTCGAATAGCGTGAAATATAACGATAAATAAAGTTTATTAAAGATATTGAATAAGTTCAAAAAATGAATGCGAAGTACATAAATACAAATTTAAATCGCTCAAAGAACCAAAATAGAAATATGTATTTCAGTTTATGACAAAAAGGACTATTTCAGGTTCGAATCTCAATTTTACACAAACATTTTGGAGTATGTAAATCTTTTTTCATTTTAGATTTGCCGATTTAAATTTTGTCGAAAAGTATAATAGCGTGAAATATAATGATAAATAACACTTATGAAAGATATTGAATAAGTTGTAAGTATGAATGCGAAATATATAAATTCAAATTTAAATCGTTCAAAGAACCAAAATAGAAATATGTTTTTCAGTTTATGACAAAAAGGACTATTTCAGGTTTTAAACTCAATTTTACACAAACATATTGTAGTAGGTGAATCTTTTAACATTTTAGATTTGTCGCATTAAATTTTGTGGAAAAGTCGAATAGCCTGAAATATAACGATAAATATCGTTTATAAAGGATATTGAATAAGTTCAAAGTATGAATGCGAAGTATATACATTCAAAATAAATCGTTCAAGGAACCAAAATCGAAATATGTTTTTCAGTTTATGACAAAAAGGACTATTTCAGGTTCGAATCTCAATTTTACACAAACATTTTGGAGTATGTAAATCTTTTTTCATTTTAGATTTGCCGAATTAAATTTTGTCGAAAAGTCGAATAGCGTGAAATATAATGATAAATAAAGTTTATAAAAGATATTGAATAAGTTCAAAGTATGAATGCGAAGTACATAAATACAAATTTAAATCGCTAAAAGAACCAAAATAGAAATATGTATTTCAGTTTATGACAAAAATGACTATTTCAGGTTCGAAACTCAATATTACACAAACATTTAGGAGTATGTGAGTCTTTTAAAATTTTAGATTTGTGGAATTAAATTTGGTCGAAAAGTCGAATAGCGTGAAATATAATGATAAATAACACTTATGAAAGATATTGAATAAGTTTAAAGTATGAATGCGAAGTATATAAATTCAAATTTAAATCGTTCAAAGAACCAAAATAGAAATATGTTTTTCAGTTTATGACAAAAGGGACTATTTCAGGTTCGAATCTCAATTTTACTCAAACATTTTGGAGTATGTAAATCTTTTTTCATTTTAGATTTGCCGAATTAAATTTTGTCGAAAAGTCGAATAGCGTGAAATATAACGATAAATAAAGTTTATTAAAGATATTGAATAAGTTCAAAGTATGAATGCGAAGTACATAAATACAAATTTAAATCGCTCAAAGAACCAAAATAGAAATATGTATTTCAGTTTATGACAAAAAGGACTATTTCAGGTTCGAAACTCAATATTACACAAACATTTTGGAGTATGTGAGTCTTTTATAATTTTAGATTTGTGGAATTTAGTTTTGTCGAAAAGTTGAATAGCGTGAAATATAATGATAAATAACACTTATGAAAGATATTGTATAAGTTGTAAGTATGAATGCGAAGTATATAAATTCAAATTGAAATCGTTCAAACAACCAAAATGGAAATATGTTTTTCAGTTTATGACAAAAAGGAATATTTTAGGTTCGAAACTCATTATTTCACAAACATATTGTAGTATGTGTTTCTATTAACGTTTATAGAATGCGAAGTATATACATTCAAAATAAATCGTTCAAGGAACCAAAATAGAAATATGTTTTTCAGTTTATGACAAAAAGGACTATTTCAGGTTCGAATCTCAATTTTACACAAACATTTTGGAGTATGTAAATCTTTTTTCATTTTAGATTTGTCGCATTAAATTTTGTGGAAAAGTCGAATAGCCTGAAATATAACGATAAATATCGTTTATAAAAGATATTGAATAAGTTCAAAGTATGAATGCGAAGTACATAAATACAAATTTAAATCGCTCAAAGAACCAAAATAGAAATATGTATTTCAGTTTATGACAAAAAGGACTATTTCAGGTTCGAAACTCAATTTTACACAAACATTTTGGAGTATGTGAGTCTTTTAACATTTTAGATTTGTCGATTTAAATTTTGTGGAAAAGTCGAATAGCGTGAAATATAACGATAAATAAAGTTTATTAAAGATATTGAATAAGTTCAAAGTATGAATGCGAAGTACATAAATACAAATTTAAATCGCTCAAAGAACCAAAATAGAAATATGTATTTCAGTTTATGACAAAAAGGACTATTTCAGGTTCGAAACTCAATATTACACAAACATTTTGGAGTATGTGAGTCTTTTAAAATTTTAGATTTGAGGAATTTAATTTTGTCGAAAAGTTGAATAGCGTGAAATATAATGATAAATAACACTTATGAAAGATATTGAATAAGTTGTAAGTATGAATGCGAAATATATAAATTCAAATTTAAATCGTTCAAAGAACCAAAATAGAAATATGTTTTTCAGTTTATGACAAAAAGGACTATTTCAGGTTTTAAACTCAAATTTACAAAAACATATTGTAGTAGGTGAATCTTTTAACATTTTAGATTTGTCGCATTAAATTTTGTGGAAAAGTCGAATAGCCTGAAATATAACGATAAATATCGTTTATAAAGGATATTGAATAAGTTCAAAGTATGAATGCGAAGTATATACATTCAAAATAAATCGTTCAAGGAACCAAAATCGAAATATGTTTTTCAGTTTATGACAAAAAGGACTATTTCAGGTTCGAATCTCAATTTTACACAAACATTTTGGAGTATGTAAATCTTTTTTCATTTTAGATTTGCCGAATTAAATTTTGTCGAAAAGTGGAATAGCGTGAAATATAACGATAAATAAAGTTTATTAAAGATATTGAATAAGTTCAAAGTATGAATGCGAAGTACATAAATACAAATTTAAATCGCTCAAAGAACCAAAATAGAAATATGTATTTCAGTTTATGACAAAAAGGACTATTTCAGTTTCGAAACTCAATATTACACAAACATTTTGGAGTATGTGAGTCTTTTAAAATTTTAGATTTGTGGAATTTAATTTTGTCGAAAAGTTGAATAGCGTGAAATATAATGATAAATAACACTTATGAAAGATATTGAATAAGTTGTAAGTATGAATGCGAAGTATATAAATTCAAATTGAAATCGTTCAAACAACCAAAATGGAAATATGTTTTTCAGTTTATGACAAAAAGGAATATTTTAGGTTCGAAACTCATTATTTCACAAACATATTGTAGTATGTGTTTCTATTAACGTTTATAGAATGCGAAGTATATACATTCAAAATAAATCGTTCAAGGAACCAAAATAGAAATATGTTTTTCAGTTTATGACAAAAAGGACTATTTCAGGTTCGAATCTCAATTTTACACAAACATTTTGGAGTATGTAAATCTTTTTTTCATTTTAGATTTGCCGAATTAAATTTTGTCGAAAAGTCGAATAGCGTGAAATATAACGATAAATAAAGTTTATTAAAGATATTGAATAAGTTCAAAGTATGAATGCGAAGTACATAAATACAAATTTAAATCGCTCAAAGAACCAAAATAGAAATATGTATTTCAGTTTATGACAAAAAGGACTATTTCAGGTTCGAAACTCAATATTACACAAACATTTTGGAGTATGTGAGTCTTTTAAAATTTTAGATTTGTGGAATTTAATTTTGTCGAAAAGTTGAATAGCGTGAAATATAATGATAAATAACACTTATGAAAGATATTGAATAAGTTGTAAGTATGAATGCGAAGTATATAAATTCAAATTTAAATCGTTCAAAGAACCAAAATAGAAATATGTTTTTCAGTTTATGACAAAAAGGACTATTTCAGGTTCGAAACTCAATTTTACACAAACATATTGTAGTATGTGTGTCTTTTTTCATTTTAGATTTGCCGAATTAAATTTTGTCGAATAGTCGAATAGCGTGAAACATAACGATAACTAACGTTCATAACAGATATTGAATAAGTTTAAAGTATGAATGCGAAGTATATAAATTCAAATTGAAATCGTTCAAACAACCAAAATGGAAGTATGTTTTTCAGTTTATGACAAAAAGGACTATTTTAGGTTCGAAACTCATTATTTCACAAACATATTGTAGTATGTGTTTCTATTAACGTTTATAGAATGCGAAGTATATACATTCAAAATAAATCGTTCAAGGAACCAAAATAGAAATATGTTTTTCAGTTTATGACAAAAAGGACTATTTCAGGTTCGAATCTCAATTTTACACAAACATTTTGGAGTATGTAAATCTTTTTTCATTTTAGATTTGCCGAATTAAATTTTGTCGAAAAGTCGAATAGCGTGAAATATAACGATAAATAAAGTTTATTAAAGATATTGAATAAGTTCAAAGTATGAATGCGAAGTACATAAATACAAATTTAAATCGCTCAAAGAACCAAAATAGAAATATGTATTTCAGTTTACGACAAAAACGACTATTTCAGTTTCGAAACTCAATATTACACAAACATTTTGGAGTATGTGAGTCTTTTAAAATTTTAGATTTGTGGAATTTAATTTTGTCGAAAAGTTGAATAGCGTGAAATATAATGATAAATAACACTTATGAAAGATATTGAATAAGTTGTAAGTATGAATGCGAAGTATATAAATTCAAATTGAAATCGTTCAAACAACCAAAATGGAAATATGTTTTTCAGTTTATGACAAAAAGGACTATTTTAGGTTCGAAACTCATTATTTCACAAACATATTGTAGTATGTGTTTCTATTAACGTTTATAGAATGCGAAGTATATACATTCAAAATAAATCGTTCAAGGAACCAAAATAGAAATATGTTTTTCAGTTTATGACAAAAAGGACTATTTCAGGTTCGAATCTCAATTTTACACAAACATTTTGGAGTATGTAAATCTTTTTTCATTTTAGATTTGTCGCATTAAATTTTGTGGAAAAGTCGAATAACCTGAAATATATCGATTACTATCTTTTATAAAAGATATTGAATAAGTTCAAAGTATGAATGCGAAGTACATAAATACAAATTTAAATCGCTCAAAGAACCAAAATAGAAATATGTATTTCAGTTTATGACAAAAAGGACTATTTCAGGTTCGAAACTGAATATTACACAAACATTTTGGAGTATGTGAGTCTTTTTTCATTTTAGATTTGCCGAATTAAATTTTGTCGAAAAGTCGAATAGCGTGAAATATAACGATAAATAAAGTTTATAAAAGATATTGAATAAGTTCAAAGTATGAATGCGAAGTAAATAAATACAAATTTAAATCGCTCAAAGAACCAAAATAGAAATATGTATTTCAGTTTATGACAAAAAGGACTATTTCAGGTTCGAAACTGAATATTACACAAACATTTTGGAGTATGTGAGTCTTTTAAAATTTTAGATTTGTGGAATTTAATTTTGTCGAAAAGTTGAATAGCGTGAAATATAAAAGTTTATAAAAGATATTGAATAAGTTGTAAGTATGAATGCGAAGTATATAAATTCAAATTGAAATCGTTCAAACAACCAAAATGGAAATATGTTTTTCAGTTTATGACAAAAAGGACTATTTCAGGTTCGAAACTCAATTTAACACAAACATTTTGGAGTATGTGAGTCTTTTAACATTTTAGATTTGTCGATTTAAATTTTGTGGAAAAGTCGAATAGCGTGAAATATAACGATAAATAACGTTTATAAAAGATATTGAATAAGTATGAAGTATGAATGCGAAGTATGTAAATTCAAATTTACATCGTTCAAAGAACCAAAATAGAAATATTTTTTCCAGTTTATGACAAAAAGGACTATTTCAGGTTCGAAACTCAATTTTACATAAATATTTAGGAGTATGTAAAGCTTTTTTCATTTGAGATTGGCCGCATTAAATTTTGTCGAAAAGTCGAATAGCGTGAAATATAACGATAAATAAAGTTTATAAAAGATATTGAATAAGTTCAAAGTATGAATGCGAAGTATATAAATTCAAATTGAAATCGTTCAAACAACCAAAATGGAAATATGTTTTTCAGTTTATGACAAAAAGGACTATTTCAGGTTCGAATCTCAATTTTACACAAACATTTTGGAGTATGTAAATCTTTTTTCATTTTAGATTTGCCGAATTAAATTTTGTCGAAAAGTCGAATAGCGTGAAATATAACGATAAATAAAGTTTATTAAAGATATTGAATAAGTTCAAAGTATGAATGCGAAGTACATAAATACAAATTTAAATCGCTCAAAGAACCAAAATAGAAATATGTATTTCAGTTTATGACAAAAAGGACTATTTCAGGTTCGAAACTCAATATTACACAAACATTTTGGAGTATGTGAGTCTTTTAAAATTTTAGATTTGTGGAATTTAATTTTGTCGAAAAGTTGAATAGCGTGAAATATAATGATAAATAACACTTATGAAAGATATTGAATAAGTTGTAAGTATGAATGCGAAATATATAAATTCAAATTTAAATCGTTCAAAGAACCAAAATAGAAATATGTTTTTCAGTTTATGACAAAAAGGACTATTTCAGGTTTTAAACTCAATTTTACAAAAACATATTGTAGTAGGTGAATCTTTTAACATTTTAGATTTGTCGCATTAAATTTTGTGGAAAAGTCGAATAGCCTGAAATATAACGATAAATATCGTTTATAAAGGATATTGAATAAGTTCAAAGTATGAATGCGAAGTATATACATTCAAAATAAATCGTTCAAGGAACCAAAATCGAAATATGTTTTTCAGTTTATGACAAAAAGGACTATTTCAGGTTCGAATCTCAATTTTACACAAACATTTTGGAGTATGTAAATCTTTTTTCATTTTAGATTTGCCGAATTAAATTTTGTCGAAAAGTCGAATAGCGTGAAATATAACGATAAATAAAGTTTATTAAAGATATTGAATAAGTTCAAAGTATGAATGCGAAGTACATAAATACAAATTTAAATCGCTCAAAGAACCAAAATAGAAATATGTATTTCAGTTTATGACAAAAAGGACTATTTCAGTTTCGAAACTCAATATTACACAAACATTTTGGAGTATGTGAGTCTTTTAAAATTTTAGATTTGTGGAATTTAATTTTGTCGAAAAGTTGAATAGCGTGAAATATAATGATAAATAACACTTATGAAAGATATTGAATAAGTTGTAAGTATGAATGCGAAGTATATAAATTCAAATTGAAATCGTTCAAACAACCAAAATGGAAATATGTTTTTCAGTTTATGACAAAAAGGAATATTTTAGGTTCGAAACTCATTATTTCACAAACATATTGTAGTATGTGTTTCTATTAACGTTTATAGAATGCGAAGTATATACATTCAAAATAAATCGTTCAAGGAACCAAAATAGAAATATGTTTTTCAGTTTATGACAAAAAGGACTATTTCAGGTTCGAATCTCAATTTTACACAAACATTTTGGAGTATGTAAATCTTTTTTCATTTTAGATTTGCCGAATTAAATTTTGTCGAAAAGTCGAATAGCGTGAAATATAACGATAAATAAAGTTTATTAAAGATATTGAATAAGTTCAAAGTATGAATGCGAAGTACATAAATACAAATTTAAATCGCTCAAAGAACCAAAATAGAAATATGTATTTCAGTTTATGACAAAAAGGACTATTTCAGGTTCGAAACTCAATATTACACAAACATTTTGGAGTATGTGAGTCTTTTAAAATTTTAGATTTGTGGAATTTAATTTTGTCGAAAAGTTGAATAGCGTGAAATATAATGATAAATAACACTTATGAAAGATATTGAATAAGTTGTAAGTATGAATGCGAAGTATATAAATTCAAATTTAAATCGTTCAAAGAACCAAAATAGAAATATGTTTTTCAGTTTATGACAAAAAGGACTATTTCAGGTTCGAAACTCAATTTTACACAAACATATTGTAGTATGTGTGTCTTTTTTCATTTTAGATTTGCCGAATTAAATTTTGTCGAATAGTCGAATAGCGTGAAACATAACGATAACTAACGTTCATAACAGATATTGAATAAGTTTAAAGTATGAATGCGAAGTATATAAATTCAAATTGAAATCGTTCAAACAACCAAAATGGAAGTATGTTTTTCAGTTTATGACAAAAAGGACTATTTTAGGTTCGAAACTCATTATTTCACAAACATATTGTAGTATGTGTTTCTATTAACGTTTATAGAATGCGAAGTATATACATTCAAAATAAATCGTTCAAGGAACCAAAATAGAAATATGTTTTTCAGTTTATGACAAAAAGGACTATTTCAGGTTCGAATCTCAATTTTACACAAACATTTTGGAGTATGTAAATCTTTTTTCATTTTAGATTTGCCGAATTAAATTTTGTCGAAAAGTCGAATAGCGTGAAATATAACGATAAATAAAGTTTATTAAAGATATTGAATAAGTTCAAAGTATGAATGCGAAGTACATAAATACAAATTTAAATCGCTCAAAGAACCAAAATAGAAATATGTATTTCAGTTTATGACAAAAAGGACTATTTCAGTTTCGAAACTCAATATTACACAAACATTTTGGAGTATGTGAGTCTTTTAAAATTTTAGATTTGTGGAATTTAATTTTGTCGAAAAGTTGAATAGCGTGAAATATAATGATAAATAACACTTATGAAAGATATTGAATAAGTTGTAAGTATGAATGCGAAGTATATAAATTCAAATTGAAATCGTTCAAACAAACAAAATAGAAATATGTTTTTCAGTTTATGACAAAAAGGAATATTTTAGGTTCGAAACTCATTATTTCACAAACATATTGTAGTATGTGTTTCTATTAACGTTTATAGAATGCGAAGTATATACATTCAAAATAAATCGTTCAAGGAACCAAAATAGAAATATGTTTTTCAGTTTATGACAAAAAGGACTATTTCAGGTTCGAATCTCAATTTTACACAAACATTTTGGAGTATGTAAATCTTTTTTCATTTTAGATTTGTCGCATTAAATTTTGTGGAAAAGTCGAATAGCCTGAAATATAACGATAAATATCGTTTATAAAGGATATTGAATAAGTTCAAAGTATGAAAGCGAAGTAAATAAATACAAATTTAAATCGCTCAAAGAACCAAAATAGAAATATGTATTTCAGTTTATGACAAAAAGGACTATTTCAGGTTCGAAACTGAATATTACACAAACATTTTGGAGTATGTGAGTCTTTTTTCATTTTAGATTTGCCGAATTAAATTTTGTCGAAAAGTCGAATAGCGTGAAATATAACGATAAATAAAGTTTATAAAAGATATTGAATAAGTTCAAAGTATGAATGCGAAGTAAATAAATACAAATTTAAATCGCTCAAAGAACCATAATAGAAATATGTATTTCAGTTTATGACAAAAAGGACTATTTCAGGTTCGAAACTGAATATTACACAAACATTTTGGAGTATGTGAGTCTTTTAAAATTTTAGATTTGTGGAATTTAATTTTGTCGAAAAGTTGAATAGCGTGAAATATAATGATAAATAACACTTATGAAAGATATTGAATAAGTTGTAAGTATGAATGCGAAGTATATAAATTCAAATTGAAATCGTTCAAACAACCAAAATGGAAATATGTTTTTCAGTTTATGACAAAAAGGACTATTTTAGGTTCGAAACTCATTATTTCACAAACATATTGTAGTATGTGTTTCTATTAACGTTTATAGAATGCGAAGTATATACATTCAAAATAAATCGTTCAAGGAACCAAAATAGAAATATGTTTTTCAGTTTATGACAAAAAGGACTATTTCAGGTTCGAATCTCAATTTTACACAAACATTTTGGAGTATGTAAATCTTTTTTCATTTTAGATTTGTCGCATTAAATTTTGTGGAAAAGTCGAATAACCTGAAATATAACGATTAATATCGTTTATAAAGGATATTGAATAAGTTCAAAGTATGAATGCGAAGTACATAAATACAAATTTAAATCGCTCAAAGAACCAAAATAGAAATATGTATTTCAGTTTATGACAAAAAGGACTATTTCAGGTTCGAAACTGAATATTACACAAACATTTTGGAGTATGTGAGTCTTTTTTCATTTTAGATTTGCCGAATTAAATTTTGTCGAAAAGTCGAATAGCGTGAAATATAACGATAAATAAAGTTTATAAAAGATATTGAATAAGTTCAAAGTATGAATGCGAAGTAAATAAATACAAATTTAAATCGCTCAAAGAACCATAATAGAAATATGTATTTCAGTTTATGACAAAAAGGACTATTTCAGGTTCGAAACTGAATATTACACAAACATTTTGGAGTATGTGAGTCTTTTAAAATTTTAGATTTGTGGAATTTAATTTTGTCGAAAAGTTGAATAGCGTGAAATATAATGATAAATAACACTTATGAAAGATATTGAGTAAGTTGTAAGTATGAATGCGAAGTATATAAATTCAAATTGAAATCGTTCAAACAACCAAAATGGAAATATGTTTTTCAGTTTATGACAAAAAGGACTATTTCAGGTTCGAAACTCAATTTTACACAAACATTTTGGAGTATGTGAGTCTTTTAACATTTTAGATTTGTCGATTTAAATTTTGTGGAAAAGTCGAATATCGTGAAATATAACGATAAATAACGTTTATAAAAGATATTGAATAAGTATGAAGTATGAATGCGAAGTATGTAAATTCAAATTTAAATCGTTCAAAGAACCAAAATAGAAATATTTTTTCCCGTTTATGACAAAAAGGACTATTTCAGGTTCGAAACTCAATTATACATAAACATTTAGGAGTATGTAAAGTTTTTTCCATTTGAGATTTGCCGAAATAAATTTTTTTGAAAAGTCGAATAGCGTGAAATATAAAAGTTTATAAAATATATTGAATAAGTTCAAAGTATGAATGCGAAGTATATACATTCAAAATAAATCGTTCAAGGAACCAAAATAGAAATATGTTTTTCAGTTTATGACAAAAAGGACTATTTCAGGTTCGAAACTCAATTATACATAAATATTTAGGAGTATGTAAAGTTTTTTCCATTTGAGATTTGCCGAAATAAATTTTTTTGAAAAGTCGAATAGCGTGAAATATAAAAGTTTATAAAAGATATTGAATAAGTTCAAAGTATGAATGCGAAGTATATACATTCAAAATAAATCGTTCAAGGAACCAAAATAGAAATATGTTTTTCAGTTTATGACAAAAAGGACTATTTCAGGTTCGAAACTCAATTTTACACAAACATATTGTAGTATGTGTGTCTTTTTTCATTTTAGATTTGCCGAATTAAATTTTGTCGAATAGTCGAATAGCGTGAAACATAACGATAACTAACGTTCATAACAGATATTGAATAAGTTTAAAGTATGAATGCGAAGTATATAAATTCAAATTGAAATCGTTCAAACAACCAAAATGGAAGTATGTTTTTCAGTTTATGACAAAAAGGACTATTTTAGGTTCGAAACTCATTATTTCACAAACATATTGTAGTATGTGTTTCTATTAACGTTTATAGAATGCGAAGTATATACATTCAAAATAAATCGTTCAAGGAACCAAAATAGAAATATGTTTTTCAGTTTATGACAAAAAGGACTATTTCAGGTTCGAATCTCAATTTTACACAAACATTTTGGAGTATGTAAATCTTTTTTCATTTTAGATTTGCCGAATTAAATTTTGTCGAAAAGTCGAATAGCGTGAAATATAACGATAAATAAAGTTTATTAAAGATATTGAATAAGTTCAAAGTATGAATGCGAAGTACATAAATACAAATTTAAATCGCTCAAAGAACCAAAATAGAAATATGTATTTCAGTTTATGACAAAAAGGACTATTTCAGGTTCGAAACTCAATATTACACAAACATTTTGGAGTATGTGAGTCTTTTAAAATTTTAGATTTGAGGAATTTAATTTTGTCGAAAAGTTGAATAGCGTGAAATATAATGATAAATAACACTTATGAAAGATATTGAATAAGTTGTAAGTATGAATGCGAAATATATAAATTCAAATTTAAATCGTTCAAAGAACCAAAATAGAAATATGTTTTTCAGTTTATGACAAAAAGGACTATTTCAGGTTCGAAACTCAATTTTATACAAACATATTGTAGTATGTGTGTCTTTTTTCATTTTAGATTTGCCGAATTAAATTTTGTCGAATAGTCGAATAGCGTGAAATATAACGATAACTAACGTTCATAACAGATATTGAATAAGTTTAAAGTATGAATGCGAAGTATATAAATTCAAATTGAAATCGTTCAAACAACCAAAATGGAAATATGTTTTTCAGTTTATGACAAAAAGGACTATTTCAGGTTCGAATCTCAATTTTAGACAAACATTTTGGAGTCTGTGAGTCTTTTAAAATTATAGATTTGTGGAATTTAATTTTGTCGAAAAGTTGAATAGCGTGAAATATAATGATAAATAACACTTATGAAAGATATTGAATAAGTTGTAAGTATGAATGCGAAGTATATAAATTCAAATTGAAATCGTTCAAACAACCAAAATGGAAATATGTTTTTCAGTTTATGACAAAAAGGACTATTTCAGGTTCGAAACTCAATTTTACACAAACATTTTGGAGTATGTGAGTCTTTTAACATTTTAGATTTGTCGATTTAAATTTTGTGGAAAAGTCGAATAGCGTGAAATATAACGATAAATAACGTTTATAAAAGATATTGAATAAGTATGAAGTATGAATGCGAAGTATGTAAATTCAAATTTAAATCGTTCAAAGAACCAAAATAGAAATATTTTTTCCAGTTTATGACAAAAAGGACTATTTCAGGTTCGAAACTCAATTATACATAAACATTTAGGAGTATGTAAAGTTTTTTCCATTTGAGATTTGCCGAAATAAATTTTTTTGAAAAGTCGAATAGCGTGAAATATAAAAGTTTATAAAATATATTGAATAAGTTCAAAGTATGAATGCGAAGTATATACATTCAAAATAAATCGTTCAAGGAACCAAAATAGAAATATGTTTTTCAGTTTATGACAAAAAGGACTATTTCAGGTTCGAATCTCAATTTTACACAAACATTTTGGAGTATGTAAATCTTTTTTCATTTTATATTTGCCGAATTAAAGTTTGTCGAAAAGTCGAATAACGTGAAATATAACGATAAATAAAGTTTATAAAAGATATTGAATAAGTTCAAAGTATGAATGCGAAGTACATAAATACAAATTTAAATCGCTCAAAGAACCAAAATAGAAATATGTATTTCAGTTTATGACAAAAAGGACTATTTCAGGTTCGAATCTCAATTTTACACAAACATTTTGGAGTATGTGAGTCTTTTAAAATTTTAGATTTGAGGAATTTAATTTTGTCGAAAAGTTGAATAGCGTGAAATATAATGATAAATAACACTTATGAAAGATATTGAATAAGTTGTAAGTATGAATGCGAAATATATAAATTCAAATTTAAATCGTTCAAAGAACCAAAATAGAAATATGTTTTTCAGTTTATGACAAAAAGGACTATTTCAGGTTCGAAACTCAATTTTATACAAACATATTGTAGTATGTGTGTCTTTTTTCATTTTAGATTTGCCGAATTAAATTTTGTCGAATAGTCGAATAGCGTGAAATATAACGATAACTAACGTTCATAACAGATATTGAATAAGTTTAAAGTATGAATGCGAAGTATATAAATTCAAATTGAAATCGTTCAAACAACCAAAATGGAAATATGTTTTTCAGTTTATGACAAAAAGGACTATTTCAGGTTCGAATCTCAATTTTACACAAACATTTTGGAGTATGGAAATCTTTTTTCATTTTAGATTTGCCGAATTAAATTTTGTCGAAAAGTCGAATAGCGTGAAATATAACGATAAATAAAGTTTATTAAAGATATTGAATAAGTTCAAAGTATGAATGCGAAGTACATAAATACAAATTTAAATCGCTCAAAGAACCAAAATAGAAATATGTATTTCAGTTTATGACAAAAAGGACTATTTCAGGTTCGAAAACTGAATATTACACAAACATTTTGGAGTATGTGAGTCTTTTAAAATTTTAGATTTGTGGAATTTAATTTTGTCGAAAAGTTGAATAGCGTGAAATATAATGATAAATAACACTTATGAAAGATATTGAATAAGTTGTAAGTATGAATGCGAAGTATATAAATTCAAATTGAAATCGTTCAAACAACCAAAATGGAAATATGTTTTTCAGTTTATGACAAAAAGGACTATTTCAGGTTCGAAACTCAATTTTACACAAACATTTTGGAGTATGTGAGTCTTTTAACATTTTAGATTTGTCGATTTAAATTTTGTGGAAAAGTCGAATAGCGTGAAATATAACGATAAATAACGTTTATAAAAGATATTGAATAAGTATGAAGTATGAATGCGAAGTATGTAAATTCAAATTTAAATCGTTCTAAGAACCAAAATAGAAATATTTTTTCCAGTTTATGACAAAAAGGACTATTTCAGGTTCGAAACTCAATTATACATAAACATTTAGGAGTATGTAAAGTTTTTTCCATTTGAGATTTGCCGAAATAAATTTTTTTGAAAAGTCGAATAGCGTGAAATATAAAAGTTTATAAAATATATTGAATAAGTTCAAAGTATGAATGCGAAGTATATACATTCAAAATAAATCGTTCAAGGAACCAAAATAGAAATATGTTTTTCAGTTTATGACAAAAAGGACTATTTCAGGTTCGAATCTCAATTTTACACAAACATTTTGGAGTATGTAAATCTTTTTTCATTTTATATTTGCCGAATTAAAGTTTGTCGAAAAGTCGAATAACGTGAAATATAACGATAAATAAAGTTTATAAAAGATATTGAATAAGTTCAAAGTATGAATGCGAAGTACATAAATACAAATTTAAATCGCTCAAAGAACCAAAATAGAAATATGTATTTCAGTTTATGACAAAAAGGACTATTTCAGGTTCGAAACTCAATATTACACAAACATTTTGGAGTATGTGAGTCTTTTAAAATTTTAGATTTGAGGAATTTAATTTTGTCGAAAAGTTGAATAGCGTGAAATATAATGATAAATAACACTTATGAAAGATATTGAATAAGTTGTAAGTATGAATGCGAAATATATAAATTCAAATTTAAATCGTTCAAAGAACCAAAATAGAAATATGTTTTTCAGTTTATGACAAAAAGGACTATTTCAGGTTCGAAACTCAATTTTATACAAACATATTGTAGTATGTGTGTCTTTTTTCATTTTAGATTTGCCGAATTAAATTTTGTCGAATAGTCGAATAGCGTGAAATATAACGATAACTAACGTTCATAACAGATATTGAATAAGTTTAAAGTATGAATGCGAAGTATATAAATTCAAATTGAAATCGTTCAAACAACCAAAATGGAAATATGTTTTTCAGTTTATGACAAAAAGGACTATTTCAGGTTCGAATCTCAATTTTACACAAACATTTTGGAGTATGTAAATCTTTTTTCATTTTAGATTTGCCGAATTAAATTTTGTCGAAAAGTCGAATAGCGTGAAAGATAACGATAAATAAAGTTTATTAAAGATATTGAATAAGTTCAAAGTATGAATGCGAAGTACATAAATACAAATTTAAATCTCTCAAAGAACCAAAATAGAAATATGTATTTCAGTTTATGACAAAAAGGACTATTTCAGGTTCGAAACTCAATATTACACAAACATTTTTGAGTATGTGAGTCTTTTAAAATTTTAGATTTGAGGAATTTAATTTTGTCGAAAAGTTGAATAGCGTGAAATATAATGATAAATAACACTTATGAAAGATATTGAATAAGTTGTAAGTATGAATGCGAAATATATAAATTCAAATTTAAATCGTTCAAAGAACCAAAATAGAAATATGTTTTTCAGTTTATGACAAAAAGGACTATTTCAGGTTTTAAACTCAATTTTACACAAACATATTGTAGTAGGTGAATCTTTTAACATTTTAGATTTGTCGCATTAAATTTTGTGGAAAAGTCGAATAGCCTGAAATATAACGATAAATATCGTTTATAAAGGATATTGAATAAGTTCAAAGTATGAATGCGAAGTATATACATTCAAAATAAATCGTTCAAGGAACCAAAATCGAAATATGTTTTTCAGTTTATGACAAAAAGGACTATTTCAGGTTCGAATCTCAATTTTACACAAACATTTTGGAGTATGTAAATCTTTTTTCATTTTAGATTTGCCGAATTAAATTTTGTCGAAAAGTCGAATAGCGTGAAATATAACGATAAATAAAGTTTATTAAAGATATTGAATAAGTTCAAAGTATGAAAGCGAAGTATATACATTCAAAATAAATCGATCAAAGAACCAAAATAGAAATATGTATTTCAGTTTATGACAAAAAGGACTATTTCAGGTTCGAAACTCAATATTACACAAACATTTTGGAGTATGTGAGTCTTTTAAAATTTTAGATTTGTGGAATTTAATTTTGTCGAAAAAGTTGAATAGCGTGAAATATAATGATAAATAACACTTATGAAAGATATTGAATAAGTTGTAAGTATGAATGCGAAGTATATAAATTCTAATTGAAATCGTTCAAACAACCAAAATGGAAATATGTTTTTCAGTTTATGACAAAAAGGAATATTTTAGGTTCGAAACTCATTATTTCACAAACATATTGTAGTATGTGTTTCTATTAACGTTTATAGAATGCGAAGTATATACATTCAAAATAAATCGTTCAAGGAACCAAAATAGAAATATGTTTTTCAGTTTATGACAAAAAGGACTATTTCAGGTTCGAATCTCAATTTTACACAAACATTTTGGAGTATGTAAATCTTTTTTCATTTTAGATTTGCCGAATTAAATTTTGTCGAAAAGTCGAATAGCGTGAAATATAACGATAAATAAAGTTTATTAAAGATATTGAATAAGTTCAAAGTATGAATGCGAAGTACATAAATACAAATTTAAATCGCTCAAAGAACCAAAATAGAAATATGTATTTCAGTTTATGACAAAAAGGACTATTTCAGGTTCGAAACTCAATATTACACAAACATTTTGGAGTATGTGAGTCTTTTAAAATTTTAGATTTGTGGAATTTAATTTTGTCGAAAAGTTGAATAGCGTGAAATATAATGATAAATAACACTTATGAAAGATATTGAATAAGTTCAAAGTATGAATGCGAAGTAAATAAATACAAATTTAAATCGCTCAAAGAACCAAAATAGAAATATGTATTTCAGTTTATGACAAAAAGGACTATTTCAGGTTCGAAACTCAATATTACACAAACATTTTGGAGTATGTGTGTCTTTTTTCATTTTAGATTTGCCGAATTAAATTTTGTCGAATAGTCGAATAGCGTGAAATATAACGATAACTAACGTTCATAACAGATATTGAATAAGTTTAAAGTATGAATGCAGAAGTATATAAATTCAAATTGAAATCGTTCAAACAACCAAAATGGAAATATGTTTTTCAGTTTATGACAAAAAGGACTATTTCAGGTTCGAATCTCAATTTTACACAAACATTTTGGAGTATGTAAATCTTTTTTTCATTTTAGATTTGCCGAATTAAATTTTGTCGAAAAGTCGAATAGCGTCAAAAGTAAAGATAAATAAACCAAATTAAACATATTGAATAAGTTCAAAGTATGAATGCGAAGTACATAAATACAAATTTAAATCGCTCAAAGAACCAAAAATAGAAATATGTATTTCAGTTTATGACAAAAAGGACTATTTCAGGTTCGAATCTCAATTTTACACAAACATTTTGGAGTATGTAAATCTTTTTTCATTTTAGATTTGCCGAATTAAATTTTGTCGAAAAGTTGAATAGCGTGAAATATAATGATAAATAACACTTATGAAAGATATTGAATAAGTTCAAAGTATGAATGCGAAGTATATAAATTCAAATTTAAATCGTTCAAAGAACCAAAATAGAAATATGTTTTTCAGTTTATGACAAAAAGGACTATTTCAGGTTTTAAACTCAATTTTACACAAACATATTGTAGTAGGTGAATCTTTTAACATTTTAGATTTGTCACATTAAATTTTGTGGAAAAGTCGAATAGCCTGAAATATAACGACAAATATCGTTTATAAAGGATATTGAATAAGTTCAAAGTATGAATGCGAAGTATATACATTCAAAATAAATCGTTCAAGGAACCAAAATCGAAATATGTTTTTCAGTTTATGACAAAAAGGACTATTTCAGGTTCGAATCTCAATTTTACACAAACATTTTGGAGTATGTAAATCTTTTTTCATTTTAGATTTGCCGAATTAAATTTTGTCGAAAAGTCGAATAGCGTGAAATATAACGATAAATAAAGTTTATTAAAGATATTGAATAAGTTCAAAGTATGAATGCGAAGTAAATAAATACAAATTTAAATCGCTCAAAGAACCAAAATAGAAATATGTATTTCAGTTTATGACAAAAAGGACTATTTCAGGTTCGAAACTCAATATTACACAAACATTTTGGAGTATGTGAGTCTTTTCAAAATTTTTCTGTGCGTAATTTAATTTTGTCGAAAAGTTGAATAGCGTGAAATATAATGATAAATAACACTTATGAAAGATATTGAATAAGTTGTAAGTATGAATGCGAAGTATATAAATTCAAATTTAAATCGTTCAAAGAACCAAAATAGAAATATGTTTTTCAGTTTATGACAAAAAGGACTATTTCAGGTTCGAAACTCAATTTTACACAAACATATTGTAGTATGTGTGTCTTTTTTCATTTTAGATTTGCCGAATTAAATTTTGTCGAATAGTCGAATAGCGTGAAACATAACGATAACTAACGTTCATAACAGATATTGAATAAGTTTAAAGTATGAATGCGAAGTATATAAATTCAAATTGAAATCGTTCAAACAACCAAAATGGAAGTATGTTTTTCAGTTTATGACAAAAAGGACTATTTTAGGTTCGAAACTCATTATTTCACAAACATATTGTAGTATGTGTTTCTATTAACGTTTATAGAATGCGAAGTATATACATTCAAAATAAATCGTTCAAGGAACCAAAAATAGAAATATGTTTTTCAGTTTATGACAAAAAGGACTATTTCAGGTTCGAATCTCAATTTTACACAAACATTTTGGAGTATGTAAATCTTTTTTCATTTTAGATTTGCCGAATTAAATTTTGTCGAAAAGTCGAATAGCGTGAAATATAACGATAAATAAAGTTTATTAAAGATATTGAATAATTTCAAAGTATGAATGCGAAGTACATAAATACAAATTTAAATCGCTCAAAGAACCAAAATAGAAATATGTATTTCAGTTTATGACAAAAAGGACTATTTCAGGTTCGAAACTCAATATTACACAAACATTTTGGAGTATGTGAGTCTTTTAAAATTTTAGATTTGTGGAATTTAATTTTGTCGAAAAGTTGAATAGCGTGAAATATAATGATAAATAACACTTATGAAAGATATTGAATAAGTTGTAAGTATGAATGCGAAATATATAAATTCAAATTTAAATCGTTCAAAGAACCAAAATAGAAATATGTTTTTCAGTTTATGACAAAAATGACTATTTCAGGTTCGAAACTCAATATTACACAAACATTTAGGAGTATGTGAGTCTTTTAAAATTTTAGATTTGTGGAATTAAATTTGGTCGAAAAGTCGAATAGCGTGAAATATAACGATAACTAACGTTCATAACAGATATTGAAGAAGTTTAAAGTATGAATGCGAAGTATATAAATTCAAATTTAAATCGTTCAAAGAACCAAAATAGAAATATGTTTTTCAGTTTATGACAAAAGGGACTATTTCAGGTTCGAATCTCAATTTTAGACAAACATTTTGGAGTCTGTGAGTCTTAAAATTATAGATTTGTGGAATTTAATTTTGTCGAAAAGTTGAATAGCGTGAAATATAATGATAAATAACACTTATGAAAGATATTGAATAAGTTGTAAGTATGAATGCGAAGTATATAAATTCAAATTGAAATCGTTCAAACAACCAAAATGGAAATATGTTTTTCAGTTTATGACAAAAAGGACTATTTCAGGTTCGAAACTCAATTTTACACAAACATTTTGGAGTATGTGAGTCTTTTAACATTTTAGATTTGTCGATTTAAATTTTGTGGAAAAGTCGAATAGCGTGAAATATAACGATAAATAACGTTTATAAAAGATATTGAATAAGTATGAAGTATGAATGCGAAGTATGTAAATTCAAATTTAAATCGTTCTAAGAACCAAAATAGAAATATTTTTTCCAGTTTATGACAAAAAGGACTATTTCAGGTTCGAAACTCAATTTTACAGAAACATTTAGGAGTATGTAAAGCTTTTTACATTTGAGATTTGCCGAAATAAATTTTTTTTGAAAAGTCGAATAGCGTGAAATATAAAAGTTTATAAAATATATTGAATAAGTTCAAAGTATGAATGCGAAGTATATACATTCAAAATAAATCGTTCAAGGAACCAAAATAGAAATATGTTTTTCAGTTTATGACAAAAAGGACTATTTCAGGTTCGAATCTCAATTTTACACAAACATTTTGGAGTATGTAAATCTTTTTTCATTTTATATTTGCCGAATTAAAGTTTGTCGAAAAGTCGAATAACGTGAAATATAACGATAAATAAAGTTTATAAAAGATATTGAATAAGTTCAAAGTATGAATGCGAAGTACATAAATACAAATTTAAATCGCTCAAAGAACCAAAATAGAAATATGTATTTCAGTTTATGACAAAAAGGACTATTTCAGGTTCGAACCTCAATATTACACAAACATTTTGGAGTATGTGAGTCTTTTAAAATTTTAGATTTGAGGAATTTAATTTTGTCGAAAAGTTGAATAGCGTGAAATATAATGATAAATAACACTTATGAAAGATATTGAATAAGTTGTAAGTATGAATGCGAAATATATAAATTCAAATTTAAATCGTTCAAAGAACCAAAATAGAAATATGTTTTTCAGTTTATGACAAAAAGGACTATTTCAGGTTCGAAACTCAATTTTATACAAACATATTGTAGTATGTGTGTCTTTTTTCATTTTAGATTTGCCGAATTAAATTTTGTCGAATAGTCGAATAGCGTGAAATATAACGATAACTAACGTTCATAACAGATATTGAATAAGTTTAAAGTATGAATGCGAAGTATATAAATTCAAATTGAAATCGTTCAAACAACCAAAATGGAAATATGTTTTTCAGTTTATGACAAAAAGGACTATTTCAGGTTCGAATCTCAATTTTACACAAACATTTTGGAGTATGTAAATCTTTTTTCATTTTAGATTTGCCGAATTAAATTTTGTCGAAAAGTCGAATAGCGTGAAATATAACGATAAATAAAGTTTATTAAAGATATTGAATAAGTTCAAAGTATGAATGCGAAGTACATAAATACAAATTTAAATCTCTCAAAGAACCATAATAGAAATATGTATTTCAGTTTATGACAAAAAAGACTATTTCAGGTTCGAAACTGAATATTACACAAACATTTTGGAGTATGTGAGTCTTTTAAAATTTTAGATTTGTGGAATTTAATTTTGTCGAAAAGTTGAATAGCGTGAAATATAATGATAAATAACACTTATGAAAGATATTGAGTAAGTTGTAAGTATGAATGCGAAGTATATAAATTCAAATTGAAATCGTTCAAACAACCAAAATGGAAATATGTTTTTCAGTTTATGACAAAAAGGACTATTTCAGGTTCGAAACTCAATTTTACACAAACATTTTGGAGTATGTGAGTCTTTTAACATTTTAGATTTGTCGATTTAAATTTTGTGGAAAAGTCGAATAGCGTGAAATATAACGATAAATAACGTTTATAAAAGATATTGAATAAGTATGAAGTATGAATGCGAAGTATGTAAATTCAAATTTAAATCGTTCAAAGAACCAAAATAGAAATATTTTTTCCAGTTTATGACAAAAAGGACTATTTCAGGTTCGAAACTCAATTATACATAAACATTTAGGAGTATGTAAAGTTTTTTCCATTTGAGATTTGCCGAAATAAATTTTTTTGAAAAGTCGAATAGCGTGAAATATAAAAGTTTATAAAATATATTGAATAAGTTCAAAGTATGAATGCGAAGTATATACATTCAAAATAAATCGTTCAAGGAACCAAAATAGAAATATGTTTTTCAGTTTATGACAAAAAGGACTATTTCAGGTTCGAATCTCAATTTTACACAAACATTTTGGAGTATGTAAATCTTTTTTCATTTTATATTTGCCGAATTAAAGTTTGTCGAAAAGTCGAATAGCGTGAAATATAACGATAAATAAAGTTTATAAAAGATATTGAATAAGTTCAAAGTATGAATGCGAAGTACATAAATACAAATTTAAATCGCTCAAAGAACCAAAATAGAAATATGTATTTCAGTTTATGACAAAAAGGACTATTTCAGGTTCGAAACTCAATATTACACAAACATTTTGGAGTATGTGAGTCTTTTAAAATTTTAGATTTGAGGAATTTAATTTTGTCGAAAAGTTGAATAGCGTGAAATATAATGATAAATAACACTTATGAAAGATATTGAATAAGTTGTAAGTATGAATGCGAAATATATAAATTCAAATTTAAATCGTTCAAAGAACCAAAATAGAAATATGTTTTTCAGTTTATGACAAAAAGGACTATTTCAGGTTCGAAACTCAATTTTATACAAACATATTGTAGTATGTGTGTCTTTTTCATTTTAGATTTGCCGAATTAAATTTTGTCGAATAGTCGAATAGCGTGAAATATAACGATAACTAACGTTCATAACAGATATTGAATAAGTTTAAAGTATGAATGCGAAGTATATAAATTCAAATTGAAATCGTTCAAACAACCAAAATGGAAATATGTTTTTCAGTTTATGACAAAAAGGACTATTTCAGGTTCGAATCTCAATTTTACACAAACATTTTGGAGTATGTAAATCTTTTTTCATTTTAGATTTGCCGAATTAAATTTTGTCGAAAAGTCGAATAGCGTGAAATATAACGATAAATAAAGTTTATTAAAGATATTGAATAAGTTCAAAGTATGAATGCGAAGTACATAAATACAAATTTAAATCGCTCAAAGAACCAAAATAGAAATATGTATTTCAGTTTATGACAAAAAGGACTATTTCAGGTTCGAAACTCAATATTACACAAACATTTTGGAGTATGTGAGTCTTTTAAAATTTTAGATTTGAGGAATTTAATTTTGTCGAAAAGTTGAATAGCGTGAAATATAATGATAAATAACACTTATGAAAGATATTGAATAAGTTGTAAGTATGAATGCGAAATATATAAATTCAAATTTAAATCGTTCAAAGAACCAAAATAGAAATATGTTTTTCAGTTTATGACAAAAAGGACTATTTCAGGTTTTAAACTCAATTTTACACAAACATATTGTAGTAGGTGAATCTTTTAACATTTTAGATTTGTCGCATTAAATTTTGTGGAAAAGTCGAATAGCCTGAAATATAACGACAAATATCGTTTATAAAGGATATTGAATAAGTTCAAAAGTATGAATGCGAAGTATATACATTCAAAATAAATCGTTCAAGGAACCAAAATCGAAATATGTTTTTCAGTTTATGACAAAAAGGACTATTTCAGGTTCGAATCTCAATTTTACACAAACATTTTGGAGTATGTAAATCTTTTTTCATTTTAGATTTGCCGAATTAAATTTTGTCGAAAAGTCGAATAGCGTGAAATATAACGATAAATAAAGTTTATTAAAGATATTGAATAAGTTCAAAGTATGAAAGCGAAGTATATACATAAAAATTTAAATCGCTCAAAGAACCAAAATAGAAATATGTATTTCAGTTTATGACAAAAAAGTACTATTTCAGTTTCTAAACTCAATATTACACAAACATTTTGGAGTATGTGAGTCTTTTAAAATTTTAGATTTGTGGAATTTAATTTTGTCGAAAAGTTGAATAGCGTGAAATATAATGATAAATAACACTTATGAAAGATATTGAATAAGTTGTAAGTATGAATGCGAAGTATATAAATTCAAATTGAAATCGTTCAAACAACCAAAATGGAAATATGTTTTTCAGTTTATGACAAAAAGGAATATTTTAGGTTCGAAACTCATTATTTCACAAACATATTGTAGTATGTGTTTCTATTAACGTTTATAGAATGCGAAGTATATACATTCAAAATAAATCGTTCAAGGAACCAAAATAGAAATATGTTTTTCAGTTTATGACAAAAAGGACTATTTCAGGTTCGAATCTCAATTTTACACAAACATTTTGGAGTATGTAAATCTTTTTTCATTTTAGATTTGCCGAATTAAATTTTGTCGAAAAGTCGAATAGCGTGAAATATAACGATAAATAAATATTATTAAAGATATTGAATAAGTTGTAAGTATGAATGCGAAGTACATAAATACAAATTTAAATCGCTCAAAGAACCAAAATAGAAATATGTATTTCAGTTTATGACAAAAAGGACTATTTCAGGTTCGAAACTCAATATTACACAAACATTTTGGAGTATGTGAGTCTTTTAAAATTTTAGATTTGAGGAATTTAATTTTGTCGAAAAGTTGAATAGCGTGAAATATAATGATAAATAACACTTATGAAAGATATTGAATAAGTTCAAAGTATGAATGCGAAGTAAATAAATACAAATTTAAATCGCTCAAAGAACCAAAATAGAAATATGTATTTCAGTTTATGACAAAAAGGACTATTTCAGGTTCGTAACTGAATATTACACAAACATTTTGGAGTATGTGTGTCTTTTTTCATTTTAGATTTGCCGAATTAAATTTTGTCGAATAGTCGAATAGCGTGAAATATAACGATAACTAACGTTCATAACAGATATTGAATAAGTTTAAAGTATGAATGCGAAGTATATAAATTCAAATTGAAATCGTTCAAACAACCAAAATGGAAATATGTTTTTCAGTTTATGACAAAAAGGACTATTTCAGGTTCGAATCTCAATTTTACACAAACATTTTGGAGTATGTAAATCTTTTTCATTTTAGATTTGCCGAATTAAATTTTGTCGAAAAGTCGAATAGCGTGAAAGATAACGATAAATAAAGTTTATTAAAGATATTGAATAAGTTCAAAGTATGAATGCGAAGTACATAAATACAAATTTAAATCTCTCAAAGAACCAAAATAGAAATATGTATTTCAGTTTATGACAAAAAGGACTATTTCAGGTTTTAAACTCAATTTTACACAAACATTTTGGATTATGTAAATCTTTTTTCATTTTAGATTTGCCGAATTAAATTTTGTCGAAAAGTCGAATAGCGTGAAATATAATGATAAATAACACTTATGAAAGATATTGAATAAGTTGTAAGTATGAATGCGAAATATATAAATTCAAATTTAAATCGTTCAAAGAACCAAAATAGAAATATGTATTTCAGTTTATGACAAAAAGGACTATTTCAGGTTTTAAACTCAATTTTACACAAACATATTGTAGTAGGTGAATCTTTTAACATTTTAGATTTGTCACATTAAATTTTGTGGAAAAGTCGAATAGCCTGAAATATAACGACAAATATCGTTTATAAAGGATATTGAATAAGTTCAAAGTATGAATGCGAAGTATATACATTCAAAATAAATCGTTCAAGGAACCAAAATCGAAATATGTTTTTCAGTTTATGACAAAAAGGACTATTTCAGGTTCGAATCTCAATTTTACACAAACATTTTGGAGTATGTAAATCTTTTTTCATTTTAGATTTGCCGAATTAAATTTTGTAGAAAAGTCGAAAAGCGTGAAATATAACGATAAATAAAGTTTATTAAAGATATTGAATAAGTTCAAAGTATGAATGCGAAGTACATAAATACAAATTTAAATCGCTCAAAGAACCAAAATAGAAATATGTATTTCAGTTTATGACAAAAAGGACTATTTCAGGTTCGAAACTCAATATTACACAAACATTTTGGAGTATGTGAGTCTTTTAAAATTTTAGATTTGTGTAATTTAATTTTGTCGAAAAGTTGAATAGCGTGAAATATAATGATAAATAACACTTATGAAAGATATTGAATAAGTTGTAAGTATGAATGCGAAGTATATAAATTCAAATTTAAATCTTTCAAAAGAACCAAAATAGAAATATGTTTTTCAGTTTATGACAAAAAGGACTATTTCAGGTTCGAAACTCAATTTTACACAAACATATTGTAGTATGTGTGTCTTTTTTCATTTTAGATTTGCCGAATTAAATTTTGTCGAATAGTCGAATAGCGTGAAACATAACGATAACTAACGTTCATAACAGATATTGAATAAGTTTAAAGTATGAATGCGAAGTATATAAATTCAAATTGAAATCGTTCAAACAACCAAAATGGAAGTCTGTTTTTCAGTTTATGACAAAAAGGACTATTTTAGGTTCGAAACTCATTATTTCAAAAACATATTGTAGTATGTGTTTCTATTAACGTTTATAGAATGCGAAGTATATACATTCAAAATAAATCGTTCAAGGAACCAAAATAGAAATATGTTTTTCAGTTTATGACAAAAAGGACTATTTCAGGTTCGAATCTCAATTTTACACAAACATTTTGGAGTATGTAAATCTTTTTTCATTTTAGATTTGCCGAATTAAATTTTGTCGAAAAGTCGAATAGCGTGAAATATAACGATAAATAAAGTTTATTAAAGATATTGAATAAGTTCAAAGTATGAATGCGAAGTACACAAATACAAATTTAAATCGCTCAAAGAACCAAAATAGAAATATGTATTTCAGTTTATGACAAAAAGGACTATTTCAGGTTCGAAACTCAATATTACACAAACATTTTGGAGTATGTGAGTCTTTTAAAATTTTAGATTTGTGGAATTTAATTTTGTCGAAAAGTTGAATAGCGTGAAATATAATGATAAATAACACTTATGAAAGATATTGAATAAGTTGTAAGTATGAATGCGAAGTATATAAATTCAAATTTAAATCGTTCAAAGAACCAAAATAGAAATATGTTTTTCAGTTTATGACAAAAAGGACTATTTCAGGTTCGAAACTCAATTTTACACAAACATATTGTAGTATGTGTGTCTTTTTTCATTTTAGATTTGCCGAATTAAATTTTGTCGAATAGTCGAATAGCGTGAAACATAACGATAACTAACGTTCATAACAGATATTGAATAAGTTTAAAGTATGAATGCGAAGTATATAAATTCAAATTGAAATCGTTCAAACAACCAAAATGGAAGTATGTTTTTCAGTTTATGACAAAAAGGACTATTTTAGGTTCGAAACCCATTATTTCACAAACATATTGTAGTATGTGTTTCTATTAACGTTTATAGAATGCGAAGTATATACATTCAAAATAAATCGTTCAAGGAACCAAAATAGAAATATGTTTTTCAGTTTATGACAAAAAGGACTATTTCAGGTTCGAATCTCAATTTTACACAAACATTTTGGAGTATGTAAATCTTTTTTTCATTTTAGATTTGCCGAATTAAATTTTGTCGAAAAGTCGAATAGCGTGAAATATAACGATAAATAAAGTTTATTAAAGATAATGAATAAGTTCAAAGTATGAATGTGAAGTACATAAATACAAATTTAAATCGCTCAAAGAACCAAAATAGAAATATGTATTTCAGTTTATGACAAAAAGGACTATTTCAGGTTCGAAACTCAATATTACACAAACATTTTGGAGTATGTGAGTCTTTTAAAATTTTAGATTTGTGGAATTTAATTTTGTCGAAAAGTTGAATAGCGTGAAATATAATGATAAATAACACTTATGAAAGATATTGAATAAGTTGTAAGTATGAATGCGAAGTATATAAATTCAAATTGAAATCGTTCAAACAACCAAAATGGAAATATGTTTTTCAGTTTATGACAAAAAGGACTATTTTAGGTTCGAAACTCATTATTTCACAAACATATTGTAGTATGTGTTTCTATTAACGTTTATAGAATGCGAAGTATATACATTCAAAATAAATCGTTCAAGGAACCAAAATAAAAATATGTTTTTCAGTTTATGACAAAAAGGACTATTTCAGGTTCGAATCTCAATTTTACACAAACATTTTGGAGTATGTAAATCTTTTTTCATTTTAGATTTGCCGAATTAAATTTTGTCGAAAAGTCGAATAGCGTGAAATATAACGATAAATAAAGTTTATTAAAGATATTGAATAAGTTCAAAGTATGAATGCGAAGTACATAAATACAAATTTAAATCGCTCAAAGAACCAAAATAGAAATATGTATTTCAGTTTATGACAAAAAGGACTATTTCAGGTTCGAAACTCAATATTACACAAACATTTTTGGAGTATGTGAGTCTTTTAAAATTTTAGATTTGTGGAATTTAATTTTGTCGAAAAGTTGAATAGCGTGAAATATAATGATAAATAACACTTATGAAAGATATTGAATAAGTTGTAAGTATGAATGCGAAGTATATAAATTCAAATTGAAATCGTTCAAACAACCAAAATGGAAATATGTTTTTCAGTTTATGACAAAAAGGACTATTTTAGGTTCGAAACTCATTATTTCACAAACATATTGTAGTATGTGTTTCTATTAACGTTTATAGAATGCGAAGTATATACATTCAAAATAAATCGTTCAAGGAACCAAAATAAAAATATGTTTTTCAGTTTATGACAAAAAGGACTATTTCAGGTTCGAATCTCAATTTTACACAAACATTTTGGAGTATGTAAATCTTTTTTCATTTTAGATTTGCCGAATTAAATTTTGTCGAAAAGTCGAATAGCGTGAAATATAACGATAAATAAAGTTTATTAAAGATATTGAATAATTTCAAAGTATGAATGCGAAGTACATAAATACAAATTTAAATCGCTCAAAGAACCAAAATAGAAATATGTATTTCAGTTTATGACAAAAAGGACTATTTCAGGTTCGAAACTCAATATTACACAAACATTTTGGAGTATGTGAGTCTTTTAAAATTTTAGATTTGTGGAATTTAATTTTGTCGAAAAGTTGAATAGCGTGAAATATAATGATAAATAACACTTATGAAAGATATTGAATAAGTTGTAAGTATGAATGCGAAGTATATAAATTCAAATTGAAATCGTTCAAACAACCAAAATGGAAATATGTTTTTCAGTTTATGACAAAAAGGACTATTTTAGGTTCGAAACTCATTATTTCACAAACATATTGTAGTATGTGTTTCTATTAACGTTTATAGAATGCGAAGTATATACATTCAAAATAAATCGTTCAAGGAACCAAAATAGAAATATGTTTTTCAGTTTATGACAAAAAGGACTATTTCAGGTTCGAATCTCAATTTTACACAAACATTTTGGAGTATGTAAATCTTTTTTCATTTTAGATTTGCCGAATTAAATTTTGTCGAATAGTCGAATAGCGTGAAACATAACGATAACTAACGTTCATAACAGATATTGAATAAGTTTAAAGTATGAATGCGAAGTATATAAATTCAAATTGAAATCGTTCAAACAACCAAAATGGAAATATGTTTTTCAGTTTATGACAAAAAGGACTATTTCAGGTTCGAAACTCAATTTTACACAAACATTTTGGAGTTTGTGAGTCTTTTTTCATTTTATATTTGCCGAATTAAAGTTTGTCGAAAAGTCGAATAGCGTGAAATATAACGATAAATAAAGTTTATAAAAGATATTGAATAAGTTCAAAGTATGAATGCGAAGTACATAAATACAAATTTAAATCGCTCAAAGAACCAAAATAGAAATATGTATTTCAGTTTATGACAAAAAGGACTATTTCAGGTTCGAAACTCAATTTTACACAAACATTTTGGAGTATGTAAATCTTTTTTCATTTTATATTTGCCGAATTAAAGTTTGTCGAAAAGTCGAATAGCGTGAAATATAACGATAAATAAAGTTTATAAAAGATATTGAATAAGTTCAAAGTATCAATGCGAAGTACATAAATACAAATTTAAATCGCTCAAAGAACCAAAATAGAAATATGTATTTCAGTTTATGACAAAAAGGACTATTTCAGGTTCGAAACTCAATTTTACACAAACATTTTGGAGTATGTGAGTCTTTTTTCATTTTAGATTTGTCGATTTAAATTTTGAGGAAAAGTCGAATAGCGTGAAATATAACGATCAATAACGTTTATAAAAGATAATGAATAAGTATGAAGTATGAATGCGAAGTATGTAAATTCAAATTGAAATCGTTCAAACAACCAAAATGGAAATATGTTTTTCAGTTTATGACAAAAAGGACTATTTTAGGTTCGAAACTCATTATTTCACAAACATATTGTAGTATGTGTTTCTATTAACGTTTATAGAATGCGAAGTATATACATTCAAAATAAATCGTTCAAGGAACCAAAATAGAAATATGTTTTTCAGTTTATGACAAAAAGGACTATTTCAGGTTCGAATCTCAATTTTACACAAACATATTGTAGTATGTGTGTCTTTTTTCATTTTAGATTTGCCGAATTAAATTTTGTCGAATAGTCGAATAGCGTGAAACATAACGATAACTAACGTTCATAACAGATATTGAATAAGTTTAAAGTATGAATGCGAAGTATATAAATTCAAATTGAAATCGTTCAAACAACCAAAATGGAAATATGTTTTTCAGTTTATGACAAAAAGGACTATTTCAGGTTCGAATCTCAATTTTACACAAACATTTTGGAGTATGTAAATCTTTTTTCATTTTAGATTTGCCGAATTAAATTTTGTCGAAAAGTCGAATAGCGTGAAATATAACGATAAATAAAGTTTATTAAAGATATTGAATAAGTTCAAAGTATGAATGCGAAGTACATAAATACAAATTTAAATCGCTCAAAGAACCAAAATAGAAATATGTATTTCAGTTTATGACAAAAAGGACTATTTCAGGTTCGAAACTCAATATTACACAAACATTTTGGAGTATGTGAGTCTTTTAAAATTTTAGATTTGAGGAATTTAATTTTGTCGAAAAGTTGAATAGCGTGAAATATTATTGATAAATAACACTTATGAAAGATATTGAATAAGTTGTAAGTATGAATGCGAAATATATAAATTCAAATTTAAATCGTTCAAAGAACCAAAATAGAAATATGTTTTTCAGTTTATGACAAAAAGGACTATTTCAGGTTTTAAACTCAATTTTACACAAACATATTGTAGTAGGTGAATCTTTTAACATTTTAGATTTGTCGCATTAAATTTTGTGGAAAAGTCGAATAGCCTGAAATATAACGATAAATATCGTTTATAAAGGATATTGAATAAGTTCAAAGTATGAATGCGAAGTATATACATTCAAAATAAATCGTTCAAGGAACCAAAATCGAAATATGTTTTTCAGTTTATGACAAAAAGGACTATTTCAGGTTCGAATCTCAATTTTACACAAACATTTTGGAGTATGTAAATCTTTTTTCATTTTAGATTTGCCGAATTAAATTTTGTCGAAAAGTCGAATAGCGTGAAATATAACGATAAATAAAGTTTATTAAAGATATTGAATAAGTTCAAAGTATGAATGCGAAGTACATAAATACAAATTTAAATCGCTCAAAGAACCAAAATAGAAATATGTATTTCAGTTTATGACAAAAAGGACTATTTCAGGTTCGAAACTCAATATTACACAAACATTTTGGAGTATGTGAGTCTTTTAAAATTTTAGATTTGAGGAATTTAATTTTGTCGAAAAGTTGAATAGCGTGAAATATTATTGATAAATAACACTTATGAAAGATATTGAATAAGTTGTAAGTATGAATGCGAAATATATAAATTCAAATTTAAATCGTTCAAAGAACCAAAATAGAAATATGTTTTTCAGTTTATGACAAAAAGGACTATTTCAGGTTTTAAACTCAATTTTACACAAACATATTGTAGTAGGTGAATCTTTTAACATTTTAGATTTGTCGCATTAAATTTTGTGGAAAAGTCGAATAGCCTGAAATATAACGATAAATATCGTTTATAAAGGATATTGAATAAGTTCAAAGTATGAATGCGAAGTATATACATTCAAAATAAATCGTTCAAGGAACCAAAATCGAAATATGTTTTTCAGTTTATGACAAAAAGGACTATTTCAGGTTCGAATCTCAATTTTACACAAACATTTTGGAGTATGTAAATCTTTTTTCATTTTAGATTTGCCGAATTAAATTTTGTCGAAAAGTCGAATAGCGTGAAATATAACGATAAATAAAGTTTATTAAAGATATTGAATAAGTTCAAAGTATGAATGCGAAGTACATAAATACAAATTTAAATCGCTCAAAGAACCAAAATAGAAATATGTATTTCAGTTTATGACAAAAAGGACTATTTCAGTTTCGAAACTCAATATTACACAAACATTTTGGAGTATGTGAGTCTTTTAAAATTTTAGATTTGTGGAATTTAATTTTGTCGAAAAGTTGAATAGCGTGAAATATAATGATAAATAACACTTATGAAAGATATTGAATAAGTTGTAAGTATGAATGCGAAGTATATAAATTCTAATTGAAATCGTTCAAACAACCAAAATGGAAATATGTTTTTCAGTTTATGACAAAAAGGAATATTTTAGGTTCGAAACTCATTATTTCACAAACATATTGTAGTATGTGTTTCTATTAACGTTTATAGAATGCGAAGTATATACATTCAAAATAAATCGTTCAAGGAACCAAAATAGAAATATGTTTTTCAGTTTATGACAAAAAGGACTATTTCAGGTTCGAATCTCAATTTTACACAAACATTTTGGAGTATGTAAATCTTTTTTCATTTTAGATTTGCCGAATTAAATTTTGTCGAAAAGTCGAATAGCGTGAAATATAACGATAAATAAAGTTTATTAAAGATATTGAATAAGTTCAAAGTATGAATGCGAAGTACATAAATACAAATTTAAATCGCTCAAAGAACCAAAATAGAAATATGTATTTCAGTTTATGACAAAAAGGACTATTTCAGGTTCGAAACTCAATATTACACAAACATTTTGGAGTATGTGAGTCTTTTAAAATTTTAGATTTGAGGAATTTAATTTTGTCGAAAAGTTGAATAGCGTGAAATATAATGATAAATAACACTTATGAAAGATATTGAATAAGTTGTAAGTATGAATGCGAAATATATAAATTCAAATTTAAATCGTTCAAAGAACCAAAATAGAAATATGTTTTTCAGTTTATGACAAAAAGGACTATTTCAGGTTCGAAACTCAATTTTATACAAACATATTGTAGTATGTGTGTCTTTTTTCATTTTAGATTTGCCGAATTAAATTTTGTCGAATAGTCGAATAGCGTGAAATATAACGATAACTAACGTTCATAACAGATATTGAATAAGTTTAAAGTATGAATGCGAAGTATATAAATTCAAATTGAAATCGTTCAAACAACCAAAATGGAAATATGTTTTTCAGTTTATGACAAAAAGGACTATTTCAGGTTCGAAACTCAATATTACACAAACATTTTGGAGTATGTGAGTCTTTTAAAATTATAGATTTGTGGAATTTAATTTTGTCGAAAAGTTGAATAGCGTGAAATATTATTATAAATAACACTTATGAAAGATATTGAATAAGTTGTAAGTATGAATGCGAAATATATAAATTCAAATTTAAATCGTTCAAAGAACCAAAATAGAAATATGTTTTTCAGTTTATGACAAAAAGGACTATTTCAGGTTTTAAACTCAATTTTACACAAACATATTGTAGTAGGTGAATCTTTTAACATTTTAGATTTGTCGCATTAAATTTTGTGGAAAAGTCGAATAGCCTGAAATATAACGATAAATATCGTTTATAAAGGATATTGAATAAGTTCAAAGTATGAATGCGAAGTATATACATTCAAAATAAATCGTTCAAGGAACCAAAATCGAAATATGTTTTTCAGTTTATGACAAAAAGGACTATTTCAGGTTCGAGTCTCAATTTTACACAAACATTTTGGAGTATGTAAATCTTTTTTCATTTTAGATTTGCCGAATTAATTTTTATCGAAAAGTCAAATAGCGTGAAATATAACGATAAATAAAGTTTATTAAAGATATTGAATAAGTTCAAAGTATGAATGCGAAGTACATAAATACAAATTTAAATCTCTCAAAGAACCAAAATAGAAATATGTATTTCAGTTTATGACAAAAAGGACTATTTCAGGTTCGAAACTCAATATTACACAAACATTTTTGAGTATGTGAGTCTTTTAAAATTTTAGATTTGAGGAATTTAATTTTGTCGAAAAGTTGAATAGCGTGAAATATTATTGATAAATAACACTTATGAAAGATATTGAATAAGTTGTAAGTATGAATGCGAAATATATAAATTCAAATTTAAATCGTTCAAAGAACCAAAATAGAAATATGTTTTTCAGTTTATGACAAAAAGGACTATTTCAGGTTTTAAACTCAATTTTACACAAACATATTGTAGTAGGTGAATCTTTTAACATTTTAGATTTGTCGCATTAAATTTTGTGGAAAAGTCGAATAGCCTGAAATATAACGATAAATATCGTTTATAAAGGATATTGAATAAGTTCAAAGTATGAATGCGAAGTATATACATTCAAAATAAATCGTTCAAGGAACCAAAATCGAAATATGTTTTTCAGTTTATGACAAAAAGGACTATTTCAGGTTCGAATCTCAATTTTACACAAACATTTTGGAGTATGTAAATCTTTTTTCATTTTAGATTTGCCGAATTAAATTTTGTCGAAAAGTCGAATAGCGTGAAATATAACGATAAATAAAGTTTATTAAAGATATTGAATAAGTTCAAAGTATGAATGCGAAGTACATAAATACAAATTTAAATCGCTCAAAGAACCAAAATAGAAATATGTATTTCAGTTTATGACAAAAAGGACTATTTCAGTTTCGAAACTCAATATTACACAAACATTTTGGAGTATGTGAGTCTTTTAAAATTTTAGATTTGTGGAATTTAATTTTGTCGAAAAGTTGAATAGCGTGAAATATAATGATAAATAACACTTATGAAAGATATTGAATAAGTTGTAAGTATGAATGCGAAGTATATAAATTCTAATTGAAATCGTTCAAACAACCAAAATGGAAATATGTTTTTCAGTTTATGACAAAAAGGAATATTTTAGGTTCGAAACTCATTATTTCACAAACATATTGTAGTATGTGTTTCTATTAACGTTTATAGAATGCGAAGTATATACATTCAAAATAAATCGTTCAAGGAACCAAAATAGAAATATGTTTTTCAGTTTATGACAAAAAGGACTATTTCAGGTTCGAATCTCAATTTTACACAAACATTTTGGAGTATGTAAATCTTTTTTCATTTTAGATTTGCCGAATTAAATTTTGTCGAAAAGTCGAATAGCGTGAAATATAACGATAAATAAAGTTTATTAAAGATATTGAATAAGTTCAAAGTATGAATGCGAAGTACATAAATACAAATTTAAATCGCTCAAAGAACCAAAATAGAAATATGTATTTCAGTTTATGACAAAAAGGACTATTTCAGGTTCGAAACTCAATATTACACAAACATTTTGGAGTATGTGAGTCTTTTAAAATTTTAGATTTGAGGAATTTAATTTTGTCGAAAAGTTGAATAGCGTGAAATATAATGATAAATAACACTTATGAAAGATATTGAATAAGTTGTAAGTATGAATGCGAAATATATAAATTCAAATTTAAATCGTTCAAAGAACCAAAATAGAAATATGTTTTTCAGTTTATGACAAAAAGGACTATTTCAGGTTCGAAACTCAATTTTATACAAACATATTGTAGTATGTGTGTCTTTTTTCATTTTAGATTTGCCGAATTAAATTTTGTCGAATAGTCGAATAGCGTGAAATATAACGATAACTAACGTTCATAACAGATATTGAATAAGTTTAAAGTATGAATGCGAAGTATATAAATTCAAATTGAAATCGTTCAAACAACCAAAATGGAAATATGTTTTTCAGTTTATGACAAAAAGGACTATTTCAGGTTCGAATCTCAATTTTACACAAACATTTTGGAGTATGTAAATCTTTTTTCATTTTAGATTTGCCGAATTAAATTTTGTCGAAAAGTCGAATAGCGTGAAATATAACGATAAATAAAGATTATTAAAGATATTGAATAAGTTCAAAGTATGAATGCGAAGTACATAAATACAAATTTAAATCGCTCAAAGAACCAAAATAGAAATATGTATTTCAGTTTATGACAAAAAGGACTATTTCAGGTTCGAAACTCAATTTTACACAAACATTTTGGAGTATGTAAATCTTTTTTCATTTTAGATTTGCCGAATTAAATTTTGTCGAAAAGTCGAATAGCGTGAAATATAATGATAAATAACACTTATGAAAGATATTGAATAAGTTGTAAGTATGAATGCGAAATATATAAATTCAAATTTAAATCGTTCAAAGAACCAAAATAGAAATATGTTTTTCAGTTTATGACAAAAAGGACTATTTCAGGTTTTAAACTCAATTTTACACAAACATATTGTAGTAGGTGAATCTTTTAACATTTTAGATTTGTCACATTAAATTTTGTGGAAAAGTCGAATAGCCTGAAATATAACGACAAATATCGTTTATAAAGGATATTGAATAAGTTCAAAGTATGAATGCGAAGTATATACATTCAAAATAAATCGTTCAAGGAACCAAAATAGAAATATGTTTTTCAGTTTATGACAAAAAGGACTATTTCAGGTTCGAATCTCAATTTTACATAAATATTTAGGAGTATGTAAAGCTTTTTTCATTTGAGATTGGCCGCATTAAATTTTGTCGAAAAGTCGAATAGCGTGAAATATAACGATAAATAAAGTTTATTAAAGATATTGAATAAGTTCAAAGTATGAATGCGAAGTACATAAATACAAATTTAAATCGCTCAAAGAACCAAAATAGAAATATGTATTTCAGTTTATGACAAAAAGGACTATTTCAGGTTCGAAACTCAATATTACACAAACATTTTGGAGTATGTGAGTCTTTTAAAATTTTTTATTTGTGGAATTAAATTTGGTCGAAAAGTCGAATAGCGTGAAATATAACGATAACTAACGTTCATAACAGATATTGAATAAGTTTAAAGTATGAATGCGAAGTATATAAATTCAAATTGAAATCGTTCAAACAACCAAAATGGAAGTATGTTTTTCAGTTTATGACAAAAAGGACTATTTTAGGTTCGAAACTCATTATTTCACAAACATATTGTAGTATGTGTTTCTATTAACGTTTATAGAATGCGAAGTATATACATTCAAAATAAATCGTTCAAGGAACCAAAATAGAAATATGTTTTTCAGTTTATGACAAAAAGGACTATTTCAGGTTCGAATCTCAATTTTACACAAACATTTTGGAGTATGTAAATCTTTTTTCATTTTAGATTTGCCGAATTAAATTTTGTCGAAAAGTCGAATAGCGTGAAATATAACGATAAATAAAGTTTATTAAAGATATTGAATAAGTTCAAAGTATGAATGCGAAGTACATAAATACAAATTTAAATCGCTCAAAGAACCAAAATAGAAATATGTATTTCAGTTTATGACAAAAAGGACTATTTCAGTTTCGAAACTCAATATTACACAAACATTTTGGAGTATGTGAGTCTTTTAAAATTTTAGATTTGTGGAATTTAATTTTGTCGAAAAGTTGAATAGCGTGAAATATAATGATAAATAACACTTATGAAAGATATTGAATAAGTTGTAAGTATGAATGCGAAGTATATAAATTCAAATTGAAATCGTTCAAACAACCAAAATGGAAATATGTTTTTCAGTTTATGACAAAAAGGAATATTTTAGGTTCGAAACTCATTATTTCACAAACATATTGTAGTATGTGTTTCTATTAACGTTTATAGAATGCGAAGTATATACATTCAAAATAAATCGTTCAAGGAACCAAAATAGAAATATGTTTTTCAGTTTATGACAAAAAGGACTATTTCAGGTTCGAATCTCAATTTTACACAAACATTTTGGAGTATGTAAATCTTTTTTCATTTTAGATTTGCCGAATTAAATTTTGTCGAAAAGTCGAATAGCGTGAAATATAACGATAAATAAAGTTTATTAAAGATATTGAATAAGTTCAAAGTATGAATGCGAAGTACATAAATACAAATTTAAATCGCTCAAAGAACCAAAATAGAAATATGTATTTCAGTTTATGACAAAAAGGACTATTTCAGGTTCGAAACTCAATATTACACAAACATTTTGGAGTATGTGAGTCTTTTAAAATTTTAGATTTGTGGAATTTAATTTTGTCGAAAAGTTGAATAGCGTGAAATATAATGATAAATAACACTTATGAAAGATATTGAATAAGTTGTAAGTATGAATGCGAAGTATATAAATTCAAATTTAAATCGTTCAAAGAACCAAAATAGAAATATGTTTTTCAGTTTATGACAAAAAGGACTATTTCAGGTTCGAAACTCAATTTTACACAAACATATTGTAGTATGTGTGTCTTTTTTCATTTTAGATTTGCCGAATTAAATTTTGTCGAATAGTCGAATAGCGTGAAACATAACGATAACTAACGTTCATAACAGATATTGAATAAGTTTAAAGTATGAATGCGAAGTATATAAATTCAAATTGAAATCGTTCAAACAACCAAAATGGAAGTATGTTTTTCAGTTTATGACAAAAAGGACTATTTTAGGTTCGAAACTCATTATTTCACAAACATATTGTAGTATGTGTTTCTATTAACGTTTATAGAATGCGAAGTATATACATTCAAAATAAATCGTTCAAGGAACCAAAATAGAAATATGTTTTTCAGTTTATGACAAAAAGGACTATTTCAGGTTCGAAACTCAATATTACACAAACATTTTGGAGTATGTGAGTCTTTTAAAATTTTAGATTTGTGGAATTTAATTTTGTCGAAAAGTTGAATAGCGTGAAATATAATGATAAATAACACTTATGAAAGATATTGAATAAGTTGTAAGTATGAATGCGAAGTACATAAATACAAATTTAAATCGCTCAAAGAACCAAAATAGAAATATGTATTTCAGTTTATGACAAAAAGGACTATTTCAGGTTCGAAACTCAATATTACACAAACATTTTGGAGTATGTGAGTCTTTTAAAATTTTAGATTTGTGGAATTTAATTTTGTCGAAAAGTTGAATAGCGTGAAATATAATGATAAATAACACTTATGAAAGATATTGAATAAGTTGTAAGTATGAATGCGACGTACATAAATACAAATTTAAATCGCTCAAAGAACCAAAATAGAAATATGTATTTCAGTTTATGACAAAAAGGACTATTTCAGGTTCGAAACTCAATATTACACAAACATTTTGGAGTATGTGAGTCTTTTAAAATTTTAGATTTGTGGAATTTAATTTTGTCGAAAAGTCGAATAGCGTGAAATATAACGATAACTAACGTTCATAACAGATATTGAATAAGTTTAAAGTATGAATGCGAAGTATATAAATTCAAATTGAAATCGTTCAAACAACCAAAATGGAAATATGTTTTTCAGTTTATGACAAAATGGACGAGTTTAGGTTCGAAACTCATTATTTCACAAACATATTGTAGTATGTGTTTCTATTAACGTTTATAGAATGCGAAGTATATACATTCAAAATAAATCGTTCAAGGAACCAAAATAGAAATATGTTTTTCAGTTTATGACAAAAAGGACTATTTCAGGTTCGAATCTCAATTTTACACAAACATTTTGGAGTATGTAAATCTTTTTTCATTTTAGATTTGCCGAATTAAATTTTGTCGAAAAGTCGAATAGCGTGAAATATAACGATAAATAAAGTTTATTAAAGATATTGAATAAGTTCAAAGTATGAATGCGAAGTACATAAATACAAATTTAAATCGCTCAAAGAACCAAAATAGAAATATGTATTTCAGTTTATGACAAAAAGGACTATTTCAGTTTCGAAACTCAATATTACACAAACATTTTGGAGTATGTGAGTCTTTTAAAATTTTAGATTTGTGGAATTTAATTTTGTCGAAAAGTTGAATAGCGTGAAATATAATGATAAATAACACTTATGAAAGATATTGAATAAGTTGTAAGTATGAATGCGAAGTATATAAATTCAAATTGAAATCGTTCAAACAACCAAAATGGAAATATGTTTTTCAGTTTATGACAAAAAGGACTATTTCAGGTTCGAATCTCAATTTTACACAAACATATTGTAGTATGTGTTGCTATTAACGTTTATAGAATGCGAAGTATATACATTCAAAATAAATCGTTCAAGGAACCAAAATAGAAATATGTTTTTCAGTTTATGACAAAAAGGACTATTTCAGGTTCGAATCTCAATTTTACACAAACATTTTGGAGTATGTAAATCTTTTTTCATTTTAGATTTGCCGAATTAAATTTTGTCGAAAAGTCGAATAGCGTGAAATATAACGATAAATAAAGTTTATTTAAGATATTGAATAAGTTCAAAGTATGAATGCGAAGTACATAAATACAAATTTTAATCGCTCAAAGAACCAAAATAGAAATATGTATTTCAGTTTATGACAAAAAGGACTATTTCAGGTTCGAAACTCAATATTACACAAACATTTTGGAGTATGTGAGTCTTTTAAAATTTTAGATTTGTGGAATTTAATTTTGTCGAAAAGTTGAATAGCGTGAAATATAATGATAAATAACACTTATGAAAGATATTGAATAAGTTGTAAGTATGAATGCGAAGTATATAAATTCAAATTTAAATCGTTCAAAGATATGTTTGTGTAAAAATTGAGTTTAAAACCTGAAATAGTCCTTTTTGTCATAAACTGAAAAACATATTTCCATTTTGGTTGTTTGAACGATTTCAATTTGAATTTATATACTTCGCATTCATACTTTAAACTTATTCAATATCTGTTATGAACGTTAGTTATCGTTATATTTCACGCTATTCGACTATTCGACAAAATTTAATTCGGCAAATCTAAAATGAAAAAAGACACACATACTACAATATGTTTGTGTAAAATTGAGTTTCGAACCTGAAATAGTCCTTTTTGTCATAAACTGAAATACATATTTCCATTTTGGTTCTTTGAACGATTTAAATTTGAATTTATATACTTCGCAGTCATACTTTAAACTTATTCAATATCTTTTATAAACTTTATTTATCGTTATATTTCACGCTATTCGACTTTTCGACAAAATTTAATTCGGCAAATCTAAAATGAAAAAAGATTTACATACTCCAAAATGTTTGTGTAAAATTGAGATTCGAACCTGAAATAGTCCTTTTTGTCATAAACTGAAAAACATATTTCTATTTTGGTTCCTTGAACGATTTATTTTGAATGTATATACTTCGCATTCTATAAACGTTAATAGAAACACATACTACAATATGTTTGTGAAATAATGAGTTTCGAACCTAAAATAGTCCTTTTTGTCATAAACTGAAAAACATATTTCCATTTTGGTTGTTTGAACGATTTCAATTTGAATTTACATACTTCGCATTCATACTTCATACTTATTCATTATCTTTTATAAACGTTATTGATCGTTATATTTCACGCTATTCGACTTTTCCTCAAAATTTAAATCGACAAATCTAAAATGAAAAAAGACTCACATACTCCAAAATGTTTGTGTAAAATTGAGTTTCGAACCTGAAATAGTCCTTTTTGTCATAAACTGAAATACATATTTCCATTTTGGTTCTTTGAGCGATTTAAATTTGTATTTATGTACTTCGCATTCATACTTTGAACTTATTCAATATCTTTTATAAACTTTATTTATCGTTATATTTCACGCTATTCGACTTTTCGACAAACTTTAATTCGGCAAATATAAAATGAAAAAAGATTTACATACTCCAAAATGTTTGTGTAAAATTGAGTTTCGAACCTGAAATAGTCCTTTTTGTCATAAACTGAAATACATATTTCTATTTTGGTTCTTTGAGCGATTTAAATTTGTATTTATGTACTTCGCATTCATACTTTGAACTTATTCAATATCTTTTATAAACTTTATTTATCGTTATATTTCACGCTATTCGACTTTTCGACAAACTTTAATTCGGCAAATATAAAATGAAAAAAGACTCACAAACTCCAAAATGTTTGTGTAAAATTGAGTTTCGAACCTGAAATAGTCCTTTTTGTCATAAACTGAAAAACATATTTCCATTTTGGTTGTTTGAACGATTTCAATTTGAATTTATATACTTCGCATTCATACTTTAAACTTATTCAATATCTGTTATGAACGTTAGTTATCGTTATGTTTCACGCTATTCGACAATTCGACAAAATTTAATTCGGCAAATCTAAAATGAAAAAAGACACACATACTACAATATGTTTGTGTAAAATTGAGTTTCGAACCTGAAATAGTCCTTTTTGTCATAAACTGAAATACATATTTCTATTTTGTTTGTTTGAACGATTTCAATTTGAATTTATATACTTCGCATTCATACATACAACTTATTCAATATCTTTCATAAGTGTTATTTATCATTATATTTCACGCTATTCAACTTTTCGACAAAATTAAATTCCACAAATCTAAAATTTTAAAAGACTCACATACTCCAAAATGTTTGTGTAATATTGAGTTTCGAACCTGAAATAGTCCTTTTTGTCATAAACTGAAATACATATTTCTATTTTGGTTCTTTGAGCGATTTAAATTTGTATTTATGTACTTCGCATTCATACTTTGAACTTATTCAATATCTTTAATAAACTTTATTTATCGTTATATTTCACGCTATTCGACTTTTCGACAAAATTTAATTCGGCAAATCTAAAATGAAAAAAGATTTACATACTCCAAAATGTTTGTGTAAAATTGAGATTCGAACCTGAAATAGTCCTTTTTGTCATAAACTGAAAAACATATTTCTATTTTGGTTCCTTGAACGATTTATTTTGAATGTATATATGTTTATCAGGAAATATGTTTTTCAGTTTATGACAAAAAGGACTATTATAGGTTCGAAACTCATTATTTCACAAATATATTGTAGTATGTGTTTCTATTAACGTTTATAGAATGCGAAGTATATACATTCGAAATAAATCGTTCAAGGAACCAAAATAGAAATATGTTTTTCAGTTTATGACAAAAAGGACTATTTCAGGTTCGAATCTCAATTTTACACAAACATTTTGGAGTATGTAAATCTTTTTTCATTTTAGATTTGCCGAATTAAATTTTGTCGAAAAGTCGAATAGCGTGAAATATAACGATAAATAAAGTTTATTAAAGATATTGAATAAGTTCAAAGTATGAATGCGAAGTACATAAATACAAATTTAAATCGCTCAAAGAACCAAAATAGAAATATGTATTTCAGTTTATGACAAAAAGGACTATTTCAGGTTCGAAACTCAATATTACACAAACATTTTGGAGTATGTGAGTCTTTTAAAATTTTAGATTTGTGGAATTTAATTTTGTCGAAAAGTTGAATAGCGTGAAATATAATGATAAATAACACTTATGAAAGATATTGAATAAGTTGTAAGTATGAATGCGAAGTATATAAATTCAAATTTAAATCGTTCAAAGAACCAAAATAGAAATATGTTTTTCAGTTTATGACAAAAAGGACTATTTCAGGTTCGAAACTCAATTTTACACAAACATATTGTAGTATGTGTGTCTTTTTTCATTTTAGATTTGCCGAATTAAATTTTGTCGAATAGTCGAATAGCGTGAAACATAACGATAACTAACGTTCATAACAGATATTGAATAAGTTTAAAGTATGAATGCGAAGTATATAAATTCAAATTGAAATCGTTCAAACAACCAAAATGGAAATATGTTTTTCAGTTTATGACAAAAAGGACTATTTCAGGTTCGAAACTCAATTTTACACAAACATTTTGGAGTTTGTGAGTCTTTTTTCATTTTATATTTGCCGAATTAAAGTTTGTCGAAAAGTCGAATAGCGTGAAATATAACGATAAATAAAGTTTATAAAAGATATTGAATAAGTTCAAAGTATGAATGCGAAGTACATAAATACAAATTTAAATCGCTCAAAGAACCAAAATAGAAATATGTATTTCAGTTTATGACAAAAAGGACTATTTCAGGTTCGAAACTCAATTTTACACAAACATTTTGGAGTATGTAAATCTTTTTTCATTTTATATTTGCCGAATTAAAGTTTGTCGAAAAGTCGAATAGCGTGAAATATAACGATAAATAAAGTTTATAAAAGATATTGAATAAGTTCAAAGTATCAATGCGAAGTACATAAATACAAATTTAAATCGCTCAAAGAACCAAAATAGAAATATGTATTTCAGTTTATGACAAAAAGGACTATTTCAGGTTCGAAACTCAATTTTACACAAACATTTTGGAGTATGTGAGTCTTTTTTCATTTTAGATTTGTCGATTTAAATTTTGAGGAAAAGTCGAATAGCGTGAAATATAACGATCAATAACGTTTATAAAAGATAATGAATAAGTATGAAGTATGAATGCGAAGTATGTAAATTCAAATTGAAATCGTTCAAACAACCAAAATGGAAATATGTTTTTCAGTTTATGACAAAAAGGACTATTTTAGGTTCGAAACTCATTATTTCACAAACATATTGTAGTATGTGTTTCTATTAACGTTTATAGAATGCGAAGTATATACATTCAAAATAAATCGTTCAAGGAACCAAAATAGAAATATGTTTTTCAGTTTATGACAAAAAGGACTATTTCAGGTTCGAAACTCAATATTACACAAACATTTTGGAGTATGTGAGTCTTTTAAAATTTTAGATTTGTGGAATTTAATTTTGTCGAAAAGTCGAATAGCGTGAAATATAACGATAAATAAAGCTTATTAAAGATATTGAATAAGTTCAAAGTATGAATGCGAAGTACATAAATACAAATTTAAATCGCTCAAAGAACCAAAATAGAAATATGTATTTCAGTTTATGACAAAAAGGACTATTTCAGGTTCGAATCTCAATTTTACACAAACATTTTGGAGTATGTAAATCTTTTTTCATTTTAGATTTGCCGAATTAAATTTTGTCGAAAAGTCGAATAGCGTGAAATATAACGATAAATAAAGTTTATTAAAGATATTGAATAAGTTCAAAGTATGAATGCGAAGTATATAAATTCAAATTGAAATCGTTCAAACAACCAAAATAGAAATATGTATTTCAGTTTATGACAAAAAGGACTATTTCAGGTTCGAAACTCAATATTACACAAACATTTTGGAGTATGTGAGTCTTTTAAAATTTTAGATTTCTGGAATTTAATTTTGTCGAAAAGTTGAATAGCGTGAAATATAATGATAAATAACACTTATGAAAGATATTGAATAAGTTGTAAGTATGAATGCGAAATATATAAATTCAAATTTAAATCGTTCAAAGAACCAAAATAGAAATATGTTTTTCAGTTTATGACAAAAAGGACTATTTCAGGTTCGAAACTCAATTTTACACAAACATATTGTAGTATGTGTGTCTTTTTTCATTTTAGATTTGCCGAATTAAATTTTGTCGAATAGTCGAATAGCGTGAAACATAACGATAACTAACGTTCATAACAGATATTGAATAAGTTTAAAGTATGAATGCGAAGTATATAAATTCAAATTGAAATCGTTCAAACAACCAAAATGGAAGTATGTTTTTCAGTTTATGACAAAAAGGACTATTTTAGGTTCGAAACTCATTATTTCACAAACATATTGTAGTATGTGTTTCTATTAACGTTTATAGAATGCGAAGTATATACATTCAAAATAAATCGTTCAAGGAACCAAAATAGAAATATGTTTTTCAGTTTATGACAAAAAGGACTATTTCAGGTTCGAATCTCAATTTTACACAAACATTTTGGAGTATGTAAATCTTTTTTCATTTTAGATTTGCCGAATTAAATTTTGTCGAAAAGTCGAATAGCGTGAAATATAACGATAAATAAAGTTTATTAAAGATATTGAATAAGTTCAAAGTATGAATGCGAAGTACATAAATACAAATTTAAATCGCTCAAAGAACCAAAATAGAAATATGTATTTCAGTTTATGACAAAAAGGACTATTTCAGGTTCGAAACTCAATATTACACAAACATTTTGGAGTATGTGAGTCTTTTAAAATTTTAGATTTGTGGAATTTAATTTTGTCGAAAAGTTGAATAGCGTGAAATATAATGATAAATAACACTTATGAAAGATATTGAATAAGTTGTAAGTATGAATGCGAAGTATATAAATTCAAATTGAAATCGTTCAAACAACCAAAATGGAAATATGTTTTTCAGTTTATGACAAAAAGGACTATTTTAGGTTCGAAACTCATTATTTCACAAACTTATTGTAGTATGTGTTTCTATTAACGTTTATAGAATGCGGAGTATATACATTCAAAATAAATCGTTCAAGGAACCAAAATAGAAATATGTTTTTCAGTTTATGACAAACAGGTCCCTTTCAGGAACGAATCTCAATTTTACACAAACATTTTGGAGTATGTAAATCTTTTTTCATTTTAGATTTGCCGAATTAAATTTTGTCGAATAGTCGAATAGCGTGAAATATAACGATAACTAACGTTCATAACAGATATTGAATAAGTTTAAAGTATGAATGCGAAGTATATACATTCAAAATAAATCGTTCAAGGAACCAAAATAGAAATATGTTTTTCATTTTATGACAAAAAGGACTATTTCAGGTTCGAATCTCAATTTTACACAAACATTTTGGAGTATGTAAATCTTTTTTCATTTTAGATTTGCCGAATTAAATTTTGTCGAAAAGTCGAATAGCGTGAAATATAACGATAAATAAAGTTTATTAAAGATATTGAATAAGTTCAAAGTATGAATGCGAAGTACATAAATACAAATTTAAATCGCTCAAAGAACCAAAATAGAAATATGTATTTCAGTTTATGACAAAAAGGACTATTTCAGGTTCGAAACTCAATATTACTCAAACATTTTGGAGTATGTGAGTCTTTTAAAATTTTAGATTTGTGGAATTTAATTTTGTCGAAAAGTTGAATAGCGTGAAATATAATGATAAATAACACTTATGAAAGATATTGAATAAGTTGTATGTATGAATGCGAAGTATATAAATTCAAATTGAAATCGTTCAAACAAACAAAATAGAAATATGTATTTCAGTTTATGACAAAAAGGACTATTTCAGGTTCGAAACTCAATTTTACACAAACATATTGTAGTATGTGTGTCTTTTTTCATTTTAGATTTGCCGAATTAAATTTTGTCGAATAGTCGAATAGCGTGAAACATAACGATAACTAACGTTCATAACAGATATTGAATAAGTTTAAAGTATGAATGCGAAGTATATAAATTCAAATTGAAATCGTTCAAACAACCAAAATGGAAATATGTTTTTCAGTTTATGACAAAAAGGACTATTTCAGGTTCGAAACTCAATTTTACACAAACATTTTGGAGTTTGTGAGTCTTTTTTCATTTTATATTTGCCGAATTAAAGTTTGTCGAAAAGTCGAATAGCGTGAAATATAACGATAAATAAAGTTTATAAAAGATATTGAATAAGTTCAAAGTATGAATGCGAAGTACATAAATACAAATTTAAATCGCTCAAAGAACCAAAATAGAAATATGTATTTCAGTTTATGACAAAAAGGACTATTTCAGGTTCGAAACTCAATATTACACAAACATTTTGGAGTATGTGAGTCTTTTAAAATTTTAGATTTGTGGAATTTAATTTTGTCGAAAAGTTGAATAGCGTGAAATATAATGATAAATAACACTTATGAAAGATATTGAATAAGTTGTAAGTATGAATGCGAAGTATATAAATTCAAATTGAAATCGTTCAAACAACCAAAATGGAAATATGTTTTTCAGTTTATGACAAAAAGGACTATTTTAGGTTCGAAACTCATTATTTCACAAACATATTGTAGTATGTGTTTCTATTAACGTTTATAGAATGCGAAGTATATACATTCAAAATAAATCGTTCAAGGAACCAAAATAGAAATATGTTTTTCAGTTTATGACAAAAAGGACTATTTCAGGTTCGAATCTCAATTTTACACAAACATTTTGGAGTATGTAAATCTTTTTTCATTTTAGATTTGCCGAATTAAATTTTGTCGAATAGTCGAATAGCGTGAAACATAACGATAACTAACGTTCATAACAGATATTGAATAAGTTTAAAGTATGAATGCGAAGTATATACATTCAAAATAAATCGTTCAAGGAACCAAAATAGAAATATGTTTTTCAGTTTATGACAAAAAGGACTATTTCAGGTTCGAATCTCAATTTTACACAAACATTTTGGAGTATGTAAATCTTTTTTCATTTTAGATTTGCCGAATTAAATTTTGTCGAAAAGTCGAATAGCGTGAAATATAACGATAAATAAAGTTTATTAAAGATATTGAATAAGTTCAAAGTATGAATGCGAAGTACATAAATACAAATTTAAATCGCTCAAAGAACCAAAATAGAAATATGTATTTCAGTTTATGACAAAAAGGACTATTTCAGGTTCGAAACTCAATTTTACACAAACATTTTGGAGTATGTAAATCTTTTTCATTTTATATTTGCCGAATTAAAGTTTGTCGAAAAGTCGAATAGCGTGAAATATAACGATAAATAAAGTTTATAAAAGATATTGAATAAGTTCAAAGTATGAATGCGAAGTACATAAATACAAATTTAAATCGCTCAAAGAACCAAAATAGAAATATGTATTTCAGTTTATGACAAAAAGGACTATTTCAGGTTCGAAACTCAATTTTACACAAACATTTTGGAGTATGTGAGTCTTTTAACATTTTAGATTTGTCGATTTAAATTTTGAGGAAAAGTCGAATAGCGTGAAATATAACGATCAATAACGTTTATAAAAGATAATGAATAAGTATGAAGTATGAATGCGAAGTATGTAAATTCAAATTGAAATCGTTCAAACAACCAAAATGGAAATATGTTTTTCAGTTTATGACAAAAAGGACTATTTTAGGTTCGAAACTCATTATTTCACAAACATATTGTAGTATGTGTTTCTATTAACGTTTATAGAATGCGAAGTATATACATTCAAAATAAATCGTTCAAGGAACCAAAATAGAAATATGTTTTTCAGTTTATGACAAAAAGGACTATTTCAGGTTCGAATCTCAATTTTACACAAACATTTTGGAGTATGTAAATCTTTTTTCATTTTAGATTTGCCGAATTAAATTTTGTCGAAAAGTCGAATAGCGTGAAATATAACGATAAATAAAGTTTATTAAAGATATTGAATAAGTTCAAAGTATGAATGCGAAGTACATAAATACAAATTTAAATCGCTCAAAGAACCAAAATAGAAATATGTATTTCAGTTTATGACAAAAAGGACTATTTCAGGTTCGAAACTCAATATTACACAAACATTTTGGAGTATGTGAGTCTTTTAAAATTTTAGATTTGTGGAATTTAATTTTGTCGAAAAGTTGAATAGCGTGAAATATAATGATAAATAACACTTATGAAAGATATTGAATAAGTTGTAAGTATGAATGCGAAGTATATAAATTCAAATTGAAATCGTTCAAACAAACAAAATAGAAATATGTATTTCAGTTTATGACAAAAAGGACTATTTCAGGTTCGAAACTCAATTTTACACAAACATATTGTAGTATGTGTGTCTTTTTTCATTTTAGATTTGCCGAATTAAATTTTGTCGAATAGTCGAATAGCGTGAAACATAACGATAACTAACGTTCATAACAGATATTGAATAAGTTTAAAGTATGAATGCGAAGTATATAAATTCAAATTGAAATCGTTCAAACAACCAAAATGGAAATATGTTTTTCAGTTTATGACAAAAAGGACTATTTCAGGTTCGAAACTCAATTTTACACAAACATTTTGGAGTTTGTGAGTCTTTTTTCATTTTATATTTGCCGAATTAAAGTTTGTCGAAAAGTCGAATAGCGTGAAATATAACGATAAATAAAGTTTATAAAAGATATTGAATAAGTTCAAAGTATGAATGCGAAGTACATAAATACAAATTTAAATCGCTCAAAGAACCAAAATAGAAATATGTATTTCAGTTTATGACAAAAAGGACTATTTCAGGTTCGAAACTCAATATTACACAAACATTTTGGAGTATGTGAGTCTTTTAAAATTTTAGATTTGTGGAATTTAATTTTGTCGAAAAGTTGAATAGCGTGAAATATAATGATAAATAACACTTATGAAAGATATTGAATAAGTTGTAAGTATGAATGCGAAGTATATAAATTCAAATTGAAATCGTTCAAACAACCAAAATGGAAATATGTTTTTCAGTTTATGACAAAAAGGACTATTTTAGGTTCGAAACTCATTATTTCACAAACATATTGTAGTATGTGTTTCTATTAACGTTTATAGAATGCGAAGTATATACATTCAAAATAAATCGTTCAAGGAACCAAAATAGAAATATGTTTTTAAGTTTATGACAAAAAGGACTATTTCAGGTTCGAATCTCAATTTTACACAAACATTTTGGAGTATGTAAATCTTTTTTCATTTTAGATTTGCCGAATTAAATTTTGTCGAATAGTCGAATAGCGTGAAATATAACGATAACTAACGTTCATAACAGATATTGAATAAGTTCAAAGTATGAATGCGAAGTATATACATTCAAAATAAATCGTTCAAGGAACCAAAATAGAAATATGTTTTTCAGTTTATGACAAAAAGGACTATTTCAGGTTCGAATCTCAATTTTACACAAACATTTTGGAGTATGTAAATCTTTTATCATTTTAGATTTGCCGAATTAAATTTTGTCGAAAAGTCGAATAGCGTGAAATATAACGATAAATAAAGTTTATTAAAGATATTGAATAAGTTCAAAGTATGAATGCGAAGTACATAAATACAAATTTAAATCGCTCAAAGAACCAAAATAGAAATATGTATTTCAGTTTATGACAAAAAGGACTATTTCAGGTTCGAAACTCAATTTTACACAAACATTTTGGAGTATGTAAATCTTTTTTCATTTTATATTTGCCGAATTAAAGTTTGTCGAAAAGTCGAATAGCGTGAAATATAACGATAAATAAAGTTTATAAAAGATATTGAATAAGTTCAAAGTATGAATGCGAAGTACATAAATACAAATTTAAATCGCTCAAAGAACCAAAATAGAAATATGTATTTCAGTTTATGACAAAAAGGACTATTTCAGGTTCGAAACTCAATTTTACACAAACATTTTGGAGTATGTGAGTCTTTTTTCATTTTAGATTTGTCGATTTAAATTTTGAGGAAAAGTCGAATAGCGTGAAATATAACGATCAATAACGTTTATAAAAGATAATGAATAAGTATGAAGTATGAATGCGAAGTATGTAAATTCAAATTGAAATCGTTCAAACAACCAAAATGGAAATATGTTTTTCAGTTTATGACAAAAAGGACTATTTTAGGTTCGAAACTCATTATTTCACAAACATATTGTAGTATGTGTTTCTATTAACGTTTATAGAATGCGAAGTATATACATTCAAAATAAATCGTTCAAGGAACCAAAATAGAAATATGTTTTTCAGTTTATGACAAAAAGGACTATTTCAGGTTCGAATCTCAATTTTACACAAACATTTTGGAGTATGTAAATCTTTTTTCATTTTAGATTTGCCGAATTAAATTTTGTCGAAAAGTCGAATAGCGTGAAATATAACGATAAATAAAGTTTATTAAAGATATTGAATAAGTTCAAAGTATTAATTGCGAAGTACATAAATACAAATTTAAATCGCTTAAAGAACCAAAATAGAAATATGTATTTCAGTTTATGACAAAAAGGACTATTTCAGGTTCGAAACTCAATATTACACAAACATTTTGGAGTATGTGAGTCTTTTAAAATTTTAGATTTGTGGAATTTAATTTTGTCGAAAAGTTGAATAGCGTGAAATATAATGATAAATAACACTTATGAAAGATATTGAATAAGTTGTAAGTATGAATGCGAAATATATAAATTCAAATTTAAATCGTTCAAAGAACCAAAATAGAAATATGTTTTTCAGTTTATGACAAAAAGGACTATTTCAGGTTCGAAACTCAATTTTACACAAACATATTGTAGTATGTGTGTCTTTTTTCATTTTAGATTTGCCGAATTAAATTTTGTCGAATAGTCGAATAGCGTGAAATATAACGATAAATAAAGTTTATAAAAGATATTGAATAAGTTCAAAGTATGAATGCGAAGTACATAAATACAAATTTAAATCGCTCAAAGAACCAAAATAGAAATATGTATTTCAGTTTATGACAAAAAGGACTATTTCAGGTTCGAAACTCAATATTACACAAACATTTTGGAGTATGTGAGTCTTTTAAAATTTTAGATTTGTGGAATTTAATTTTGTCGAAAAGTTGAATAGCGTGAAATATAATGATAAATAACACTTATGAAAGATATTGAATAAGTTGTAAGTATGAATGCGAAATATATAAATTCAAATTTAAATCGTTCAAAGAACCAAAATAGAAATATGTTTTTCAGTTTATGACAAAAAGGACTATTTCAGGTTCGAAACTCAATATTACACAAACATTTTGGAGTATGTGAGTCTTTTAAAATTTTAGATTTGTGGAATTTAATTTTGTCGAAAAGTTGAATAGCGTGAAATATAATGATAAATAACACTTATGAAAGATATTGAATAAGTTGTAAGTATGAATGCGAAGTATATAAATTCAAATTGAAATCGTTCAAACAACCAAAATGGAAATATGTTTTTCAGTTTATGACAAAAAGGACTATTTTAGGTTCGAAACTCATTATTTCACAAACATATTGTAGTATGTGTTTCTATTAACGTTTATAGAATGCGAAGTATATACATTCAAAATAAATCGTTCAAGGAACCAAAATAGAAATATGTTTTTCAGTTTATGACAAAAAGGACTATTTCAGGTTCGAATCTCAATTTTACACAAACATTTTGGAGTATGTAAATCTTTTTTCATTTTAGATTTGCCGAATTAAATTTTGTCGAATAGTCGAATAGCGTGAAACATAACGATAACTAACGTTCATAACAGATATTGAATAAGTTTAAAGTATGAATGCGAAGTATATACATTCAAAATAAATCGTTCAAGGAACCAAAATAGAAATATGTTTTTCATTTTATGACAAAAAGGACTATTTCAGGTTCGAATCTCAATTTTACACAAACATTTTGGAGTATGTAAATCTTTTTTCATTTTAGATTTGCCGAATTAAATTTTGTCGAAAAGTCGAATAGCGTGAAATATAACGATAAATAAAGTTTATTAAAGATATTGAATAAGTTCAAAGTATGAATGCGAAGTACATAAATACAAATTTAAATCGCTCAAAGAACCAAAATAGAAATATGTATTTCAGTTTATGACAAAAAGGACTATTTCAGGTTCGAAACTCAATATTACCCAAACATTTTGGAGTATGTGAGTCTTTTAAAATTTTAGATTTGTGGAATTTAATTTTGTCGAAAAGTTGAATAGCGTGAAATATAATGATAAATAACACTTATGAAAGATATTGAATAAGTTGTATGTATGAATGCGAAGTATATAAATTCAAATTGAAATCGTTCAAACAAACAAAATAGAAATATGTATTTCAGTTTATGACAAAAAGGACTATTTCAGGTTCGAAACTCAATTTTACACAAACATATTGTAGTATGTGTGTCTTTTTTCATTTTAGATTTGCCGAATTAAATTTTGTCGAATAGTCGAATAGCGTGAAACATAACGATAACTAACGTTCATAACAGATATTGAATAAGTTTAAAGTATGAATGCGAAGTATATAAATTCAAATTGAAATCGTTCAAACAACCAAAATGGAAATATGTTTTTCAGTTTATGACAAAAAGGACTATTTCAGGTTCGAAACTCAATTTTACACAAACATTTTGGAGTTTGTGAGTCTTTTTTCATTTTATATTTGCCGAATTAAAGTTTGTCGAAAAGTCGAATAGCGTGAAATATAACGATAAATAAAGTTTATAAAAGATATTGAATAAGTTCAAAGTATGAATGCGAAGTACATAAATACAAATTTAAATCGCTCAAAGAACCAAAATAGAAATATGTATTTCAGTTTATGACAAAAAGGACTATTTCAGGTTCGAAACTCAATATTACACAAACATTTTGGAGTATGTGAGTCTTTTAAAATTTTAGATTTGTGGAATTTAATTTTGTCGAAAAGTTGAATAGCGTGAAATATAATGATAAATAACACTTATGAAAGATATTGAATAAGTTGTAAGTATGAATGCGAAGTATATAAATTCAAATTGAAATCGTTCAAACAACCAAAATGGAAATATGTTTTTCAGTTTATGACAAAAAGGACTATTTTAGGTTCGAAACTCATTATTTCACAAACATATTGTAGTATGTGTTTCTATTAACGTTTATAGAATGCGAAGTATATACATTCAAAATAAATCGTTCAAGGAACCAAAATAGAAATATGTTTTTCAGTTTATGACAAAAAGGACTATTTCAGGTTCGAATCTCAATTTTACACAAACATTTTGGAGTATGTAAATCTTTTTTCATTTTAGATTTGCCGAATTAAATTTTGTCGAATAGTCGAATAGCGTGAAACATAACGATAACTAACGTTCATAACAGATATTGAATAAGATTAAAGTATGAATGCGAAGTATATACATTCAAAATAAATCGTTCAAGGAACCAAAATAGAAATATGTTTTTCAGTTTATGACAAAAAGGACTATTTCAGGTTCGAATCTCAATTTTACACAAACATTTTGGAGTATGTAAATCTTTTTTCATTTTAGATTTGCCGAATTAAATTTTGTCGAAAAGTCGAATAGCGTGAAATATAACGATAAATAAAGTTTATTAAAGATATTGAATAAGTTCAAAGTATGAATGCGAAGTACATAAATACAAATTTAAATCGCTCAAAGAACCAAAATAGAAATATGTATTTCAGTTTATGACAAAAAGGACTATTTCAGGTTCGAAACTCAATATTACACAAACATTTTGGAGTATGTGAGTCTTTTAAAATTTTAGATTTGTGGAATTTAATTTTGTGGAAAAGTCGAATAGCCTGAAATATAACGATAAATAAAGTTTATTAAAGATATTGAATAAGTTCAAAGTATGAATGCGAAGTACATAAATACAAATTTAAATCGCTCAAAGAACCAAAAATAGAAATATGTATTTCAGTTTATGACAAAAAGGACTATTTCAGGTTCGAAACTCAATATTACACAAACATTTTGGAGTATGTGAGTCTTTTAAAATTTTAGATTTGTGGAATTTAATTTTGTCGAAAAGTTGAATAGCGTGAAATATAATGATAAATAACACTTATGAAAGATATTGAATAAGTTGTATGTATGAATGCGAAGTATATAAATTCAAATTGAAATCGTTCAAACAAACAAAATAGAAATATGTATTTCAGTTTATGACAAAAAGGACTATTTCAGGTTCGAAACTCAATTTTACACAAACATATTGTAGTATGTGTGTCTTTTTTCATTTTAGATTTGCCGAATTAAATTTTGTCGAATAGTCGAATAGCGTGAAACATAACGATAACTAACGTTCATAACAGATATTGAATAAGATTAAAGTATGAATGCGAAGTATATAAATTCAAATTGAAATCGTTCAAACAACCAAAATGGAAATATGTTTTTCAGTTTATGACAAAAAGGACTATTTTAGGTTCGAAACTCATTATTTCACAAACATATTGTAGTATGTGTTTCTATTAACGTTTATAGAATGCGAAGTATATACATTCAAAATAAATCGTTCAAGGAACCAAAATAGAAATATGTTTTTCAGTTTATGACAAAAAGGACTATTTCAGGTTCGAATCTCAATTTTACACAAACATTTTGGAGTATGTAAATCTTTTTTCATTTTAGATTTGCCGAATTAAATTTTGTCGAATAGTCGAATAGCGTGAAATATAACGATAACTAACGTTCATAACAGATATTGAATAAGTTTAAAGTATGAAAGTCGAATCGCGTGACATATAACGATCAATAACGTTTATCAACGATAATGAATAAGTATGAAGTATGAATGCGAAGTATATAAATTCAAATTGAAATCGTTCAAACAACCAAAATGGAAATATGTTTTTCAGTTTATGACAAAAAGGACTATTTCAGGTTTTAAACTCAATTTTACACAAACATATTGTAGTAGGTGAGTCTTTTAACATTTTAGATTTGTCGCATTAAATTTTGTGGAAAAGTCGAATAGCCTGAAATATAACGATAAATATCGTTTATAAAGGATATTGAATAAGTTCAAAGTATGAAAGCGAAGTAAATAAATACAAATTTAAATCGCTCAAAGAACCAAAATAGAAATATGTATTTCAGTTTATGACAAAAAGGACTATTTCAGGTTCGAAACTGAATATTACACAAACATTTTGGAGTATATAAATCTTTTTTCATTTTAGATTTGCCGAATTAAATTTTGTAGAAATGTCGAATAGCGTGAAATATAACGATAAATAAAGTTTATAAAAGATATTGAATAAGTTCAAAGTATGAATGCGAAGTAAATAAATACAAATTTAAATCGCTCAAAGAACCAAAATAGAAATATGTATTTCAGTTTATGACAAAAAGGACTATTTCAGGTTCGAAACTGAATATTACACAAACATTTTGGAGTATGTGTGTCTTTTTTCATTTTAGATTTGCCGAATTAAATTTTGTCGAATAGTCGAATAGCGTGAAACATAACGATAACTAACGTTCATAACAGATATTGAATAACTTTAAAGTATGAATGCGAAGTATGTAAATTCAAATTGAAATCGTTCAAACAACCAAAATGGAAATATGTTTTTCAGTTTATGACAAAAAGGACTATTTCAGGTTCGAATCTCAATTTTACACAAACATATTGTAGTATGTGTTTCTATTAACGTTTATAGAATGCGAAGTATATACATTCAAAATAAATCGTTCAAGGAACCAAAATAGAAATATGTTTTTCAGTTTATGACAAAAAGGACTATTTCAGGTTCGAATCTCAATTTTACACAAACATTTTGGAGTATGTAAATCTTTTTTCATTTTAGATTTGCCGAATTAAATTTTGTCGAAAAGTCGAATAGCGTGAAATATAACGATAAATAAAGTTTATTAAAGATATTGAATAAGTTCAAAGTATGAATGCGAAGTACATAAATACAAATTTAAATCGCTTAAAGAACCAAAATAGAAATATGTATTTCAGTTTAAAACAAAAAGGTTTATTTCAGGTTCGAAATTTAATATTACACAAACATTTTGGAGTATGTGAGTCTTTTAAAATTTTAGATTTGTGGAATTATTTTTGTCGAAAAGTTGAATAGCGTGAAATATAATGATAAATAACACTTATGAAAGATATTGAATAAGTTGTAAGTATGAATGCGAAATATATAAATTCAAATTTAAATCGTTCAAAGAACCAAAATAGAAATATGTTTTTCAGTTTATGACAAAAAGGACTATTTCAGGTTCGAAACTCAATTTTACACAAACATATTGTAGTATGTGTGTCTTTTTTCATTTTAGATTTGCCGAATTAAATTTTGTCGAATAGTCGAATAGCGTGAAACATAACGATAACTAACGTTCATAACAGATATTGAATAAGATTAAAGTATGAATGCGAAGTATATAAATTCAAATTGAAATCGTTCAAACAACCAAAATGGAAATATGTTTTTCAGTTTATGACAAAAAGGACTATTTTAGGTTCGAAACTCATTATTTCACAAACATATTGTAGTATGTGTTTCTATTAACGTTTATAGAATGCGAAGTATATACATTCAAAATAAATCTTTCAAGGAACCAAAATAGAAATATGTTTTTCAGTTTATTACAAAAGGAGTATTTCAGGTTCGAATCTCAATTTTACACAAACATTTTGGAGTATGTAAATCTTTTTTCATTTTAGATTTGCCGAATTAAATTTTGTCGAAAAGTCGAATAGCGTGAAATATAACGATAAATAAAGTTTATTAAAGATATTGAATAAGTTCAAAGTATGAATGCGAAGTACATAAATACAAATTTAAATCGCTCAAAGAACCAAAATAGAAATATGTATTTCAGTTTATGACAAAAAGGACTATTTCAGGTTCGAAACTCAATATTACACAAACATTTTGGAGTATGTGAGTCTTTTAAAATTTTAGATTTGTGGAATTTAATTTTGTCGAAAAGTTGAATAGCGTGAAATATAATGATAAATAACACTTATGAAAGATATTGAATAAGTTGTAAGTATGAATGCGAAGTATATAAATTCAAATTGAAATCGTTCAAACAAACAAAATAGAAATATGTATTTCAGTTTATGACAAAAAGGACTATTTCAGGTTCGAAACTCAATTTTACACAAACATATTGTAGTATGTGTGTCTTTTTTCATTTTAGATTTGTCGATTTAAATTTTGTGGAAAAGTCGAATAGCGTGAAATATAACGATAAATAACGTTTATAAAAGATATTGAATAAGTATGAAGTATGAATGCGAAGTATATAAATTCAAATTTAAATCGTTCAAAGAACCGATATGGAAATATGTTTTTCAGTTTATGGCAAAAAGGACTATTTCAGGTTTTAAACTCAATTTTACACAAACATATTGTAGTAGGTGAGTCTTTTAACATTTTAGATTTGTCGATTTAAATTTTGAGGAAAAGTCGAATAGCGTGAAATATAACGATCAATAACGTTTATAAAAGATAATGAATAAGTATGAAGTATGAATGCGAAGTATGTAAATTCAAATTGAAATCGTTCAAACAACCAAAATGGAAATATGTTTTTCAGTTTATGACAAAAAGGACTATTTCAGGTTCGAAACTCAATTTTACACAAACATTTTGGAGTTTGTGAGTCTTTTTTCATTTTATATTTGCCGAATTAAAGTTTGTCGAAAAGTCGAATAGCGTGAAATATAACGATAAATAAAGTTTATAAAAGATATTGAATAAGTTCAAAGTATGAATGCGAAGTACATAAATACAAATTTAAATCGCTCAAAGAACCAAAATAGAAATATGTATTTCAGTTTATGACAAAAAGGACTATTTCAGGTTCGAAACTCAATTTTACACAAACATTTTGGAGTATGTGAGTCTTTTTTCATTTTAGATTTGTCGATTTAAATTTTGAGGAAAAGTCGAATAGCGTGAAATATAACGATCAATAACGTTTATAAAAGATAATGAATAAGTATGAAGTATGAATGCGAAGTATGTAAATTCAAATTGAAATCGTTCAAACTACCAAAATGGAAATATGTTTTTCAGTTTATGACAAAAAGGACTATTTCAGGTTTTAAACTCAATTTTACACAAACATATTGTAGTAGGTGAGTCTTTTAACATTTTAGATTTGTCGCATTAAATTTTGTGGAAAAGTCGAATAGCCTGAAATATAACGATAAATATCGTTTATAAAGGATATTGAATAAGTTCAAAGTATGAAAGCGAAGTAAATAAATACAAATTTAAATCGCTCAAAGAACCAAAATAGAAATATGTATTTCAGTTTATGACAAAAAGGACTATTTCAGGTTCGAAACTGAATATTACACAAACATTTTGGAGTATATAAATCTTTTTTCATTTTAGATTTGCCGAATTAAATTTTGTCGAAAAGTCGAATAGCGTGAAATATAACGATAAATAAAGTTTATAAAAGATATTGAATAAGTTCAAAGTATGAATGCGAAGTAAATAAATACAAATTTAAATCGCTCAAAGAACCAAAATAGAAATATGTATTTCAGTTTATGACAAAAAGGACTATTTCAGGTTTGAAACTGAATATTACACAAACATTTTGGAGTATGTGTGTCTTTTTTCATTTTAGATTTGCCGAATTAAATTTTGTCGAATAGTCGAATAGCGTGAAACATAACGATAACTAACGTTCACAACAGATATTGAATAAGTTTTAAGTATGAATGCGAAGTATATAAATTCAAATTGAAATCGTTCAAACAACCAAAATGGAAATACGTTTTTCAGTTTATGACAAAAAGGACTATTTCAGGTTCGAATCTCAATTTTACACAAACATATTGTAGTATGTGTTTCTATTAACGTTTATAGAATGCGAAGTATATACATTCAAAATAAATCGTTCAAGGAACCAAAATAGAAATATGTTTTTCAGTTTATGACAAAAAGGACTATTTCAGGTTCGAATCTCAATTTTACACAAACATTTTGGAGTATGTAAATCTTTTTTCATTTGAGATTTGCCGAATTAAATTTTGTCGAAAAGTCGAATAGCGTGAAATATAACGATAAATAAAGTTTATTAAAGATATTGAATAAGTTCAAAGTATGAATGCGAAGTACATAAATACAAATTTAAATCGCTCAAAGAACCAAAATAGAAATATGTATTTCAGTTTATGACAAAAAGGACTATTTCAGGTTCGAAACTCAATATTACACAAACATTTTGGAGTATGTGAGTCTTTTAAAATTTTAGATTTGTGGAATTTAATTTTGTCGAAAAGTTGAATAGCGTGAAATATAATGATAAATAACACTTATGAAAGATATTGAATAAGTTGTAAGTATGAATGCGAAATATATAAATTCAAATTTAAATCGTTCAAAGAACCAAAATAGAAATATGTTTTTCAGTTTATGACAAAAAGGACTATTTCAGGTTCGAAACTCAATTTTACACAAACATATTGTAGTATGTGTGTCTTTTTTCATTTTAGATTTGCCGAATTAAATTTTGTCGAATAGTCGAATAGCGTGAAACATAACGATAACTAACGTTCATAACAGATATTGAATAAGTTTAAAGTATGAATGCGAAGTATATAAATTCAAATTGAAATTGTTCAAACAACCAAAATGGAAATATGTTTTTCAGTTTATGCCAAAAAGGACTATTTTAGGTTCGAAACTCATTATTTCACAAACATATTGTAGTATGTGTTTCTATTAACGTTTATAGAATGCGAAGTATATACATTCAAAATAAATCGTTCAAGGAACCAAAATAGAAATATGTTTTTCAGTTTATGACAAAAAGGACTATTTCAGGTTCGAATCTCAATTTTACACAAACATTTTGGAGTATGTAAATCTTTTTTCATTTTAGATTTGCCGAATTAAATTTTGTCGAAAAGTCGAATAGCGTGAAATATAACGATAAATAAAGTTTATTAAAGATATTGAATAAGTTCAAAGTATGAATGCGAAGTACATAAATACAAATTTAAATCGCTCAAAGAACCAAAATAGAAATATGTATTTCAGTTTATGACAAAAAGGACTATTTCAGGTTCGAAACTCAATATTACACAAACATTTTGGAGTATGTGAGTCTTTTAAAATTTTAGATTTGTGGAATTTAATTTTGTCGAAAAGTTGAATAGCGTGAAATATAATGATAAATAACACTTATGAAAGATATTGAATAAGTTGTATGTATGAATGCGAAGTATATAAATTCAAATTGAAATCGTTCAAACAAACAAAATAGAAATATGTATTTCAGTTTATGACAAAAAGGACTATTTCAGGTTCGAAACTCAATTTTACACAAACATATTGTAGTATGTGTGTCTTTTTTCATTTTAGATTTGCCGAATTAAATTTTGTCGAATAGTCGAATAGCGTGAAACATAACGATAACTAACGTTCATAACAGATATTGAATAAGTTTAAAGTATGAATGCGAAGTATATAAATTCAAATTGAAATCGTTCAAACAACCAAAATGGAAATATGTTTTTCAGTTTATGACAAAAAGGACTATTTCAGGTTTTAAACTCAATTTTACACAAACATATTGTAGTAGGTGAGTCTTTTAACATTTTAGATTTGTCGCATTAAATTTTGTGGAAAAGTCGAATAGCCTGAAATATAACGATAAATATCGTTTATAAAGGATATTGAATAAGTTCAAAGTATGAAAGCGAAGTACATAAATACAAATTTAAATCGCTCAAAGAACCAAAATAGAAATATGTTTTTCAGTTTATGACAAAAAGGACTATTTTAGGTTCGAAACTAATTTTACACAAACATTTTGGAGTATATAAATCTTTTTTCATTTTAGATTTGCCGAATTAAATTTTGTCGAAAAGTCGAATAGCGTGAAATATAACGATAAATAAAGTTTATAAAAGATATTGAATAAGTTCAAAGTATGAATGCGAAGTAAATAAATACAAATTTAAATCGCTCAAAGAACCAAAATAGAAATATTTATTTCAGTTTATGACAAAAAGGACTATTTCAGGTTCGAAACTCAATTTTACACAAACATTTTGGAGTATGTGAGTCTTTTAACATTTTAGATTTGTCGATTTAAATTTTGAGGAAAAGTCGAATAGCGTGAAATATAACGATCAATAACGTTTATAAAAGATAATGAATAAGTATGAAGTATGAATGCGAAGTATGTAAATTCAAATTGAAATCGTTCAAACAACCAAAATGGAAATATGTTTTTCAGTTTATGACAAAAAGGACTATTTCAGGTTTTAAACTCAATTTTACACAAACATATTGTAGTAGGTGAGTCTTTTAACATTTTAGATTTGTCGCATTAAATTTTGTGGAAAAGTCGAATAGCCTGAAATATAACGATAAATATCGTTTATAAAGGATATTGAATAAGTTCAAAGTATGAAAGCGAAGTATATACATTCAAAATAAATCGTTCAAGGAACCAAAATAGAAATATGTTTTTCAGTTTATGACAAAAAGGACTATTTCAGGTTCGAAACTCAATATTACACAAACATTTTGGAGTATGTGAGTCTTTTAACATTTTAGATTTGTCGATTTAAATTTTGAGGAAAAGTCGAATAGCGTGAAATATAACGATCAATAACGTTTATAAAAGATAATGAATAAGTATGAAGTATGAATGCGAAGTATGTAAATTCAAATTGAAATCGTTCAAACAACCAAAATGGAAATATGTTTTTCAGTTTATGACAAAAAGGACTATTTTAGGTTCGAAACTCATTATTTCACAAACATATTGTAGTATGTGTTTCTATTAACGTTTATAGAATGCGAAGTATATACATTCAAAATAAATCGTTCAAGGAACCAAAATAGAAATATGTTTTTCAGTTTATGACAAAAAGGACTATTTCAGGTTCGAATCTCAATTTTACACAAACATTTTGGAGTATGTAAATCTTTTTTCATTTTAGATTTGCCGAATTAAATTTTGTCGAAAAGTCGAATAGCGTGAAATATAACGATAAATAAAGTTTATAAAAGATATTGAATAAGTTCAAAGTATGAATGCGAAGTAAATAAATACAAATTTAAATCGCTCAAAGAACCAAAATAGAAATATGTATTTCAGTTTATGACAAAAAGGACTATTTCAGGTTCGAAACTCAATATTACACAAACATTTTGGAGTATGTGAGTCTTTTAACATTTTAGATTTGTCGATTTAAATTTTGAGGAAAAGTCGAATAGCGTGAAATATAACGATCAATAACGTTTATAAAAGATAATGAATAAGTATGAAGTATGAATGCGAAGTATGTAAATTCAAATTGAAATCGTTCAAACAACCAAAATGGAAATATGTTTTTCAGTTTATGACAAAAAGGACTATTTCAGGTTTTAAACTCAATTTTACACAAACATATTGTAGTAGGTGAGTCTTTTAACATTTTAGATTTGTCGCATTAAATTTTGTGGAAAAGTCGAATAGCCTGAAATATAACGATAAATATCGTTTATAAAGGATATTGAATAAGTTCAAAGTATGAAAGCGAAGTATATACATTCAAAATAAATCGTTCAAGGAACCAAAATAGAAATATGTTTTTCAGTTTATGACAAAAAGGACTATTTCAGGTTCGAAACTCAATATTACACAAACATTTTGGAGTATGTGAGTCTTTTAACATTTTAGATTTGTCGATTTAAATTTTGAGGAAAAGTCGAATAGCGTGAAATATAACGATCAATAACGTTTATAAAAGATAATGAATAAGTATGAAGTATGAATGCGAAGTATGTAAATTCAAATTGAAATCGTTCAAACAACCAAAATGGAAATATGTTTTTCAGTTTATGACAAAAAGGACTATTTTAGGTTCGAAACTCATTATTTCACAAACATATTGTAGTATGTGTTTCTATTAACGTTTATAGAATGCGAAGTATATACATTCAAAATAAATCGTTCAAGGAACCAAAATAGAAATATGTTTTTCAGTTTATGACAAAAAGGACTATTTCAGGTTCGAATCTCAATTTTACACAAACATTTTTGGAGTATGTAAATCTTTTTTCATTTTAGATTTGCCGAATTAAATTTTGTCGAAAAGTCGAATAGCGTGAAATATAACGATAAATAAAGTTTATTAAAGATATTGAATAAGTTCAAAGTATGAATGCGAAGTACATAAATACAAATTTAAATCGCTCAAAGAACCAAAATAGAAATATGTATTTCAGTTTATGACAAAAAGGACTATTTCAGGTTCGAAACTCAATATTACACAAACATTTTGGAGTATGTGAGTCTTTTAAAATTTTAGATTTGTGGAATTTAATTTTGTCGAAAAGTTGAATAGCGTGAAATATAATGATAAATAACACTTATGAAAGATATTGAATAAGTTGTAAGTATGAATGCGAAATATATAAATTCAAATTTAAATCGTTCAAAGAACCAAAATAGAAATATGTTTTTCAGTTTATGACAAAAAGGACTATTTCAGGTTCGAAACTCAATTTTACACAAACATATTGTAGTATGTGTGTCTTTTTTCATTTTAGATTTGCCGAATTAAATTTTGTCGAATAGTCAAATAGCGTGAAACATAACGATAACTAACGTTCATAACAGATATTGAATAAGTTTCAAGTATGAATGCGAAGTATATAAATTCCAATTGAAATCGTTCAAACAACCAAAATGGAAATATGTTTTTCAGTTTATGACAAAAAGGACTATTTCAGGTTTTAAACTCAATTTTACACAAACATATTGTAGTAGGTGAGTCTTTTAACATTTTAGATTTGTCGCATTAAATTTTGTGGAAAAGTCGAATAGCCTGAAATATAACAATAAATATCGTTTATACAGGATATTGAATAAGTTCAAAGTATGAAAGCGAATTATATACATTCAAAATAAATCGTTCAAGGAACCAAAATAGAAATATGTTTTTCAGTTTATGACAAAAAGGACTATTTCAGGTTCGAAACTCAATTTTACACAAACATTTTGGAGTATGTAAATCTTTTTTCATTTTAGATTTGCCGAATTAAATTTTGTCGAAAAGTCGAATAGCGTGAAATATAACGATCAATAACGTTTATAAAAGATAATGAATAAGTATGAAGTATGAATGCGAAATATGTAAATTCAAATTGAAATCGTTCAAACAACCAAAATGGAAATATGTTTTTCAGTTTATGACAAAAAGGACTATTTCAGGTTTTAAACTCAATTTTACACAAACATTTTGGAGTTTGTGAGTCTTTTTTTCATTTTATATTTGCCGAATTAAAGTTTGTCGAAAAGTCGAATAGCGTGAAATATAACGATAAATAAAGTTTATAAAAGATATTGAATAAGTTCAAAGTATGAATGCGAAGTACATAAATACAAATTTAAATCGCTCAAAGAACCAAAATAGAAATATGTATTTCAGTTTATGACAAAAAGGACTATTTCAGGTTCGAAACTCAATTTTACACAAACATTTTGGAGTATGTGAGTCTTTTAACATTTTAGATTTGTCGATTTAAATTTTGAGGAAAAGTCGAATAGCGTGAAACATAACGATAACTAACGTTCATAAAAGATAATGAATAAGTATGAAGTATGAATGCGAAGTATGTAAATTCAAATTGAAATCGTTCAAACAACCAAAACGGAAATATGTTTTTCAGTTTATGACAAAAAGGACTATTTCAGGTTTTAAACTCAATTTTACACAAACATATTGTAGTAGGTGAGTCTTTTAACATTTTAGATTTGTCGCATTAAATTTTGTGGAAAAGTCGAATAGCCTGAAATATAACAATAAATATCGTTTATAAAGGATATTGAATAAGTTCAAAGTATGAAAGCGAAGTAAATAAATACAAATTTAAATCGCTCAAAGAACCAAAATAGAAATATGTATTTCAGTTTATGACAAAAAGGACTATTTCAGGTTCGAAACTGAATATTACACAAACATTTTGGAGTATATAAATCTTTTTTCATTTTAGATTTGCCGAATTAAATTTTGTCGAAAAGTCGAATAGCGTGAAATATAACGATAAATAAAGTTTATAAAAGATATTGAATAAGTTCAAAGTATGAATGCGAAGTAAATAAATACAAATTTAAATCGCTCAAAGAACCAAAATAGAAATATGTATTTCAGTTTATGACAAAAAGGACTATTTCAGGTTTGAAACTGAATATTACACAAACATTTTGTAGTATGTGTGTCTTTTTTCATTTTAGATTTGCCGAATTAAATTTTGTCGAATAGTCGAATAGCGTGAAACATAACGATAACTAACGTTCATAACAGATATTGAATAACTTTAAAGTATGAATGCGAAGTATGTAAATTCAAATTGAAATCGTTCAAACAACCAAAATGGAAATATGTTTTTCAGTTTATGACAAAAAGGACTATTTCAGGTTCGAATCTCAATTTTACACAAACATATTGTAGTATGTGTTTCTATTAACGTTTATAGAATGCGAAGTATATACATTCAAAATAAATCGTTCAAGGAACCAAAATAGAAATATGTTTTTCAGTTTATGACAAAAAGGACTATTTCAGGTTCGAATCTCAATTTTACACAAACATTTTGGAGTATGTAAATCTTTTTTCATTTTAGATTTGCCGAATTAAATTTTGTCGAAAAGTCGAATAGCGTGAAATATAACGATAAATAAAGTTTATTTAAGATATTGAATAAGTTCAAAGTATGAATGCGAAGTACATAAATACAAATTTTAATCGCTCAAAGAACCAAAATAGAAATATGTATTTCAGTTTATGACAAAAGGGACTATTTCAGGTTCGAAACTCAATATTACACAAACATTTTGGAGTATGTGAGTCTTTTAAAATTTTAGATTTCTGGAATTTAATTTTGTAGAAAAGTTGAATAGCGTGAAATATAATGATAAATAACACTTATGAAAGATATTGAATAAGTTGTAAGTATGAATGCGAAATATATAAATTCAAATTTAAATCGTTCAAAGAACCAAAATAGAAATATGTTTTTCAGTTTATGACAAAAAGGACTATTTCAGGTTCGAAACTCAATTTTACACAAACATATTGTAGTATGTGTGTCTTTTTTCATTTTAGATTTGCCGAATTAAATTTTGTCGAATAGTCGAATAGCGTGAAACATAACGATAACTAACGTTCATAACAGATATTGAATAAGTTTAAAGTATGAATGCGAAGTATATAAATTCAAATTGAAATTGTTCAAACAACCAAAATGGAAATATGTTTTTCAGTTTATGCCAAAAAGGACTATTTTAGGTTCGAAACTCATTATTTCACAAACATATTGTAGTATGTGTTTCTATTAACGTTTATAGAATGCGAAGTATATACATTCAAAATAAATCGTTCAAGGAACCAAAATAGAAATATGTTTTTCAGTTTATGACAAAAAGGACTATTTCAGGTTCGAATCTCAATTTTACACAAACATTTTGGAGTATGTAAATCTTTTTTCATTTTAGATTTGCCGAATTAAATTTTGTCGAAAAGTCGAATAGCGTGAAATATAACGATAAATAAAGTTTATTAAAGATATTGAATAAGTTCAAAGTATGAATGCGAAGTACATAAATACAAATTTAAATCGCTCAAAGAACCAAAATAGAAATATGTATTTCAGTTTATGACAAAAAGGACTATTTCAGGTTCGAAACTCAATATTACACAAACATTTTGGAGTATGTGAGTCTTTTAAAATTTTAGATTTGTGGAATTTAATTTTGTCGAAAAGTTGAATAGCGTGAAATATAATGATAAATAACACTTATGAAAGATATTGAATAAGTTGTATGTATGAATGCGAAGTATATAAATTCAAATTGAAATCGTTCAAACAAACAAAATAGAAATATGTATTTCAGTTTATGACAAAAAGGACTATTTCAGGTTCGAAACTCAATTTTACACAAACATATTGTAGTATGTGTGTCTTTTTTCATTTTAGATTTGCCGAATTAAATTTTGTCGAATAGTCGAATAGCGTGAAACATAACGATAACTAACGTTCATAACAGATATTGAATAAGTTTAAAGTATGAATGCGAAGTATATAAATTCAAATTGAAATCGTTCAAACAACCAAAATGGAAATATGTTTTTCAGTTTATGACAAAAAGGACTATTTCAGGTTTTAAACTCAATTTTACACAAACATATTGTAGTAGGTGAGTCTTTTAACATTTTAGATTTGTCGCATTAAATTTTGTGGAAAAGTCGAATAGCCTGAAATATAACGATAAATATCGTTTATAAAGGATATTGAATAAGTTCAAAGTATGAAAGCGAAGTAAATAAATACAAATTTAAATCGCTCAAAGAACCAAAATAGAAATATGTATTTCAGTTTATGACAAAAAGGACTATTTCAGGTTCGAAACTCAATTTTACACAAACATTTTGGAGTATATAAATCTTTTTTCATTTTAGATTTGCCGAATTAAATTTTGTCGAAAAGTCGAATAGCGTGAAATATAACGATAAATAAAGTTTATAAAAGATATTGAATAAGTTCAAAGTATGAATGCGAAGTAAATAAATACAAATTTAAATCGCTCAAAGAACCAAAATAGAAATATTTATTTCAGTTTATGACAAAAAGGACTATTTCAGGTTCGAAACTCAATTTTACACAAACATTTTGGAGTATGTGAGTCTTTTAACATTTTAGATTTGTCGATTTAAATTTTGAGGAAAAGTCGAATAGCGTGAAATATAACGATCAATAACGTTTATAAAAGATAATGAATAAGTATGAAGTATGAATGCGAAGTATATAAATTCAAATTGAAATCGTTCAAACTACCAAAATGGAAATATGTTTTTCAGTTTATGACAAAAAGGACTATTTCAGGTTTTAAACTCAATTTTACACAAACATATTGTAGTAGGTGAGTCTTTTAACATTTTAGATTTGTCGCATTAAATTTTGTGGAAAAGTCGAATAGCCTGAAATATAACGATAAATATCGTTTATAAAGGATATTGAATAAGTTCAAAGTATGAAAGCGAAGTAAATAAATACAAATTTAAATCGCTCAAAGAACCAAAATAGAAATATGTATTTCAGTTTATGACAAAAAGGACTATTTCAGGTTCGAAACTGAATATTACACAAACATTTTGGAGTATATAAATCTTTTTTCATTTTAGATTTGCCGAATTAAATTTTGTCGAAAAGTCGAATAGCGTGAAATATAACGATAAATAAAGTTTATAAAAGATATTGAATAAGTTCAAAGTATGAATGCGAAGTAAATAAATACAAGTTTAAATCGCTCAAAGAACCAAAATAGAAATATGTATTTCAGTTTATGACAAAAAGGACTATTTCAGGTTCGAAACTGAATATTACACAAACATTTTGGAGTATGTGAGTCTTTTAACATTTTAGATTTGTCGATTTAAATTTTGAGGAAAAGTCGAATGGCGTGAAATATAACGATCAATAACGTTTATAAAAGATAATGAATAAGTATGAAGTATGAATGCGAAGTATATAAATTCAAATTGAAATCGTTCAAACAACCAAAATGGAAATATGTTTTTCAGTTTATGACAAAAAGGACTATTTCAGGTTTTAAACTCAATTTTACACAAACATATTGTAGTAGGTGAGTCTTTTAACATTTTAGATTTGTCGCATTAAATTTTGTGGAAAAGTCGAATAGCCTGAAATATAACGATAAATATCGTTTATAAAGGATATTGAATAAGTTCAAAGTATGAAAGCGAAGTATATACATTCAAAATAAATCGTTCAAGGAACCAAAATAGAAATATGTTTTTCAGTTTATGACAAAAAGGACTATTTCAGGTTCGAATCTCAATTTTACACAAACATTTTGGAGTATATAAATCTTTTTTCATTTTAGATTTGCCGAATTAAATTTTGTCGAAAAGTCGAATAGCGTGAAATATAACGAAAAGTAACGTTTATAAAAGATATTGAATAAGTTCAAAGTATGAATGCGAAGTAAATAAATACAAATTTAAATCGCTCAAAGAACCAAAATAGAAATATGTATTTCAGTTTATGACAAAAAGGACTATTTCAGGTTCGAAACTCAATATTACACAAACATTTTGGAGTATGTGAGTCTTTTAACATTTTAGATTTGTCGATTTAAATTTTGAGGAAAAGTCGAATAGCGTGAAATATAACGATCAATAACGTTTATAAAAGATAATGAATAAGTATGAAGTATGAATGCGAAGTATGTAAATTCAAATTGAAATCGTTCAAACAACCAAAATGGAAATATGTTTTTCAGTTTATGACAAAAAGGACTATTTTAGGTTCGAAACTCATTATTTCACAAACATATTGTAGTATGTGTTTCTATTAACGTTTATAGAATGCGAAGTATATACATTCAAAATAAATCGTTCAAGGAACCAAAATAGAAATATGTTTTTCAGTTTATGACAAAAAGGACTATTTCAGGTTCGAATCTCAATTTTACACAAACATTTTGGAGTATGTAAATCTTTTTTCATTTTAGATTTGCCGAATTAAATTTTGTCGAAAAGTCGAATAGCGTGAAATATAACGATAAATAAAGTTTATTAAAGATATTGAATAAGTTCAAAGTATGAATGCGAAGTACATAAATACAAATTTAAATCGCTCAAAGAACCAAAATAGAAATATGTATTTCAGTTTATGACAAAAAGGACTATTTCAGGTTCGAAACTCAATATTACACAAACATTTTGGAGTATGTGAGTCTTTTAAAATTTTAGATTTGTGGAATTTAATTTTGTCGAAAAGTTGAATAGCGTGAAATATAATGATAAATAACACTTATGAAAGATATTGAATAAGTTGTAAGTATGAATGCGAAATATATAAATTCAAATTTAAATCGTTCAAAGAACCAAAATAGAAATATGTTTTTCATTTTATGACAAAAAGACTATTTCAGGTTCGAAACTCAATTTTACACAAACATATTGTAGTATGTGTGTCTTTTTTCATTTTAGATTTGCCGAATTAAATTTTGTCGAATAGCCAAATAGCGTGAAACATAACGATAACTAACGTTCATAACAGATATTGAATAAGTTTCAAGTATGAATGCGAAGTATATAAATTCCAATTGAAATCGTTCAAACAACAAAAATGGAAATATGTTTTTCAGTTTATGACAAAAAGGACTATTTCAGGTTTTAAACTCAATTTTACACAAACATATTGTAGAAGGTGAGTCTTTTAACATTTTAGATTTGTCGCATTAAATTTTGTGGAAAAGTCGAATAGCCTGAAATATAACAATAAATATCGTTTATACAGGATATTGAATAAGTTCAAAGTATGAAAGCGAATTATATACATTCAAAATAAATCGTTCAAGGAACCAAAATAGAAATATGTTTTTCAGTTTATGACAAAAAGGACTATTTCAGGTTCGAAACTCAATTTTACACAAACATTTTGGAGTATGTAAATCTTTTTTCATTTTAGATTTGCCGAATTAAATTTTGTCGAAAAGTCGAATAGCGTGAAATATAACGATAAATAAAGTTTATAAAAGATATTGAATAAGTTCAAAGTATGAATGCGAAGTACATAAATACAAATTTAAATCGCTCAAAGAACCAAAATAGAAATATGTATTTCAGTTTATGACAAAAAGGACTATTTCAGGTTCGAAACTCAATATTACACAAACATTTTGGAGTATGTGAGTCTTTTAAAATTTTAGATTTGTGGAATTTAATTTTGTCGAAAAGTTGAATAGCGTGAAATATAATGATAAATAACACTTATGAAAGATATTGAATAAGTTTAAAGTATGAATGCGAAGTATATAAATTCCAATTGAAATCGTTCAAACAACCAAAATGGAAATATGTTTTTCAGTTTATGACAAAAAGGACTATTTCAGGTTTTAAACTCAATTTTACACAAACATATTGTAGTAGGTGAGTCTTTTAACATTTTAGATTTGTCGCATTAAATTTTGTGGAAAAGTCGAATAGCCTGAAATATAACGATAAATATCGTTTATAAAGGATATTGAATAAGTTCAAAGTATGAAAGCGAAGTATATACATTCAAAATAAATCGTTCAAGGAACCAAAATAGAAATATGTTTTTCAGTTTATGACAAAAAGGACTATTTCAGGTTCGAATCTCAATTTTACACAAACATATTGTAGTATGTGAATCTTTTTTCATTTTAGATTTGCCGCATTAAATTTTGTCGAAAAGTCGAATAGCGTGAAATATAACGATAAATAAAGTTTATTTAAGATATTGAATAAGTTCAAAGTATGAATGCGAAGTACATAAATACAAATTTAAATCGCTCAAAGAACCAAAATAGAAATATGTATTTCAGTTTATGACAAAAAGGACTATTTCAGGTTCGAAACTCAATATTACACAAACATTTTGGAGTATGTGAGTCTTTTAAAATTTTAGATTTGTGGAATTTAATTTTGTCGAAAAGTTGAATAGCGTGAAATATAATGATAAATAACACTTATGAAAGATATTGAATAAGTTGTAAGTATGAATGCGAAGTATATAAATTCAAATTGAAATCGTTCAAACAACCAAAATAGAAATATGTATTTCAGTTTATGACAAAAAGGACTATTTCAGGTTCGAAACTCATTATTTCACAAACATATTGTAGTATGTGTTTCTATTAACGTTTATAGAATGCGAAGTATATACATTCAAAATAAATCGTTCAAGGAACCAAAATAGAAATATGTTTTTCAGTTTATGACAAAAAGGACTATTTCAGGTTCGAATCTCAATTTTACACAAACATTTTGGAGTATGTAAATCTTTTTTCATTTTAGATTTGCCGAATTAAATTTTGTCGAAAAGTCGAATAGCGTGAAATATAACGATAAATAAAGTTTATTAAAGATATTGAATAAGTTCAAAGTATGAATGCGAAGTACATAAATACAAATTTAAATCGCTTAAAGAACCAAAATAGAAATATGTATTTCAGTTTATGACAAAAAGGACTATTTCAGGTTCGAAACTCAATATTACACAAACATTTTGGAGTATGTGAGTCTTTTAAAATTTTAGATTTGTGGAATTTAATTTTGTCGAAAAGTTGAATAGCGTGAAATATAATGATAAATAACACTTATGAAAGATATTGAATAAGTTGTAAGTATGAATGCGAAATATATAAATTCAAATTTAAATCGTTCAAAGAACGAAAATAGAAATATTTTTTCCAGTTTATGACAAAAAGGACTATTTCAGGTTCGAAACTCAATTTTACACAAACATATTGTAGTAGGTGAATCTTTTAACATTTTAGATTTGCCGAATTAAATTTTGTCGAATAGTCGAATAGCGTGAAACATAACGATAACTAACGTTCATAACAGATATTGAATAAGTTTAAAGTATGAATGCGAAGTATATAAATTCAAATTGAAATTGTTCAAACAACCAAAATGGAAATATGTTTTTCAGTTTATGCCAAAAAGGACTATTTTAGGTTCGAAACTCATTATTTCACAAACATATTGTAGTATGTGTTTCTATTAACGTTTATAGAATGCGAAGTATATACATTCAAAATAAATCGTTCAATGAACCAAAATAGAAATATGTTTTTAAGTTTATGACAAAAAGGACTATTTCAGGTTCGAATCTCAATTTTACACAAACATTTTGGAGTATGTAAATCTTTTATCATTTTAGATTTGCCGAATTAAATTTTGTCGAAAAGTCGAATAGCGTGAAATATAACGATAAATAAAGTTTATTAAAGATATTGAATAAGTTCAAAGTATGAATGCGAAGTACATAAATACAAATTTAAATCGCTCAAAGAACCAAAATAGAAATATGTATTTCAGTTTATGACAAAAAGGACTATTTCAGGTTCGAAACTCAATATTACACAAACATTTTGGAGTATGTGAGTCTTTTAAAATTTTAGATTTGTGGAATTTAATTTTGTCGAAAAGTTGAATAGCGTGAAATATAATGATAAATAACACTTATGAAAGATATTGAATAAGTTGTATGTATGAATGCGAAGTATATAAATTCTAATTGAAATCGTCCAAACAACCAAAATGGAAATATGTATTTCAGTTTATGCAAAAAGGACTATTTCAGGTTTTAAACTCAATTTTACACAAACATATTGTAGTAGGTGAGTCTTTTAACATTTTAGATTTGTCGATTTAAATTTTGAGGAAAAGTCGAATAGCCTGAAATATAACGATAAATATCGTTTATAAAGGATATTGAATAAGTTCAAAGTATGAAAGCGAAGTAAATAAATACAAATTTAAATCGCTCAAAGAACCAAAATAGAAATATGTATTTCAGTTTATGACAAAAAGGACTATTTCAGGTTCGAAACTGAATATTACATAAATATTTAGGAGTATGTAAAGCCTTTTTCATTTGAGATTTGCCGCATGAAATTTTGTCGAAAAGTCGAATAGCGTGAAATATAACGATAAATAAAGTTTATAAAAGATATTGAATAAGTTCAAAGTATGAATGCGAAGTAAATAAATACAAATTTAAATCGCTCAAAGAACCAAAATAGAAATATGTATTTCAGTTTATGACAAAAAGGACTATTTCAGGTTCGAAACTCAATTTTACACAAACATTTTGGAGTATGTGAGTCTTTTAACATTTTAGATTTGTCGATTTAAATTTTGAGGAAAAGTCGAATAGCGTGAAATATAACGATCAATAACGTTTATAAAAGATAATGAATAAGTATGAAGTATGAATGCGAAGTATGTAAATTCAAATTGAAATCGTTCAAACAACCAAAATGGAAATATGTTTTTCAGTTTATGACAAAAAGGACTATTTCAGGTTTTAAACTCAATTTTACACAAACATATTGTAGTAGGTGAGTCTTTTAACATTTTAGATTTGTCGCATTAAATTTTGTGGAAAAGTCGAATAGCCTGAAATATAACGATAAATATCGTTTATAAAGGATATTGAATAAGTTCAAAGTATGAAAGCGAAGTAAATAAATACAAATTTAAATCGCTCAAAGAACCAAAATAGAAATATGTATTTCAGTTTATGACAAAAAGGACTATTTCAGGTTCGAAACTGAATATTACACAAACATTTTGGAGTATGTAAATCTTTTTTTCATTTTAGATTTGCCGAATTAAATTTTGTCGAAAAAGTCGAATAGCGTGAAATATAACGATAAATAAAGTTTATAAAAGATATTGAATAAGTTCAAAGTATGAATGCGAAGTAAATAAATACAAATTTAAATCGCTCAAAGAACCAAAATAGAAATATGTATTTCAGTTTATGACAAAAAGGACTATTTCAGGTTCGAAACTCAATTTTACACAAACATTTTGGAGTATGTGAGTCTTTTAACATTTTAGATTTGTCGATTTAAATTTTGAGGAAAAGTCGAATAGCGTGAAATATAACGATCAATAACGTTTATAAAAGATAATGAATAAGTATGAAGTATGAATGCGAAGTATGTAAATTCAAATTGAAATCGTTCAAACAACCAAAACGGAAATATGTTTTTCAGTTTATGACAAAAAGGACTATTTCAGGTTTTAAACTCAATTTTACACAAACATATTGTAGTAGGTGAGTCTTTTAACATTTTAGATTTGTCGCATTAAATTTTGTGGAAAAGTCGAATAGCCTGAAATATAACGATAAATATCGTTTATAAAGGATATTGAATAAGTTCAAAGTATGAAAGCGAAGTATATACATTCAAAATAAATCGTTCAAGGAACCAAAATAGAAATATGTTTTTCAGTTTATGACAAAAAGGACTATTTCAGGTTCGAATCTCAATTTTACACAAACATTTTGGAGTATATAAATCTTTTTTTCATTTTAGATTTGCCGAATTAAATTTTGTCGAAAAGTCGAATAGCGTGAAATATAACGATAAATAAAGTTTATAAAAGATATTGAATAAGTTCAAAGTATGAATGCGAAGTAAATAAATACAAATTTAAATCGCTCAAAGAACCAAAATAGAAATATGTATTTCAGTTTATGACAAAAAGGACTATTTCAGGTTCGAAACTGAATATTACACAAACATTTTGGAGTATGTGAGTCTTTTAACATTTTAGATTTGTCGATTTAAATTTTGAGGAAAAGTCGAATAGCGTGAAATATAACGATCAATAACGTTTATAAAAGATAATGAATAAGTATGAAGTATGAATGCGAAGTATGTAAATTCAAATTGAAATCGTTCAAACAACCAAAATGGAAATATGTTTTTCAGTTTATGACAAAAAGGACTATTTTAGGTTCGAAACTCATTATTTCACAAACATATTGTAGTATGTGTTTCTATTAACGTTTATAGAATGCGAAGTATATACATTCAAAATAAATCGTTCAAGGAACCAAAATAGAAATATGTTTTTCAGTTTATGACAAAAAGGACTATTTCAGGTTCGAATCTCAATTTTACACAAACATTTTGGAGTATGTAAATCTTTTTTCATTTTAGATTTGCCGAATTAAATTTTGTCGAAAAGTCGAATAGCGTGAAATATAACGATAAATAAAGTTTATTAAAGATATTGAATAAGTTCAAAGTATGAATGCGAAGTACATAAATACAAATTTAAATCGCTCAAAGAACCAAAATAGAAATATGTATTTCAGTTTATGACAAAAAGGACTATTTCAGGTTCGAAACTCAATATTACACAAACATTTTGGAGTATGTGAGTCTTTTAAAATTTTAGATTTGTGGAATTTAATTTTGTCGAAAAGTTGAATAGCGTGAAATATAATGATAAATAACACTTATGAAAGATATTGAATAAGTTGTAAGTATGAATGCGAAGTATATAAATTCAAATTGAAATCGTTCAAACAACCAAAATAGAAATATGTATTTCAGTTTATGACAAAAAGGACTATTTCAGGTTCGAAACTCAATATTACACAAACATTTTGGAGTATGTGAGTCTTTTAAAATTTTAGATTTGTGGAATTTAATTTTGTCGAAAAGTTGAATAGCGTGAAATATAATGATAAATAACACTTATGAAAGATATTGAATAAGTTGTAAGTATGAATGCGAAATATATAAATTCAAATTTAAATCGTTCAAAGAACCAAAATAGAAATATGTTTTTCAGTTTATGACAAAAAGGACTATTTCAGGTTCGAAACTCAATTTTACACAAACATATTGTAGTATGTGTGTCTTTTTTCATTTTAGATTTGCCGAATTAAATTTTGTCGAATAGTCGAATAGCGTGAAACATAACGATAACTAACGTTCATAACAGATATTGAATAAGTTTCAAGTATGAATGCGAAGTATATAAATTCCAATTGAAATCGTTCAAACAACCAAAATGGAAATATGTTTTTCAGTTTATGACAAAAAGGACTATTTCAGGTTCGAATCTCAATTTTACACAAACATATTGTAGTATGTGTTTCTATTAACGTTTATAGAATGCGAAGTATATACATTCAAAATAAATCGTTCAAGGAACCAAAATAGAAATATGTTTTTCAGTTTATGACAAAAAGGACTATTTCAGGTTCGAATCTCAATTTTACACAAACATTTTGGAGTATGTAAATCTTTTTTCATTTTAGATTTGCCGAATTAAATTTTGTCGAAAAGTCGAATAGCGTGAAATATAACGATAAATAAAGTTTATTAAAGATATTGAATAAGTTCAAAGTATGAATGCGAAGTACATAAATACAAATTTAAATCGCTCAAAGAACCAAAATAGAAATATGTATTTCAGTTTATGACAAAAAGGACTATTTCAGGTTCGAAACTCAATATTACACAAACATTTTGGAGTATGTGAGTCTTTTAAAATTTTAGATTTGTGGAATTTAATTTTGTCGAAAAGTTGAATAGCGTGAAATATAATGATAAATAACACTTATGAAAGATATTGAATAAGTTGTAAGTATGAATGCGAAATATATAAATTCAAATTTAAATCGTTCAAAGAACCAAAATAGAAATATGTTTTTCAGTTTATGACAAAAAGGACTATTTCAGGTTCGAAACTCAATTTTACACAAACATATTGTAGTATGTGTGTCTTTTTTCATTTTAGATTTGCCGAATTAAATTTTGTCGAATAGTCGAATAGCGTGAAACATAACGATAACTAACGTTCATAACAGATATTGAATAAGATTAAAGTATGAATGCGAAGTATATAAATTCAAATTGAAATCGTTCAAACAACCAAAATGGAAATATGTTTTTCAGTTTATGACAAAAAGGACTATTTTAGGTTCGAAACTCATTATTTCACAAACATATTGTAGTATGTGTTTCTATTAACGTTTATAGAATGCGAAGTATATACATTAAAAATAAATCGTTCAATGAACCAAAATAGAAATATGTTTTTCAGTTTATGACAAAAAGGACTATTTCAGGTTCGAATCTCAATTTTACACAAACATTTTGGAGTATGTAAATCTTTTTTCATTTTAGATTTGCCGAATTAAATTTTGTCGAAAAGTCGAATAGCGTGAAATATAACGATAAATAAAGTTTATTAAAGATATTGAATAAGTTCAAAGTATGAATGCGAAGTACATAAATACAAATTTAAATCGCTCAAAGAACCAAAATAGAAATATGTATTTCAGTTTATGACAAAAAGGACTATTTCAGGTTCGAAACTCAATATTACACAAACATTTTGGAGTATGTGAGTCTTTTAAAATTTTAGATTTGTGGAATTTAATTTTTTCGAAAAGTTGAATAGCGTGAAATATAATGATAAATAACACTTATGAAAGATATTGAATAAGTTGTATTTATGAATGCGAATTATATAAAATCAAATTGAAATCGTCCAAACAACCAAAATGGAAATATGTTTTTCAGTTTATGACAAAAAGGACTATTTCAGGTTTTAAACTCAATTTTACACAAACATATTGTAGTAGGTGAGTCTTTTAACATTTTAGATTTGTCGCATTAAATTTTGTGGAAAAGTCGAATAGCCTGAAATATAACGATAAATATCGTTTATAAAGGATATTGAATAAGTTCAAAGTATGAAAGCGAAGTAAATAAATACAAATTTAAATCGCTCAAAGAACCAAAATAGAAATATGTATTTCAGTTTATGACAAAAAGGACTATTTCAGGTTCGAAACTGAATATTACATAAATATTTAGGAGTATGTAAAGCCTTTTTCATTTTAGATTTGCCGAATTAAATTTTGTCGAAAAGTCGAATAGCGTGAAATATAACGATAAATAAAGTTTATAAAAGATATTGAATAAGTTCAAAGTATGAATGCGAAGTAAATAAATACAAATTTAAATCGCTCAAAGAACCAAAATAGAAATATGTATTTCAGTTTATGACAAAAAGGACTATTTCAGGTTCGAAACTCAATTTTACACAAACATTTTGGAGTATGTGAGTCTTTTAACATTTTAGATTTGTCGATTTAAATTTTGAGGAAAAGTCGAATAGCGTGAAATATAACGATCAATAACGTTTATAAAAGATAATGAATAAGTATGAAGTATGAATGCGAAGTATGTAAATTCAAATTGAAATCGTTCAAACAACCAAAATGGAAATATGTTTTTCAGTTTATGACAAAAAGGACTATTTCAGGTTTTAAACTCAATTTTACACAAACATATTGTAGTAGGTGAGTCTTTTAACATTTTAGATTTGTCGCATTAAATTTTGTGGAAAAGTCGAATAGCCTGAAATATAACGATAAATATCGTTAATAAAGGATATTGAATAAGTTCAAAGTATGAAAGCGAAGTAAATAAATACAAATTTAAATCGCTCAAAGAACCAAAATAGAAATATGTATTTCAATTTATGACAAAAAGGACTATTTCAGGTTCGAAACTCAATTTTACACAAACATTTTGGAGTATATAAATCTTTTTTCATTTTAGATTTGCCGAATTAAATTTTGTCGAAAAGTCGAATAGCGTGAAATATAACGATAAATAAAGTTTATAAAAGATATTGAATAAGTTCAAAGTATGAATGCGAAGTAAATAAATACAAATTTAAATCGCTCAAAGAACCAAAATAGAAATATGTATTTCAGTTTATGACAAAAAGGACTATTTCAGGTTCGAAACTGAATATTACACAAACATTTTGGAGTATGTGAGTCTTTTAACATTTTAGATTTGTCGATTTAAATTTTGAGGAAAAGTCGAATAGCGTGAAATATAACGATCAATAACGTTTATAAAAGATAATGAATAAGTATGAAGTATGAATGCGAAGTATGTAAATTCAAATTGAAATCGTTCAAACAACCAAAATGGAAATATGTTTTTCAGTTTATGACAAAAAGGACTATTTCAGGTTTTAAACTCAATTTTACACAAACATATTGTAGTAGGTGAGTCTTTTAACATTTTAGATTTGTCGCATTAAATTTTGTGGAAAAGTCGAATAGCCTGAAATATAACGATAAATATCGTTTATAAAGGATATTGAATAAGTTCAAAGTATGAAAGCGAAGTATATACATTCAAAATAAATCGTTCAAGGAACCAAAATAGAAATATGTTTTTCAGTTTATGACAAAAAGGACTATTTCAGGTTCGAATCTCAATTTTACACAAACATTTTGGAGTATATAAATCTTTTTTCATTTTAGATTTGCCGAATTAAATTTTGTCGAAAAGTCGAATAGCGTGAAATATAACGATAAATAAAGTTTATAAAAGATATTGAATAAGTTCAAAGTATGAATGCGAAGTAAATAAATACAAATTTAAATCGCTCAAAGAACCAAAATAGAAATATGTATTTCAGTTTATGACAAAAAGGACTATTTCAGGTTTGAAACTGAATATTACACAAACATTTTGGAGTATGTGAGTCTTTTAACATTTTAGATTTGTCGATTTAAATTTTGAGGAAAAGTCGAATAGCGTGAAATATAACGATCAATAACGTTTATAAAAGATAATGAATAAGTATGAAGTATGAATGCGAAGTATGTAAATTCAAATTGAAATCGTTCAAACAACCAAAATGGAAATATGTTTTTCAGTTTATGACAAAAAGGACTATTTTAGGTTCGAAACTCATTATTTCACAAACATATTGTAGTATGTGTTTCTATTAACGTTTATAGAATGCGAAGTATATACATTCAAAATAAATCGTTCAAGGAACCAAAATAGAAATATGTTTTTCAGTTTATGACAAAAAGGACTATTTCAGGTTCGAATCTCAATTTTACACAAACATTTTGGAGTATGTAAATCTTTTTTCATTTTAGATTTGCCGAATTAAATTTTGTCGAAAAGTCGAATAGCGTGAAATATAACGATAAATAAAGTTTATTAAAGATATTGAATAAGTTCAAAGTATGAATGCGAAGTACATAAATACAAATTTAAATCGCTCAAAGAACCAAAATAGAAATATGTATTTCAGTTTATGACAAAAAGGACTATTTCAGGTTCGAAACTGAATATTACACAAACATTTTGGAGTATGTGAGTCTTTTAAAATTTTAGATTTGTGGAATTTAATTTTGTCGAAAAGTTGAATAGCGTGAAATATAATGATAAATAACACTTATGAAAGATATTGAATAAGTTGTAAGTATGAATGCGAAGTATATAAATTCAAATTGAAATCGTTCAAACAACCAAAATAGAAATATGTATTTCAGTTTATGACAAAAAGGACTATTTCAGGTTCGAAACTCAATATTACACAAACATTTTGGAGTATGTGAGTCTTTTAAAATTTTAGATTTGTGGAATTTAATTTTGTCGAAAAGTTGAATAGCGTGAAATATAATGATAAATAACACTTATGAAAGATATTGAATAAGTTGTAAGTATGAATGCGAAATATATAAATTCAAATTTAAATCGTTCAAAGAACCAAAATAGAAATATGTTTTTCAGTTTATGACAAAAAGGACTATTTCAGGTTCGAAACTCAATTTTACACAAACATATTGTAGTATGTGTGTCTTTTTTCATTTTAGATTTGCCGAATTAAATTTTGTCGAATAGTCAAATAGCGTGAAACATAACGATAACTAACGTTCATAACAGATATTGAATAAGTTTCAAGTATGAATGCGAAGTATATAAATTCCAATTGAAATCGTTCAAACAACCAAAATGGAAATATGTTTTTCAGTTTATGACAAAAAGGACTATTTCAGGTTTTAAACTCAATTTTACACAAACATATTGTAGTAGGTGAGTCTTTTAACATTTTAGATTTGTCGCATTAAATTTTGTGGAAAAGTCGAATAGCCTGAAATATAACAATAAATATCGTTTATACAGGATATTGAATAAGTTCAAAGTATGAAAGCGAATTATATACATTCAAAATAAATCGTTCAAGGAACCAAAATAGAAATATGTTTTTCAGTTTATGACAAAAAGGACTATTTCAGGTTCGAAACTCAATTTTACACAAACATTTTGGAGTATATAAATCTTTTTTCATTTTAGATTTGCCGAATTAAATTTTGTCGAAAAGTCGAATAGCGTGAAATATAACGATAAATAAAGTTTATAAAAGATATTGAATAAGTTCAGAGTATGAATGCGAAGTAAATAAATACAAATTTAAATCGCTCAAAGAACCAAAATAGAAATATGTATTTCAGTTTATGACAAAAAGGACTATTTCAGGTTCGAAACTGAATATTACACAAACATTTTGGAGTATGTGAATCTTTTAACATTTTAGATTTGTCGATTTAAATTTTGAGGAAAAGTCGAATAGCCTGAAATATAACGATAAATATCGTTTATAAAGGATATTGAATAAGTTCAAAGCATGAAAGCGAAGTATATACATTCAAAATAAATCGTTCAAGGAACCAAAATAGAAATATGTTTTTCAGTTTATGACAAAAAGGACTATTTCAGGTTCGAATCTCAATTTTACACAAACATTTTGGAGTATGTGAGTCTTTTAAAATTATAGATTTGTGGAATTTAATTTTGTCGAAAAGTTGAATAGCGTGAAATATAATGATAAATAACGTTTATAAAAGATATTGAATAAGTATGAAGTATGAATGCGAAGTATGTAAATTCAAATTTACATCGTTCAAAGAACCAAAATAGAAATATTTTTTCCAGTTTATGACAAAAAGGACTATTTCAGGTTCGAAACTCAATTTTACATAAATATTTAGGAGTATGTAAAGCTTTTTTCATTTGAGATTTGCCGCATTAAATTTTTTTGAAAAGTCGAATAGCGTGAAATATAAAAGTTTATAAAAGATATTGAATAAGTTCAAAGTATGAATGCGAAGTATATACATTCAAAATAAATCGTTCAAGGAACCAAAATAGAAATATGTTTTTCAGTTTATGACAAAAAGGACTATTTCAGGTTCGAATCTCAATTTTACACAAACATTTTGGAGTATGTAAATCTTTTTTCATTTTATATTTGCCGAATTAAAGTTTGTCGAAAAGTCGAATAGCGTGAAATATAACGATAAATTAAAGTTTATAAAAGATATTGAATAAGTTTCAAAGTATGAATGCTGAAAATTACATAAATACAAATTTAAATCGCTCAAAGAACCAAAATAGAAATATGTATTTCAGTTTATGACAAAAAGGACTATTTCAGGTTCGAAACTCAATTTTACACAAACATTTTGGAGTATGTGAGTCTTTTAAAATTTTAGATTTGTGGAATTTAATTTTGTCGAAAAGTTGAATAGCGTGAAATATAATGATAAATAACACTTATGAAAGATATATTGAATAAGTTGTAAGTAAGTATGAATGCGAAATATATAAATTCAAATTTAAATCGTTCAAAGAACCAAAATAGAAATATGTTTTTCATTTTATGACAAAAAGACTATTTCAGGTTCGAAACTCAATTTTACACAAACATATTGTAGTATGTGTGTCTTTTTTCATTTTGGATTTGCCGAATTAAATTTTGTCGAATAGCCAAATAGCTTGAAACATAACGATAACTAACGTTCATAACAGATATTGAATAAGTTTCAAGTATGAATGCGAAGTATATAAATTCCAATTGAAATCGTTCAAACAACCAAAATGGAAATATGTTTTTCAGTTTATGACAAAAAGGACTATTTCAGGTTTTAAACTCAATTTTTTTACACAAACATATTGTAGTAGGTGAGATGCTTTTTAACATTTTAGATTTGTCGCATTAAATTTTTGTGGAAAAGTCGAATAGCCTGAAATATAACAATAAATATCGTTTATACAGGATATTGAATAAGTTCAAAAGTATGAAAGCGAATTATATACATTCCAAAATAAATCGTTCAAGGAACCAAAATAGAAATATGTTTTTTCAGTTTATGACAAAAAGGACTATTTCAGGTTCGAAACTCAATTTTACACAAACATTTTGGAGTATATAAATCTTTTTTCATTTTAGATTTGCCGAATTAAATTTTGTCGAAAAGTCGAATAGCGTGAAATATAACGATAAATAAAGTTTATAAAAGATATTGAATAAGTTCAAAGTATGAATGCGAAGTAAATAAATACAAATTTAATGCGCTCAAAAGAACCAAAATAGAAATATGCAATAATTTCAGTTTATGACAAAAAAGGACTATTTCAGGTTCGAAACTGAATATTACACAAACATTTTGGAGTATGTGAATCTTTTAACATTTTAGATTTGTCGATTTAAATTTTGAGGAAAAGTCGAATAGCCTGAAATATAACGATAAATATCGTTTATAAAGGATATTGAATAAGTTCAAAGCATGAAAGCGAAGTATATACATTCAAAATAAATCGTTCAAAGAACCAAAATAGAAATATGTTTTTCAGTTTATGACAAAAAGGACTATTTCAGGTTCGAATCTCAATTTTACACAAACATTTTGGAGTATGTGAGTCTTTTAAAATTATAGATTTGTGGAATTTAATTTTGTCGAAAAAGTTGAATAGCGTGAAATATAATGATAAATAACGTTTATAAAAGATATTGAATAAGTATGAAGTATGAATGCGAAGTATGTAAATTCAAATTTACATCGTTCAAAGAACCAAAATAGAAATATTTTTTCCAGTTTATGACAAAAAGGACTATTTCAGGTTCGAAACTCAATTTTACATAAATATTTAGGAGTATGTAAAGCTTTTTTCATTTGAGATTTGCCGCATTAAATTTTTTTGAAAAGTCGAATAGCGTGAAATATAAAAGTTTATAAAAGATATTGAATAAGTTCAAAGTATGAATGCGAAGTATATACATTCAAAATAAATCGTTCAAGGAACCAAAATAGAAATATGTTTTTCAGTTTATGACAAAAAGGACTATTTCAGGTTCGAATCTCAATTTTACACAAACATTTTGGAGTATGTAAATCTTTTTTCATTTTATATTTGCCGAATTAAAGTTTGTCGAAAAGTCGAATAGCGTGAAATATAACGATAAATAAAGGATTTATAAAAAGATATTGAATAAGTTCAAAGTATGAAAGCGAAGTACATAAATACAAATTTAAATCGCTCAAAGAACCAAAATAGAAATATGTATTTCAGTTTATGACAAAAAGGACTATTTCAGGTTCGAAACTCAATTTTACACAAACATTTTGGAGTATGTGAGTCTTTTAACATTTTAGATTTGTCGATTTAAATTTTGAGGAAAAGTCGAATAGCGTGAAATATAACGATCAATAACGTTTATAAAAGATAATGAATAAGTATGAAGTATGAATGCGAAGTATGTAAATTCAAATTGAAATCGTTCAAACAACCAAAATGGAAATATGTTTTTCAGTTTATGACAAAAAGGACTATTTTAGGTTCCGGGGGGGGGGGGGGGGGGGGGGGGGGGGGGAGAAACTCATTATTTCACAAACATATTGTAGTATGTGTTTCTATTAACGTTTATAGAATGCGAAGTATATACATTCAAAATAAATCGTTCAAGGAACCAAAATAGAAATATGTTTTTCAGTTTATGACAATAAGGACTATTTCAGGTTCGAATCTCAATTTTACACAAACATTTTGGAGTATGTAAATCTTTTTTCATTTTAGATTTGCCGAATTAAAGTTTGTCGAAAAAGTCGAATAGCGTGAAATATAACGATAAATAAAGTTTATTAAAGCTATTGAATAAGTTCAAAGTATGAATGCGAAGTACATAAATACAAATTTAAATCGCTCAAAGAACCAAAATAGAAATATGTATTTCAGTTTATGACAAAAAGGACTATTTCAGGTTCGAAACTCAATATTACACAAACATTTTGGAGTATGTGAGTCTTTTAAAATTATAGATTTGGGGAATTTAATTTTGTCGAAAAGTTGAATAGCGTGAAATATAATGATAAATAACGTTTATAAAAGATAATGAATAAGTATGAAGTATGAATGCGAAGTATGTAAATTCAAATTGAAATCGTTCAAACAACCAAAATGGAAATATGTTTTTCAGTTTATGACAAAAAGGACTATTTTAGGTTCGAAACTCATTATTTCACAAACATATTGTAGTATGTGTTTCTATTAACGTTTATAGAATGCGAAGTATATACATTCAAAATAAATCGTTCAAGGAACCAAAATAGAAATATGTTTTTCAGTTTATGACAAAAAGGACTATTTCAGGTTCGAATCTCAATTTTACACAAACATTTTGGAGTATGTAAATCTTTTTTCATTTTAGATTTGCCGAATTAAATTGTTGTCGAAAAGTCGAATAGCGTGAAATATAACGATAAATAAAGTTTATTAAAGATATTGAATAAGTTCTCCAGAAAGTATGAATGCGAAGTACATAAATACAAATTTAAATCCCTCAAAGAACCAAAATAGAAATATGTATTTCAGTTTATGACAAAAAGGACTATTTCAAGGTTCGAAAACTCAATATTACACAAACATTTTGGAGGTATGTGAGTCTTTTAAAATTTTAGATTTGTGGAATTTAATTTTGTCGAAAAGTTGAATAGCGTGAAATATAATGATAAATAACACTTATGAAAGATATTGAATAAGTTGTAAGTATGAATGCGAAGTATATAAATTCAAATTGAAATCGTTCAAACAACCAAAATAGAAATATGTATTTCAGTTTATGACAAAAAGGACTATTTCAGGTTCGAAACTCAATATTACACAAACATTTTGGAGTATGTGAGTCTTTTAAAATTTTAGATTTGTGGAATTTAATTTTGTCGAAAAGTTGAATAGCGTGAAATATAATGATAAATAACACTTATGAAAGATATTCTATAAGTTGTAAGTATGAATGCGAAATATATAAATTCAAATTTATATCGTTCAAAGAACCAAAATAGAAATATGTTTTTCAGTTTATGACAAAAAGGACTATTTCAGGTTCGAAACTCAATTTTACATAAATATTTAGGAGTTTGTAAAGCTTTTTTCATTTGTGATTTGCCGCATTAAATTTTTTTGAAAAGTCGAATAGCGTGAAATATAAAATTTTATAAAAGATATTGAATAAGTTCAAAGTATGAATTCGAAGTATATACATTCAAAATAAATCGTTCAAGGAACCAAAATAGAAATATGTTTTTCAGTTTATGACAAAAAGGACTATTTTAGGTTCGAATCTCAATTTTACACAAACATTTTGGAGTATGTAAATCTTTTTTCATTTTATATTTGCCGAATTAAAGTTTGTCGAAAAGTCGAATAGCGTGAAATATAACGATAAATAAAGTTTATAAAAGCTATTGAATAAGTTCAAAGTATGAATGCGAAGTACATAAATACAAATTTAAATCGCTCAAAGAACCAAAATAGAAATATGTATTTCAGTTTATGACAAAAAGGACTATTTCAGGTTCGAAACTCAATTTTACACAAACATTTTGGAGTATGTGAGTCTTTTAACATTTTTAGATTTGTCGATTTAAATTTTGAGGAAAAGTCGAATAGCGTGAAATATAACGATCAATAACGTTCATAAAGGATAATGAATAAGTATGAAGTATATGAATGCGAAGTATGTAAATTAAAATTGAAATCGTTCAAACAACCAACATGGAAATATGTTTTTCAGTTTATGACAAAAAGGACTATTTTAGGTTCGAAACTCATTATTTCACAAACATATTGTAGTATGTATTTCTATTAACGTTTATAGAATGCGAAGTATATACATTCAAAATAAATCGTTCAAGGTACCAAAATAGAAATATGTTTTTCAGTTTATGACAATAAGGACTATTTCAGGTTCGAATCTCAATATTACACAAACATTTTGGAGTATGTAAATCTTTTTTCATTTTAGATTTGCCGAATTAAATTTTGTCGAAAAGAAGTCGAATAGCGTGAAATATAACGATAAATAAAGTTTATTAAAAGTATATTGAATAAGTTCAAAGTATGAATGCGAAGTACATAAATAAAAATTTAAATCGCTCAAAAAGAACCAAAATAGAAATATGTATTTCAGTTTATGACAAAAAGGACTATTTCAGGTTCGAAACTCAATATTACACAAACATTTTTGGAGTATGTGAGTCTTTTAAAATTTTAGATTTGTGGAATTTAATTTTTGTCGAAAAGTTGAATAGCGTGAAATATAAATGTAGATAAGTAACATTTATGAAAGATATTGAATAAGTTGTAAGTATGAATGCGAAGTATATAAATTCAAATTGAAATCGTTCAAAGCAACCAAAATGGAAATATGTTTTTCAGTTTATGACAAAAAGGACTATTTTAGGTTCGAAACTCATTATTTCTGACAAAACATAAAACGCCGTGTGTAGTATGTGTTTCTATGTAGCGGGGACAACGTTTACGCGCGTAGAATGCACGAAGTATATACATTCAAAATAAATCGTTCAAGGAACCAAAATAGAAATATGTATTTCAGTTTATGACAAAAAGGACTATTTCAGGTTCGAATCTCAATTTTACACAAACATTTTGGAGTATGTAAATCTTTTTTTTTCATTTTAGATTTGCCGAATTAAATTTTTGTCGAAAAGTCGAGATAGCGTGGAAAATATAACGATAAATAAAGATTTATTAAAGATATTGAATAAGTTCAAAGTATGAATGCGAAGTACATAAATACAAATTTAAATCGCTCAAAGAACCAAAATAGAAATACGTATTTCAGTTTATGACAAAAAGGACTATTTCAGGTTCGAAACTCAATATTACACAAACATTTTGGAGTATGTGAGTCTTTTAAAATTTTAGATTTGTGGAATTTAATTTTGTCGAAAAGTTGAATAGCGTGAAATATAATGATAAATAACACTTATGGAAGATATTGAATAAGTTGTAAGTATGAATGCGAAGTATATAAATTCAAATTGAAATCGTTCAAACAACCAAAATAGAAATATGTATTTCAGTTTATGACAAAAAGGACTATTTCAGGTTCGAAACTCAATATTACACAAACATTTTGGAGTATGTGAGTCTTTTAAAATTTTAGATTTGTGGAATTTAATTTTAGCGAAAAGTTGAATAGCGTGAAATATAATGATAAATAACACTTATTAAAGATATTGATTAAGTTGTAAGTATGAATGCGAAGTATATAAATACAAATTTAAATCGGTTCAAACAACCAAAAATGGAAATATGTTTTTCAGTTTATGACAAAAAGGACTATTTTAGGTTCGAAACTCATTATTTCACAAATATATTGTAAGTATGTGTTTCTATTAACGTTTACGCAGAATGCGAAGTATATACATTCAAAATAAATCGTTCAAGGAACCAAAATAGAAATATGTTTTTCAGTTTATGACAAAAAGGACTATTTCAGGTTCGAATCTCAATTTTACACAAACATTTTGGAGTATGTAAATCTTTTTTCATTTTAGATTTGCCGAATTAAATTTTGTCGAAAAGTCGAATAGCGTGAAATATAACGATAAATAAAGTTTATTAAAGATATTGAATAAGTTCAAAGTATGAATGCGAAGTACATAAATACAAATATAAATCGCTCAAAGAACCAAAATAGAAATATGTATTTCAGTTTACGATGACAAAAAAGGACTATTTCAGGTTCGAAACTCAATATTACACAAACATTTTGGAGTATGTGAGTCTTTTAAAATTTTAGATTTGTGGAATTTAATTTTGTCGAAAAGTTGAATAGCGTGAAATATAATGATAAATAACACTTATGAAAGATATTGAATAAGTTGTAAGTATGAATGCGAAGTATATAAATTCAAATTGAAATCGTTCAAACAACCAAAATAGAAATATGTATTTCAGTTTATGATAAAAAGCACTATTTCAGGTTCGAAACTCAATATTACACAAACATTTTGGAGTATGTGAGTCTTTTAAAATTTTTAGATTTAGTGGAATTTAATTTTTGTCGAAAAAGTTGAATAGCGTGAAATATAATGATAAATAACACTTATGAAAGATATTGAATAAGTTGTAAGTATGAATGCGAAATATATAAATTCAAATTTAAATCGTTCAAGGAACCAAAATAGAAATATGTATATCAGTTTATGATAAAAAGGACTATTTCAGGTTCGAAACTCAATTTTACATAAATATTTAGGAGTATGTAAAGCTTTTTTCATTTGAGATTGGCCGCATTAAATTTTTTTGAAAAGTCGAATAGCGTGAAATATAAAAGTTTATAAAAGATATTGAATAAGTTCAAAGTATGAATGCGAAGTATATACATTCAAAATAAATCGTTCAAGGAACCAAAATAGAAATATGTTTTTCAGTTTATGACAAAAAGGACTATTTCAGGTTCCGAATCTAT